>OY720680.1:3760192-4960192 GCA_963170755.1 Amphimallon solstitiale | reverse complement strand
TCTGCAGAATGTCACTGACCTCTCCTCTTAACGACACAATCAAAGCAGTAGCTTTCTTCGGGGACGTCCACCCATTTGCTCCTGCAGTGGCTTCGAATTGATTCCGGTACGTCATCCATGACGTCTTCCCATCGAAGGTTGGAGGTTTTACCTTTGCCTTTGCTATTCGGGAGATCTCCAGGCTTCCGCTTGAGGTGTCATGGGGACCGCAGTCGTTCATCGCTGGCAACTGAAGCTGAACCCCAAACTCGTCCCCCATTCCGAACACGCGCTCCTCAACTTTGTTCTACGGCTTCGATGGCCCCAGAATATTCCTGTCTCCCATTCGATGAATTCTTTTGAATGTCTTCCTCGAGTTGTTTTGAATTACTTGCAATTTCATTTCTTAAAGCTTTTGAATTATTTGCAATTTCATTATTTAAAGCTTTTAAATTATTTGCAATTTCTTTTAGAGTCTCCATATTAGTCTCGAATTGTTTTGCAACTTCATCTCTTAGAGTCTCAAATTGTTTTGCAATTTCATTCGTTATTAAGCTTAGATCAGGCTGTACTTGAAACAAATATTTCTCGGGATCCTCACCTTCATTTATTAAAAGGTCACGAAGCCGATCCTGGAGAATCGTTTTTTTTCCAGACGTATATGCGTCCCTTTCCTCCAATTCTGCCCTTAACTCGGAGACCTTTAGTTCTTCCAAACGTTTGGTAGCCATTTATTTATTTATTTATTTTCACTTATATTGTTTATCCCACACTGACACCAATTGTAACGTTTCGGGTTCGCAATAACCAACTCGTACAATTTATTTATTTAAAACAGTCTGTATTTCACACACGTAAAATTAATTACAATATAAAAATATAAAAACTAATGTATCGCACTTAAACTGCTACGATTTAAATTAACACAGGTATTTATTTCTATTACTAATATTTATGTAACACTACTGTATTTATATCACTTCTATTTATATAACACTCTAATATTTATGTCTTTATTATTCGACTACCACTAAAGGAACTATTTATTTATTTCTTATATTTATTTTTACTTTGGTCTGTCCCGCGCGATGACAACTTAAGGAACTTCTTGTTTCGGAATTATTCATCACTAGGCTCAGCTACTGTATATACGCAGATAAAACTTCTGGAAAAGTGCGAGCGAACTCTCGATACGCTCGGAGTGTACTAGAAGAATCTGCAGACTTTCCGTCGCCGACACAGTACCATGCGTATGATTTACGACCTTGTTTACATCTCGATTTTTTTTTTGTCGTCGGCCGGTCTGCCTCTTTTTTGTGGGACATATTTCGTTTCAATCGTGTAAGTTTACTTTTCCGAATCTATCAGGCGCAACTCCCACACTTTTCTTTTTTTTTGGGAAACGGCATTTACAGCTATCTGAAATGCTATAAGTGGTGTTACCTCTGGAGTAGTTTTTCGTCAAAAACATTCCACAATATTGTTTGTACTTGACATGCATTTAAGAGTACATAATTAGTTCAATCAGAAGACTTATTGTTTCGTTGATAGAACAAATTTTGTTATAATAACACATAAATAAAATAATTATCTTGGAGACGGAAAAAAAATATTGTATTGTAAAAAAATATATTTTGGAGGTAAACCATAAAAATTCTGATATCCACAAAAAATGATGATAATAGTATTCTCTGTTGCTCTTGTTTTATTAGCTGTACTCATACATGCCATAATGAAACGTCATTTCGAAATTGAACTTATATTATACTGATATTAGTAATTCACCATTATATTACTATTGTTGAAATTGACATACAATTGTAATGAAAAGAAAAGAAACTGACACTAAGTCTGTTGATTATACCGCGTTTTCCAAAACGAATATCATCTAGTTGTGTCGAAACACTTCTGCTTATAACTCGACGATGGATGTAATGTTCAAGAAGCGCTGAATTGTCACGAGTTGTATGTGCAGAAACCCGCATTGAATTCGTCCTGTTGCATTTGAGTTAAAACGAGGTACAGCACACCATAATCCGACTTTAACAGGATGTAAAGGAACTTCAATGCGATTGTTTGGATTATTTATAGACCATGCTCTGTGATTTTGTTTATTTACAAACCCGCTTAAATGAAACCATGCTTCATCAGTAAAAAAAAAAAAACGTAGATCTAGAATTTTATCGTTAATTAAATGTTCTTGAAAGAAATTGTAATAATTAAGCCTATTAGCGTGATCTCTATGTAAGATCTAATGTACAACCGATACTTTGTATGTATTCATATATGCAAGCGACCCACAGTGGTCTGAAACGCCCGAAAAGCTGGTCAGAACTCGAAAAAGGTTCGGATTTGGCTGAAAATCAGTATGCTTTAGGTTTTTTACTTTCTGATTGTAGATTTGAGGTAAAAATGGTAAATTGCAAAATGGGGAGTTTTAAATTGCCAGTTTTATGTTCAAAAATACGATAAAATAATATAAAATTTGGCTTAATACATTTTGTGTTGTTTCTCATTATACTTTTTATAATTATACTTACCATAAAGACAATAACAATTATGATAACAATAGTAATAATGATAATAATAATAATAATGATAATAATGAAAATAATGCTAATAATTATGATTATTTCTTGGTAATTGCACTTTAAATAATTCAAAGTGACTTCTTCTAAGTTACTATTTGGTTCGGATCGTGCGCATATTAAATCTCTTCAAGATTAATTAAAAATATGTAATTATGATGTGACATATACATGTGACGCGTCACATGTATAGGGCCGCGCAACCAAATACAAATAAATCAATTGCGAGGAGAATCGCAGAAAGTCGCACCTGAATTTTCGATTTTCTAGTTAGTTAGACATTCATCTGGGAAATGAATCAGCGAACAACGCGGAGTCTCGCGGAAACATAACTTTTTTGACAATTTCGGAAAATTTTTAATAACAAATTATAAAAAATTGTTTAAAAAAGGTAAAGTGTCAAAACATTATACCAATCTTCAGGCGCATCCTCCATCTTCTTGTTGAATATATTTGCGCGTTCACGAATTTTTGTGTGCACTTCAAATGTTGTTTTTCTCCTTTATTGTTGAACGTTGCACGTAGCAAGTTTTGACAACCGCGACTTTCACACACAACTACACGTCCCGTAGGCGCGCCATCTATCTGCTATTCGAGAAATAGACGCGCAGGCACCTCGTTTACCGACTACCACACAAGAAACTATTTGAAAAAAAAATGTTTTTTTAGGTTTTGACCAAATTTTTGGACGCTTCAGACCACTGTGCGACCCCTCAAAATTCTATGAACGATACTACAAGATACGTTCATTTGAAATGATAAATGACGAACTGTGATGTATGTGGGTTTTCTCCAACAAGGTTTTGTACTGGTCAACAATATTTTGTTGTGTACGTGGTCTACCAGAACTTTTCCCTTTTAGCACAGATCCTGTAGCCCGAAACTTCTCCACGCCTAGGCGAATGTGATGATGTAAAGCGGTATTATCCACAACTGCAAGTGAAACTGTCGCTTCCAGCCCGCGTAGGAAATGTAGGAATATTGGCATTCTCTATTAAGAAATTGAGACTTCGGAAATATGCTTCAACAATAAAAATATTTTCTTGCAATATGTAGATTATTTAGTAGTATTGTTTATTTAGTAAAAAACTTATTTGTCAGAAAAAATTGCACTGCTAGTTACAAAATAACATTAGATAAATAATTACTATAAGTAAAAGGCAAGTGGCTTATTATATAGTTGGCAAGTAGTAGTTACTCAGTACCTACTAAGATATAGTGCTTTTTGAAGCAGGTTGTAAAATTATTAGAAACTGTGAAATATATTTTTAATAATAAACAATATATAGCAGTATTCTTATATAGAATATAAAATGTACTGAATTTACTTCAACCAGATTGATAACCCTCGAGATCTATTTTATGGCATCATCTATTCAATAAAAGTATAAATAATTTTTAAATATATTGATAATAATAATTTATAAATCTTATTCTGTACACGGAAAGTATATTTTGAAATGCGAGTATATACCATTGCAATAATGTATTGTCCTGAAGTGGAATATTGTATCTTTTTGAAATACATATATTACGACGGCGTATTTTTATGTTATCTACCTAGCCATGAAAAAAGGCACATAAGAGAACAACAAGAAGAATGAGTGTGCTTAAAACCACACGGCAGAAGTGTAAACTTCATCAAGGCGAGGTTAATAATAACGTAGATAATATGAAATACACGCATAAAATATTCAGTAACGTATTAAATAAAGCATATTCGCATATTTATTACATTTACGCGAGCGTCCGTTTTGTTTGGTCAGTTCGGACGTATGTGTATGTATAAATAGACGATATAAATACTTGCTTACTGTCCCGGTCTTGGTCTAATGGTAACGTATCGGCTTCATAACCGTGCGGTCTCGGGTTCGAATCTGTTCTGGGACATGAATTTATTTATTCATTTAAATTTCAACTTAATTGAAGTTAAATACCTCGATAAGTTATATTTATTTATCTTGTTCCCTTAGCCGACTTTACCCGAACGAGCGTTACGTATCCGAGCGTTACATATCCGAGCGTGATGGGTCAGTCTTGTTCACTGCCTACAATCAGCGCAACGCGCCTAAAGAAGTTTACACTTCAAAAAAATCCAATTATTTTTCTACATAACTCCCTTCAACACTAATACACTTATTCCATCAGATACAGCAACCATTCTTTCATGAATTGCTTTTGGACCATTGCCTTCCTTTGTCAGGAACTTTATTACGCTGCGATGTGCAACTTTAGTTTCACTCATTTTATCGAGAAATGGACCGTCTCAAATCTCTATACACAGCATAAACTAAACACAACTTAGCACATGTACTTCTAACAGTGACAGCAATTTCTCAATAATTTGTTTGACATCGTCACTCTTTTCTTTCATGGCTAGGTAGATAACAAAAAAATACGCCCTCGTATTATCGTTATTAGTATTATTTCTTACTTAAATTAAAGCACTTTACATGAATTTTGAAGATATTTTAAGATTAATTTTATACATTTTTAAAATATTGTCTATAAATAATTTGAATTTGCGTGTTGAAAAATGAACATTATTTTGTGAACGAAAGTGCAAATTAATTTCTTCTACTTGTAAGAACAAGTTTAGAAAGAATAAATAACTGCCAATATGTATATATAGAAACCTGTATGATAGAACAACACTCGTTGAACAAAGAAATATTAGTAGTGCATGCGTATCCATGTATTTCGAAAATAAAAAACGGGCTTAGCAGACAGGCTACAGCTGTTCTTACAGCTGTGTATCGATTTACGGGTAATAGAATTGCAAACAAGGTAATGCATTTTGATACTTTTGCTGGTCATTTTACCATAAACATTAAAAGCGGTAATGCTATCGATTAAATAGATTAATGAATACAAGATTAAATGTAATATACAAATTAAATTTATTACTTTATTAAAAATTTACCACTGCCTAAAATTGAATTTCTCAGTCATTTTGATTTTATTTTCAATTTTCGTCGTATAGAAACATTTTATTCATACAGATGTATATTTGACGATCAAATATATTCTTTTTAATTGTAATAAATTTTGGTAACATTATTGTTTACAACATTCTTTGTTTCAGCAAAAAATACTAGAGACTGAACTGTCGGGAGAAGTAATGGTGAAGAAGTTATGTAAATTTCAAGATTTACTTCAAATTAAAATCGATTTCTTTTGTCTACAAGCGAGATGGGGGACAATTGCTTAGAGTTCCGCCTTCCAGAAAAATATTCATGAATGGAGTTTTCAAGAAAAAATGTGTTATTTCCTTCGTGATGTTATAATACGAGTATATTACACTATAAATAGTTCACTCCATATATATATATATACCCCAATATCCTTATATACCGTAGTCGTCATATTTTAATTTCGGTTTACGCTTCTATCCCATGCAGAAGATGACCTTATAATATGCAGCGATGCCTGCTTGCTAACAGTGGTGGGAGAGCATCGCAGTGTCGCGGGACCCTCACGCCTTACATTTCATAGGAAAGGTTTGTCGAGTGTACCATCTTGGCAGCCTCGCTTATGTTTATTTTTAGTTTATTTCGTCGCGCTCTTTTCCTCTTTCTACTTTCGTATCAGAAATTAAAATATGTCGACTACGGTATATTAAGGAGAAAGTATTAGTATTTTGAATCAACAGGTAGACAATTTTTTGAGCAATACCGATAAAAAAGCAACTGGAGGCGCGTGTTTCTGACTCATTGGTCGTTTTTCTTCTGTTATTTTTTAATACTGGATAGCAGAGTTTTTTTCTGTGAGTACAGTTGCACCGACAGATATTTGCCTGGTTTGTTCATATTGTAGTTCCAAGTTTTTTCAATATCCTTTTTACGCTGATATGTCTATTAATATTATAGTTCCATTCTTCAAAAAATTTTCTCTTCTTTCCAAAATTTTTATTGTTTAAGCTGCTGTTGGGTGGCTGCTCATTTCTTTCTTCGTTGTTATTGTTTTGGTTGACAGAACTATTATCAGAATGACATTCCTCAAAAACATACGAAACGTTCGAGAAATATATTACTATCAAGGATTATTTCTTATATTAAGGATATAGAAACTAAACAAGGAGTCTGTGGCTTGATAATAAACAACAACACTAAAATACGTTTTCCACACTAAAGCACAAAATACTAAATATTATTTTGACAACTTAGCGTATAGACAACGCGGTTTTTAATCAGTGCTACTGAAGATGACAACATAGTTGTCGAAGTATATATTTAGTTTTTTGTGCTTTAGTGTGGTAAAAGTGTTTTAGTGTTTTTGTTTTGTATGAGTATAGTATTTGAAACTATCGGCAATGCCAAGTAGACAAAGCGGGTAGAATTATTTGATTGCTTAATTCCTGCCTAACTCAACAAGAGAATTCCGTATTGGTCAGTGATGCAGCCTGAATATATAAAGAAGCTTCATTTCTACTACTACACGGTTGTGCATAAATCGGAGAGTATGGTAGGTAGGTGATTAAAAAAATAGGTGTGCTTAAGACCACACGGCAGAAGTGAAAACTTCATCAAGGCGAGGTTAATAATACAAAATACAGCTTCTTTTTCGTTCTATATTCATTTACATTTACATTTTCCATTTTCCATTTTCGTTCTATATTACATTTAAAAAATATATATTTATTATTATTGTGTATACATTATTCTAATACATTTCGCTCGGTGTCTCATCAAGTTTTCACTTCAAAAATTCATACGTACGCATGTATATATATACAAATAGACGATATGATAATTCTTATACGACTACCCGCGCTGGTCTAATGGTAATGTGCCGGCCTTACACCCGGACGGCTCGGGATCGCATCTGCACGCGGACAAGAATTTTTATGAAAATAAAAATACAATATTACGCGTATTTATTCTAACTTTCAATCTAATTGAAATTAAATTCCGCTAGTTAGTGTTATAATACAAAGCCGACCGCGATTCGAGGCGACTTTACCCGAACGAGCGATACATTCCGAGTGTGACGGCTCAGTCTCGTTCTGTGCTCAACAATCAATGCATCAACGCGCCCATAGAAGTTTTCACTTCAAAAAGGTCGTTGAATGAATACATTTGGAGCTGATTTCTATCAGTTATACATCTTTCCTGCATTATTTTAAGGAAAAACGCGTAATTGCAGAACAACTGCAAAGCATTAAATTTGGGAAAAAAGCGTTTATATCTAGCTGTAAAGTCCAAAAATCAAGATGTAGAGTAAAGTAAACAAAATGTTCTTTTTTTTAATTTACAAAATAATTGTAAAGCTCCACGAACATTGATAGGATTCGCGGAGGTTCTGGAAGAACATACAGCTTTCTAATTAATAATATATTAATATACAAGGCAGTTCATTGTATACTTTTTTAAAAAATATAAGAATAATTACTTGCATAAATAACAGTTTCATAAAGGCGCATTAAGTGGTTGTTCTTGAATTATAATAAAGAAATTCTGTCACTATTAGAGCCTTATAAGAAACTAGTATCGTAACCATGACAAAAATGTCTAATATATTTTCTTACGCAACTTTTGAAAATATTACTCGGTGCTTCAAGTTATATTAAGAGTAAATAATATTAAATATTATACAATATAATAACAGAAGAGTTGTTATTAATTCATATACAAATAAAACAACCAGTGTGATCACTTTTCCTTATTTTATTGTTTCAAGATTTCTTGTTAAGTTCTCTTATACATAAAACAAATCTCTTGAAGTCTCTCTAAATATCTATACCGCGCCATACCTTATAGTTGACGGAGCTTGGGAAACTACCGCTGTCATTTTCGACACTGCCATTACACCACCTGGGCGGTTCTCCACCAAGGCCATTCAAATAATATAAAATTAGAAAGAACTTAATTTTATAAGTATCATTTGTGTGTAAGGTTCTGCTGTTAGACAGACAGTGTGTATGGCTTCTATGAATTTCTCAGTAACATAGAATACTAGAATATGAATTAATTTTTCCAATTACAAACATTCATTTCACTTTCCTGTTTTCTTTTTTTTTTTCTGTAACTTGTTTTCATACACAGGTTTGGTTCTCCACTGAAGATAAATAATGTCGTTATTATTATTATTATTATTATTATTATTATTATTATTATTATTATTATTATTATTATTAAGAATAAAGCTATATATCCGCTTTAATTAATCCTTTTAAAATCGTAGATTTTTTGTTTGACACTTTCAATTAGTCTTTGTATTTCCTGATTCATTCTTGTTTAAATTTTATTTTCATCAATATTGTCTGGGTCAATAATTTACATTCCATATGATTTTTGTTGGGAAGAACTTCAACAGATTGTTTTCTATTGCTGTTATAAGATTGTGTATATATTGACATGGTTTAAATAACCATGCCATATTTATAATGGTTAAAGTATTTGGAACAGATAATGTTTAGATTCTTAAAATAATGATTTTAGTGTTTGTGTAGAATTTATTGTTTAAATAATAATTTTATTACGGTCATAAATATTTGTTGAGATTCCTTGGTTCATCCGGTATAGTCGTGGAACAATAAGGATTTCTTTCTTCTATGTCATATTTGTAAAATCTGTTAGAAAAGAAATGGAATAATATAAGTACCTATAGTTACAAAATATTATGTACTATGTTTTTGTACAAGATTGTTTAATTTACGATGATATGTCAAGTACAATAGACAAAACCAATTGATTTTGAGTACAAACAAATTTAAATTAAGATTCCCGCAGTTATTTGAACAGGTGGAAGTGACAGTTAATTTTGACAGTTCCTGTGATAGGTATTTTTAAATAGTATGTAAATGTTAAAAAAATGCATTAAAAGAAGGTTTTTTTAAATAGAGAAAAGAATAAATAATGTGTGTAATATAAAATTTGATGGATAAATATTCAAAAAGTAAATAGTAAAGAGACATGTTGATTTTTAAAAGGTAGGTGTAGATATCTCATTGGAGAATTGGAAAACAAGCAATAAGGTCGTCAAGGCAATTTGTTTAAAAAATAACAAAGAGAATTTTGCGAATTCTAAAAAAAACGGTAGTCGTGTTTTTTGAAAAGGGAATATCGTCTCCGATGTTAACGCGATAATAATCTTAAAATAGTGATTAAAGTGTTTAAAAGCTTATTGAGCATTATTAGAAACTAATAAGAAGATTCTGAAAAATCTCTATTATTCAGAGGATTTTCAAAAATAACTTACCGCATATTACCTAATAAAATCCGGATCCAAACCCGTCTAAGAGTCGGAGGATATTTCAAGATTAACCAATTGATGTGAAGAAATTTATAATCCAGAACGAGAATCTGAGGATATTGCAAGTTTAACCAATTGATGTACAGGAATTTATAATCCAGGACGAGAATCAGAGAATATTCCAAATTTAACCATGCGATGTGCAGATATTCATAATCCAGGACGAGGCTCTTAGAAGATTACAAGTTTAACCATACGATGTGCAGATATTCATAATCCAGGACGTGTATCCGAGAATATTTCGAGATTAACCAGTAGAGGTGTTGCAGATTATAATCCAGATCCAGGAATCCATAATATCTCAAGAAAGTGTTTTTATTTTTAGGATCAGCCATTTTGTCATTATTCAAGATACACAAGAATTAGTAGTTGGCAGTTTTGGTAGTATTCATCAATCTTAAGCACGTAGGAAGGTGTAACACTCCGGAACAAGAACCCTTGTCAAGGATATAGGCTCTATCGAGGTTCGAACAATCTATAAAACATAATAAGGATGGTCAATTGGACAAATCGTGTGAAACTTCATATTGTATCTAACTCAAGGTTGTATAAGATATTTATTTATTAACAAAATAACAGATTTGTCTTTCGAGCTTAATCATATTAACTTAAAATTCATATTTAAAAAATCATTTAAGATTTACCGAATTTAAAACGCATTATAAAATTTTATATAAAGAAAATACCTTATTGAGAATAATATTTCACATTGTATCCATGGGAATATCGTCATAAATTGAATATTTATTTTAAGAATTACGAAGCATTATTTATCTGTTGCTAAAAATACACAAACTGTCATAAAAAACATACTTACCATAAATGCATCACTTTACATAACGGTTTATTTCCATAATTTCGAACGTATACATTTTCATCGTCATTAAACAATTTTAATAATAATTGTATTATTATTGTTGCATTATTGAGCACAATCAATATACATTATTTGTCTTGAGATTGTTGTTTTTCCTTCATTAAAAGTACTATTTGATTTTATTCTTTTATGGATTATCTGGTAATGAAAGTTACATAACCCTAAAAGTAAACAAATATAAAATTAATTTCATTTGAGAAAAAAGATATAAGATTAGAAATACTTACATGTTTAGTTGTAATCATATCTACCAGCAAATAACCAGATACAGCGGACCCACATAGAATTTTTGTCTTGAGTTTAAAAGACGTATTATTTAAAGAATTTTGTAAAACGATTGAGTTGTAAACGATTTACAAATAAGGTTAGAAATCGATGACATTGTACGTCAAGAACCCTTCCCACATTTATAATACACAGGTATAGTTTATTTAAAGTATACTCAAACATTAGTTCATTTAACTTGCCCAACGTGGTACTTAGTGGATATTAAAATATATCCCAGTCCAAATACTAGTTCATTTGGTCGCCCGAACGTGGGACATTTATATAAGTTATTAATAAAGGTTATTAAAAATATATCCTTGTCTAATAACAAGTTCATTTGGTCGCCCGAACGTGGGACATTATTAAAAAACTAAGTATTGATAATAAAAAACACATATTAATAAAACTCATCTACAAATACTAGTTCAATATATAACAAGAAAGAGAATAATAACGGGTAAATTCCGCTGTAGAGCAACCGTAGACACGTGTTTCTGACTATTGGTCGTCATCAGTACGGTGTAGCCAAGGAATAAGGTGGGATAACCTTGGAGATGTAAGCTATACAGAAGACCAGGTTACAGACTCCCATTTGTAGCTTCAGCTAGAAGATCCTCAAATTTGAAGACAACAACTAAGGTTATCCCACCTTATTCCTTGGCTACACCGTACTGATGACGACCAATAGTCAGAAACACGTGTCTACGGTTACTCTACAGCGGAATTTACCCGTTATTATTCTCTTTCTTGTTATTTCATGTTTCCGCATTTTTTTTTTGATATATATACAGAGTGGAATGAAAGTAACGTATAAAGGCTTATATTTCGTTATTATTTATTTTTTTAAAAAAACTCGAAAGAATATAGCGATTTTAAATATTTTCGTGGTATTTCGAGTGTCGTATGTCATTTTTCTTTCATGTTATGACATCACCGATTTCTTTTTAATTAAATAACAATCTATAATTTTTTTAATTGATTTCGATAGTACTTTCAATTCCCTTCCAACGGTATAAAACTTTTATTATGTTACATTTGGAAATAATTTAAAAAAGAGTCTTAAAGTTCAATTATTAAAAATTCATTAAAAGAATTTATCAAATAAATTTGATGGAAAGATTGACGGCACATTCGTTTTTTATAAAATAAAAAAAAATTTGATAAATCGAAGTATAAATTTACTATCTACTCCATTCGATGTTAATAATTACATTAAAACTAAATTGATTAACCAAAAAAAAAAGTCTTATAATAACATCAAACCACAAAATAAGCGAAAAAATAACACTTTTTAAATTACATTTACACTAAGTGTTCAAAATGATGACCCTGTACCATCTGACAATACCCAAGACAATTATAAAACTCATTTCTCACATTCTGAATAGTTCGAGCTAATATTAATCCAATGTCATGTGAAATTCTATGCTTGAAATGTTCTAAATTAGTAGCTCGATCTTTATGCACTTTACTTTTTAAGTACCTCCAAATAAATTAGTTTAAGGCGTCAGGTCTGGAGATCTAGCCGGCCATTCCTCCATCGAATCTCTTCTTCCTATCCATCTTCCCGGGAGGACTTAGGTCCAAGTAGAGTCGAATATTAACTGCGTAATGAGGTGGAGCAACATCATGTTGTAACCATATACTATTATTTGGTAGATCAGGGCTGTTTGCATTAGGAAATAATGCAGGCATCAATTCGATCTGTAGAAATTGCAGGTATCTCTCTCCAGTCAAATTATTAGCAAAACTGAATGAACCTAGAATTTTGTTACAAATAATTTCTTGGTATATTGTGTATGAATTTCTAGCATCCAATGGGGACTTTGCCTAGCCCATTATCTATAATTCTGTCTGTTAACCGTTCCATTTAAACAAAATGTTACCTCATCCAAAAATAAAATACGCTGGGGTAACAATGTATTGTGAAGACAAATTTCCATCATTTGTTGACGGAATTCTTGCCTATGATCATAGTCATCTTCTGCCAACTCATGAACTAATAGCTGTTTTTAAGGGTGACATTTTTTAACTTTCACAAAGTTTCAGAACTGAAGTATGGCTTCTGGCACTGTGGTTCAAAACAATGTTTCTAGTAAGATGAATTTATTGTTTTCAATTTCTAGTAGCACATCAAGTTATGCATCTTTCTTAAATGTCGCTGAACGTTCAGTTTTTTGGGGATTCTTTACAATGCCGTATTCCTACTAATTGTTGATTGACTCATGGGCTGGTCCGGGTACTGTAAAAAGTTGACACACTTCTTGATCTGTTCTAGCTCTGTCGCAATGACCAATCATTATTAACACTTGAATTCTCTCACTCAATAGTATCATATCAATTATTACATTAACTTGGAAAAGATGAATTATTTTAATTTAGAAAAGGGAAATAAACCTTACTTTATTGCGACACTGATAAATTATTTTATTCTGATAGCCGTAACTAATGTTTTTGTTTTATGTACAGGTAATTAAGTTCATTTTGTCAATATAATGAATTTTTAATATTTAAACTTTGAGACTAATTTCTCCATTTTCTTTCAAAAATAACATTAAAATTGTTATACATGTACTATAGAAATCAATTAAAAAATTATGGTCATTAAAAAAAGCTGGTGATGTCATAACATGAATAACAAATGACATCAGAAACTAAAAATGCGATGGAAATATTCCCTTTAGTTAAAATAGGTATACCCCTTCGAGATTTTTTTCACAAAATGAATATTAACGCAGTTAAGCCTTTATCCGTTTCTTTATTTCCACACTGTATATATGTATATGTATTATTGCCTTTTTTATTTACAGTTCCTGTAGATAAACATTATTGCTCAGTTGAAGCATAATCAAATTTAATTTCACATTATTTGATCGAACTCAACAATTCAAAATATTAGGAATTAAATCATAATCCATGGATACATACTGGTATAAGAGAAATTGGATGTTTATAATGAAAAATCAAATCATATACATTTCCCTTAAGTCTGTAGAAGAGAATAGTACTAAAATACATTGGAATATTGACTATAATTCCAAAAACGAATGAAAAGAAAGAAAAATTGTCAAAATCAGTGATCGAAATAAATAATTATTCTACTAACAGCAGTTCTTAAATCAATATCAAAAGCAAAAAGCATATATTTATAACGAAAGTTAGTCAAGAATAAGAAGTGAAAAGTCCTTATGACAAGACATTGCCCAATCAACCGCATTCATTAAAAAAAGGGTTTCCTACTTTGTGTATATTATCAAACGACTCAAACTCATAAATCTACTGAATAACTTGATAACCCTTAGGTATATGAAAGAGTGACTTTTGCCCTCGAGATATTTTTATACTTATTTTTATTCATAACAAAGGGAATAGAAATATAAAAACGTTTGATTAAAGAAGCCAAGCAGGTGACAATTTCTCCCTAAAATAAACTATATGCGGTTTATAGATTTGAATGAAAATCTAATCAGATCCTGAGATAAAAATTCTGCTTTTCAATATAAGATTTGGTATTGATAGCTTTAAGCGTTTACAAATACCCATACATGACTGCAAAACAACTTATTTGTTTTAACGGATCTTCCTGCCATATGCATTTTGATAGGATTATTTTATTTCTATAAAGATTTTGCTATCGTGCCATGTGCACTACCCTTTGAATATATAATATAATATGTGTATGTATTGTATGCCAAGGACAATATTAATATAATAACAAAAAATAAGTAAATATTACAACACACAGTTCTGTAGTTTTTTCAAAATTATTGTAATTTGCTACTATCTTTTAGTCTAGCGGAGTAATAAATTATACTCTGTTATACCACGTATAAATGTTAGAGATTGGTGTGTTCTATGACCCCCCATACACCCTCCGGATATTACGGGGTAACTGATTATGTACATATGTAAAAATGTCCCTATACAGTAGATGAATATGTACATAGAAAATTAGGTAGTTTAAACGAAAATGGTGTAAAATATAGATATAATTCAATTGCATTTTCTCAGGAATATTAATAATAATATATATTTATTGTCAAATGTTCGAAAGTGAACATCGACACGACAACATGGATGCAATCATAAAAGATAAATATATAAACATCAGCAATCAATGAAAATTCAATTCAAAAATTCATTTGAACTATAAAAGCAGTTTCCATAAAAATACTATTTTCATTTACGCTTGAAAATCGCGAGTGACCTAGCATTTTTTAACAATATCATATGCACCTCACCACACGTTTCTGCATCAAAAATTCGCCCCGGAATGAGGCGAGGAGCTCCAGAAAGTCAATCCGTATGCTAATCTAAGTTCACATGCGCAAAATAAAAGAATTTCACTGATTCAAGACTTACAACAATCATAAGGCAGTATAATGCCGCCCATATTCTACTCTCAACCTGCTGGTAATGCAATCCATAACCGAGATGACCTCTCGCAAGAACCTCACCTGACTACACTTATGTATAGATTATCAATTAAATTGTAAAATATCAGTCTTCTGACCGTTAAGAAGAAGACCCAACCCGTCGCACCAACAATCATCAACAGTAATCCTCATTGCTCGAGACATGCCATCAAGCATACGCTGAGGGACACTACAGCATGTATCGTCGGCATACTGAGAAACCATACAATGTTTCATGGATTCACACAAATCATTCGCATATATTACGAAGAGAGTTGGGGCGAGGACGGAACCCTGAGGCACTCCACAAAACAAGTTCATAGGCGATGAAGCTAATGACCCCACAACATTATCTACCTGGCCGGGTTCATACACAGTAGACGTTCGCATAGTTAGAAACGATTTAAATAAGTCATAGGTAACACCTCGAATACCCAGTATATAATTATTTCAATAAGACCGAGTGAGTGATCCATAATGTCGAAAGCATTACTTAAATCACACAAAACATTTAGACATCAAAAGCAGACAATCGGCGAAATATGTTAAAAGGTTATATTTTATGTACGCTTATATATTTAAATATTATGTTCATTTGTGTTATGTTTTGTTGTATTATATCTACATATAGTAAACAATAAAACACATGTGTTTATTTATTACACTAAGATTAAATATATTGTTTTGCGTCTGCGTCCTTTTATACAGTATGTCTTACGAAAAACGCACCGCGGTATAACTCTGGTATTAAAAATCCGATTTCAGTAATTCAAAAACCACATAAGATAAATACTACAAAATAGTATAATCTATATATTTTTTATAATGTAATTTTTGACAAGAGATAGTCAATTTGTTTTTAAATATTTTTTTTGACAGTTTGGTAAACATATTTTTTTCTGAATAATGGTGTGATTCAACTTTATTTTGTAAAATGTTTCTGTTAAGAATTTTTTTTTTCTAAAATTTGTGTCCTGCGGAATCCAATGATAGCGCACAAAACAATAACTGTCGTTTATGAATTGTCAGCTTGTTTCAATTTATTGTTGGCTGTATTACTTTTTGCATTTTTATTATTATTTTGTGATCATATTGTTATTTTATTATTGATAACAATCAATTAACTGATATGATGAAAGTGTTTTTCGAGTGCAATAAAAATTTTGGTCAAGCAGTACGTACTTACGCAGCTCGCTTTCCCGATAGAGAAGTTCCTGACCGTCAGAAATTTAGAAGAATTGAACAAAATGTAAGAAATTACGAAAGTTTTAAGAAACCAAAGCAAGATGGACGCAAATTTTGTGAAAATGTTGAATTAGATGCCATTTTCAGTGTTCAAGAAAATCCAGGAACTTCAACTCGTGAAATCGCACATAATATTGGCACGACGAAGGACAATGTTCATGAAATCTTAAAAACCACACATTTAAACCATACATCCTACAAAAAGTACAAGCTTTGTATAAAGACGAACCAAATCGACGATACCAATTTTGTGTTTTCTATTTAAACATGTTACGTCAAGATAGGCTGTTCTGCAGAAATGTGATTTGGTTCGATGAGTGTACTTTTGGCAATAATGGCAGAAATATTCACCATTATTGGAGTCAACAAAATCCAAGAATTATTGTTGAAACCAATCGACGCGTTCAAGCCCGTATCTATTTTAACCCCCCCCCCTCCATGGGCATGTTTTAACATAAAGAATTATTCATATTTGTAGAGAGATACCTTCTTTTTTAATCTTGAATGCTGCATATGGGGTAACTAGAAGGTGTCAGCTTTGTATTGAGCAAGATGGGAGACATTTTGAGCAATATTTATAATACTTTTGATTTGTTAGGATGTTTTAGTTTTTGACGTTAATAAAATTTTCCATTGTTTTGTATTCCACGGCAAACTTTTTTTAAAAAATTAAATTATTTCCCAAGAATATTTTACAAAACCAAATTGAATCACACCATTGTATTCAGAAAAAATATCTCTACCAAACTGTAAAAAAAACAATAAAGTGGTGCTATGTAGAAAAAAATGACTATCATTACATATGAAAAAAAAATAAAAATTTTGTGGTATTTATACACCTATTTTATGTGGTTTTTGAATTACTGAAATCGGATTATTAATAACTGAGTTATAATAGCGTGGTGCATTTTTCGTAAGTTGAATTTATTCGAAGATGCAGCTATTGTTATTACTCCAAAAGACTTCGCCATTTTCGTGATGAGAATGACGAGCTCAGAAATCGATTTTAAACGAATTTAAGGTGTATATTAAGTTTGAACTTTGAACTTTTAAACGAAATGGTATCTGTATATGAAATATTGCGAAAAAGGATCTAGACTAAAAATGGCCGACATTTTTACATTTTCGAACATCAAAAACGTTTATATTCGTACGACTTTTATACAGCGACGGACGCTTGTGTTGTCGCACATATCAAAACTCATATAGATGTCGCCGAATTCATGTTAATTTTAACTACACGTCAATACGCCGTATAGATATATAGGCGTTAAAACAAAGACGCGAAGGGAAAAAGAACAAAATCCAAACGCGTACGCTTGAGAAGATGAGGAGCTTCGACACCAAACTCCTAAAATAACCAACAAAAAAATCAATAATCACCCCGAGTCCGTAGGTAGGTATTACTGAAGTGCAACGATGTAAGAGTGTCAAGGTTATAGAGCTAGATATGCAGCCGCTTGCAATTGCACTTATTGTAATAATACAACAGTGCGCGTTACTATATGCACAGCAACATCGTTTCCCTACATACAATCAACCTTTCGGCGTTTTATGTTACACTAAACACACGCACGCCGAACATTATAATAAATAAAATAAAGTTATCGACTTGTGGTCCAGTGTTTGATGTAATTTTTGTTACTGCACGGTGTAAATGAAAAAGAAATTTCAGTTTAAATGTGTGTCCTCTGCCAGCGACTTTACCGGATAAATTTGGAAGTAGAAGCCGATCCTAAAACATCGTTACACTGTTACTTAGGTGAGTGATATTTAAGAGACAATGCTTGCTGGGAAAAGGGCAACACGACAATCTGATGTGATGAAATGTTGGCGTTGGCAATAATATTGTTACTAAACATCCGCGTGTGCTTGTTTTAATGTTATTCATATTAAATTGATATCCGTGCAGAATTTTATTAATAATTGCGCACATTTTATAAACATGAAATTGAAAGTGAAATTTTCTTATTTTCGCCATGCAGTAGATGGTAATATTAATTTCTCAATTACGAAAAGAAGATCAATTAAAACGAGCCTAAATTTTTCTGTCAAAGAACTCAAAATTATAAAAAATAAATTAAATATACGTCATTTTTTAAAAATAATATTGAATTACGATTTTATTTTCAGACAACGGAGAATAAAGCTCCATACTCGTATATACAAACAATTTTCAAAAGCTTTAAAATTGTGTGTAAGTTTACAAAAGCTCTTCTGGTTTGTAATAATTATTTCTTATTATTTTGAATACAAGCAGCAACCTCAAGTATTCATAAAATATTAACTGTTACTAGATATACCTAATTCACAAAAATAGTTGTCAACTTTTTAAATAATCTTGTTTTTTTACTTATTTCAATGTCATTCATGTTGTTGTCATTTCTTGTAACAGTAAGAGAATTTCAAGAAATATAATAAACATAACAAATTCAATTTTGAAATTAATAGAATTACATCATTATTATATGCGGTCTGCGAATTTCAAGCCTAAAATAAAAAAGGATTAAGTTTTTAAAAACAAGATAAATATATGCAAATCGGGTTTTAATTTTAGCAAAAAAAACAACATAAAAACACCGTATTATCGACTTATATAGTATTAAGTAGAACTTTAACATTATATGGTTTTGCATAACCTGTATATAATGTTGTTTTGTATATTTGATTAGATACTTAGAAGACCAGTTTAGTATTGAAATTAATGTACCAAATAAACTGTTGCGGATTGTAAGTCCTGCAGAGCAGTTTGAAATAAATTATGCCATTTTAAATAATACTTATAATAATAAAAATTCGAACAACATTTTAACAATCATTTGTAAATGTACTAATTTAATTTACAACCAATTTCTAAGAAAGAATAAATGCACAATATATACCTAGTACATTTAACAAACACCTTTCAGAAAAATGCTAATTTTTAAAGGTAATATATGCTGTGTGTTTAAAGTTAATGTAATTAAAATATTGTTAAATCTATTTCTATATATATAAAAGTGGATGTATGTATGTGTATGGGTATGTGAATGTTCTCTATAGATTCTGACACCTGAATCGATTTTGATGAAATTTTTATGAAAACTTTAGCATAGTTTGGTGCCAATCGGAATAACGTTTAAAAAAGGGCGCCATTTTTCAAAATTCCGTTCTTTTTGGTGCGTACACTGTTAGAAATATTGTCTTGATTTAAGAAAATATTTCCTTCTGTATATACAAAGTTTTAATTTACTTGATTGGAAACGGTTTGGTTTATTACAAGAAATATTTACTTATAATAAAACAGACCGTCTCAACTCAAGTAAATTAAGGCTTTGTATATACGGAAGAAAATATTTTCTTAGATCAAAACAATATTTCTAACAGTGTAGCCACACGCTCCGGGTATATATCGCTAGTAAACTATATTTATAAAAATATATACTAATATATACAAATTAGTTAAAAATGTTTGGTACTTTATTTTATAACTCTTAACCAGTTTATTATATTAAATTATATTAATACACAAAAACTCCAACATGTAAATGCTAGGTAACGTAAGTATTTGTTTTTCTTGAAGATTTCCACGTGATTATTTTTATTGTATTTTTACATAATTCATATGTATTTCAATTTGAATATCTAGGCGCGCGCGTACAGAGAATTGCCCCATGATAATATTGCATATTTCAGTCTTGAATAAACATATACACAGTAGGAAACAATTGATACACTTTTACTAACTGAAGCTGAATATAGCTCATAACACCTAAACAAATGGACATAATGCTTGTGAATGATTATTGATGTGGTTCTTGAAATCCATCCTTAAATTCAGCACTATACCCAGAAATTTACACGTCAATATCTTCGTTTTTCATATTATTTATTATTATTTATATGTACTTGTTGAACGTCCTATTTGTACTAGAAATAAACAATTTTGAAGTAAATGCTATTGCAACATTTCAGAGAACACCATTTTTGAATATAAATACATGAATAATATCAACGTTATTTAGATTTTCACAAATATAATAATAATAAACAATTGCTTCAAAAACACAGTAATTTCTGGAGAGCAAAATTATTGGTTTTAATCTGTATATATAAAACTACGCCTGAAACAATGTCTACATCAAATTTATAGAACGTTGTCATTTAATAAATTATGTTCAAATAAAAGCTGAGACTACAAATCCATTCTTAATTCTATTATTTTAGGCATTACCTAGAGAAACTTTTAAGAGAGTATGGAATATTTGAATATTAAATAATATATGTATAATAAAATTACTTAATTGTACTTATTTGCTTTTTTATTAATTTACTTTTAATAAATTCAGAAATTATAAACTTGTAATTTGAGAAGAAAACAAAAATATCGAAACACAAAATTACGTTAGACTAAATTGAGGCTTCTATTAACTTTGAAAAACTCTTTCTCTTAAACTCATGATATGCATCTAAGTTTTTGCTACTGATTGCAATACTTCATCAGCGAAATAATTTCGTTAGGCTTATAAAAATATTAGCAAGTGAAATTTTGAGTTCAAAAAATAAAAACTTTGAAGTTGCTTTCGATATTTTGCTCCAGTATTACATGTTTTGTGCAAATTCATTCATTACAAACAATAAATGTTCTAATACGTATTCTTGAGAGTCCATATTTATTGATCACGACATAAAAAAAGTTACAAATAATACATACATTCGACAATTATGACATTAAAACTGCACTGAAGAAGACGACGGAAAACACCAGACAAAAAATATTATGAATATACTACATCAAAGTATTTAAACATAGAAAGGGAAGTAGAAAAATTAAGGGAAATGAGATCGTGTCTTACATTAAATTGTTCATTATACGCTTCGAAATAAAATCGAAGATCGAAAAAGTTAATACAACAAAAAATTGTTCAGGGCTGAATAAGGCTATATAGTCACTGAAATTAGAGAGGAAATTAATTTATACAAAAATCACATTAAACATCCCAGAAATGCAGATGTCTATGGCAGATAAAAAGATCAGAAAAAACTTACATCTTTAATTGAAACCGATAAGTAAGAATTTTATAGGACGTAATTTAAAAAATATAACTAAAAACCGAAAAAGACAGTAAAAAAGTAACTCAGAGTGAAATAAAAGATGAAGATAACTACCTTTAGCAACAAAGCCCAAGCACGAAACCCTGAATTTAAAACGGTGACTTCGAAAGACTTGACTAACACAATAGGGTAAGTCCGGGAGAGATGACCCACTTTTTTTAAAACAATTACCACACTGTACATTTAAACCATTTTTAAAGTACAAAAATTTATTTGAATAGGTAAATACAGTTGAAACCATATAACAAAGGTGAAACACAGAAACAGTTACAGAATCTTTGGGAAAAAAATAAATGTTATTTCATGTATGAGAGCCATCTAACCCGGATTGTCCGGGTGAGATGACCCATGATTCAGGGTGACATGGCCTAGTTACAAAATACACATTTATAAAAAAATTATTGCCTTTTTTAACATAAAACTTTTCCACAAAGGTCATATAAGTTCAAAAATTTTGAACATCGTTCGTGAAACCATTGATAACATTTTACACATTGAATCCAATCGTCTTGTTTCGATGTGCAGCTATATAGCTCACCGCATCCTACACATTCAGCATTAGTGTCGTCTTCCTCTGGACTGTCATCAGACTCTCGAGTAGAAAAATCAGACAAGTGGTCATTTGAAGATGAATCATCCAGAATTTGTTTCGACTTGGACTTAATACTTCTTTTTGCACGTTTTGCTGCTCGAGATTTTTCTAATTCTATTTTCTTTGCTTCGCTGCTTTTTCTTTGTTCTATGTTTTGGTATGATGTCAAAATTGCAGCAACTTGTTTTCCTCGTTTTCGTGTTTGCAGAACCACATCATGTGTTGATATGCTAGGTATTGGATTAAATTTGTTCAACATTGTGCCTGGTGTATCTTTTAATGGAGTCGTTTCGTTGTTTGTTTGTGAACAACCAGGTAAGTTAGGTTCTGGTTCTTTATTATTATTTATATCTTCCGTAGCATCAACAATATGTTGTTCTGGTGGTTGTTCTTCATTTAGGAAAGCGTAGTCTGGAATCATATTTGGGTTGTACGGGTAGATGCCAGTTGCCCTGAATCCCGATGCTCCATTCTCCACAGTGGCAGCTTTAGACCAAGCATCTCTTAGTAACTGACCATATACTAACCAATTAATTTTTCTTGTTGGATTTGTCTTAACAAATAAGTTGCAAGCCTTTGCATAATGAGACTTTAAACTTTTGAAGACTGATCTGTCTAGAGGTTGAAGAAACTGGGTGGTATGGCTAGGAAGGCACAGCAAGATTATTCCTTGCTCCTCAGCATATTCTAACATTTAGACGGAGTTACAGTGGGTTGAGTGACCATCCAAAATTAAAACTACTTTACCATCTGGCTTTCTGGGTGTGAAATGAGTCTTCAACCATTTGAAAAACAATGTAGTGCTAATGTAAGCAGACTTTTCATTCATATATACTACCGAACCTGGAGGCATGCCATCCTCTAATTCAAGCTTTTTGTTTTTGCCTTTAAAAATACATACAGGCGGTAAGAATGAGCCTTCAGCATTACAAGCAGAAATTACAGTGATGGTTTCGCCCTTTTCAGATGATGTAACCGCAGCGACATTTTTTGATCCTCTTTGTGCAATAACATACCCGGGCTTATTATTTAATTGCAGGCCTGTTTCGTCCATATTAAATATGTTAGCTGGCTTGTTCACAAGATCGTTTGCAATTAAAACTTCTTCCAACAGCTGGAAATACGACGTAACTTCTTTTTTGTTAATTCCTTGACTGCGAGCTAATGAAACACCTTCGGATTTTCTTACACTAAGATCTGGGTGACGTTTTAGAAACATGTTCAACCAATCGTACCCGGCCACTTCCTTCTCTGACTTAAATTTGTGCTTGACACCCAAATGTTGGGCTAAATGAAACGCCATAGATCTTACACCCTCTCTCGTTGGTGCAAAACCGTGTTTTTGCAATTTTTTTATATGAGATATAAGCTTTTCCTCATTTTTTATACCAAGCAATGAAGGCGGTCCTAGCGTCTTCTTAGTTAAATCATTATTTTTCATTCGTCTCCTCAGCGTCGGAGCTGGTATGCCAAAGTTTCTAGAGGCAGCGTTTACGCTCATAGTACCATTTCTTACTGCTTCGACAGCTTGCAAAAGTTGATCTGCAGTCCAGCATCCTCTCGCACCAGCAGTATTATTCTTTCTTTTATACTCAGTCGGCATGTTACTAAGAATGATAATAATAACAATAATAATAATAATAGTAATAATAATAATAATAATAGTAATTATATAATAATAATAGACTTTATTCAATAAAGAAAAGAAAATATCAAAATACAATCAAATCAAATACAAATGAGGCGAAATTCGCGTAGGTGCTCTTCCACTATTAATATTTTGCAATAATAGGTATGCATGCTTTAATAACGAGCCATCTATCCCTTAATAAAATGAGCCATCTATCCCAAAAGTGAGGGAGAGATGGCCCATTTGATTTTCTACATAAGCCACCGCTCACATCTCACTACACGAAAATTAACCTAACCTCTAAATACTATAATAACACATCGCACTGACAAAAAGTCATTACTGCTTGGCAAAATGTAATTAAATCAGAAATTAAGTAACAGTCAGAATATTTCCTATGTCGCTTATTTCTAATATGTGAAATAACTTACCCAATTTCCCAATGAGACGCAAACAAACACGTACCAGCAGAGCAATGTAACGGGTAGTTAGGAAGCTACAATAAAAAGCGGGAAAATTTTAACGTGTCTGCAAAATATGAGACCGAGTCGACTCACCCGCAGGGCCATCTCACCCGGAATTACCCTAAACGAATTGAAAAATGATAAAGCTGCAGAATTTGACAAAATAACAAGAGAAATAATCAAAATAATCAAAGACTGGTTATCGTCAATTTTGACCAAACTAATCGGTATTTTTTTATATATGGAGCTATGAGTAACACGTAATAGCTTTTTATATGTGTACAACGTGTTCCAAAATTCGCGTAACATTTGGATTGTACGTTATTATGTGAAGATCGAAGAAATTAATATTTAAAGTTAACAGTGTAGATGTCGTTTGTCTAAGTTACTGTAAAACATTTAAGATTGGTTTTGGTATGGTCAATGGGATAATAATTTTAAACAACTATAACAAGGTTTGTAATTAACCACTCTTCTAATTATACCATTTCCTGAAAATCATTTTACGCTTCTTTTAGCTGAAAAAGCATATGGCAACGTTGTCCTGAAGTTACACTTAAACCACTTTAACGTAAAAAAATATCGAAATCAAAATTGCTTATTAATGTCATTTTGACGTTGTCAAATTGTCCTGCTTGTTTCAACCATATTACCACCTTATTATTTTTTGTTTGCATTTTGAATATTCAAGTTCTTAGCTGTACTTTCCGTTGATTATTTCTTTAGTGTTTGCGCTAATTTTCGAGTTTTGCTGTCTTGTGTTGGTGTTTTTTTTAATTTATGTTGAAATATTCTCAAACGACGAATATGCAGACATGCATTTGGTGCTGGGAGAATGCGGAAACAATGCTGCTGCTGCTGCTAGAGTCTATCGCGAAAGGTATCCTCAGAGAAGACATTCTAGTAGACGTTTAGATCAAAGAATAAGAGAAACAGGAAGCGTATCACCAACAGGTATTTTTTATCGGGAAAGAGTCCAAAAACTACAAGGACCCCTGAAGTAAAGGATGCCGTTTTAAATTTATTAGCAGACAATCCAACAATATCAACATGTGAACTCGATAATATCCTACACATATCACACAGTTCAGTTGGCCGAATTATTAAGGAGAAGCGGTTTCACCCTTATCATTGTCATCATTTTTTGTAAGTAGATAAATCAATCAATCAATTACAGAAAAGTTCAAGCTTTATTACCTGCAGATTTTCCACATCGTGAGAATTTTTGTAACTGGTTTTTAGAACAAATACAAAGAAATCCTCAATTTTACAAAAATATCTTGTGGACGGACGAAGCAAATTTTTCACGAGATGGATTTTACAGTTAGCGAAATTCACATTTTTATGGTTTGGTGGTTAGCTTATTTAAATAAGCTAACCACCAGTATAGGTTTAGCGTAAATGTCTGGGCGGGTATTATCTGGAATCGGGTTAGTCATTATTCCTAACTGGCTGGCCGGGAACAACTTTTTAGAATTTTTGATAAATGGTTTTCAAAATTTGGTAGATCAACTTCCATTAGCGGTAATCTATACAAATGGATAGTGCTCCTGCTCATCATGCGGCACCGGTGAGAAAGTAGTTAAATGAGGAATTTGCCGAAAGGTGGATAGGAAGAGGTAAACCGTTCCGTTGGCCAGCTAGATCTCCCGATCTCACACCTTCGAACTTTTTCTTTTGGGGTCACATTAAACAATTGGTGTACAGAACACTAGTCTTAAATGACGCAGATTTAACTAATCGGATATTTGAACTTAATTTGAAACACCTCGTTTAATAGATGGAGAAATGCTATGAGATGGAGAGAGTGCAGGGGAATATAATTTTGGAAGAGCGGAAATTTGCAGAGATCTGTACAAATTTTGGGACACGTTGTATATGTAAATATAAATGTATATGTATATATGCTTTGTATACAGGGTGTCCAGAAACTCTCCTGACAAACGAAGACCGGAGATTCTTCAGATAATTTTAAGACAATTTAATCCAATTCACCCTAGTCCGAAAATGCTTCCTAAGGGAGCTAGAGCTCTTTGAAGATGGCGCCTTGTAATTAGTTTTTTTTTTAATATCTCCCGAACGCTTTTATTTAGAAAACCAAAAACTGGTATGCTTATTATCCTCCAGAAATGAATCGATTCCATCAATTGCGAATTTCTAGTACCGGTCATAGGCGTCCGTTTTGGGTAGGTTAACGGTTATTTTAACGCATAACTTTTTTGTCTTTAACTTTTGAGCATTTGTGACACTAGATTATTAAATTTTCATGTATTCTAGTACTAAAAGGTACTATTACTTTAAGTCGGTAGGATACACCGTTTTCTAGAAAAATCGATTTGAAAATTTTTCGTTTTTTCGCCATTAAAATTCAATTTATTATTTTTTGCACTAGTTCGCTCTGAACTGCCAACAGAAATAAAACCTACGTTTTTAATTGTCAAATTGTTGTCAGTTCGCGAAGTTTATCTTTTAATTTTTTACTTTGTAGCATTCAAACACAACGATTTCAATTTAAAAAAAAATGGTTTTTACTATAATGAAGAATACGCCGATATGCATTTAGTTTATGGCGAAATGAAAAAAATAATTACAAGACGCCATCTTCAAAGAGCTCTAGCTCCCTTAGGAAGCACTTTCGGACTAGGGTGAATTGGGTTAAATTGTCTTAAAATTATCTGAGGAATCTCCGGTCTTCGTTTGTCAAGGGAGTTTCTGGACACATTGTATAAATAATACGTTTACTTCAAACAGAAATACTGTTAATGTGGTAGTAATACCATATGTTATGCCATTTGACGATCATTTAAGTACGAAGCGATTGCGACAGACCTTTATAAATCCACATCGTTGCTTCAACAACAAACTACAAAACATATATAAGACAGAAATATTATTAAATCAAAAACACGGAAAACATAAACGAAGAAAATCAACTCGGAAACACGTGTGATTGAAATTTGCGTAAACAGTGTAAATATATACGTATAAACGTATTGCGACAAAAGCTCCATATAGTAAAGTATTTTTAAATTCCAATATTTATTTCTATATAAAGAAAATGATAATATCTATATTTGCTTCCTAAACTTTTCACTTTCATGTTTTCAATATTGGCGAATTGATTTTTTTTTTGCTTTTAGTAATAATACGCCATTCCCAAAATTCGCTTAAAATATAGTATGTTGCATAATGTGGTATTTACTGATGATTCAAATAAACCGTTACGAAAACATTCTCTCGAATGATCTTTCAGCACCTAATAATACCTTTCCCAGCAAACGCCAAAATTACCATCCCTAATTTGCCAAATTAGATATTTTAAAATATACCGATGTTTCCTTGACCTTATCATCTTATTGTACTTCTCCTAAATTGGAAGAGTCAAAATTAGGGGGTATATATATTTCATAATCGATAATTAAAAACTCCACCTCTTGCGTTGTTTGTTCCAAATTAAACACCCGATTTAACTCGTATCGCTTGCTTTTTCTCATATTCCGATACAAGTCTTTTTTGTTCCCGTTTTAATATTCAGTTTGCCGCTTTTCAGGGATACATTGACATGAGAAAAAAAGTGACGTTTATTTTTCTGAAAACTGCGCGATTGGAAAGATATAATGGCGTTTTAAGCTTATTTTGTATGTATTTCAAAATTTGTTTGTTAACTAAACATCTAAAATGTAGGAACAATAACTGTGCTATTTTAATTTTCTCTTGCTCTGTTTTATTAATTTTTTTTTTCCAATTTCTTCAGTAGCTGCGGTAATGGTAAGTGTCTTTATTTTCAATGTCCGTCCAATATTTAACCTTCATGATACCATTGGGTCTTTGAAGAATTTATGAGTTTTTTTGCACTAGTATTTCTTTAAAATTTTATTATCAAAAAAATTGGAAAATCAATATTTTAAAGGTATAAAACATTTAACGTACAGAACGATAAAAAAAACTAATAAATATTGAAAAGTTTTTCCTCTGAATACATTTGAAGCACAAACATTTGCTAAATTTTCCACCAGGCACAGATCAAATTTCTAAATTTTAATTTGAAATACGTTGTGTTTCCCCTAAAGTAAAAGAGAAAACTGTTGTATAGAGGTAGGTTTGTAATGGCGATTTTCTCTCTCAACTAATGCCATAAATGTATCTTTAACGTATTGCCATTCTTTAATACACAATATCTGCGATATTTTTTAACTATTACCAATTCATGAACATTCAAGCTAGCTGCTTAATGTATTTTTTCTACTCCCGTACTTTAATTGTATTATTGGATATGCTGAACCTGTACTTTAATGATGTACATTACGATACAGATTTTCATTATGATACAAGTTTATATCCAATAGGAATACGACATTCCAATATTCAAACAATATTCAATATGGCGACTGCATATCTGACAGTTATAAAAATTAATTAAATGTGACAGTTCTCTGCAATTTACAAGTAAGTATTTAAAATTTTTGGTTTTTTGAAAATATAAACGGTAAAAATGAGGGATAATTACAGTGAAAAGTAAAATTTGACGCCAGCAGAAATTATGGAACAAGCCTTAGTAACCACGAACAATTTATTACCAGCTAAATTCGCAAAAACGTACGGAAAATTTTACGCTCAATTTATGAAATGGAATGTTCAAAAAATAATGTTTTATGATGTGGTCGTAGAAAAAATAGTGTATGCAACTCGCATTTAATGGCTATTAAGACACTCGTATTCATTACAATACTCGCCTTCGGCTCGTATTGTAATTTTTATTCTCGTGTTGTAATAGCTGTCCTTAAATGGTTATTGCATAATATACTATTTAAATATTAGAAAAATTCCTTAGTTGCAAAGATAAAATCGCATAAGCAGCTTATTTCGGCTATTTTGACCCATGCTACATGTTATGCGGATTTATCCAGAAATAACATTCCATAACTTCTACAACATTACCGACAGGCGCTAGGCATGTAAATATACATGTCTGTTTCATTTAAATCTAAATAAAACACTTATATTCAGCTAATGGTATATAATTCTGAAGAACATGCGCTCAAGTGTCGCAACAAAACTTAATTTCAAGTTGTAGAATGATATATATTTACTATACTCCGTATCACGAGGAAATCACGTGAACATTTGTCACGTTACAAGGTAAAAGCCGAAAAAGTCCGAATTACACATCCATAATAATTATTTTATGCTTATTTATACCTATAATCAAGAAACATACTCAAAAAAAACTGGTTGTTATAAAAACGATAATAATTAAAGCTTGTTTCTTCTAATTTTATAATAAATGTTGTAATCAAATACAGGTTATGTTAAATCTAAATTAACCATATATGATATTAACCTTATTAATAAAACTTCCTCAAATTTAAATTAGTTTTCAATCCCATGTAGTACTACAAAAGAAGAGTAATTAAAGAAATTTTTAAAAATTAATTTAAAACATTTTTACGCATCCTAGCACATGGTGTGTATATTAATTTTACTGTTTTCATTCGATTAATAATTTTAAAGCAAAAAAAACACTGTAATATATTTTATTTCAAAATAAATACATGTATATTTACACTAAATAATTATTATTAAGTTATAAATGAAAGCCTATTCACTAGAAGAATCATCGGTGCTGGAGTCTCCTACATTTATAATAAATTTTTCTAAATTCTCTCGAATTTCATCTAAATTGAACATTTTCCTTCAGGTAGCTGTTCCTAGACTCTTTTTTATCTCTTTCAATAAGCTATATAATGTCTACCTTGAGAATTTTACGCCTTATTACTGCTTTTGTGTTATCATCTACACTGTCTAATATAGCTCTTTTGTCCACGAGATTGCTTGAAATTCTGATGGTCACTTAGACGATGATGCTTTTTATATATTTTAAAATATGAACATAATATTTTGGAGAATCTAGCGGCTGTACCATTATATAGAAGAGATGGTTCTGCTCGTCGCCGAATCTCCACACGCGAAGAATACGCTTTTCCAATATTTAAGGGAAAACCCTTTTGATACCGTTAGAATTGATAAAGTTGCACTAAATTTTCCTGATTCATGTTCGACAGCTGGTCGAAGAGTCCATGAATCAGACTTGAAAAGCTCTGTGCCAGTTAGAAGATGACAAACAAGTTATTACCATTTTCTTTCATTATGTTTATAGAGAATTGTCTTTTTGGCAAAATGTCATATTCTCTTCAGTCTACTAAACTAAGAAAATATATACCCAAAATATTCGTTTTATAAATGTGAATCATCTTTGAGTACTATAGAAAATTCGGGAAAGAATTAACGGCAGATAAAAATTAATGCAATGCCCCATCGTATCGTTTCAATAAAGTCATTGAAGGAAATGGCAGTATGACTAAATATTATTCGTTTCATATTTATTTTTATTTGTATTTTATTTTTCGTGTTGAAAATTACACAATTATATAATATAATAAATTTTATTTAATGTTAATATCTTTACAAACGATAAATTTAAATAAAATCATCATCAAGATAGAAGGTAATCAGAATCAATCATTTTGACAACTAATGTCAATAACCTGTACGTTACTTTATTGCACAGAACTGTAAATACCTACTCTACCCAATAATTCATTCACATAACTAAGAAATAATACGGAAATCTTAAGGGGATATTAAAGTCGATTTGTATTTGGAAATTGACTATAATTGCTTTTGGAGGTGTTGGCCCGTAGGAGGAGCCAAATGCAAGCCATCTCATTCTCATATATTTGAAATGAATGTGTTGTTTTCCGTCACCCGAATACAGAGAAAAAATACAGCTGAAGGCGCTGCTAAAATACAAATAATTCAGTACCGCACCATTCCGGAATTTCTTAATTAAATTACTCAAATTAAACTTTTTTCCACAATTCAAAAAGCTATATCTCACAAGAAAACATTGGTCTACACGGGAATTACATCCGTTTTGATCAATTTCATTTAATTATTTCAGATTTTGACCGAGAAACACACGTCCAATTTACGCTAATTTGGAATAAAAAAATAGATGGTTGTGACAAAAAATTACATAATCTGACAACCTTTCCGTGTATTCATATCTATATTGGAGTTGTACAGAAAATTTCACCTTTCTATCTTGAACAATAGTAAAAAAACTGATAAATTCTATATCTTGCTTTCTCGACCGCTTTAATATCTCCTTAACTGAACCATTCATTTTCACGAAATGACTGTAAACGGGATTTATTAATGGAATCTTGGGCAAAAAATATGTTATTATTCTAGATTAATAGTCTAAATATTAGTAATTAGCAGTATCTTCTTCAATAATCGAAAAAAAGACGATTTTCTAAATCACCTTTTGCGAATCGAATATTTTTAAAGATAATTTTGTTTGCATAGCGTGCGCATCGCAAACATCATACTCGCAAACATAAACAAATTAATGTTACTAATAAAGTTTATGGCAGTAAAATTAAATTGCGTACATAGCCATTGTGTCTATACACATAACCGTTAGTGTAAATGATCATCTAACTACTTTAGAATTAATCGGTTTTCTATAACGCTTATATACACTTTACACTCACTACACACATAGTACATAACTGCATGTAATTTATTAGAAATAGTGTGAGTAGAGTCATATCAGCGCGATTCATATCTTACTCTCGTCGAGTGCAGTCTATCGTTCCAGAAGAAGTCCTCCATTTCAGTAAGGTATATACTATATTTGAAATCACATAAAACAGAAAAACAAAGTCTCATCTAAATATGCACACTTATGATAGTTATTCAGAGGAAGTAGTACCTACATCAAATAATTAATGTAAAATACTGACCAGTTTTTACTTTCTTATACGTAGTATAAGGAAGTATTGTGATGATGAACATTTTTGACCTCGAGATTTTTGCAGATGTCCACGTTTTGAAGTCCCCTGATACCAAAAAAGTGGTTTTTAAAAAAAATTCTGTTTGTCTCTCTCTCTCTCTCTCTCTCTCTCTCTCTCTCTCTCTCTCTCTCTCTCTCTCTCTCTCTCTCTCTCTCTCTCTCTCTCTCTCTCTCTCTTCTCTCTCTCTCTCTCTGTGACCACGATAGCGGTCAAACCGCTGGAGATATCAATTCCAAATTTTGTATTTACGAATATAATCTCCCTCTTGAGAACTGATTAGATTTTGAGCAAAATCGGCAGACCGGAAGTAGTAGTTTACTTCAGTGAAAAAATCGAAATTTGCAAATATTTCGTCAATTACTAAGTTTAGACTAATTTATAAAGAATTCATAAGTATTTAGAACTTAATTTCCAATATCTTTTATACAAAAAAAATTTCAAAATTCGGACCGGAAGTATCACGTTTACTCTTACCGAATAACGATTTTTTGCAAATATGTCGTAAATTATGCATTCTATATACATTTATGAAGAGTACAAAAGTATTTAGAGTTGGATTTGGAATATTTCTTGTATAAATGAAATTTCAAAATTCGGACCGGAAGAAACACTTTCATATGTATAAGAAAATCGTGTGCTGGCCACACCTCATTTTTTTTTTTTTACATCAGCGATTCCTGCGTTGGGAACCGCTTGGTTGCGTTAAAGAACTAGGATTTGTGGGAGTTTATTTTTATCTTTTGCACCGTATATAAAATAGAATATCTTAATATACTAAGATACTTAAGTACTAAAAAGTGCCTCTTTGTTAGTAATGACACCAATACAATGATATCATATTCGAACTGCAGGCGATTTCTCATTTCGGTTTTACAGCAGCCATCGATGAAGAACTTAATTCGCACAAATATGACGTTGAAAAAGGAGCCAAACATTTAACAACTTCGTTTGCTAGTTTGGGGTATTCTTTTGATCCAAAAATGATACGGTGTCTGTGAAAAAAAATCTCGTTTTAACATTCTGTTAATATTTTAATCAGTGGCGGCTCGTGAATTATGAAAGAGGGTGTGCACAGAAAAAACTATTTTGTACATAAAATCCATTCTCCTATTTTTGATGATGGAAAAGACGTCTATGACTTTGTTGTCAAAATCCGGGATAGACTGGATGAACTTCTTTTCTATTGATGGGATCGCCAATGTGTTCAGATCTTTTGACATTGTATTCTCAGAAAAGTTTTAATGCTTTTGAGGGTGGAAAAACATTGTTCACACTCTGCTGTCGACATGGGCGTTGTACAAATAATATCCAACAGTTTGTATGTTTCCGTCAAAACCCTTTTTAGGTTGTTGTTTGTTATGAACACTAAAAGTGCAAAACACCACCTACGTCACACATGTCGTCGCACCCACAAATTGCTCAAAGTTCAATTTTCAATTTTACATAGTCCAACATAGGATAAGATTTCACAGCTTCATCAAAATGTTTTTGTGGAAATGAATGACTCAAGGTTTTAAAATTTTGAGAATCAAAAAATTTGCTGCACTTAAGTGATCCCTAATATCAAGTCGGTCGCATAATTTGGTTTAAAATAGTATCACATACTTCCTTCGCAATAACAGCTCTGTTATCTCCAGCTGTGGTTTTTGTCTTTTCCTTGCAGGTTCTTCATTATTGCGTTCGTGTTTATCATTGTCAGTAGAAATTCTTAAATTTCTAATGTGAATAATTTGCTGTTGGAATTGTTAAATTGCCTTTTGCCGTTGAGCAATGTCAATTCCACGCATTTGAGTCTGATTAAATAATATTTCAACATGTGGCATGATGAAGTGAAATATTTTCAACCACACTGTATAAAATTTTTATGAAAAATTACACATACTATAATAGGAAACTATTTCACATGGTTTATCACGTAAAATTACATCACTATGTAAAATTGCACACTAGTGAGTATTTTAATAAAGTTAATTTATGGTATTCCATTTGAAGTTTGTATTTTTACATAATGATTTATATATATTTTACGTAGAGATTCGTAATATTACATAGGTTTTAATATTTTTTTTACAAGAAAGGAGTAAAATTCAGTATAAACGTAATTTTACTATCGAATGTGCATATTTGCATCTGCTTTTCGTGAAAATTACACATTTGAGCACTTACACGTTTTTTTGTGTAACTTTTACGTAAATATTTGTGTAATTTTCCTAAAATTTTTTACAGTGCAGTAGAGAAATTCCGGGCAATTCAAATGTTTCAATAAACCACTTGCTTCACTAAAAGTAACTGAATCCTTCCCGTCTTCATCAATAATTTTGTCTAAACATTCTTTGAAAGAATCCTGATGTTCAAATAATGTGTTCACAGTTCCAGTTTTGAAAATCCAGCGTGTAGGAGCAGCGCGAGGTAATTTACGTTTGACTATTTCATTAAGAATTACCGTTCGTTTTGGCGATCGAGAAATGAAGCTTGAAAATGAATGCAAATTTGTAAAGAAAACTTTTATATTTTTATTGCACTGTGCAGCTCCTTCAATAATTAAGTTAAATTAATGTGCATGTGGAAATGTTCTTTTGATAATAGCTTGGACACCATTTGTCTTACCACTCATCACGGACGCCCCATCGTAACTTTGAGAGATTAGTTTATTGTTATCAGACACAGAAGGAAAATTTAAAATTATTTGCAATTCATTCAGCAATGTTTTTGTTACATTATGTCCAACCGGCTTAAAAAAAGACCAAAAGCGTTCAAAAATTTGTGTATTAAACACGTATCGAATAATAACAACCATTTGCTGATTATTAGAGGTGTCTGTAGTTTCATCGGCTTCCAAAGCAATGAAATTTGCAGATTTAATTTCTTCTAATATTTTCAGCTTGTAAATTTGCAACATTGCATCTAGCAATTCGTTCTGAATAGTTTTTGAGGCGCTTCTAAACACTTGTGAACCTTTCATATGTATTGCAAGCACAGCGTCTAATTCAGCTGCAAAGTTCATTAAGCCTACATAAATACCTGGATTTTCCGACGTCAATGTCTCATAACGTCAATTCCAAAGCTCCGCAAAATTTTATACACATAATTAACCTGTGCAAAATATGACGATTTTTTTCCAAATCTTCGTTGTACTTAAATTTATGTCGCAAATAAGCACTGTATCTAACTGTTCACGTATGTTCACTTTGCCTAGAACACTAAAATCCACGCATGCATTCATGTGAGAAACGGAATCTTTGTGTTTCTTTACCCTCTCTGCGATATGGTTTGAATCATTCAACCCTTGTTTATTCCACGCACTAACCTCTTTCTTAAAAATTAAGCAGATAAATCAAAATAGTTTATTTGTTAGTGAACATCCGCACATCGACTCATATTTTTCATATATACTTTTATTGAATACTCTAGTATAAGTTCGAGTTTTACTTGTAGAAGTGTAGTTTATTTGATATAGGCCTTCCTTTCTTCATAATTAAAAGTGTTACTTCATATGATAGCGGGTGTTTTAGAAGATCTTGCACAGAATTAACTTCCATCATTAATAATAAACGTCACTTCAAGGCTTTGAAATCACACAGGTAAGCTAACACAACGAAAACATGCATTCACAATGTATAAAAGATGTTAACTGGAGTCTCGCAAATTTGTGCCCCAAACCAAAGTTATAAGCGCAAATGGCAAAGATAAGCGGAGCGAGCCGATTCATACTTGAAAGAGGTACATCTGAAGTCGTGCGCTGGAACATACAGTCGAAAGCAAAAAAAGTAGACAAGAGATATCGTACTTTGTAAACCTGGCTTTATTTACTTGTCATTAGTGTCAAGGTGGTGTCAAGTCATTATTCTATGGAATATCAAATAATTATCAAAACATCTTCTACCTGATTAATACGAATCAAAATACTAATTAAAAGACATCCCGATGAAATATATGTATTAATATCTGATTATAGAGCCGTTTTTGTTTAACACTTCTTACAATCTATTTGGGATAGAGTTATAAAGGTTGGTACAATTATTTTGATTTTGATTCTCTCATGCTGTGTGAACTGTTTCTACCAGTTCTAGTCTATTTTGAGATTGAGATCTTTGATTTAATTTTTTTGATCATTAACCCCCACATATTTTCGATAATATTTAAATCTAGACTTCTTGGCAGAAAATCCAACACATTGATATTATTTTATCTGAACCATGTTTTCACTCTATTCGATGTATGGATGGGACAGATGTTCAAGTGCATATCTTACATGAGTTTTTTTATGGGTCACATTCAAACTGTTTTTTGGTAGTCTTATAGACCGCAAATTAGCTTCTCTAATTCTTCGTTGGACAGTAAAAACAAAACCCAGAAAGTTATTTACATCAGCTGCATTCACTACTGTAGTAAATGGATTTTCAATAAACCCATTTGTGATATGGTGGTCTTGCTCGGCTGTTGATATTCTTTTGTGGAAATTCTACAAATTCTATGCTGATCTCGCCATATCTTAATAATTCTAAAAGCTGTGCTTTTATTTATATAATTTCTTTTTGAAACCGTTACTCAAATGTGCAATAAAATTTAATATCTTCATTTATGGAATGCATCTTTATAATAAGCTTAATATCAAGTTTAAGGTTGTCAATTTTGAAAGATAACCAAATATTGACAAGTAACTTTGAAGACGCTATTACACTAATCATTTTGAGAAAGTCTACGACAGAAATCTGTTTTTTTGTCTACTTTTTTTTGCTTTCGACTGTAGTTTTGAGCGTTGGCATACCCTAGAGTGTGTGGTGCGGAAGGAAACTTTGATACCATCGTTATAAAAATACGTAAAAATAATAAAATAAAATAATGCACTGAATTACATGAGAATTTCTTTCTGTGTTTATCTTGGTGGTTGGGTGGGCACGTACCCTTGTGCCTTTTAGTACCAGCCGCCACTGATTTCAATTAGTTTTTTTTGAAATTAACTTGTTTGAATTTCATTTGGAATATATTCACAAAGTTGTTTTAAATTGCACATAGTAATTTGCATGTCTCAAAAGGTTTGATCATAATTTATCTTATTGTACTTAACAACATGTTCCATGAGTCCTTGAACTCACAAAAATGAATAAAAAATCTGTTTCTCGATTGTCGTTTTTCATGAACCAAATTTTTCTTAACATATTGACTTCGCCTTGCAAACCATTTTTCTAGATATTTATGTGTTCCAATATATCCGCAAAAAGAGTTGGCCTGAGAAGACAAGGAAAGATTTTCATATTCTGATTTCGCATCTTGTAAGTACATCAGAACTTGTACTTTTAACCGAAAAACATTTTTGAAAACGTTACTCCATCGAAAACCATCTCACTTCGGTGTAATAAAGATGATTTTCATATAAAGCAACCATGTCTTAATAAATTTTTCTAAAAATACGAGTGTGTATTTCTTAGATGTAATAGAAAGTATATATACTTTCAAAGCAATCGATTTAGGAAAGTAAATACTTTTAGACAAGAGCTCCTCGGTATACAGGGTGTTATAAATTAAGTCGCACTATTGCTAACTTTGTTATTAATGAAGCTACAGTACCGATTAAATTAGCAAAGTAGTAGTAGTATTTTTATCGTGAACAACAATGGCAGAACCGAAAAGACGGTTGAACTACTAATTTTCGCGCTATTAACAAAAGTTACTTTTTTTAAATGGAACACCCAGTATATTTGTGCATATATTGAATGAAGGAATTATGTTAAAGAAGAAAGCTTTCATACATTATTGACAAAAAATGAAAGTTGCGGCAGTTATCCACTATTTTGTACAGCAATACATATCAATAAAATTAAGATGGCTATGATAAAAAAAAACAGCAAATATTAAGCAAGCATTGTGTATTATGTATATTTATTATAATACATGTTCGAAGCCATCACCGTTTTGTCCAATACAATGCATCCAATACAATATCAATAAAATCAAGATGGCTATGATAAAAAAAACAGCAAATATTAAACAAGCATTGTGCAGATGCTTATTATAATAGATGTTCGAAGACATTTAGGAATATTTTTGGTAACCTGGACTTTGCTACTCGGCAAAATGTACATTTTCAACAAGATGGAGCACCAGCGCATAATCATCGGGAAGTACAAAATTCTTTGAGCGAAATGTTTTGGAATAAGTGGATAGGTACGAATGGACCAATTCAGTGGGCACCACGGTCCCCGGATCTAAACCCTATATACAGACTTTTATTTTTGGGGATATTTAAAAAATTAAATTTACAAAGAGAGATATGAAAACGTTGTGGGGCTGCAAAATAAAATAATTAATATTGCTAATAACATAGACACAAGATCGATTTTAAAAGTAATTCGCATTATACATAAACGAATTCGCAAGTGTATTGGACAAAACGGTGATGTCTTCGAACATCTATTACAATAAATATACATAATACACAATGCTTGTTTAATATTTGCTGTTTTTTTATCATAGCAATCTTGATTTTATTGATATGAGTTGCTGTACAAAATAGTGGATAACTGCCGCAACTTTTATTTTTTGTCAATAATATATGTAAGCTTTCTTTTTTAAAATAATTCCTTCTTTCAATATATGCAAAAATATACTGGGTTTTCCATTTAAAAAAAAGTAACTTTTGTAAATAGTGCGTAACTTAGAAGTTCAACTGTCTCGTCGGTTCTGCCATCATTGTTCACGATAAAAATACTACTACTTTGCTAATTTAACCGATACTGTAGCTTCATTAATAACAAAGTTAGCAATAGTGCCGACTAAATTTATAACACCCTGTATAAACAGTGCAACTATTTAGCATATGGCATTTATTTCAACACCAGAAACAACATACAAAACTGTAAGTAAGTTTAATATTTCGCTTCTGAAACACGTCAAAATAACTAATGACAACATTAATATCTGAAATATCTACAAAAAACATAGTACTACTAATCATCCGCATAGGAAATCATCTAGAGGGTAGCAGTTGGCGATAAAATACCTTTTTGCTTGGCTTACATTCGAGTACTCAATTTCTCTATTAACCAACCTACACTACTTTGCACAATTACCAATTTACGATTAATCACGATTTCCTTGAAAAATTATCATTGTGGTAATCGTACATTAATTCTGGTTGTTTTTATGTGGTCATAATATGGAAAAAACTTACGTGCAACAATGAGCTTAAGCATCCCAATTTTTCATGAATCATTGTTTGCGATAACATCAAAAATGAAAACAATGAAATTAAAAAAAAACAAATTGAAAAAATGAATACGCGTCATTGGCACAATGTTTTTGTTTTGAGAACAATACTTATCTTTTTATTAGAGGTCGTAAAATATTTCGGTCAATCAAAAATCTTTCGTTTCACTTAAAAATCAAATCACTTACGTCTAAATGACCTGCTTAAATTAACTTTGGAGTTATGATACACATACATGTGGAAAATGAAAAACCTGGGAAGCAATTTATTTTACAGTATCTAATAGTATTGCAAATAGTTTTCAAGTAACAGACTACTATTAAAAATAGGTAATCATGGCTTTTCTGAAAAATCAAACAAGCCTTCAGGATAACTTAACTGTTAATAAACAGTTTTATTATAGGCTTGTCATATTGCACAAGAGGCTTAGAAATATGTATAGTGTTATAAAAGTGATAATTGAATAACGTGATATCCGTGAAATAAAATCAAACGTTATTTCTCCGATGGGTATTAAGATGAAATAATAAAAAAACCAGCACACTCTAAGGGTTTTAATAAGCTTAAGAACTTAAAACAAATTTGAATGCAAACCGTAAGAAGAAAATGTGAAAATAAATGATTAAGCAGAATATAGTTATTTAATTTCCTTGTGGACATTTTTAAAAATAAAATTCCATGTTCATATACTTGTTTTTTCTTTTTATAACAGTATTTTTATTTACTATTCGTTCAATTTATGCGTTTCATATTCTCAAGAACTTTGAGCTGTATGTTTCTTAGTATATCTCTGAAATACTAATAAATATGTGCTACTTTATGCTACCATTTCAATTATGGAAAATTATTATTAACTGGCACAAAAGGGAGACTAAACAGACGTTCCACTACACCATTCTTAAATTAATCTTTTAATTAAAATAAAATCGGAAGCAAATCTAATATACCATTCTTAGCATTTAATGCCTTAAAAATAACAAACATTCTGAATAAACAGATTATCTCCCGAGTTGTATATCTTTGTATATCTGAATTAATTCACAAAATTGGTTATCTAACTCCTATAGGTATGTATGGTTTGTTTAACAGACAATATTTTTATTTCAGTATAAGAATTTCCTTATCTTTGTTGTGAAATTGAAAAATTGTCAACTGAATTTCTTCGTCAACTATATCTAATAAAATTAAATTGTATTGCAAAATAAGATCATTCATTATTAAGAATACACGATAAAAATGAAACTCATATATTACCTACCTAACAACTTAATTTTATAACTACATAAAAAAATAAGAAGACAGACGATACCTATATCATTTCAACAGCCATTATAAAAGAAGCTGCCACTGAAATAAGTAAGAGCTTAGTCGAATGTATATAAACGGGGCAATGAATGAGGGAGTATTTTTTGAACCTTTGAAAGTGGCTAAGGTATTACCAATTTATAAAAATGGTGACACAAATATTTGTAACAATCATAGACCAATCACCATACTGCCGACGTTATCAAAAGTGTACGAACAAGTAATAGCTACTAGACTATCCCACGTTTTTGAGACGCGTTGTCTACTATCTCCAAAGTAACATGGTTTCCGTAAAGCTAGATCAATAGTGAGTGGTATAATGAATGTTATTAATTATATACGCGCCTCATTTGACCAGAGCAAGCAATAAGTAAGGCTTTTGATTCGGTGGATTATGAAATCCTACTTAACAAATAGTTAGTGGAATGGAGGAGGGGTGACAATGCATTCAGTAAGCTGTGGAGTTCCCCAAGGCTCAATTCTGGGACCATTATTGTTCATCATATTTATAAACGATATTCCGGAATTTCTTAGTGCTGAAATATGCCTTTATGCAAATGACACTTTCATTTTAACAAATGGAAAGACACGAATTGAAGCTCAACAAAGGTCAATACCGGCAATAAGAAAATCAGAGAAATGGTTGACTGTGAACAAACTTAAATTAAACACAGAAAAAGCCCATGTAGAACTAAACCAAGCAGTGAAATTCATACATCAAAATTCCTTGGACTTACATTGGATGATTGCCTGAAATGGACACAGCACATCGACCAGTTAACAAAAAGACTAACATCGGGCATTTTTGCTATTAAACGAATTAAATCTATTGCAACTCACCACGCAGCAAAATTAACTTAGCATGCAGCCTTTCATTCCCAATTGGCTTATGGCATCCTTTTCCAGGGAGGATCAACAGGTGCAACTAGGGTCATCCTGCTTCAGAAGCGAGCTATAAGATCTCTATGCAATCTGAGACAAGGAGAATCTTGTAGGGGATATTTTAGGAGAGAGGGTATACTTACCATGCTGTCGATGTATATCCTGCAAGTGTTGAAATATTTTCACACACATCGACAACAGTTTCCCGTTAATGGCGGCCACCATTCATATAATATTCGGCACAAGGACGACTTTTTGGTGATACATCACCGTTTGGTGTCAACGCAGCAAGGTGTGAGTCACTGGGGCCAAAGTTATACCCTCCGAATGGAATGCGATGAACCCCTTCAGTAGGCTGGTGAAAGCCATGTTAATGGAGAAGGAGTGCTACCCCATGAATGCGTATCTTGTTCAACTATGATACAGTATGTATGTTCCGTGTATACATGTGTATGTGATGCTCTTTTATTATTTATGTTTGCGTTTTTTTTATATTATACTTGACGAAGCTGTATTCAGCTATTTTATATATGACAAAAGATTGTAAAGGTGTTTAGATCCATAATTGTTTACTATTATTATTATTATGATTGCAAATACATTTCATGCAAGATAATGTCGAATTTAAAACAATGGATTTAGAAAAAGAAATAAAACTGCAATTTTCCTGAAAAGAATTAAATCAAAAACGTGTGCGAGGTGTAATTTTCAATTAAGTTAGTCTAATTATGAACTTTTTAATTGGAATGATGCAATATCTATAAGCAAAAAAAAACAACATTCCAGAAACAAATAAATCTTATTAGATCTCAATAGCCAATTAGGATAAATTAAATATTACTTTTGACATTTACAATTAATAGTACCAAAACTGGCAACTTATCAGCTATGTATATCTTTCACATTTTCACCTTTCGAGAGTAACTCTTATCCTTCCTAAAAGAAATAACCTGAATGCGCTAATAAGTTTTTGCATTCCCGATCTTTTAATCTTAGAGGTTGAAAAATGGATAGGTATAGTAATTTTTGTCAGCACTGATTTGCTATGTATATACATTCAAATATACACCAACAATTATTCACGAGAAGCGGTTGTGAAAGACTTCATGATTCTGAGATAATTTACGAGGTGAATAAGTAACACCTTTCGGACCATTATTGTTCTAAAATTTGGGTTAATACTGTACTTGTAGAGACGCAGACACAGCGATAGAAGAAGGACTGTACGAATAATTTATGGTATTTAATGTATTCAAAGGTCGACATCATTGTTGCGCTTTCGTATCTGTAGGGTATTGACTTGCACTCAGATGGATTTTGAAAAAACCAAACATAAACGTAAAACACGGACAAAAGGGTAAATTTATGAATACAAAAAAGGCAGTCGGAGATTGGTTATTACACACCCAAATAGCGATGCATCTGATGCAATGGACATATGGTTATCAAGAAAGAAGCACACCCACTTGCTTTGTTTTGTAATTCAGTGAATAGATTATACGATTGTTGATGTTATATATTATTTTAGTCAAGCTAAGATTTGTGCAATCACTTTCGCAATAGGTAACTAATAAACGTTAGTAAAAAAATTAAATTCACGATGATGATGTTGATAATATACAGGCTGGTTCTGAATAAAAGAGACGGACACTTAAGGACTGTTCAATGTGATAACAGAGAGTAATTTTAGTGTAGGAACACATTCAAAATAAACGTAGTGTATTTTCCACATCGTCAGTCTAATGTGTGGTAAAAATATTGTTTTTCCGTGTGTCGTTTAAATTCGTTTGATTTAAATTTCTTTGTTTATACGAACGTATATATGAAGTTATCTGAAGAGCTCCGACGGCAAATGAATCTACAAATATAAAATATATAATAATAAACTAAAATATTTGCTCCAAAATGTTGTATTATACAAATTTAAGGTTATTTAACTCTGTCTAATATATTTTTTGGATTGAGTTGGTCTTTACTTGATGTAAATCCATTTTCAATGTGAAATAAAACAAACAAATGTTTAAGATTTACACTGTATTTAATAACAACGACAGCTGTTTCGCTACACTGTAGCTTCGTCAGGTTAACATATACAATAATAACTATCTACATACACTTGACTCTTATATATAGTGTGTGGATATTAGGAATTCTAAGAACTGATATGTAAAGAACAATTTCTTGTCTTAAAGTGTCGGGTCTATACAAAAAGTACGTGGAACTAAATCTATTGCAAACAGATGTTATGTGTGAAATTAGGTAAACTGTATTACTAACTAAATATATTTAACAATGGTGATGAGTTTAACTATCTACATACACTTGACTCTTATATATAGTGTGTGGCTATTAGGAATTCTAAGAACTAATATATAAAGAACAATTTCTTGTCTTGTTCTTTACATATTAGTTCTTAGAATTCCTAATAGCCACACACTATATATAAGAGTCAAGTGTATGTAGATAGTTAAACTCATTACCATTGTTAAATATATTTAGTTAGTAATACAGTTTACCTAATTTCACACATAACATCTGTTTGCAATAGATTTAGTTCCACGTACTTTTTGTATAGACCCGACACTTTTAGACAAGAAATTGTTCTTTACATATCAGTTCTTAGAATTCCTAATTTCCACACACTATATATAAGAGTCAAGTGTATGTAGATAGTTATTATTGTATATGTTAACCTGACGAAGCTACAGTGTAGCGAAACAGCTGTCGTTGTTATTAAATACAGTGTAAATCTTAAACATTTGTTTGTTTTATTTCACTGTCTAATATACGTGCTTCTTTTCTAGATACTATAGAATGTTATTGTCACTATATATTAGTCTTCTTTGATATCTTCTTCTCAAGTTATTTCGGGGTAGCTTACCTTTATAAACAGGGAACGGTGGGCATTTATCTCAGTCATATTTCTTATAAATCGCTGACTTTTGCCACGCATCGTCTTTAGTTCTACTACTACAAAGTCAATAAAATTTGATTCTCAATTTTTGGCACATCCTATAGAAGAATTGTCATTATTCACGTCTTTTTTAGGGCGTTTTTTTTTTCACCCAGTAGTATTTTCGGTCCATTTAATTTTCGAATATACGTCAGAGTCACACTTAATCACCAGGTTCAAACCAATCAGATCTGCTCCGACTGTATATAGTATTTTTAGAACATTGTCCCGTCCAGTAGACCAGATCTCATCAGGTTTGTATATGATATATCAAGGTAATGTATGTACAACCGCATCCGCTCACATAAAACATTAACGAAGTGTTGATTTTTTTTCGAGTCCACCACTCTTTCAGGGCGTTTTGAGTTTTAAGAAATCATCTTTATACCGGGTGTCCCAGCGGAGTGGTAAAGTCCATTATTGCAAATAATTTTTTGAAAAGTTGCTATGAAATAACGATTCATGATGAAATACCTCATATGGGCTCATTTAGTAGAGATATCTTTTCAGTACGTGAAATTGATGTTTATTTCGACATATATATATATATATATATATATGTTGTCACTGGATTCCGGGTTTTCTTCCGCGTTTCCACTGCTTGGTCTTTGGAAAGACCGATGCTGGTTTCTTGACGACGTTTCGGCAAAATCACACTTGCCATCTTCAGGTCTGCGATAACTGTCTGCTTCTGCTTCTTGTTATTCGTAAACTACTAAGTTTACGAATAACAAGAAGCAGAAGCAGACAGTTATCGCAGACCTGAAGATGGCAAGTGTGATTTTGCCGAAACGTCGTCAAGAAACCAGCATCGGTCTTTCCAAAGACCAAGCAGTGGAAACGCGGAAGAAAACCCGGAATCCAGTGACAACACATACTACTACCCGCGGAAACCTGAAAGAGAACATATATATATATATATATATATATACAGTGCCATATGGTGCGGACTTTTCCGCGGGCACTGTATACCATATGACCGCGTGCGTCTGCATTATCGCGATACCTGTAGAGTAAGCGAAACAGATAGAGATGCCTGTGTATTAGAACGGTAAACAAGTAGACGCAGTGTTATACTGGATTACAACAGAGCTAGTATTTCGCATATGCCTATGATGCACTCGTATTTGTCCAACAAATCGACATTTATACGGTGTAGTCGGGCAGTCGCTTCCACATATGGGCGTCAGTTCGAGTTTTATTATTGCTTAAGAATAACATCTTTTTAGCTAATTACAGGTTAATTACAATGTTGAATTACAATTCTGTTTTAAGAAGTAAATATTTTATGTTTCAGTATTTTATTATAGTTGAGTTTTTAGATTATAATATTTGTTGAAAAATATTATTTTAGTTAAGAAGTTTTTTTTATTTTAAAGTCTAGGAGTTATTTATTATTTATTTTTGCTCTTTTATGTTGTTTATGAAGCTGTGATGAGTTACTTCACTGACATATTATCAGTGATTATCTGATGCTTCAAACAACTACAAATAATTACTTACAACGGGAACGCATTACCTATTACACTGCTCTTCACTTGATTTGCCTACGAATACATTTATACGTATAACTTATACGCCCGCTGTCGGTGTGGCAATTCAAGTTGGCACGCCCATTTATAGTCGACCAGTAGTTACTAATACATGCATCGCGCTATGAACGGCGGCCACACGGTATATACATATACAGGATGGTTCACCGGGAACTGAATCGATCGATGTGAAAAAACTATAGCTAGGAATGGTCTGAAATTATGACACTATACTAAAGTCGATGGGGGCCATTCGCCTAAAATATTTTCAAGATGGCGGCACATCGAGCTATGCCGGAAGTAGGCACCAACTTCCTAATTTTAAATACAATACCCTGTATATTGTCAGGTTTTTAGATTCTACGTGAAATTCTAAATATATTTCATGTATAATGTCGTATATCTAAGTGTAACCCTTTTTGAGTTATTGAAATTCTTATGTTAAATTTGACGTTTGCAGGCAGAAAATCAAAAGCACTTTTTCCATATATAGATGAATTTATTATTTAATTTGAAGTAAATTCTCTCAAATAGATGGTCTAATTAAATACTATTTTTATAAAATTGTTACAATTATTAATACAGAGTGTGCGAATTATACGCCTGAAATCGAATTTGGAAAAATAACCAAAGGACAATTTTTTTAAATGGGAAGCGGCAACTTTTATAATTTCATCTTATTCTGCATTATAAATAAGGATCACTTTGTATAAATATGTCTATTATAAAAATTGGTAGTTTTCGAAATATTGGCAAGTTAGTGTTTTTATCTACTACAATACATACTGTTTGCATTAGTTCTTTTTTCAATAGTTAGCCATGACAGTGTTTACAAAATTATAAATTGTCATTCGTTGAAGAAAAGTTATGCCGGGGCGCTTAAATTATACAGACGATGATTATTTAAATTTATTTATTATTTATGGGGAATGTAATAAAGTTATATCAAAAACATCTGATACATTTGCAACTTGATATCCACAAAAACGGAAAACATCTACCAATACCGTTAAACGTATTGTAGAAAACTTCAGAAACTTTGGATCCGTGAGGGCAAAGATTCAGGGAAATAAACCAGTTATTAGTAACGATAATAATGTAATGCAAATGTATCACATGTTCCTGACGTACCTTTATTACATTCCCCATAAGTAATAAATAAATTTAAATAATCATCGTTTGTATAATTTAAGCGCCCCGGCATGACTTATTGAAATTATGATAAGGTAAATGACTTTTCTTCAACGAATGACAATTTATAATTTTATAAATACTGTCATGGTTAACTAATGAAAAAAGAACTAATGCAAACTAATGCAATGTATTGTAGAAGATAAAAACACTAACTTGCCAATATTTCCAAAACCACCAATTTTTATAATACACATATTTATACAAAGTGATCCTTATTTTTAATGCAGAATAAGATAAAATTATAAAAGTTGCCTCTTCCCATTTAAAAAAATTGTCTTTTGGCAATCTTTCCAAATTCGTTTTCAGGCGTATAATTCACACACTCTGTATTAATAATTGTAACAATTTTATACAAATAGTATTTAATTAGACTGTCGATTTGAGAAAATGTACTTCAAATTAATTAATAAATTCATCTTTATATGGAAAAAGTGCTATTGTTTTTCTGTCTGCAAACGTCAAATTGAACATAAGAATTTCAATAAGTCAAAACTGGTTACACTTAGATATATAACATTATACATGAAATATATTTAGAATTTCACGTAGAATCTAAAAACCTACAACAATATACAGGGTATTCTATTTAAAATTAGGAAGTTGGTGCCTACTTCCGGTATAGCCTATATATTTATATATCATTGAAATGTAGTTAAAATTTACTATCTAAAGATATCGACTTTCTCTAGCCTGTGGGCGATATTACAAAAGTTATAGAATATTATATCTGAATAAACACGAAATCGAAAAGAGTTACTTCTATTTTCCTTTTAAAAATGTGATTTTTATTAAAATTTTAAAAGTCATGAAAAGGTTGGAAGTTCATGATTTAGCAATAATATAAAAAATATCGCAGACGCTGTGTGTCAAAAATTATTTAAACGTTAAACTTAGATTTATAGCTTCAGTTTAAAGCAAAGTAAACGCATCAATTTACCTTAAGGGGATATTAAAGCTGTCGAGAAAGCAAGGTATCGAATTTATCAGTTTTTTTACTATTGTTCAAGATAGAAATGTGAAATTTTTTGTACAACTTCAATATAGATATGAGTACACGCGGAAAGGTTGTCAGATTAGATAATTTTTTTGTCACAACCATCTATTTTTTTCATTCCAAATTAGAGTAAAATGTACGTGTGTTTCTCGGTCAAAATCTGAAATAATTAAATGAAATTGATCAAAACGGATGTAATTCCCGTGTAGACCAATGTTTTCTTGTGAGATATAGCTTTTTGAATTGCGGAAAAAAGTTTAATTTGAGTAATTAAATTAAGAAATTCCGGAATGGTGGGGTACTGAATTATTTGTATTTTAACAGCGCCTTCAGCTCCTACCTACTTCTTGGCCCCGCCTATGGGACTCTTCGAACTGTTTGCGGTAGACGCAGTATTTTATTTCACTTATTCTCTTCTCACTCCAATGTTAGCAAACTCGACTTTAATATCCCCTTAAGTGCGAAAGGAAATATTTAAAATTGGAATTAACAGACATGGAATATGTTTTGTGGGAAAGTGATTGTTTGCGGGCACAAAGATATACAACCAAAAATATCTAAATATGGCACTGCCATCGATGAGTGTTTTTCAAAAATTGTTAACGATTTGAAGAAACTGGCAGTATTCCGTATGAAAAAGAAGCCGTGTTACTGCTGCCGTAGAAAACGCAGATGCACAAAAGGTTCTTTTGTTATGCGTTCAAGAAAATCCTCATACAAGCGTGCGTAAACTTTCTAGAGTCCTTGATGTGAGCAAAAACTTTATTAAGAGAACCTTAAAGAAGGTTTTTTAATTTGTTATATGATAACTTATAATTACTGTGGTGCTTGAAAATAGTAACTTATATGTTCTTCAAGATAATGCGAAAGTTATAAAACTTTTTAATAACGTACATTTAAATACTTGTATTGACGGTTTGCTTTTCAAGTGAAATTTATCTCTAGGTATGACTTCTTTAATTTTAAAGTAATTTAGAATTAAGTGTAAGTACGACGATAAACAATTTTATGACACAGAGCGACTGCGATATTTTAACTATTGTTAATTCATGAACTTTCAAACTTTTCATTTAATAAGTTTTAAAATCTTAATAAAAACTACTTATTAATAAAAAGAAAATATTACAAGTAACTCTTTTCGATTCATTTTAATTATGCTATGTGTAATTAAGTCAAGGCAACTCATATTTTTAAATCGTAATCGGGTTTATGCAAGTATAATATCCCATAACTTTTGGAATATCGCCCACAGGCACTATAAGGTATACATTTTTAATTAATAAATATTAAGTACTTTTCAATGACAAGGTATTCTAAAGAATATGCGTAGATATGTCGAAATAAACATTAATTTCACGTACTGAAAAGATATCTCTACTAATTGAGCCCATAATAGGTATTTAATCGTCAATCATTATTTCATAGCAACTTTTCAAATGTTGTACAATTTTTAACGAAAAATCGTCATATCTCAGAAATAGTTGAAAATCGACAAATACAAGTTGAGGTATAGCCCTTCAAGGGCTAACATAAAATGTAAAAAAATGCATAGCAAACCATTAAAACAAAACATAAGTTTTGGTTTGTCGTTGTCCAACACTGTATAAATGAAAATATTTTTAAATAGTAGAGCTTATGATTATCTACAATTTTTGTATTCAAAATTATTCGCTATCAACATTATTAGATACGAATATTGGACTTTTAAGAAAAATATTTCTCATAACTAATTTTTCTCATCTTAGGATTAAACAAATTAGAAACGATTATGTTTCTAATAGTTTTTTTTTACAGGATTCCTATACATATTGCTGTGAACCTTGCGTTTAAATAAAATTTATATCATTTATTTATTTATTTGTTAAATAAATAAATAAAATTGAAGTTTGTGCTAGCTCTATAGGCAAAACAGCATAATTCATTATCTCTCGTGGGTTCTACTGTGATTTACTTCTTTCCTTACTTGTTTCACTTTTGTTATTATTGTGATGTTGTGTGGGATAGGGTTATAAATAATTATGACACCAGATTACTCATGTGAAAAATGTATTATATACTTATTGATTACAATAGGTAAAATTTATTATTGACTGTATATTATTTATTTTATTTATTTATTTACAATTCTTACAAGTAACAGTTTTCACAATAATATCGTGTTCGTTCATTTAAATATGTATTCAATCAATACAGGGTTTCTCCGCTTTCACTCTTTTCTTATAAAAGCCTGTATATTTGGGCCAAATTATATTGACTTGATAATGAAGGTACTGACTAATCGGCTTTATGCAAACATTCACACGTACTACATAAAGCTTGGATCAATCACCACCCCAGATACATTCCTAATGCATCACAAACTAATTGTCTAAACCTCTATTCTCACGGAGACTTTAGATTCTTAGTGCGAAGCGTTTAGGCGTTCCTGTTTATAAAAGTTTGAATATTGTTCAAAGCAGTACTTACTAAGGTCTTTCTTAATGAACACTGGTCCGTTGTGCAAGTATTCGCACACAGTACACTATTAAGACTAATGTTCTTAATTTTTAATTAAAAATTGTGTCCCTATATTTACGTTCTATTATTTAAATAACTAAGTATTAAAAGAAATGGAGTGTTTAGAGAGAACCTGTATATTTTTGATTGAATTTAATAGTTATAACAATATTATTTACTACTCACTGCGTAGATTCATATAATTCCTCGAATTCTTGTTGAAATTGGTTTTCCATTTTTGTGGATTCTTCTCTCATTGGAATCTTCTATAAATTAAATGATGACGCTCACTTTTTGCAAATATGGCGACCAGAAAACAATTGGAAATTATTCCTATAGAGGCGTATAGGCTTCTTGTTTGTTTGTGAATTGTTAGGTAATTATTTTATATTTGTTCTGCGGTAATAATGGTAAGCGTGTAACGACCCCACTTAACCATTATTTGCTCAACACGTAGATGTATTATTTACTTCAAGAGACGCTATTACTTTGTTGTGAGTTAGAAGTTTTTAATGTCACAGGAACCAGCTAACAACTAACTAATTTTCTGTTCCGACGCGCTTTTTATAGTTGAAAATAAATGCCACTCGCTATTTGATTGTTTTGCGGACTTTTATTTTTGAATTGTTCGTTGTAGCGCCTCTAGCGGATATCACGACATTTATGCCTTGTCTCTTCTTCCTCTTGTCGTATTTTAGGTTGGTATTTATTTTAGTATGTTCGATCTTGACATTTGATGTCTTCTACATTCACCAACGACAGTATTTGTTGTTGTTCCATATATTTATATCTAATGTGCAGTAAGTATATTGATATTTATTTTGATGTTTTTCTTACGTTATTTTATTCGTTTATTGCTATCGTAAACATTCATTGTACTTATAAATATATTCATTGCTACTTTCGTTGTTTCGTAGGTACATTCTTCGACCAAGCGCTAACCTTACTCGTATTTTTGTTCTGGTGCTTTTAATCGGAAAGAATGGAAAGAAATTGGATATTGTTTCGATCGTCAGTCCCTCTGTCTGTGGTTTCTTCCTTTGAACTATCACACCGTTCGTGGAGAGTTTTGTATGTCTAATATGCTGTAATAAATCATTGCTTTTTTATATTAATGCTGCTTATTCCTTTGGTTACAGATGTTCGTTTGTATGTGCACTAAGTTTGGAACCATGAAGAGGATTGCAATTACTCGCATTACAATGAGAATTGATACCTTTGTTGCATATATTAAAAATATTATACGATTTTGTGATGTTCTTAATTATATACTTTATCTTAATATCATTTTCAACGCAAGTGTATGTATTTTATTTTTAAGTTACTTGAGTGCATTAAGCCTCTTCATATACATTACGAGCATATCTTATTTTATTCTCTATTAAAATACTTATATTCTAAGTGCATACCTGTATTATCGTGTCATCAAATAAATATTTATTTTAAAATAAATATTTCTTAAACTATAAGCTAATATTGATTTAAATACACGAGTATATCTTAGTGTCAACGTTAATTATATCTACTTCTAACATTTTATGATTATATACAATATTGTTTTAATTTCTAAAGTAAAGTTCACGGCAATATGTACAATATAAAAAAATAAATACATTTTATTTTTGTTTTATTTATCAGGTCCCTGTTTTATGGATCTATCTTGTATTCATTTTAGACGCACTTGAATAATAATGACTACGTTCCGAATTATATTTTAATAACTAAAACTAAAGCAACATACAAAACAAAACAAAAACAATATTTACATTTTTAAAACACAAGTAAAAAACACACAATATTAATTTATCTGTGTACATTACGGTCTTTTATACGAACAGAAATAGATGATGATACTTTATAATATTTAATTTCGTTTCCGCACTTTACACTTATTATATAGAAATAAATCAATAGAATTTTATTAACATCACAGACGCATTTAACTCGACTAATTCCAACAGCATCCACCTAAATTAAGTAAGTAATTATATCTAATCCCTTCTGAATATTAATTATACTTCTAACAGTTCGTTTATGTTTTCTTATGATTTACTGCTCACACTAATACTACGCGCGGAATTATTAATTACCTTAACTGATATATTATAGTATATTAAAATGTGCGTACATGTGAGAGATTACCTAACGACGTGCCGTGGAAATGCAAACAAATTAATTATGTCAACTGTCATTAAGCATTAAAAACATTACACGCGGGATACTCTGAACCGTCTCTATCAATTCCATAGTTGCTACCAAAAATTTTTATAGCAATATGGATCATATATACAGGGTGAGTCAATAGTAGCCGCTTCTTCGATTGCTCTTTTGTGTTTTAAATAAAGGAAAAAACAATTAGTGGAAGATCCATGGTTGCTTATGGCGCATATTGTAAAAATACTTTAAGCTCTGACGCACTTCCGGCTTCACCGGAAATGCACGGAACTTAATTTCTTTAGACGGCTCACCCTATATATTTTTAGATTTCCTTGTACTGCTTTAAATTCTCTGTTCAACTGTTTTTTCATTTTCAAAATTGGGCCAATAGTTTTTGAGTTATTAATTTTTTTTGAAAATATTTAACCAAAACACGTATTCAAAAAAAGATCATTTTCACATTGTTTTTAAAAGTAAAAACATTAACTTTGGTGCTGCTTGTAACCGAGAAAATCCTGCAACATTTGGTAAAGTTGCACTCGACAACACCTCAAAACACTCTGTTTTTTCAAAGCCTACTTCCTGAAATTTTCACATACCAAAAACTTATTTTTTTTAAATGGAACACCCAGTATTTTATTGAGGCATTTTGTTCCTTTTTTTATTCTCTTTCATTTTTGTTAACAATGTCCTATACCTATCTTTAGTAGTTTTTGAGATAATCACTATAGGATGAATAAGCGGTCAATTAAAGAACTACGGGCGCTGCGCTATGCACCCGAATATTCGTCCAATAAAGGCTGGAATACGGCTGACTGTCTGAGCCATCTGTTAAAGAATGTCGGTATGCATTTATGTCAAACTTATAAAAGCATCACTATTAGTTATCATACAAATGAATTCTTCTTATGAAGAGTTAATAGATATGATTGACATTTTGGGTGAATCTGAAAGAAACTCCTTGCTAGCATCCAGACTTTATGCATAGCGATCCCTGGTAGAAATCAACCGAAGCCAGAAACTTTCGAAAGTATAAAGGGACAGTTTGAGTGAACAGAAGTATTGAATATGAAAGAAAGAGTGAAAAAAGCAATAACTGATGAGGATAAGATGTTTATGGTACTTGCGAGTGTAGTCGAACACCCCCATACTAGTACTACGAGAATTAGTCGTTAGTTAGATGTAAATCAAATTTGCGAATCCAGAATAATTAGGAAATATGAAATTCACCATTAGCATATTCATACACAGGGTTAGATGAAAGAAATTTTCAGAATCGCTTACATTTTTGTTAATTGGCAGCAGATACATTTCTCCTGGCTTTCTCAATTTTTTGTTGTTTACCAACGAAGCCACCTTCTATGAAAGTGAATACGTTCATAGTAACAATTTCCGTTATCATAACACATAAAACTCCCCACTTTATCACACCTGTTGTTGAATTAGAGTCAGTAACACAAATAAAATACCTTGGCATAATAATTGATGAAAATCTAAATTTCAAAAAACATTTAAGCTATGTAATAAGTAAGATATCTAAAAAAGTAGGGGTTTTAAATAGAATAGGTAAAAACATGTCTAACTCTATTAAACTTATATTATATACTTATATATATCGCTTATAGCACCACACTTTGAATATTGTTCAACAATTCTGTTCAATGCAAAGCAAAATGAGATACAACAATTAAAAAAACTACAGAATAAATGTATGAGAGTAATACTGAAATGTAGTAAATATGCACCCATCCAGATAATGTTGGGTGCACTACAATTAATGAACATTAGACAGAGACTAGCATATAGAGTACTTTATACATAGAATTAAGTTAGGTCAGTCACCTTCATATTTAACGGATAAGCTAGTACAAGTAGGAGATACGCATAGTTATAGCACACGTAATGTTAAAGACAGTTAAGTAGAGTTAAGTAGATATCAACGAAGTCAAACAACAACAAGTGTATACGTTGATGGTTTGAAACTTTATAATACATTACCCAATGGTATAAAAGAATGTAATAGACTAAGTTTATTTAAGACGTTGGCTTATAAGCATATACACTTGAATTATTGAATTATTGACTTTAGAAGTTGGTTTGTAACGCATATATCAAATTAAGATGTTATATTTGAACATATATTTATCATGTATACATAATAGCAAATTGCTAAATAAAGACATTTGTTATTATTTATTATTATTATTATAAACTTTCAAAATCGTTGGTCATTAAAACTGTGGGGAGGAATAGTGGGTAGTTACATAATTGGACCTTATTTCTTTGATGAAAATGTTAATGAAGGAGTATCTTCGCTATCTACGGACGGATTTTCAAAACTTTTTGAAGACATCTTCAAATATGTCAGTAAACATAACCTGTATTTAATTTCGTTGTTAACCAATAGTGTAAAAAATGGATACTGCAACTGAACATTGCCGGAATTAAAAAATTGAAATACTCTTCATTCTGTAAAATTATTACTTTTGGGATAGTTGGATTTAACATTTACTTTGTTTGACAGTTGACTAAGGAAGTCGGGTGCCATTCCTGCCTTCCATTGGTTGAACAAATATTTTGGTGCATAGAACAACAGCTCTCGTGGTTCTTTAATTGGCCGCTAATTACTGCTATAGTGATTATCTCAGAAATTACAAAAGATAGGTATAGGACATTGTTAAGAAAAATGAAAGAGAATAAAAAAAGGAACAAAATGCCTCAATAAAATACTGGGTGTTCCATTTAAAAAAAATAAGTTTTTAGTATGTGAAAATTTCAGGAAGTAGGCCTTGAAAAAACAACGTTTTTTTGAGGTATTGTCGAGTGCAACTTTACCAGATGATGCAGAATTTTCTTGGCTAGAAGCACCACCAAAGTTAATGTTTTTACTTTTAAAAACAATGTGAAAATGATTTTTTTCTGAACACGTGTTTTGGTCAAATATTTTCAAAAAAAAAATAATAACTCAATATCTATTGACTCAATTTTGAAAAAGAGAAAACAATTGAACAGACAATTTAAAGCAGCACAACAAAATCCAAAAATATATAGGGCGAGTCATTTAAGAACATTAAGGTCCGTGCATTTCCGGTGAAACTGGAAGTGCGTCAGAGCTTAAAGTATTTTTACAATATGCGCCACAAGCAACCATAGATCTTTCACTAATTGTTTTTTCTTTTATTTAAAACACAAAGGAGCAATCGACGAAGCGGCTACTAATGACTTACCCAGTATATACCGGGTGGTGCATTAGTGTGTCGGCGGAGCTTAGTGTGAAAACTAATAACGCTGCAGCAATGAGACTTTACGTACGTATGTAGTATGCGACTGTGCATTTTCTAATTTTATTTACAAATATACAGGGTGTTCCAAATTTTCGCAACCACTTTCAACTTTTTTATTTTAAATACATTGATATACTTTCTAGATATTATAATGATAGCCATTGAAATTATCTTTGCAATGATATATGGATATGTGCACTTCAGACTGTTCGTTTTGATTTTATTGATAATATTGTTAAAATCTTGACAGTTGCAGCATCTAATATTTTAAGCTGTAGTCTGTAAATGGGTAGAATGCCTCACGTAACTCTCGTGTCTCTAATTTATGGACTAACACGTTATTTGTTTTGAGGTTGAACAAAGTGAATAAATATACAGGGTGTTAAATATGTCGTATCTAAGTTATCGATCCTTATTGGTTATTTTCTCGTTTTTTTTTTAAATCTAACCTATAATATTTTTATAAGTCAGCATATTCCTTGTAAAATCGCCTTTAAAATGGTACCAATAACATAGTACTTATTTCTAGTATTTTCAAAGTTATAAACCCTTTAATGGGATATACTCATGTTTATAACATGCAAAATGCGGGGCATCTAATAGTTGGTTGGCCATGAAAATAAAACAAAGTAATTTTAACAAACACCTGTTTTTTAAATGCTTTATCATTAGTTTTAGAAATACATTTTGAAAATTTTCGATAATAAAACAATCTTAATTTAAAATGTGTTCAAATTTATTTCCATTCTGCTCTACACATGCTCTCAACCGTCTCTGTATCGACAGACTTACATTCCCAGCTAAGTTATTCTCACTTAATTGAAGAAAAGCGTTTCTTATTCATTGCTGCATGTTCTCTGCCGTTGTAGGAGGTGTTGCGTAAACAATGTTTTTTACAGTTGGCCACAGAAAGAAATCACAAGGTGTGAGATCTGGTGATCGTGGTGGCCAGCTTATCAAACTTCCTCTCCCAATCCACTTATTGGTGAATACCCTATCTAAATGTGCTCTTGCAGCAGCACTATAATGTGCTGGTGCACCATCATGTTGGTACCACAATCTCCTGATGACGTTATCTGGGAGGCCTTCTAATAGCAATGGTAAATTATTTTGTAGGAAATTTGTGTAGATTGCACAATTTAAAGTATTATCAAAAAAGAATGGACCAATAATAGTGTTTCCTATGATGCCTCCCCATGTGTTAACACTCCATTTTTGTTGATATAAAATGGGCTGAAGAAAATGTGGGTTTGTAGTGTCATAATAATGGGTATTTTTTCTATTTGTGGTTCCACAATTAGCAAATGTTGCTTCATCTGTGAAAAGCACATGATCTAGAAAAGTTATATCGTGTCGTAATTGTAAAAGTAGCCATTCACAGTACACTAGTCTCCTTTCAAAGTCCGTTTGTAATAAGCCTTGATGATTTTGAATTTTGTAAGGGTGAAACTTATGTTTTTTTAAAATCCTTTCTACAGCAGTGACTTCTATCCCGTGTTGTTTCGAAATTATCCTTGTAGATACGTGCGGATTTTCCACAATGGACTGGACGACTATCACTTCATTATCTTCTGTAATCATAGTCTTACTTCTTTCATGTTCGACGTAATTCACTGAACCCGTTCGAAGAAACCTTATTAACAAATTTTCAAACGTTTTACTATCCGGTGCTCTTCGGTCGGGATATTCCATCGCATATGTTCTTGATGCTAAAAATGGATTTCTATTGCTAGCGCCAAGAGCAAACACCATGTCTATGAGCTCCTCTTTCGAAAAATTCATTTTAAAGCAAAAACAACAATAAACTATTATGGTATCTAAATGAGAAATAATGTCAATAAAGCGATATAACTGATAACAAGGTAAATACAACACGTAACAACTACTAACAAACAATCGGAAATTAATAATTCACTAGCCGAACTTAATTTATAACAACAAAACGCAATTACAGAAAAGAGAAAATACAGAAAACGACTTTTTATGGACTTTTGAAGTAGAGATTTGACGTTTGGTTGTACAGCCATTTTTTTTTTAAACCAAGGCCAACCAACTATTAGATGCCCCACATATTGCATATTATAAACATGAGTATATGCCATTAAAGGGTTATAACTTTGAAAATACTAGAAATAAGTACTATGTTATTTATTGGTACCATTTTAAAGGCGATTTTACAAGGAATATGCTGACTTATAAAAATATTATAGGTTAGATTTTAAAAAAACGAGAAAATAACCAATAAAGATCGATAACTTAGACACGACATATTTAACACCCTGTATATTTATTCACTTTGTTCAACCTCAAAACAAATAACGTGTTAGTCCATAAATTAGTAACACAAGAGTTACGTGAGGCATTCTACCCATTTACAGACTACAGCTTAAAATGTTAGATGCTGCAACTGTCAAGATTTTAACAATATTATCAATAAAATCAAAACGAACAGTCTGAAGTGCACATATCCATATATCATTGCAAAGATAATTTGAATGGCTATCATTATAATATCTAGAAAGTATAGCAATGTATTTAAAATAAAAAAGTTGAATGTGGTTGCGAAAATTTGGAACACCCTGTATATTTGTAAATAAAATTAGAAAATGCACAGTCGCATACTACATACGTACGTAAAGTCTCATTGCTGCAGCGTTATTAGTTTTCACACTAAGCTCCGCCGACACACTATTGCACCACCCGGTATGATCCATATTGCTGTAAAGTTTGTTGAAAAAAATTTTGGTGGCAACTATGGAATTGATATACGTGGACTGCTCACTATGCTCTATACGCGATCACTTTCCAAAAGAGGAGATATTAAAAAAAACATTTCATTTGTCGATCAATTCAATTAAATAATAAAACACAGAGAAATTTCCGTTGTCCTTCAATATTTAAGATAAATACATGAAGATAATTGAACAGATTTATTTATGTATCTTCACTCTATGATACAGGAATGGGATATGCGCATTTAGGCTGCACATAACTCCCTCAAATACTAGATAAAGAACGAGACACATGGCAATTGCAGATATTGTGGTTGGAGATGTTTTTCAAGACAGATCAGAATCAAAACTCACCAAACCAGAATTGGCTCTGAAGGTACTAGAAATAATCCTAAGCCACACTGTAGACTAGATTGATAAAAAACGTCAGATAGCTCCTACTGGGCAGCAATTCCTAGTCAAAATCATGGTAAGGGATTATTGGCCACGCATGTAACAAAAGGGCTGAAGAATTACTAGTATGAGCAGGGATGGACTGCCAGTGCAATTAAATTGCTAACTATTTACGCATATATAAATAAGATGGACCTGTATGATCGAGACCTTTACTCTGGACAACCAGAAACAGTCAGGCATATCCTATATAGTAAACTGTGAGGCACTAGATCATGGAAACAAAAGGCCAAATATAAACCTATTTTTTCGAGTGTTTTCACCGCTATCTCTCTGCCCACACTTAAGGGATTTGCTAAATATTATAAGATCAATTGATTAATTAATCAGGAAATATCGTATTTCAATAAAGTTGGTGCTTACTCTATGGTGATAATATGAAAAGCTACTTCATCTTCCTCATTACACAATTTTCATAGTGTTTGTTGATACTATGAATCTAGAGTATATTAAGCTACGGTATATCACGATGTCATTGCTGTGCGGCTTATTTCTGAAATGTGGTACCAGGACCTTTATTGTTGTATTTCAATCACTTCTTTTACTTTCTTATATGCAGTATAAGGAAGTATTATGATGACGAAAAATATTGACCTCGAGATTTTTGCAGATGTCTGCGTTTTGAAGTACCCTTCTTCTTGTTCTTCTTCTTTTAATTCTTTCAGAAGATCCGTAGATGTGTTTTGTAACCAATTTTCCCTGTCTTCCTGCGATAGCTAGTCCTAGCTGTCCTCCCATCTCTTGGGTGGGCTTTCTAGGAGGCCTTCTCCTATTGGTCTTCCTTCTAGCACGATACCGGCTGCTCTGTTTGTATCCATTCTTGTTATGTGTTTGTACTATTGTTTTCTTTTTCTTCACCATCTCACCACCTGGACCCCGCATATTTGTTTGATATCCTCGTATCTGACTTGATCCCAAACGGTTTTGCTTGCTATGAACCTGAGGATTTTCATTTCGGATGCTAACATTTTGTTCTGTTAGTATTTGATCTGGCCTCGATGCCGTAGGTCATTACTGGCCTCACACATGTTTTTAAATGCGAGTTTTACTTTCCATTCTCATGTGTTTATTCCTCCACACAACATCGCGAAGACATCCAGAGATTGCGGCCACTTTATTAATTTGATATGTAAGGTCTTTCACTGGTTCCTGACGGCTGGAAATGTTTACGCCTAACTTTGTAATTTGCATTGCTTGCTCTATTGGTTTCGATTATCAGTTTACATCTTAAAGGATCCTTGGCGAATACTAAGCACTTTGTCTTTTCGACTGATATGGACATATTTAGTTTTTGTACTATTTTGTAGAAGATGAATGTATTTGTAAGTCCTCGTCCGTCTCGACCACAACAGTAGCGTCGTCCGCATAACATATTATGCTTATTTTACTATTACCCAGTTTATATCCCCTCCCGAATTTTGTTACATCTTTTATTATCCTGTCCATTAGCAAATTAAACAAAAAGGCGATCAAGCTGTCATTCTGTGTGATTCCTCCGAGCGTGAGAATTTCTCCAGATGTTTCGCCTCCTGTTCGTATTCTTGTTGTGTTCTTCTTGTTGGGCTGCTGTATTATCCTGATTGCGATATTTGATGTTCTTTCAGTACTCTGATTACGTTTTTCAGTCGCACTCTATCAAATGCTTTCGTAAGAAAGCAGGTATGCCCAGCTTTTTCGAACTCAATGGCTTAACAAATTATGCATTATATACAGTTTTATCTGGACGACAAAAGTACTTAAAGTCCAAATTGCAAAATTTTTTTTTTTTAAGAAATTTTAAAATTTGGATCGGAAGTAATTACTTCCACTTTTATCAAATAGCAATTTTTGGCAACATATCTAGCAAATCTCGCATACTATGCAGATTTATTAAGAACACAATAGTTAGATTTTTTTTAAATGTCCCAAAGTTTCAGTGATTTTTTCAATTTTTACAGTCGGCTCGACCGGGAAATACTCCTTCCTGGTCGAGCGACACATGCGCCAAATGTCACTTTACAGGCGGTGAGTACAAAAAAGTATTTAAAGCTGCATTTGGAACAATTTTTTGTATAAAAAACGCTCATATATATATATATATATATATATAAGAAAGTAGTGTGGTGCCCACATCTTATTTTTTTGTTATATACAAAGTTGGTTAAGATCTATCATTCTACTAGCAGCGTCTGCTTTGGGTTATTTGCCTGTTCATACATTTATTGTATGCTTGAATGTCTTGTCAGCAACATCAAGTTTGAAAAAATTTTTGAAAACTGGTTCTGTTCTGAATTTAAAGAAAAAGAAATTAATACGTGATGATGCTTCTACAGTTTTAATTTTGGATTCGGTGGAAGATAATCTTAAACTTTTATTTAGTTGAAGCGCCAACTAAGTATGGCATTCTCGACTTGTCGGTGCCTAAGTCAGTTGGAAGTTCTAATTCTTTAAAATACCCGCCATGGTTCACTGTTGATATAAAGAATGAATTATCAGTGGAAAAAAAACCGGTGACATGTAGTTTAGACGAGAATTTGAGAGACTACGCAAAATAGTTAAGGCCAAGATCTCTGAAGCTTATATGTGTTACAATAACAATATACAACACAAGTGATATACTGATCCACGTTCCTTTTGGGACTATGTTAGATCAAAAAAATGTACTAGTAGAATTCCAAGTAGACTTAATGATTCCGTTCAGGAATATAACACACCATCTGCCATTGTTGATGCCTTTGCATTGGCTTTCTCTGGTGCTTTCGTGCGTGGTGGCGTAATTGATGACTTACCTGATTCGCTGTCTAATTATCCGTTGGTGCATGTCTCGGATATCGGCCTTGAAGAAGTCATTCGGCATTGTAAACGACTTAAAAATAAATCTACTTCAGGAAATGACAACCTTCCTTGTTTTTTGGTGAGGGACTGTGCTACTATTTTCGCTAAACCTTTATGTGAGATTTTCAACTTGGCTCTACGCACATGCGTCTTTCCGGATGAATGGAAGATTGCGAGGATCTGTCCAGTTTTTAAAAAAGGTGACGCTAACAACCCCAACAACTATCGCCCTATTGCCATTATCCCTGTTTTTGCAAAGATATTTGAATCAATTATTAATGAACGAGTCGCCTTTCTCACCAAATCGTGTATGTCCTTCCACCAGCATGGATTTACATCAAGAAGATCAACAATCACCAATTTAACCACATTATCCCAAGAAATAGCTGAGACGCTGGACATGAGTGGACAATTGGATGTGGTATACACGGATTTCTCAAGTGCCTTTGACAGTATTGACCACTCAATATTGCTCCGCAAACTGAGTTATTTGGGCTTCGATAACGCACTAGTCTGCTTTTTTAAATCTTACCTGTCAAACCGCCAGAACTATGTCTATTATAATGGCTTCAGATCCCTTCAGTATGTATCATCATCTGGTGTACCACAGGGCTCGAATCTGGGTCCTCTTTTATTTAATCTATTTGTTAACGATCTTATTAGCATGATTCAATGTCCTGTTTTGGCTTATGCTGACGATATAAAAATTTATCATAGAATAGCGACTTCTTCGGATGTCGATATACTTCAGCGAAACTTGGATATAATTTTTGCCTGGTGCAAGAGCAATAAGCTATATCTCAATATAGACAAGTGCTGCTCTGTCACTTATACTAGGAAGATAAATTTCATTCGTTCAGAGTATCATATTGACAACATATATATATCTACTTTGTCATCCGTTAAAGACCTGGGTGTTTTTTTTGATTCTGCACTTTTCTGAGCATATATCATCCGTTACCGCTTCTGCGCATAGAATACTTGGCTTCATTATTCGTACCTGTAATTGTTTTTCTAACTTACAAACGATATGTTCCCTTTTCTATGCCCTCGTTATCAGCAAACTAGAATACGCATCTGAGGTGTGGTTCCCGATATACCATGTTTACTCGAACGCAATTGAACGGGTGCAAAGAAGGTTCCTGAAATACCTATCATTTAAACTAGATGGCTTCTATCCGATTCAGAATACTGACTACGGCGCATTGCTCTTGAGGCATAATTTTAGAGCACTATCCGAAAGAAGAACTGACATCAGCGCTTCCTTCATGAATAACTTACTCTTCAGTGTATTGGATGCTCCGGAGTTGCTTTCTAGGGTGAACATCCTGGTTCCACGTCTTCAGTCGAGGGCAAGCAAGTTAATTATGGTTCCGACGCCCAGGACGAATATTCTATACAAAGCGCCCTTATATCACGCTGCTATAAATTTCAATAATCGTCATGAGTAACTTGTGCGATTTTAGTGTCAATTTTCCAATTTATTAATTGTTGTTTTTGTTGTAATCATGTGATACATCATTTCATAATTTGAACATTGTATTATCGAGCATTTCTGTAATTGTATTGCCCCATTTGGAGTTTTCTGTTGGGTAATTAATAAAGTTATTATTATTATTATTATTATTATTATTATGAGCAAATCCTATATTCAAAGAGTTTTGAAGGAACGTAAATTGTACCCCTATAAACCTATTTTTAATCATACGTTAGAACCGGGAGATTATGAAAAGCGTATTTATTTTTGCATTTGGCTGGGAGATAAAATAATCGAGAACCAAAATTTTCACAAAAGCATTATATTCTCCGATGAAGCAATTTTAACTAGCAATGGTACCGTATCGTCACAACATGTTCGTTATTGGAGTGATACTAATCCTCAGTTTAGAATTGATCAAAACGTCAATATTTTGTTAAAGTAAACGTGTGGTGTGCTGTTTCTTACCACGGAATAAGAGGCCCATATTTTTTTGATGCTAATGTAAATCAGCACAATTATTTGGAAATGTTAAGCAACTCCTTCTGGGATGGTTTAAGTGAACTCGCACTTGCTTATCGGCATAGGATGTATTTTCAACATGATGGTTGTCCGGTCCACCGTTTGCGCATTGTTGCTGCTTGGCTCTATCCAAAATTCGAAAATTGTTTGATTGGCTTGAATGGTCTTGTTTCGTGGCCTCCAAGAAGCCCTGACTTAATTATTTTAGACTTTTATTTGTGGGGACTGTTAGAGCAACTAGTATACATGGAAAACTAGCCTAACAATGTGGATGTATTAAAAAATCGCATAAGAGATACTGTTACCTCTTTGAGACTTGACGAAATTCGCAATAGTTATAAGGAACTGCGGCTTAGAGTCGAATTGTGTGCTGAAAGGGGCGGTGACTTAATAGAATAGTACTACTTCTTTTTTTAATGTTCGGATTCAAAAAAGAAAATAAAAATTTGTAATTCTAAATAGGGGTTTGATAGTTTCGTAATTCTAATTACAGATTTGGTCATTTGAAATGAAGCACAAAATTTAATTCCTTTAGCATATCATTGCAAAATCAAAAATAAGTAGTTTTTTCTCTTGTAAACCCAATCCGGGGACATACTGTATAATTCATGTGTGAGTGACTTTCTTTTGAAATAGTCTCTTTACAATCCAAATACAACTGCTAAAATCATCAATTTCGGATTTTTACTCAGTAAATACAGCAAATTAAAAAGATTAATGCTGATATGCAAGAATAACAACAAATATGGAAATCTGTTGTATACTGAACTTTGCGGGATTCAAACCCATAATGACAATCTGTGCATAATTATCTTGCTGCCGCACTAGGTAGAGGTGTTCACGCAATCGTTTCTATATTGCCATCGTTAACATTATATTCCCTCATGTTTCAGTTTTATTATTTTAAACTATTCCTTGCGTAAAAGATTTCAGACAATATGTTTGAATTTGAACAGTATCAACACTAAAACTGAACTTTTAGCGGAAGTGCGTGTTCAATTCATGTTAAAAAACGATGGACATTCAAATTAGCATAATATAATGCATTCGTACGTTTACATATAAACTTTTGTTACTCCTTTTTCATGTACTTAAACGCAATAGTACAGTTACAAAACGGCCATTTTAAAAATATATACTTTTCCATTATTGTATTTTTATGAAAATGGCTACAGGGCTTGCGTTTGTGGTTTCTATAATTTAACAAGCACGCAAACGTTTGTGTATTTCCTTTGTGGAATGCAGTCACTGGTTTTATGGGAAAAAAAGGAAAAATACAAATAATAAAAATTCGCGTTCATCTTGCGATTTGCTTTTGACATAACACTAATTAAATAATTCGGCTTGCATTCGAAGTTGTTATTTTTGTACGTCGTAGTTCTATTCAAATTGATTCAAATTATCAGTGCACCAATCTAGTCTTGGTGAGCATGTTTTTCACTTATGTGCAATTTAAGATTTAAGCGCAACAATTTGTGAATTTAAGTTAAATACTTCTTCATTATGTTGTCAAAATTAATATGAAATAATATACCGGGTGTCAACGAGAACATGTATCAGCCCGCCATTTGTTTATTAGTTAAAATAAAACTTTGAAATTCGGACCGTATATATGAGTGATTGGTGGGCTTCTTCAGGTACACTCAGTTTTTCTATAGCACTTCCGGTCAAACCGGAAGTGGCGTTAATTTTGAATTTTTAAATACAACATTTATTATTTCTGTTCATATTCTGTTTCTTCTGAAAATTTGCCATCTAGTGCCGGTTAACTTTTGACATTTCTGTCAAAGATGGCGGTATCTGTTAAATTTATCCATTAAAGTGAAACTGCTTCGCAACAATTGTCGAAATGTAACAACCATCAAAGTTAGCTTTGAAAACAATTAAGAAACGTATTTTTCACATTTACACGCATTGGCGAAGAAAACATGTATTTCACGTTGAAATTACTAAAGAAAATAAGATTTTTTTTTTTCATTTTCAAACGACAGCTACTCGTTTTTTTAAATAGTAACACCTATTTTTTAATACAGTGCCATATTGGCTTACTTTTTAGCTTTCAAGTGATATAAAATATGCTGTGGTTTAGTGGTAGACAGGTAGTACAAAATATAAAATGTTTTAAAAGTAGTCTCTAGTAGTGCTCTGTTGCTTTGGAATTAGACTACTTTTAAAACATTTTATATTTTGTACTACCTGTCTACCACTAAGCCACAGCATGTTTTATATCTCTTGAAAGCTAAAAATTATGCCAATATGGCGCTGTAATAAACAATAGGTATTACTATTTAAAAAAAAAAACGAGTACCTGTCATTTGAAAATGAAAAAAAAAATCTTATTTTCTTTAGTAATTTCAACGTGAAATACATGTTTCCTTCGCCAATGCGTGTAAATGGGAAAAATACGTTTCTTAATTGTTTTCAAAGCTAACTTTGATGGTTGTTGCATTTAGACAATTGTTGTGAAGCAGTTTCAGTTTAATGGATAAATTTAACAGATACCGCCATCTTTGACAGAAATGTCAAAAGTTAACCTGCACTAGATGGCAAATTTTCAGAAGAAACAGAATATGAACAGAAATAATAAATGTTGTATTTAAAAATTCAAAATTAACGTCACTTCCGGTTTGACCGGAAGTGCTATAGAAAAACTGAGTGTACCTGAAGAAGTCCACCAATCACTCATATATACGGTCCGAATTTCAACGTTTTATTTTAACTAATAAATAAATGGTGGGCTGATACATGATCTCGTTGACACCCGATATACGTATACAAAGCTGTCACGTGTTTCTCATAGCTCCACATACAGTGTGTCTACTTAAGTTGAAATCATGTGGAAAACTTGTTTATTATCAATTTTAAGGAAAAAAAGTTATTCTTTGTAAAAAGTTCTGCATGCTCTAGAACCAAAAATTAATTAATAAAATATCAATTTTTTGCAGTCGTATACAAGGTGTGTCAAAAGATATGAATTATGCTCAAGAGTAAACTACCTTTATTTTTAACATAATCGAACATTGTTATTAAAAATAATAGATTAGATTTGAAACCTACATTCAAGTATGTAATTACATTTATCTACCGTGGAAAAATCAGGTTTTGTTAATTTTTACAAGTTTTTCTACACACTGATTCTATTTAAAAACATTATAATTTAATTTTATTTTTGTAAATTTGAATACTGAATAGTTATATCTTCTATTTATTAAAACATGATAATCTTTGCGTTGCTTAATGTTTGCAACAATTTCGCAGATTAAATACGTAATGAATGCATGAAAGTAATTTAGTTTGCAAATAGGAAAATCATACAAATGATACATTAATAAACTGAACTAAAAATAATTAATTTTGATGTCATTTCACTGCTGCTTCGACGTATCTACCTTCTTTTCGTAAACATTTAATCGTTCTATTGCCAAATTCTCGTAATACATTCTTTATCATATCTACAGCAATTTCTCTCCAAATGATCAACATCTTGAAACGGCCCTCGCTGGTAGACCTGCTGTTTTAAGAAAAAGTCAAAAGGGGTTAAGTTTGGAAATCTAGCAGGCCAAAGAAGATCTGAATATCTGTGAATGAGTTTTTCATTGAAGATATCTTCCAGATATTCTCTAACAGGGAGTGTACTATAGCGTGAGACACCGTCTTGTTGAAACCAAATATATTGGCGTTCTTGTAAGGGTTGTTCGTCCATAAAGTGACTGTAAGTGGTGATGTGGCGAAGAGCATAGCTTCTAAGGTTACACCTTAGCCAATAATACTATGGTTAACACTCTTTTTTCTTTATACAGATTTCGACTGAAGATGGAAAATTAGTTGCCGAAATACCTGTATAGATATGTTTATATATTTTTTGTGGTAAGGGATTTTTTCTTTTGCATTTTATTTCAGATTTTGTAACATTCCGCATTCATAATTTGTCGAAAAAAATATGGTCCAAGTAATAGGTTTTTGAAAATACCATACCACATGTTCGTTTTAAATGAAATTTGTTCACGAGTCTTTATTGTAAACGTGGCATTATAATGCACTATAGTGTCAGACCACCAGCGACAATTTTGCGATGAGGCAACAAGTTCCATTTGAAAAACATGTTGCCTCATCGGAAAAAAATATGTCTCTTCTGAAAAAGGATCCACTTCTAACTCTCCTTGTATGAGAGAGCTAAATTCAAATCGCCTATCATAATCCCTTTTTTTCAATGTGTGAACGAAATGTGGTTTGTAAGGATAGTATTTATTTCGTTTTAATATTTTTGCCACTGTATCTTTACCTACATTATTGTGTAGCAAAGATGCTCTTTTGCGCAATGACATTTTTGGAAATTCTACGACAGATAGTATTACTTCTAATTCTGTGTCAGCATTGGCAACCGATTTTCGGCGTTTTTTACAAAAAACTAATACTTCTATTCGGATGTCTATTGTTAAAAATAACTGCTGCTTCTCTATGCGTTTTATAGCTTTCTCAAACAATTAAACAACACTTGCTTTTCGTATTTTAAAAAATGCCAACCCGTTTTTACGTTCAAATCTCAAACACCACTTTTCAGTGCAAGGTAATGTTGCCAACATTAAGAAACGGAAAGATTATCATGTTTTAATAAACAGAAGATTAAAAAAAATTAACAAAACTTATTTTTTCATGGTAGATAAATATATAACATACTTGACTGTAGTTTTTAAATCTAAACTATTATTTTTTAAAACAATATTCGATAATGTCAAAAATAAAGGCATTTTACTCTTGAGCAAAATTCATATTTTTTGACACACCTCGTATACGATTGCAAAAAATTGATATTTGATTTATTTATTTCGGGTTCTAGACCACGGTGGAACTTCTTACGAAGAGAAACTTTTTTTCTTTAAATTAATAATAAAAAAGTTTTCCATATGATTCCAACATAAGTAGACACACTGTTTTAAAAAAATACCGATTCTTCTAAAATATTTCCAGCTTTACATAATGGACATAATGTTTTTTAGTGGTATGTATAATCTATGACCAAATCTATAAAAGTTCATTTAAAAAGAAATCGACGAAATCGTACACCATGAGTCTGTTTACACCAATTTTGAAAAATATTTTAATTTAAGTTATGGAGTTTTCTCGTATTTAGTAAATAACGTTCCTAAATATTTAATTTTTTCAGTAAAAAATTCTCAAGAAAATATTGTCTATTGTCTATTGAATACATTAGAATATTTAAGAAATCAAGAGTTTCTTAAATATTCTAGTGCTTGTACAAATGTTTAACATTAGAGGAAATATTAAGGATCACTAGTTATCCGTTAAACTATTCTAGTTTAAATCGCCTCTTGGGGCCCACTTACACCCTTTTGAAGTTATCTATAAAAGTGCTTCATTAGCAACGGTTAACTGTAGAGTAATTCAAGGAGTAAAAAAAATCATAATATACAATTTGACACAAGCCGTGTTTATTAATATTTACTTTGGTATCGCTGCCTCATGGTTTTTATATTCGCGAATGTTTCTAAACTGTATTATGACATTTAGTATAATGAGTGGCACGTTTAGTTACTAATTCCAAATTTGCCAATAAAGCGCTCAAAGAGTTTGCTGAATATTTTGTTTTACTGGTGTACATCGATTCCATACACTGCCAACTCCAGCTGATTGAACGTTGAGAAGCTACGAACATTTTGTTGCAGTCAAATACCGTGACATCATAGCATTTAGGACAAAAAGAGATGGCACTGACATAGAAAACAAATGTCCGAACTTAAGCCATATTATCATACTCGTAGAACAACCTTAAATTTTGAAAATTATTTTGTCAGTGTCATCGTGACATCAATATATATATATATGATATTCAAGATGTTATTAATTTAAAAAAAGGGGACATTAAAGCAAGTGTTGAAATTGTTGTCCATTACCTTCAATTCCCAAGTTTATACGCATTCTCATGCTGTTAAAGGCATTGCGCTATTAATGCACATTCTTCAATAATTCTTTGCTCCAGATCTTGCAAATTAGCAACAGCACTTTTAAATATTCTATATTTTAGGCGAGGAAACGAAAAATTCCATAATTGTCAAACAAGGTGATCGTGGTGGAAATTCAACTTCCCTAGGTATGCAAACTTATCAGCCGGTCATCAAAAAACTCACTAAGAAAAGCAATATTTTCTTGTGTTATGTGTGTAGTTGCAACATCTTGCTGGAAGTAACCATATTGCAATTCACCTTTGTGTAGCTGTTCAATAAATTCATTTAAATTGTTTCTAGGCTACCATAGCATTACTTGTAAAACTAAAAGAAATAGGTTCAACAATTCTGCGGCGAGAAACTGCTAACCAAACACCAAGTGTCGCAGAATGCAGAAACGATTCATAAAAAATATGAGCATTTTCACTACTACACATCCGAGTATTTTGAGAATTGATCATTGTATATTTATATTTTTTATGAAAATCTTATCTCATCATTTCGTCCGATGTCACTCTTTGAATATAATAATGACTTTCCTAAAGTTAATGCTTCTATACCGAAAAATCGAAAGTATCGATCTATTTTGATCTCTTCTGTATCATTTTATTCTGATGAGTTAAAGATTTGTGGAATAAATGAACTTTTCATTCGTATACTGACCCAAATAATAATATGTCGGAATTTAAAATATTCCGTTTTGATAGCGTTTGCGCACTTGCTTCTCTCTGTGTACCACATTTTTTTGATTATTAGATACCTATGCCTGTCTAGGATATTTTCAGTATTTAATGCTGTCATGCTTCGAACGAAACCTGCAAATTTTAAGACTGTCATTTCTAAGTTGTGTACGATTTCAATTTATATTTACTGACCTTGTGACGTTACTTTATTATAATAATTTCCATCTTAATTGGCATGCATTTCGTTGTGAACTTTCCGCTAAAGTTACGGTAAATGATCCCGTCGCTAAGAGTAAAATAAGTTATTAAAATATTTGTGTTTCGAGATTTCGCATTCATTTCAAATTTTTCGAAAATAAAATTTTTACAGAAATCATAACATACCAAACATCACTTATATCTCGTAAACCGTTAGCTTTATCAAAATTTTCAAAGGATACAAAAATTGTTAGACTACCATTTGGAATAAGAATTGTGCAAAATATTCTTCAAAATCCGAACCGGAAGTGCCGTCGCTAAGAGTAAAAGTGACATTTCCGGTCACCATTTTCAAAAAATATCTATGAAAGCCTTATCAGTTGACAATTACAAACACATTTGTATTCTTTGTAATTTCTCGTAAAACCACCGGTTGACCAGATACTTGAAATAATGGAAATTTATTAAAATATTTGTGTATCGAGATTTCGCATACATTTCAAATTTTTCGAAAAAAGAATTTTTGCAGAACTCATAACATACCAAACGTCACTTATATCTCGTAAACCGTTAGTTTTATCAACATTTTCAACCAATTCAAAAGTTCTTAGAAAGCCATTGGTAACAAGAATTGCGCAAAATATTCTGCAAAATCCGAACCGGAAGTGCCGTCGCTAAGAGTAAAAGTGACATTTCCGGTCACCATTTTCAAAAAATATCTATGAAAGCCTTATCAGTTGACAATTACAAACACATTTGTATTCGTTGTAATTTCTCGTAAAACTACCGGTTGACCAGATACTTGCAATAATGAAAATTTATTAAAATATTTGTGTTTCGCATTCATTTCAAATTTTTGGAAAATAAAATTTTTACAGAAATAATAACATACCAAACATCACTTATATCTCGTAAACCGTTAGTTTTATCAAAATTTTCAAAGAATACAAATATTCTTAGAAAACCATTTGGAACAAGAGTTGTGCAAAATATTCTTCAAAATCCAAACCGGAAGTGCCGTCGCTAATAGTAAAAGTGATATTTCCGGCCACCATTATCAAAAATATCTATGAAAGCCTTATCAGTTGACAATTACAAACACATTTGTATTCTTTGTAATTTCTCGTAAAACTACCGGTTGACCAGATACTTGTAATAATGAAAATTTATTAAAATATCTATGTTTCGAAATTTCGCTTTCATTTCAAATTTTTCGAAAATAAATTTTTTACAGAAATCATAACATATCAAACATCACTTATATCTCGTAAACGCTTAACTTTATCAAAATTTTCAAAGAATACAAAAGTTCTTAGAAAACCGTTTGAAACAAGAATTGCGAACAATATTCTTCAAAGTCCGAACTGGAAGTGCCGTCGCTAAGAGTAAATGTGACATTTCCGGTCACCAATTTCAAAAAATATCTATGAAAGCCTTATCAACTGACAATTACAAACATATTTGTAGTCTTTGTAATTTCTCGAAAAACTACCGGTTGACCAGATGAAAATGAAAGTAATGAAAATTTATTAAAATATTTATGTATCGAGATTTTGCTTTCATTTCAAATTTTTCCAAAATAAAATGTTTACAGAAATCATAACATACCAAACATCACTTATATCTCGTAAACGCTTAGCTTTATCAAAATTTTCAAAGAATACAAAAGTTCTTAGAAAACCATTTGGAACAAGAATTGCGCAAAATATTCTTCAAAGTCCGAACTGGAAGTGCCGCCGTTAAGAGTAAATGTGACATTTCCGGTCACCATTTTCAAAAAATATCTATGAAAGCCTTATCAATTGACAATTACAAACACATTTGTAGTCTTTGTAATTTCTCGTAAAACTACCGGTTGACCAGATACATGCAATAATAAAAATTTATTAAAATATTTCTGTATCGAGATTTCGCATTCATTTCAAATTTTTCGAAAATAAAATTTTTACAGAAATCATAACATACCAAACATCACTTATATCTCGTAAACGCTTAGCTTTATCAAAATTTTCAAAGGATACAAAAGTGGTTAGACAACCATTTGGAACAAGAATTGTGCAAAATATTCTTCAAAATTCGAACCGGAAGTGCCGTCGCTAAGAGTAAAAGTAACATTTCCGGTCAGCATTTTCCAGAAATATCTATGAAGGCCTTATGAGGTGACAATTACAAACACATTTGTATTCTTTGTAATGTCACGTAAAACTTCCGGTTGACCAGATACGTGCAATACTGAAAATTTATTAAAATATTTGTGTATCGGGATTTTTCGCATTCATTTCAGCTTTGTTAAAATTTTTACAGAAATCGTAAGATTCCAAATATCTCCTATATCTCGTAAACCGTTAGTTTTATCAAAATTTACAAAGAACACAAAAGTTCTTAGAAAACCATTTGGAACAAGAATTGCGCAAAATTTTTTGAAAATCCGAACGGGAAGTGCCGTCGCTAAGAGTAAAAGTAACATTTCCAGTCACCATTTGAAAGAAATATCTATAAAAGACTCATCAAATGACAATTACAAACACATTTGTATTCTTTGTAATTTCTGGTAAAGCTAGCGGTTGACCAAATATTTGCAATAATGGAAATTTATTAAAATATTTGTGTATCGAGATTTCGCATTCATTTCAAATTTTTCGAAAATAAAATTTTTACAGAAATCATAACATACAAAACATCACTTATATCTCGTAAACCGTTAGTTTTATCAACATTTTCAAAGAATACAAAAGTTCTTAGAAAACCATTTGGAACAAGAATTGCGCAAAATATTCTTCAAAATCGGAATCGGAAGTGCCGTCGCTGAGAGTAAAAGTGACATTTCCGGTCACCATTTTCAAAAAATATCGCTGAAAGCCTTATCATGTGGTAATTACAAACACATTTGTATTCTTTGTAATTTCTCGTAAAACTACCGGTCGACCAGATATGTGCAATAATGAAAATTTATTAAAATATTTGTGTATCGAGATTTTTCGCATTCATTTCAAATTTGTTAAAATTTTTACAGAGATCGTAACATTCCAAATATCTCCTATATCTCGTAAACCGTTAGTTTTATCAAAATTTACAAGGAACACAAAAGTTCTTAGAAAACCATTGGGAACAAGAGTTGCGCAAAATATGTTTCAAAATCCGAACCGGAAGTGCCGTCGCTAAAAGTAAATGTAACATTTCCAGTCACCATTTGAAAGAAATAGCTATAAAAGACTCATCAAATGACAAGTACAAACACATTTGTATTCTTTTTAATTTCTGGTAAAGCTAGCGGTTGACCAGATATTTGCAATAATGGAAATTTATTAAAATATTTGTGTATCGGGATTTCGCATTCATTTCAAATTTTTCGAAAATAAAATTTTTACAGAAATCATAACATACCAAACATCACTTATATCTCGTATACCGTTAGTTTTATCAAAATTTTCAAAGAATACAATAGTTCTTAGAAAACCATTTGGAGCAAGAATTGCGCAAAATATCCCTCAAATTCGGAACCGGAAGTGCCGTCGCTAAGAGTAAAAGTGACATTTCCAGTCACCATTTTCAAAAGATATCGCTGAAAGCCTTATCATGTGATAATTACAAACACATTTGTATTCTTTGTAATTTCTCGTAAAATTATCGGTAAACCAGATATTTGCAATTATGGAAATTTATTAAAATGATTTGTGTATGGAGATTTGGCATCGAGTTTAAATAAAATCTGATCTAAACGTAAACGAGAATTTTAAAACGGAAAGTCATAGAATAATTAATATCATGACATGATGGAAAAAGTGTAATTTGTATATTATGTTGTAATATAACTATGCAAAATTTCAGCTTTCAAAAGGGTCACCTTCATTTTATGCAATTTTTGCAGTTTTTTGCCAACCCCGCTTTGGTTTCGTGAACCCTAATTTAACGCACATTCTAGAGTGCCCCAAAAAGAAGTTCAAGTAAATCGGCCCAGTCGGTGAATCAGAGGTCTGATTTAGCAAGGATTACGTCATAGATATTAGTTGTTCTCTCACCTACTCACGTTATACCACACAGATTTCTTTTTGCTCAATTCTCATGGAAATGAATCTTATATATGCCAACTGTTTAATATTTCTGTCATTAAGTTAGTACGTAAGTAATTATTTATGATTATATAATATTTAATGCTGGAAAAGGTAATTCATCTGTACATAAATAAATTTAAAATACTTCACATAAACCAGCTTGGATTTAGAGAAAACCATTCTACAGAAACGCCTACCTTTAAATTTATACAGCATATCAACGAGGAACTGGATCAGGAAAAATATGTTACTGGGTTGTTCTTCGATCTTTGAAGGGCCTCTGACACCGTTAGTGTGGGATTTGTGAGTCACAAGATTTGTTCATTGGGTAGTCGTGGGAATATAACTAGATTGATTATCTCATTTACGTATGGCAGGTACATATACGTAATGTAAACGGTGAGACCTCTGTGAGAAAAAGTCTGAGCCTTGGAGTGCCACAGGGGTCATCGTTGGGTCCTCTAATATTTCTATTATATATAAATGATCTGCATCACTTCATAAAGACTGGTTATACACTTAGTTTTGCTAACGACAATTCGATCTTGCATGGTGTCTTCAGAGACGGAGGATGGCATGCAGTTATTTAGATGCAGCAATAAGCGAAATGAAGAAATGGTGTGATCTCAACAATCTGATGCTAAATGTGGTTAAGACAACAGTTATAAATTTCCATACCTGGAAAAGAATAAAGGATGTCGGGGTTACTTCTAGGTTTCTAGGAGTATTTCTGCAACCTGATCTGTCTTGGGAAAGGCATGTGGAACACGTGGTCGGTAAACTCAATATTACGCCATTTTAAAACTTAAAAATACTATGGATTCTCAGCAATTATTAGAGATATATTATGGCTTCGCGTATTCGCATCTGAGTTACAATGTCATATTGTGGGGCAATTCGTCGCCAGATAATGTGAATTGCGTATTTGTTGCTCAGAAAAGACTTGTGCGGCTGATATTTGCTTTGGGACCCACGGATTTGTGTCGTCAGCTATTTATGTTGCACAGAATTTTTACATTTGCATCAGTGTTTGTGTACAAGTGCTCTGTCCTTGCTTTCACACATAAAGATAAATTTACAATAAACGGTGACTTTCACGATTATCCAAGAAGAAAAAAAGATAAGTTTAGTGTACCAGTACATAAATCGGCGGCTTTTCAGATCTCCTCCATGTATTGCTGTCTGTCTACAATGGTCTTCCATAACAAACAAGGGAGAGTAGTAATATAAAAATGTTTTAAAAAAAGATGAAAAATCTATTGATTGATGACTATAGTCAATTTTTGTAATGTTTGTCTTATTTTGTTTATTTATTTAGTGTTTCTTTTATATTATGTACTAATTGTATGTGATATATTTTTGTACATTATGACGTAGCCGATATCACTATGTGATCGAATGGTTTAAATAAATTTATTATTATTATTATTTAAATGTATGTACTTTAATCTTCCAAAATGCTTAACAAAATACAAATAACTATAATTGGGATCTCTAATCATTCTAAGACAGTAATGTTTATTTTGGAAAATCGATATATCTGAAAGCAAACCTATGTCCTTAGCAAAAAAAAAGTAATATTTTTAGAATGTAAGGTAAATATTTGGAAATTCACCCTCAGCGCTCGTGTTCTTTATCGAGACAGACGCCCATGTTCCCTCGTTCCCTCGTTTTAATTTGGATAGGGGTGAGTTTATGGCCCATACCCCGACGTTCTTGCTCGTTCGTTTACTAACTTGCCAGAAAACATTCTTTAAGAAAATCCGGACAAAATGTATCTACAAAATTGGAAAAATCTTGTCTGCCGGCTTTTTGCATGTTACATATTAGATAACAGTGAAAATATTAGGATTATCCTTATCATTTATTAATATTACATAATAACCATATAATAATATCTTAAACAATTTTAAATTAATAATACTAACTAATTAATTAATAATAAAATTGATTTTAAATGCGGTTTATATACGAAAAGTGGCAAAATATTTTAATTTTTTTTTATCATGAGTTTTGTAAGTTCATTAGGGGAACGTTTTAAAATTATTTTGAAACATACAGAGTGATTCAAAAAAATGTTGCGCAGCAAAGTTATGAACATTTAAATGGAACAGCTTGTATATTATATTTTGATACTGTAGACTAAATGAAAGCCACTTACTGCTATATTCCTTATACCTAACTCAACCTCTTTTTGAGATATTTTACTATTTTTGAAAATGTAGATTAAAATTTAAAAGACATTTCTGTCTTACATATTTGAGGAAATTATTTTGAATTGTATTTATTGTTTACTCAAAGCATCAGACTTTAAGAGACGTTAAAGTTGATACCTAGAAATTATACAGGGTGTTAAAAACAACATTTTTGTTTTGACTAATATTAAAAACAAATAACTTTCTTATTTTAAATAATACAAACTGTATTTGTTACCATATTTAGATTCTAATTTTAATTGTTTTTGAAACTGCCTTAAGGTTTCCTGTACCTATCTCTTATAGTTTCTTTAGTAATTTAGGATGTTCAATTTCAAATACTAAATTTCTTGCAATTCAATTTTTAAATGGCTAATATTTATTAACCTAACTGTTTGATTGGTTTTATTGCACAATAATTAAAAGGCGTTATAGCTAGGTAAATAACAAATACAAACTTTATTAAACAAATAACTAGTGTTTTAAGAAGTACTCGAAATGATGTCCATCTGTTTCAATACATAAACGAATTCTCTCGCGAGAGGACTATTTAACTCTTGTTGAAATATTTGATGTTATAGAACGATTTCATATAGTCGGGTGCGGTTCGCTGTGTATGCTAAACGATATTTTTAAGATATCCCCATAAAAAAGACTAGGGACTCGTTATGTCTGGGGATCTTGCTGGCCAATTATGTGGACCGCCGCCCCATTCTATTCACCTATTGGGATATTGCGTATCCAGTTCATTTCTAACGTTTACTTGAAAATGCTGTCTAGTTCTAACATATTCTTTGACGAATATGAAGTGGTATATTTTCGAAAAGTGCAGGCAAATTGTCTCTTAAAAATCAAGGAAACATGGCTCCGTTTAAGAGACCATCAAAAAAGAACGTACCTACTATTAGCGTTTCGATGATTCCAACCCGCGCATTGACACACCATATGTGTTGCCTATCGAGAGTTCTAAAAAAATGGGGATTTTCATCACTGTAGTAGTGAAAATTATGTCTATTAATTAAACCGTTATTGTGGAATGATAACTAATCTGTAAAAAGTACAAAATTCAATAAATTTTCATCTTCACTAAAAATACGAATCGTCGTCGTAATCTACTTCCAAAATTGCTTGGTGTAATTGAATACGATACGTTGTGCATTTTTATAATTCTTCCGATGATCCGCCCGCTTATTCCAGTGGTTTTACTTAGATTTCGCTGACTTCTATACGGATTTCTAGCAGAGATTCGATAACAACAGCATGATTTTCTTCATTTTCCGTAATTGGTCTTTGCCGTTCTAGTTTCTGATAACAATACATTGTCTAATGACCGCCTATTAGGATGACGCCTGTTAGGATATTTTTAAGGATAAACTCTTCTCGCAGCAAGCAATTTTCGTCACACTCTCCTATTACTAAAATCATATCCACCAGAGCTTCGATACCGGTAAAATGGGGTGGCTTTATGCCACTTTTAATGGTTTTCAAAGAATTTCGGACAATTATAGACACCAAAAATGTTTGTAAAAATTAACGATATACTTTGAACCTTTGGTTACTAAATTGTGTAAAAAAGACTTAGAAATTTTCATTCGTTTTTCTAAAATTATTTATAACAATTGGCACAATTTCCCCCCATAGGATGGGGTGGCTTTGTGCCAGCTACTTGTTTACCGTTTTAGCACAATGCCGCCTATTTACAGGCTGAAAATGTGCCAGGCCCAGCTTCATATTATAGTGAAACTGTATGGTATGAGTGACATGGCCCAATTTCACCCCAATTAGTTTTATCTCTGTTATTTTTGTGGCACAATCTCGCCCCAAATAGAAGGTTTAATGAAAAAATTTTTTTATTTATAAAATATAACAAAAACTAGATATTCTTACAAACCAAAATAAAACAAAAGAACAGCCAATTCTCACATAGAATAGTAACTAATAAAGATAATTAAGCGTATAAACTGAATTTCAAAATAGGTAGTGGCACAAATTCCCCCTTATATTGTCGGAATCTTATTCAAGGTGACACACCCAGGTTATTTTGCACTACTCGACCACTGCGTATTCTTTAAAAGATAACCTATATAACACCTAATTACGTGTGAACTTTGAAACGGTCATTATTAAAACACTTTAGGCAAGCCAGGAGAAAGTATGCGATAAAACGAAAATTTTGCAAAATCTCACCAACTTAATAACTTGACGGAACAGAAATGGAGGGTATTGCATACACAAACCATACATTTCATTCTATTCGCCTCTAATATCGGTATTCTTGAACAAGAGTTCGGGGCGGTAGGTGAATCGATGTGCCGATATGGTGCGAATATACACGATCAACACGTAGTGGCACAATCACGCCCCGGCTGGCACAAAGTCACCCCATTTTACGGTAACAACAACATAATTTTCTTCATTTCTCGTAATTGATCTATGCCGTTCTGGTTTCTGAGAACACACTTCCTGTGCTTCGGAAAACTTGCAATACATCAGGATGACGCCTGTTAGGATATTCAACTCTAATGTGGTTTTAAAAACAATTAAAATTAGAATCTAAATATGGTAATAAATACAGGATGTTCCATTTAATATAACAAAGTTATTTGTCTTTAATGTTAGACAAAAGAAAAAAAAATTACATGCCGTGTATATTTTTTAGATATCAACTTTAGCGTATCTTAAAGTCTGATGCTTTGACTAAATAATAAATACAATTTAATATAATTTGCCAAATATGTAAGACAGAAATGTCTGTGAAATTTTGATATACATTTTCAAAAATAGTAAAATATTTCGAAAAGAAGTTGAGTTAGGTATAGAAAATATAACGGTAAGTGGCCTTCATTTAGCCTATATTATCAATATATGTCATAATATACAAGGTGTTCCATTTAAATTTTCATAACAAATTTCTTTTGAATCACTCTGTATATTACAAAATAATTTTAAAACGTTTTCCTAATGAACTTACACAACTCTTGATAATGAGAAAATGTTTATAATATTTTGCCGCTTTTCGTATACAACCCGACGGGAGTGTGGTGCGCCACCCTGTATATGTCAGCATAATTAAATAAATACATAATGTAAATTATCTCAATGGATTTAATGTTTTAGCATGGATCTAACTGTAGTTGCGCAATATCACGGTCGTAACATAATAGAAAAAATTAGATGTGGCTACCACACGACTTTCTTATACAATGTGATCAATGTCAAGTGAAGGTTGCGTGGTCTACATTTTTAAGTTGGCAAGGATGACTAGTTGGTAATATTGAGAAACACTTGTGTGTAGGTTATGTGTATAGGCGTACAATGTGCACATATGGTTTTGACAGATCAAACATTTCACCTGTACGTATCTGTCTAACAAGAAAATACCCTAATCTAGGGATTTTTAAGGTACCACCACACTTCACTTGAGATTGATTTCATTGTACCTATAAGCGTTTCAAAGTATAGAATTTCAAGATTTTTTGTGTACAAACATTATTCAAAATCCTATTTTAAGTATTTCTATTCTCTTAATAAATCTCTATAGAATGCAGACTTTGCAAGATATAAAAAAAAGTGCTACTCGCTAAGAGTAAAAGTGCTACTTCCGGTCCGAATTTGAAATTTCATTTATACAAAAAACATTGCAAATCTAACTCTAAATATTTTTGTACGCTTGATAATTATAAACAAAATGCACATTTTACGACATATTTGCAAAAAGTCGCTATTCGGTAAGCGTAAAAGCGTTACTTCCGGTCCGAATTTTGAAATTTTTTAATATAAAAGATATTTGAAATTATGTTTTAAATACTTTTGTACTCATAATGTACATGCCTAGAAAGCATTACTTGCGAGATATTCGCAAAAAACTGACTTTCGATAAGAGTAAAAGATCTACTTCCGATAGGAATTTCGAAAAACTTTTTTAACAATTTAAACGGTTTTCCTCAAATTTAATTTTGAGTATATTTAAATTCTTTATAAATTTGTTTAAACTTAGTAGTTGACGAAATATTGGCCAAATTCGATTTTTTCACTGAAGTAAACTACTACTTCGGTCTGCCGATTTTACTGAAAATCTAATCAGATCTCAAGAGGGAGATTATGGCACAAATATGCAACACAATATAGTTCAATGTTCAAATATAAAAAGATTTTATCATTATCGAAACGACAGTAAATAAATTTGGGGAAAATATTTTATGCTTGCTACAAGCGGAAGAAACGGGAAAAAAATAATACACAAATCATGAAAAAATCATTTGCTTAGTGACCTATATTAATAGTACGTTGCACCGCGCTAGTAGATTTATATATGTTGGATAAATAAAGATGCTATAATTATTATTAAAATGCCGTAATTATTATCAATAATGTAGTTGTTATCATCATAAAAGTGCCAGAGTGGAAAAGAATACATAAAATATATACAACTATTCCAAGAAAGCATGACTTTACAGTATATTACGTTTTAAACCAATGTTATTTGGAAATATTCTATATTTCTTTTGATATATATGTGTGCATATCAGTTTATTGTAATATTTGAGTAAACTGTACAACAACGTCTCAACAAGATCATTCAATTCCAATGCTGAGCAAAACAAGTTTTCACATGTTAGGCTTAAAGGAAGTGCGAATGGTGCTATCGATATTGATGCCAGAGCAGTTGAATATGCGGTGTGGGATACTAAAAGGTTTAAAATCCTGTAATACAGTTGAAAACGTCGATTACCTTAGTACCGCAACATTTTTATAATCTAAATAAACGCCTTACAACATAATTGATCCCCAATGATTTACCTTTTTGGAACCAACTGAATACATTATAATTTTAAGTAAAATTGTTTTTCCTGAAAGCACCCACAACATAATTTTCAGCAACACGTTTTTAATTTTATTCCGTTCTATTTCATTTTGTAAACTTAATATTTAAAGTGATATATTTGGGTTTATTTCGTCATATGTCATGCAATATAAATACGAGTTTTTTTAATAATTATATGTAACAAGAGTAAATATGCAAAATATACCTATATTTTATTAATAACAAATATAAAATTTACAAGAAGGCGTATCGCATATATTAAAATTATGTTATAAACAATACAAATATCCACATAATATACATAATTTTGTAATACTAGTGTTATAGAAATTGAATTTGTATTTTTTCATCACCTGATGAAAGAAGCCACAGTATGGTGGAACACATGTAGTGTTTACATTAAAATTTTTTGAAAATAACTGTGTTATAAACTAATTATTGAAATGAAGTCTCTCCACAAACAATCAGTCGGTTGATATTCATCTGGGACATGACATACTCTTCACATATTACAGTTTCTTAAATATAAAACCCAAAGATTTAACAACACTTTGTTTTAAATTTGTATTTTATTCACAGTTTTGCAGTAAAATGTTTCTACATTCTAATTAGCACTTAATGTTTATTTATTTTCATGTTCTTCTATTAACCTTATATAGCAGTAGCTTTCAGCGAATATAAACTTCTAGTTTAAATATGCAAAATAGTACAATGTTTTAAAACTGTTTGTTAGAAGTGGAATAGAGAAAGAGTCTCCTATAATTATCCATTAATAACTGGACATGACTAATATATTCATCAAAAGTGACAAATTTGATAAATTAATTAATAATTAATGTTAAATGATATATGTTTTTACGACATACACATTACATTCTTCTTCAATATTTAGAATATACATTTCGTCTGCATTCAAAACAAAAACATTACAATTACTCACTACAATACTACATGTTAATTAAATTCTTCTTTAAATAAGTTTCTATTGGCAGGAATTTCAAGTCGTTTGATATAAAAATTACTGATTTAAATAAATTTGCATCTTTAAAATGACAAAGTTACCCTACTAATAGTGGAAAATTTCGTAGGATCGATAATATTAATATTTATAACGAAAAACCTAAACAAAAACGACGACATGTTCATTATTAACAACTTCAGTCGATGTTCCATATTCACATGTCCGATAACATATATGTTGCCGTTGTTGTTCCCTCTTTACTACCTCTGAAATAGTTTTGACAGCGCATCGTTGCAATTGAAGGGGGTGTAAGAAGTTGGAGAGCGCTATTGATCGTATTTTTTGATCCCTAAGCCGCTTCTCTCTTCCTTCCCTTTGCCACCCCTTCCCGTCCATCTCTTTTTCTCGCTAAATGCACCAAAACGTTGCAGCGCCGGCCGGTTAATTGCACCCCACTCAAATATTTCACCTAAAGAAGATAGAATATTATTTGCCTCGACAGGCTGTGGATATTTTAAGTAGCGGATACCGGCACGTGATAATAACGTGTTAAGTCGTATTGAACGTTTTAGTAGAGAAAGAATTACACAGCATATGTTAAATGTAAATGTGTAGTTACCAGTTGGACAACGTTCGATAAAAATGCAGTAGCTAAACATTGTCCCACTTTTACGTAGGTATATTAGGATTGGCATAAAAAGCAGACAATCCTTATATTGAAGATTATTTTAAGTGACTTCAATTATTTGTCTACGTGTTGATAATTTCTCGGCGCTTAGCATCAAACTAATAATTGGAATGATTGCTTTATAGGTTTTAGGGAACATATATTTATTGCTATCTATATATTTTTACTTTCTTATACGTAGTATAAGTATTGTGATGATGAAAACTTTCGACTCGAGATTTTTGCAGATGTCCACGTTTTGAACTCCCCTGATACCGAAAACGTGACTTTAAAAAATGTCTCTCTCTCTCTGTGTGTGTGACCACGATAGCGGTCAAACGGCTATAGATCAGTTCCAAATTTTGTATTTACGAGTATGATCTCCCTCTTGAGATCTGATTAATTTTTCATTAAAATCGACCGACCGGAAATAGTAGTTTACTTCAGTGAAAAAATCGAATTTTGCCAATATTTCAACTACAAATTTGAAACAAATTCGTAAGAAATTAATATGTACTCAAAATTAAAATTGAGAGAAATTTTATTATGAAACTTTTTCGAAATTCCTACCGGAAGTAGGTCTTTTACTCTTATCGAGAATCAGTTCTTGTGCGAATATTTCGGAAGTAATGCTTTCTAGACAACTACATTACGAGTATAAAAGTATTTAAAACATAACTTTCAATAATTTTTGTATAAAAAAATTTCATAATTCGGACCGAAAGTGACACTTTTACTCTCATCGAATAACGATTTTTTTGCAAATATTTCGTAAATTATGCATTCTATATACCTACATATATTTTTATCAAGAGTACAACAGTATTTTGAGCTGGATTTGCAATGTTTTTTTGTATACATGAAATTTCAAAATTCGGACTGGAAGTAACACTTTTACTCTTAGCGAGTAGAACTTTATTTGGAATATCTTGCAAAGTATGCATTCTATAGTGATTTATTAAGATAATAGAAGTACGTAGAGTAGGATTTTGGGTCTATCACGAATTGCAGTCGCGGCCAACCTTTCAATTAATCCCTCGCATGATTGCAGCCAGGGTAAACTTTATAATCGTAATCCCCTCACACGAATTGCAGTCGGACGGATAAATAATACCCTCATTATAATCTAGGTGCTAGAACTGACTTCTCATTTAAAATATGTTATATAAAACGCAGAAAACCTAAATTAAAACAACGACAAGATTTATGTTTGTATATCTCTCTATTGAAGGTATTTGAAATACAAAACGAAATTCTACATATGAAATAAACTATATAAAATAACGATTGCACAAATAACATAAAAGAAGTATTCTACAAAATAAAATATGTAAACTAATGTCTATGTATAGAAATGCCAAACACATTTTACAAAATGAGTTTTACTTATTTCGTTATTTTCATATTGCCTAATTTTTGTGAAAATAAAATCAGCTTTGTTTTTTATTTTTCTGTAATAACACGCTCTTCATAAATTTTTGCGAAATGTATTCTTGTATAAGTATCTAGTTGCATATTTTCCAAAGCTTTTACGAAAACGTGAATATTGGGATGTGGAGAACAACAGTACGAATTAAATTTGGAATGAAATGTTTCGCATACATTTGTTGTTCTTGTTAAAGAGTTTGTGTTTGCAGCCCAAATACAGGGTGGAAAGCTGGAGTCTTCGTTAATATATGTATCGATTAAGTAATCAACTAATTTTGTGGGTCCGTAACTTCGGCACTGTTTTCAATTTCACCCGATTCACATTATTTCTTATGTATACCGGATGTTTCGGAATTGCACGGCACTATTGTAGGTACTTATTTTTCAACATAAAATAAACAAAAAAGTCTATATAAACATATTGCTGTGACTCTTACAAATTTATAGATATATAAAATAAATTTATTTTACTTAATTTATGCGTAACTGAGAGTCAAGCACGCATCCTAGTGCTAGGCCTTATGCTAGACTATGATACGGTGAACTTTCTGCTGAAAGGTAGGTTAAGCAAAACATTCTACATGTAACTAGCTCAGTTTGAAAATAAATAGTTCTCTCAGGGGCAGAAAATATGACTTGATTCTCCTTCTCTTTAATCATATCCAGGTCAGGTAAAGAAATAAAATACAAAATAAATCTTAACATCTAATTTATTAAAATAAAATAATTTTAAATGAATTCAAAAGTTTTAATCTACAAATATTTACACATCTAAAATCAATATTCAGTCATAATTCAAATTTATACATCATAAACAATAAAATATTACAAGAAATAAAGAATAAATGAAATCATCATGTCGTGCCAGCTTATATCTAAAATGTGAACGTGATTATTATTATTAATATTTGTCATAGATACATGTAAACAATCAAAAATGAAATAAATTACCCGTGATGAATTGTACTGGAATGTAATATAAAAAAAAAAAAAATTGTGCGGTCTACTATTTGATAACAAAATATAGACATTAAGGAAGTGGCTTTGCCCTAATTAGTCCTGTCCGGCGCCTTTTCTCGCTCCCAACACAGTACCATCAGATAACAAATTCACACAGATGAGTATCCCAAAGTTCCACCCTACGAGCATGTCATTTTCAGCTCGTCGGACGCAACCCGAACATACATCACAATGCGCACACTCCTTAAGGAATATATAAATTTTTAAATTGAATAAATAAAATGAAATAAAATAATGTATCTACGTATTCAATAAATTAACTCAGCCCTGATTAGTTCTGCCTGGTGCCTTTTCTCGCTCCCAAACGCAGTACCACCAAGACCAATTCGTGTATTTCAAATTCACCAGGACTCCATGCTATGAATTAAATAATGACATAATTCATTTCACACATCCCTGATGTATTATTCAACACGTTAATATTGAACACCCAAAATACAACAAAACATACTTAATTCTCATATCAAAAGAAATAATATATATACATTAAAAGAAAATAAACTTTACCTTTTTCACGAAATTCCAATACAAAAACACCACTACAAATAAAGAATTTTGAGACGCCACTATACACACATTTATAACAAATATTGTTTAATCACCTTAACTCTTCATACATCGTATTAAACTCTTCCATAATTAATTCTCAATGAAAATTTTATTCACTTAATATATAACCTATATACACATAAAACAAAATTATTAATTTCAAATATCTTTAGTAGGATGAATATATTTAAAAGAAAAATAAATTATACGGAAAAGAAAATGATTATGCTATTCAAAGTTATCATTACAAATGCTAGAAGGTTTTGTCATAACGTACGGCATAGTACCCTACATGCAAAACAAAACTCTCTAGAAAGAAGAAAATAAAATGAAATTAAACAAATTCAAAAACCGAGTTCATAAAATAAAAGTATTTCATACATAAGTAGTTATTCAAATACATCTAGACATTTAATGTAATACGTGCTGCATGTTAAAATATAAAATTACTATAAGTGTAGAATCTTGTAAAAATTTTATAAGTATTGAAAATCTCAAAAATTTATTCTAAGTCCGGATTTTAAAATAATCCTATTAAAGAGGAGGGAGGAAGTGGTTCATCACCTACTTTTAGACCTGCTAATATTGCGGTTTTCACCAGCAATCCCGGAAATTTTATCTGTCCGCGCTTTTATTCGTAAATCTCTTTATAAAAACATACGGCAACTTTCGTTAAACACGAATCCACCTCCAAAATTGTAAATCGACGGTGCTGCTATTATCGGTCGCATGGGGAAACAGCGCATATATGATCCTTGAAAAAGGTAAACAAACATGTGACTATAAATCCGTCTATACTTTTATGATTCAGCCATGCACCTGATAAACAATACTTTTTGTGCCGGTCCACCCGGTCGATCCCTGCCAAAGCCAGACGTGTTTGTGCGAGAAACACCTGCTCGATCCTTTACCCGTAACATTTAATACGTCTTAAAATTATAACCTTATAAAAATTTATTAAGATTCTTTTATTATTTTACTTAAATAAAATGAAGTTTTCATAAATTATCAATATAGTGAATATTTATACATATCATGGTAAAAATGAATAAAATAAAATTAATTTAAATAAGATCTTGAAGTGATCTTGATTATACTTATTTATTTACATATTATTATTTATTCAAGATCACTGCATAAATATCCCTATGGGAATATCTGCGATTTATAAGCGAGAATCGCTAATGCCAATGGTATAAATTCAAGATTTCCCATAAATAGCAGTTAATATACTTATACATTATTTACAATAGAATTTAATATAAAGCATAGAGACATGAAATTTCCCTATAATATGCTCATTCTATCTATATTTATATACAGATCAGGAGTAAATATGCAAAACTCTTGGAGTTTATTTTAAACTTCACTCCCTTCATGACGAGAAAGTTTAAACAAATGACATTTAAAACACCTAAATTAATTAAACTACTTATAACTATATATACAAAAGTGTATTTAAATTCTTTAAATTTTACACCTTTCATTGGTATTACAAATATTGTAATTGCATCATCGAGTTCCCTTAAAATGAAGTGGCAATTGTAGTCCACTATTTTGGGAAAACTTCTTAACATTTTTAAGTATCTGGGCTGTGGGTACTTTTCAACTGCATCCAAAACCTCTATTCTCGCATGGGTCCATATAAATTTCACACCCTCTTGTAAAATCATTTTATCATTCACATGATGTGACACATTTTCATCATGTGGGTTTAATATATGCTGTACGGGCTTTACATACCCATAATGTAAAATATTTTGTTCCTTATGAACAATTTTATTTAAATTCACTAATAAATTTACCACTATTGGATATAGTTTTATGAAACATTTATATAGCTGTACCAACCAAAGAGAATTAACGTTTACAAACCACTTTGCATCAGTACTCATTGACAATAATGTTTCTAATAATTTGGGGAGTTGTAGCTGTTGTTTTATTGATTGAAATAAACATAAACTTAATTTATTATTCTTAATGTTTTCTAAATAATCTAAATATTTCTTAATTACTACTGTGATGGGGTTCATTAAGTTATATACTAAATTTTCAATAATTTCATCTTTTAACAAACTTTTAATTTTAATCTTGACACTTAATTTCTGCTTATGGGAAAATGGATGAGTCGTTTCTGTTTTAATACAACTAATATAGCCTACTGCTAAATCTATATTACCATTAAATAATTTAACATCTTTTGTCAAAGGATCACTCACATTATCATTATTAATCTGTTTGTTGCAAATCAAATTTTTGTCACCCAGATTTATTTCCCGGTGTGAACATTTATTTATTATGTCACCCATATATTTCGTGGCGTCTTTCTTTTGAAGACCCTCCACATGGTGTGTACATTTATTATTTATGTCACCCGTGGCAAACATGGACTCTTCCCTTTGAAGATCATCCACATGGTGTGAACCTTTATCCTTGTCAATCAAACTATCATTATTTATTTTTAAAGTGAGGTCCCTATCAAAATTATCAATGATTGAATTATTAACTAATATCTTATCATCTTGAGCGCCTTTGTCCCAAGACATGTTTACTTTACTATTGTGAAGGGTTCTATTTTCCCTTTCCAATTTTGATGTATATAGACTCAAAAAATCCATCCCAAGTACGCAGCAATATTTTAATCTTGGTGTAACAATAAATTGTGTTACAAGTTCTACATCACCCATCTCTATATTTATACAAAATACATTATCTTGCTTATAAAAACCTAATTTTTCAAACCTTTTATCAAATAATCCCCCATCTAAAAGTGACAATTCTAATTCCCTATCTATTATAGCTACACCATATACATCCCCTACTTTAACATCTACCAGTGGAAATTTAGTGGTTATATTACTTAAATCTACGACGTTTCTCTTGCTTCGTTGTTTCTTCTTTCTCCCTTTGGTTGGACCTACCAAAAATCCAGGTCCTTCTTTATTGCTCCTCTTGACGCATCTCTTGTTACAGCTTCTGTTTTATTTTCTTTATTTTCTATAATTACGTTATTGAATCCTCGGGTATCTTCTGTTTCATTTTTTTCGTATTTCCTTCCTACATGACCCTCCTGTCTCCAATTATTATTATTATTATTACTACTACTACTATTATTACCCATGTTCTTGTTGTTACCATTCTCCACCCTTGCTCCCTGGTAACTATTATTCTGATACCGATTACCATTGTACCTTTGTTGGTGATTGTGGTTATTACCATTATATCTTTGCTGAGGATTATAATAGTTACCATTGTTACCTGTTTTATACCCATTTTTATTCTGAGGTACACTCCTATCTTCCACGTCGTCCAGACGCTTTACCAATTCCAAGAGTTGCTCAACGGTGTCTATACCCTGTAAAGCAACTGCTTGTACTACCTCATGCTCAAAATGATTAGCTAATTGGGTAACAATGTCACACTCCTGGATCACGGGTTGTATATGTTTCAAGAAAGAATATTTCCGAATAACGTAGTTCTCCCTAGACGTGATAGAACGATATTTGCCAAAGGTAAGGTCATGTCTGATGCGTCTTTGCTGAGTTTGTCCCCAGTACTGTCTAATAAACATGTTCTCTAATTCTTCGTACGTCTGTACCTCATCAATTACCATATCGTACCATAATAACGCATAATCTCTAAGACACCCTCTCATGAAATGTAATTTTGACATATCATCATTAATACCACGAATATATGTCTTTATAGTTTTAAGAAATGCCATTGGGTTGTCTTTATTATACCCAGAAAATTTTGGTATATTTTCCGTACCAATTGATATCTGTTGCGGTACAACACAAGGTGTAATTGTACCTTGTTCAACTCTCGTTTTCAAATTCTTAATTGTATCTTGACAATTTAATGTCATATCCTGTAGCTTTAAAAGAGAGTCTGTGCATGCACCATATTTAACTCTACAGTCCTCAAACTTGTTTGTTAAATTTTGAACATCTTTCTGAACTGACATGGCACTACTGTCCACCTTCAGTTCCAAGAATTGTATTTTTTCATCTTGTCCTCCAATCCTTTCTTCTACATGTTTAAAATTTTCTTTTGTTACCCTGGCCCTCTGATTCATTTCGTCTATCAAGAATTCACTGCTATTCTTACACTTCTTTTCATTTGCTTCAATTTTTTCATTGATCTGTGTAACACTTTGTTTCATATCTTCATTTATTTTATTGTTCATTGCAGACATTTCCATTCTACAAGCTTTAATTCTTTCATCAATTTTCTCATTCATCGACTTTACTACGGCTTGTATCTCCATTTTATTTCTATACATCTCTTCTTTATTTTCTTTAAACTTCTCATTCATTTCAATTTTCATTTCTATTTTATTCTCATCTAACTTTTTATTCATTTCAGTTTTATTTTCATCTAACTTCTTATTTATATCTTCTTTCATTTCTATCTTGTCACATTCCAACTTACAGAAAAGTTTTTCAAATAAAATATCAAATCTATCTCTGCCTGGCATTTCTTTCGTTTCAATTTTTACATCTTCAGTTATATTCTCATCCTCATCAAGAGGTAGAGTCTTTTCTGAATCTGTCACAGAGGAAATACCTTGTGGTTCCCTGTATGTTTCAAATAAATATTTGGTATCCATACCACTTTCAGGATTTTCACCCTCACCTTTATACTCAGACATATTTACTTTATCTGTCCTGGCACTTAAAGAGACTTATTTGTGGAGAAAAATAAATCAAAACTTGACAAAATTTTATTTGTGAATTATATTTATTAATTATTCAGATGCACTTAAAGGTGAAAGTACCTCCCTTTAATTACACAGCTTCTGAATATTAAATAATCAATTAATTTTTATTTAAACAGTTTAAAATGTAGAAGTTTTGCCCCACGTTGGGCGCCATATTTATGCTGTGACTCTTACAAATTTATAGATATATAAAATAAATTTATTTTACTTAATTTATGCGTAACTGAGAGTCAAGCACGCATCCTAGTGCTAGGCCTTATGCTAGACTATGATACGGTGAACTTTCTGCTGAAAGGTAGGTTAAGCAAAACATTCTACATGTAACTAGCTCAGTTTGAAAATAAATAGTTCTCTCAGGGGCAGAAAATATGACTTGATTCTCCTTCTCTTTAATCATATCCAGGTCAGGTAAAGAAATAAAATACAAAATAAATCTTAACATCTAATTTATTAAAATAAAATAATTTTAAATGAATTCAAAAGTTTTAATCTACAAATATTTACACATCTAAAATCAATATTCAGTCATAATTCAAATTTATACATCATAAACAATAAAATATTACAAGAAATAAAGAATAAATGAAATCATCATGTCGTGCCAGCTTATATCTAAAATGTGAACGTGATTATTATTATTAATATTTGTCATAGATACATGTAAACAATCAAAAATGAAATAAATTACCCGTGATGAATTGTACTGGAATGTAATATAAAAAAAAAAAAAAATTGTGCGGTCTACTATTTGATAACAAAATATAGACATTAAGGAAGTGGCTTTGCCCTAATTAGTCCTGTCCGGCGCCTTTTCTCGCTCCCAACACAGTACCATCAGATAACAAATTCACACAGATGAGTATCCCAAAGTTCCACCCTACGAGCATGTCATTTTCAGCTCGTCGGACGCAACCCGAACATACATCACAATGCGCACACTCCTTAAGGAATATATAAATTTTTAAATTGAATAAATAAAATGAAATAAAATAATGTATCTACGTATTCAATAAATTAACTCAGCCCTGATTAGTTCTGCCTGGTGCCTTTTCTCGCTCCCAAACGCAGTACCACCAAGACCAATTCGTGTATTTCAAATTCACCAGGACTCCATGCTATGAATTAAATAATGACATAATTCATTTCACACATCCCTGATGTATTATTCAACACGTTAATATTGAACACCCAAAATACAACAAAACATACTTAATTCTCATATCAAAAGAAATAATATATATACATTAAAAGAAAATAAACTTTACCTTTTTCACGAAATTCCAATACAAAAACACCACTACAAATAAAGAATTTTGAGACGCCACTATACACACATTTATAACAAATATTGTTTAATCACCTTAACTCTTCATACATCGTATTAAACTCTTCCATAATTAATTCTCAATGAAAATTTTATTCACTTAATATATAACCTATATACACATAAAACAAAATTATTAATGTCAAATATCTTTAGTAGGATGAATATATTTAAAAGAAAAATAAATTATACGGAAAAGAAAATGATTATGCTATTCAAAGTTATCATTACAAATGCTAGAAGGTTTTGTCATAACGTACGGCATAGTACCCTACATGCAAAACAAAACTCTCTAGAAAGAAGAAAATAAAATGAAATTAAACAAATTCAAAAACCGAGTTCATAAAATAAAAGTATTTCATACATAAGTAGTTATTCAAATACATCTAGACATTTAATGTAATACGTGCTGCATGTTAAAATATAAAATTACTATAAGTGTAGAATCTTGTAAAAATTTTATAAGTATTGAAAATCTCAAAAATTTATTCTAAGTCCGGATTTTAAAATAATCCTATTAAAGAGGAGGGAGGAAGTGGTTCATCACCTACTTTTAGACCTGCTAATATTGCGGTTTTCACCAGCAATCCCGGAAATTTTATCTGTCCGCGCTTTTATTCGTAAATCTCTTTATAAAAACATACGGCAACTTTCGTTAAACACGAATCCACCTCCAAAATTGTAAATCGACGGTGCTGCTATTATCGGTCGCATGGGGAAACAGCGCATATATGATCCTTGAAAAAGGTAAACAAACATGTGACTATAAATCCGTCTATACTTTTATGATTCAGCCATGCACCTGATAAACAATACTTTTTGTGCCGGTCCACCCGGTCGATCCCTGCCAAAGCCAGACGTGTTTGTGCGAGAAACACCTGCTCGATCCTTTACCCGTAACATTTAATACGTCTTAAAATTATAACCTTATAAAAATTTATTAAGATTCTTTTATTATTTTACTTAAATAAAATGAAGTTTTCATAAATTATCAATATAGTGAATATTTATACATATCATGGTAAAAATGAATAAAATAAAATTAATTTAAATAAGATCTTGAAGTGATCTTGATTATACTTATTTATTTACATATTATTATTTATTCAAGATCACTGCAATATGTCTCGAATTAATTTATTACTAAGATATTGGAAAATAAAGATATTTATTTAACAGTATAACATCCAAAAGAACTGTTTAAAGTGGCCACCGTTTTGTTGAATGCATCATTCAGCACGACAAATTCATTCTTCTTAGGCACATCGTATAGCATCAGGATGATTCTTGATAGTTGCTGCGGCTTCCACGATGCGATTACTAAACTCTGATGAATCCCGATCTCCCGATCTAACGCCACGGAAGCCTCAGCAACTATCAAGGATTATCCTGATGCTATACGAAGTGCCAAGGAAGAATAAATGTATCGTGCTGAATGCTGCATTCAACAAAACGGTGGCCACTTTAAACAGTTCTTTTGGATGTTGTATTGTTAAATAAATATCTTTATGGTCCAATATCTTAGTAATAAATTAATTTGAGACATATGTTTATATAGACCTTTTTGTTTATTTTATGTTGGAGGATAAGTACCTAGAATAGTGCCGTGCAATTCCGAAACACCCTATATAATATCCTTCGTTGTCAATGTGGTTAAAACACTTGTTTGTGTAGAAAGTTCTTTACGTATTAATTTCGCTGGTCTTTCTGAGATGTCTTCCGCGCCTTTTCTTTTTACACTGTTACCTACTTTCTGTCTATTAAATACCTTTTCATTGAGAAAATTGTCGCGATGTAAACCACTTTTCCGCTAAAACTCCACACACCACACGTATATTATTTTGCAGAACATTTAGGCTTCGTACAGTACCGACATGTTTCGCTACTGTTACGTTCGCGATACTTGTAAAATTTATAATTTTCATAAATGAGCAAAACTGTACCCCTCTCACTCAATATTTGATTGACTAATTCCATTGTTGTTTATAAGCTTTAAGTTCCTATGCCGAAGCTAAACTAAACTTGGAACTATAGTTATACGTAATATGCAGGGCGGGGGTGAATAACGTCGTTAAACTAAAATAATATAATATTTGTAGGACTAGCAAAATATTTCCATTTCTCTCATTACGGTCTATATTAGGTGCTAAAAGTAACCGCGACTGCAGTTCATGTTCGCCGGGATTTTGAATAATTTTTGAATAAATAATTCTTAAAATTGTATAATTGAAACACTCATACGTCTCAGAAAGTCGTGTGGTAGCCACACCGCATTATTATATTAATATTGATTTTTACTTTGTATCGCAAACATTTATTGAGGTAACTAGAAAATCTATCTAAGCTTCATAATTTTTTTTAAATTTTGGCAGTGAAATAGCTTGTTCTAAATGATCGTCTTTGAGAAGATAACTATCGGAAAATGAAGATGGATTTTGAAATCATAAGAAGATTAAACATAAAGCAAAAAAATTATAATTTATCTATATCAGGTAACTTATGTACTTAATATGGCGTAAACTTTAAATCCAAGAAATATTCAGATTAAATGTTAGTGATCATCATATTTTGGACTTTTGTAATTGCTCTTATGGTTCTGTGATAACCCAATGCATTCGTTATGGCTGTAGGTCCCACAAACAATGCATATTAGCGTATTCTTAATCTCATTCATAATAATAACACTAATAATGTAAACAGAGGTTTTCTCAAATACAGCATTTAACAGATATAATGACATTACAAATACAGTATGATTCCTGGTAATACAATAAAATTATTGTAATTAGTCTTAAGCACTCTATTTATATATTTATAATTTTGTAAATTTATATGATTTAGTAAAGAAATACGGTTTGAAAATGACTCATCAGGGTTGAAGCTAGTAGGACAGCGCAACAATAAAAGTAGTCAAAAAATGAGGTGTGGCCACCACACGACTTTCTTATACGTATGAGCGTTTCAAATTATAGGATTTTAAGAATTTTTTTATACAAAATTTATTCACAATCCTATTCTAAGTACTTCTATTATCTTAATAAATCTCTATAGAATGCATACTTTGCAAGATATCAAAAAAGTGCTACTCGCTAAGAGTAAAAGTGCTACTTCCGGTCCGAATCTTGAAATTTCATATATACAAAAAATATTGCAAATCCAATTCTAAATACTTTTGTACTCTTGATAAATACATATCCAATGCATAACTTACGACATATTTGCAAAAATCGCTATTCGATAAGAGTAAAAGTGGTACTTGCGGTCTGAATTTGGAAATATTTTTTATACAAAAGATATTGAAAATTATGTTCTAAATACTTTTATACTCGTCACGTACTTGTCTAAAAAGCATGAATTGCGAAATATTCGCAAAAAACTGATTTTCGATAAGAGTAAAAGACCTACTTCCGGTAGGAATTTCGAAAAGCTTTTTAAATAAAATTATTTTCAATTTTAATTTTAAGTACATATGAGTTTTTTATAAATTTGTTTAAACTTAGTAGTTGACGAAATATTGGCAAAATTCGATTTTTTCACAGAAGTAAACTACTACTTCCGGTCTGCCAATTTTGCTGAAAATCTAATCAGTTCTCAAGAGCGAGATTATACTATTAAATACAAAATTTGGAATAGATAGCTAAAGCGGTTTGACCGCTATCGTGGTCACACACAGACACACAGACACAGACAGACAGACAGACACACAGTCATTTTTTAAAAACCACTTTTTTGGTATCAGGGGACTTCAAAACGTGGACATCTGCAAAAATCTCGAGGTCGAAAATTTTCATCATCACAATACTTCCTTATACGTAGTATACTACGTATAAGAAAGTAAAAACATAATAAAAAAATGAGGTGTGGCCACCACACGACTTTCTTATACGTATAAGCGTTTCAAATTATAGAAATTTAAGAATTTTTTTACAAAAATTATTCAAAACCCTATTCTAAGTACTTCTATTCTCTTAATAAATCTTTATAGAATGCATACTTTGCAAGATATTATCAAAAAAATGAGGTGTGGCCACCACACGACTTTCTTATACGTATGAAAGTGTTACTTCCGGTCCGAATTTTGAAATTTCATTTATACAAAAAATATTCCATATCCAACTCTAAATACTTTTGTACTCTTCATAAATATATATAGAATGCATAATTTACGACATATTTGCAAAAAATCGCTATTCGATAAGAGTAAAAGTGGTACTTCCGGTCTGAATTTTGAAATTTTTTTTATACAAAAGATATTTAAAAGTATGTTCTAAATACTTTTATACTCGTAATGTACCTGCCTAGAAAGCATGACTTGCGAGATATTCGCAAAAAACTGATTTTCGATAAGAGTGAAAGACCTACTTCCGGTAGGAATTTCGAAAAACTTTATTAAAACAATTTTTCTCAAATTTAATTTTGAGTACATTTGAATTCTTTATAAATTTGTTTAAACTTAGTAATTGACGAAATATTTGCAAAATTCGATTTTTTCACTGAAGTAAACTACTACTTCCGGTCTGCCGATTTTGCTCAAAATCTAATCAGTTCTCAAGAGGGAGATTATATTCGTAAATGCAAAATTTGGAATTGATATCTACAGCGGTTTGACCGCTATCGTGGTCACACACACACAGACACAGACACAGACACACACACACACAGACAGACACACAGACACACAGACATTTTTTAAAAACCACTTTTTTGGTATCAGGGGACCTCAAAACGTGGACATCTGCAAAAATCTCGAGGTCGAAAATTTTCATCATCACAATACTTCCTTATACTACGTATAAGAAAGTAAAAGTGCTCCTCGCTAAGAGTAAAAGTGCTACTTCCGGTCCGAATTTTAAAATTTCATATATACAAAAAATATTGCAAATCCAGTTTTAAATACTTTTGTACTCATGATAAATATATATAGAATGCATAACTTACGACATATTTGCAAAAAATCGCTATTCGATAAGAGTAAAAGTGGCACTTCCGGTCTGAATTTTGAAATTTTTTTAAACAAAAGATATTGAAAATGATGTTTTAAATACTTTTATACCCGTAACGTACTTGTCTAAAAAGCATGATTTGCGAAATATTCGCAAAAAATTTATTTTCGATAAGAGTAAAAGACCTACTTCCGGTAGGAATTTCGAAAAACTTTTTAAATAAAATTATTCTCAATTTTAATTTTAAGTATATATGAATTCTTTATAAATTTGTTTAAATTGAGTAGTTGACGAAATATTGGCAGAATTCGATTTTTTCGCTGAAGTAAACTGCTACTTCCGGTCTACCGATTTTACTGAAAAACTAATCAGATCTCAAGAGGGAGATTATACACGTAAATACAAAATTTGGAAGTGATACCTACAGCGGTTTGACCGCTATCGTGGTCACACACACACAGAGAGAGACACACACACACACACACACACCCAGACACACAGACATTTTTTAAAAACCACTTTTTCGGTATCAGGGGACTTCAAAACGTGGACATCTGCAAAAATCTCGAGGTCGAAAATTTTCATCATCACTACTTCCTTATACTACGTATAAGAAAGTAAAAATGAAGTATGGCCACCACACGACTTTCTTATACGTATGAAAGTGTTACTTCCGGTCCGAATTTTCAAATTTCATTTATACAAAAAATATTCCAAATCTAACTCTAAATACTTTTGTACTCTTCATAAATATATATAGAATGCATAATTTACGACATATTTGCAAAAAATCGTTATTCGGTAAGAGTAAAAGTGATACTTCCGGTCCGAATTTTGAAATCTTTTTTATACAAAAGACATTGAAAACTATGTTTTAAATACTTTTATACACGTAACGTACATGTCTAAAAAGCTTGACTTGTGAAATATTCGCAAAAAAAAAACGATTTTCCATAAGAGTAAAAGACCTAGTTCCGGTAGGAATTTCGAAAAACTTTTTAAATAAAATTGTTCTCAATTTTAATTTTAAGTACATATGAATTCTTTATAAATTTGTATAAACTTAGTATTTGAAGAAATATTGGCAAAATTCGATTTTTTCACCGAAGTAAACTGCCACTTCCGGTCTACCGATTTTACTGAAAAACTAATCAGATCTCAAGAGGGAGATTATACACGTAAATACAAAATTTGGAATTGATATCTCCAGCGGTTTGACCGCTATCATGGTCACACACAGACAGAGAGACAGACAGACATGTTTTAAAAACCACTTTTACTTTCTTATACGTAGTATAAGGAAGTATTGTGATGATGAAAATTTTCGACCTCGAGATTTTTGCAGATGTCCACGTTTTGAAGTCCCCTGATACCGAAAAACTGGTTTTTAAAAAATGTCTGTGTCTCTCTCTCTCTCTCTCTCTCTCTCTCTCTCTCTCTCTCTCTCTCTCTCTCTCTCTGTGTGTGTGTGTGTGTGTGACCACGATAGCGGTCAACCCGCTGTAGGTATCACTTACGTTACGGGTATAAAAGTATTTAAAACATCATTTTCAATATCTTTTGTATAAAAAAATTTCAAAATTCAGACCGGAAGTGCCACTTTTACTCTTATCGAATAGCGATTTTTTGCAAATATGTCGTAAGTTATGCATTCTATATATATTTATCATGAGTACAAAAGTATTTAAAACTGGATTTGCAATATTTTTTGTATATATGAAATTTTAAAATTCGGACCGGAAGTAGCACTTTTACTCTTAGCGAGGAGCACTTTTTTGATAATATCTTGCAAAGTATGCATTCTATAGAGATTTATTAAGAGAATAGAAGTACTTAGAATAGGGTTTTGAATAATTTTTGTAAAAAAATTCTTAAATTTCTATAATTTGAAACGCTTATACGTATAAGAAAGTCGTGTGGTGGCCACACCTCATTTTTTACTTTCTTATACGTAGTATATTACTTTCTTATACGTAGTATAAGGAAGTATTGTGATGATGAAAATTTTCGACCTCGAGATTTTTGCAAATGTCCACGTTTTGAGGTCCCCTGATACCAAAAAAGTGGTTTTTAAAAAATGTCTGTGTGTGTCTGTGTGTCTGTCTGTCTGTCTGTCTGTCTGTCTGTATGTGTGTCTGTGTGTCTGTGTGTGACCACGATAGCGGTCAAACCGCTGTAGATATCAATTCCAAATTTTGGATTTATGTATATAATCTCCCTCTTGAGATCTGATTAGTTTTTCAGTAAAATCGGTAGACCGGAAGTAGTAGTTTACTTCAGTGAAAAAATCGAATTTTGCCAATATTTCGTCAAATACTAAGTTTATACAAATTTATAAAGAATGCATATGTACTTAAAATTAAAATTGAGAACAATTTTATTTGAAAAGTTTTTCGAAATTCCTACCGGAAGTAGGTCTTTTACTCTTATCGAAAATAGGTTTTTTGCGAATATTTCGCAAGTCAAGCTTTTTAGACAGGTACGTTACGTGTATAAAAGTATTTAGAACATAGTTTTCAATATCTTTTGTATAAAAAAGATTTCAAAATTCGGACCGGAAGTAACACTTTTACTCTTACCGAATAGCGATTTTTGGCAAATATGTCGTAAATTATGCACTCTATATATATTTATTAAGAGTACAAAAGTATTTAGAGTTATATTTGCAATATTTTTTGTATACATGAAATTTCAAAATTCGGACCGGAAGTAGCACTTTTACTCTTAGCGAGTAACACTTTTTTTTCGAATATCTTGCAAAGTATGTATTCTATAGTGATTTATTAAGAGAATGAAAGTACTTAGAATAGGATTTTGAATAAGTTTTGTATAAAAAAATTCTTAAGATTGTATAGTTTGAAACGCTCATACGTATAAGAAAGTCGTGTGGTGGCCACACCTCATTTTTTGGTATCAGGGGACCTCAAAACGTGGACATCTGCAAAAATCTCAAGGCCGAAAATTTTCATCATCACAATACTTCCTTATACTACGTATAAGAAAGTAAAAGTGTTTCATTTTTTTTCGACATCAAGATTTTTGCAGATGTCCACGTTTTGAAGTCCCCTGATACCGAGAAGTGGTTTTTAAAAAAATGTCTGTGTATGTGTCTGCATGTCTGTCTGTGTGTCTGTGTGTGACCACGATAGCGTTCAAACCGCTGTAGATATCAATTCCAAATTTTGCATTTACGTGTATAATCTCCCTCTTGAGATCTGATTAGTTTTTCAGTAAAATCGGTAGACCGGAAGTAGCAGTTTACTTTATTGAAAAATTCGAATTTTGTCAATATTTCGTCAATTACTAAGTTTAAACGAATTTATAAAGAATTGAAATGTACTCAAAATTACATTTGAGACAAATTATCTTAAAAAAGTTTTTCGAAATTCCAACCGGAAGTAGGTCTTTTACTCTTATCGAAAATCAGTTTCTTGCGAATATCTCGCAAGTCATGCATTCTAGGCAGGTACATCACCAGTATAAAAGTATTTAAATTATAATTTTAAATATCTTTCGTATAAAAAAAAATTTCAAAATTCGGACCGGAAGTACCACTTTTACTTTTACCGAATAGCGATTTTTTGCAGATATGTCGTAAATTATGCATTCTATATATAATTATTAAGAGTACAAAAGTATTTAGAGTTGAATTTGCAATATTTTTTGTATACATGAAATTTCAAAATTCGAACCGGAAGTGGCACTTTTACTCTTAGCGAGTAGCACTTTTTTTCGAGTATCTTGCAAAGTATGCATTCTATTGCGATTTATTAAGAGAATGAAAGTACTTAGAAGAGGATTTTGAATAAGTTTTGTTTATGAAAATTTTTAAAATTGTATAGTTTGAAACGCTCGTACGTATAAGAAAGTCGCGTGGTGGCCACACCTCATTTTTTATCTTAATATGCCTTTCTAAAAATAAGCAAAAATGTATCTATCAAGTATTTAATGCAGTTAAGTAAAATTCACTTTATTTTCAAATATAGTTTGGTTGTCATATCAAGACTTCATCATTATGAGTGAAACAGTATTTCAATATATCCCATCTACTTTTAATAATTATCTGTATGATGATTGTATTTCTATATAGGTACTTAATTAAGGGCGCATTTAATGGCTATTAAGACACTCGTAGTAATTTTCATTCTCGTGTCTTAATAGCCATCATTAAATGCTCATTGCATAATATACTATTCTTATAAATATGCCCCAATTATTTAATATTATTATGTAGTAGCTATTGTATATATGTTTTTTTTCTTAAACTACTGTACTTGTGTTGTATTTATATGGATATATATAATTTATAATTGTTTTGTCGTCTTTTAAATAAATATGTACCTATATTATTTTCTCACTGCTCTGTAATCTGTTTCACCCTTTTCAAAATATGCTTCAGCAAATAAATATTAACTTTCATTTATATTACTCCTACACGAAATTTGTATATGCGTCGCTAAAGAACCGCAGCCCCTTGGCCCAACTTATACAGTAGGATTAACAACGTAATCCGTCACGCCAAGGGTTATTCCGGTAAACTGGCCCAACTATAGGACTTCATTAATTAATTTTAATTTGTGTCTAATGTGCTTTTATCCTTTTTCCTTCACCTTTAGTATTTCAGTATCATATGAAAAATGACAAATGTCAGTTAGCCAGAGAGCCTGTCACTATATCGACCAACAATTTAGGATACCTATATGTATACATGGAATTGATTAGAATGAATTATTTTAAAACATAAATTTGGCGCTATAAATGTATCGGACACTGTATAAATAGCCTTTAAAAATGATTTAATTCCGTGTACCTATTATAATAACAGACATTATTTGGAAGTACACATGTATAACAACGAATTGCATCGCTTCATTTATTTAAAATTCTGTTAATTTAATACCTGTTGCAGTGTGTTTGCGTATTATCGTTTACATAAACCAGTATTTCTCTTCCTCACTAATTAATGTTGAAAGTACTCGGATCGAATAAAATCACAGTTGCAACTACGATTCATTGTTGAAAATTCGTGACCTTGGCTTTAATTGCAAAATTACGTCAATCTGGTGAATCACTGATGCGATGGCATTTCGAAGTTTAATAGCTAAATTTTGCCGTTGCATCCTCGAAGATGTTGTTCGCTTTTTCTCTACTGTCATAGAAAAGCATTTCAGATAATAATAATAATTCCTGACTTATTAGTAAATCTGTGGTTTTCGTTTACTGGATTATTTAGTCTTTTATAACGTAAGTGACTTTCCTGGAAAGAAAACAAATAGTTTGTTAAAACCATTTATGTAGAAGTATAAAAACATACATATATAGATGCATTCATCATATCAACATATTCCGACATTAAAATACTAAATATTCTTAAATTAAATTTCATTAGATATATTGAAGAGTTATTCTTATGATATAGCGATAGGCTTATATGTATGCGGACTTTTCCACAAGTGTTTTTCAAGGATATTAGTGAATGTTATAGCATATACATATTATTAGATAGTATAGGTATATACTAGAAAGCATAGAAATTGTACGAATTAATAGCCATTTTTACAGTTTAGTAATTAGATAAAGTCAAGTTCTTAGGTCTATCGGTATAAGTAACATAACCCCGACCTGGTCTCTTCACTGCGTTGAGCTTGCCAATAAAATGCCTACGAGATGTTATCCTTTCATCATTACATAAACAGGTCACTATCGATGTATTACTTAAGGCTATACGCCCGGCCTCGAAATCGTTTTTCCCATTTCCTAATCGTATTTTTCATGAAAACCTTACCGAATTTACACGCTAATTTAAGAAAAAAATGCAGTTTCTACGCAGTTTGTAAAATACTTCTGAGATCGGTGTATGTTAAGAAAGTAATCGTTACTCGGACATTATTTTATCGAAACCGTTGATATTTTCTTTACAATATAATGTACATATACAGTGTCAGCGTCACAATACTTCCTTATACTACGTATCAGAAAGTAAAAGCAATATCTCTTCCCGTCCCTAACGCTATACCTGCTAGAAGCGCATGCTAGGACTCACACGGCTTGCGGGCAGGGAGTATAATTATTATATTTGACTCGCAATAATTTGCTTCTGAAACGATCTAGAAATTTATTTCTTGCACAAAAAATAATTTTGGAATGTTGGCTTTATTTTGTTTCACATATATATGGGTAAATTCTGAAAAATAAGATTAGTTACTCGATAGCTGAAAAATACCTTACACAAATTGGTCGTCTACTAAAACTTTTTTTTTTTTATAAAATTTACACACCATCGAGAAAAGAAAAATCGAAAACACTAGTATCATCCAAATACTTTAGGGTATAACCTTAAAAAAAACAGATCCCTAGCTCTCTGCATTGCTGAGAGATCACGAGATAAGTATTAAAAATTGAAGAAAATGAACATTTTAAAATTTACACAAAACAACGATTTTTCGACCTTTTTGCGATTTCGATTTTATTTTCCAACTCAAAATTTGAATCCGGCAGGTGATTTTACATATTCAGCTCCACTTTTTTTGTGTGTTTGAGAAAATATAGATTGTCTAATTTAGGGGGGGTTGCTTCCCGACTGCCAAACATGTGGGCCAACCGGCGATTATCTGAGACCATAACGCAGCCATAAATTACAGGCAGATTACATTAGGTGACAAATTCTTTTCTCTATCTTTTTCCTCAGCATAAGACAGATCACGCGGACCCTTAAACATTTGTCTTTTATTACATTTGCACGAAAAACAGTGGTACGCCTATTGCAAATCGAACTCAGCTTGAAGCGGGCGTTCAGCCTTAATGTATGTTATGCTGAAATAGAGTTTAGCTTATAGTATGAGATTATCTGTTGGGGATTATCACCAACAGCAGATATTGCTTTTTTGGCGCAAACGGGATTGGATTTAGAGCCACAGGTGGTATCCATCCCATGGATCCATGTAAACCATATTTTAAGAGGCACGGAATTTTCACAGGGCCTCCTTTATTTATTTTAAAGAGTCTATGTTAAATACATAAAAATGTAGACACGTACATAATTTCAACATCCACTCATTCACATTCTACAAGAACTGAGGACGATTTGTCCTCCCATTGAATGGGAGGAAATTAAATACCATAATCATATATTTGGAGAGATACAACATTTTAAGAATAAGATGAAGAAGATTCTCTTAGAAGTCTGTTTTTACAAAGTAAGAGCCTTTCTAAATGTTGACGGCAATATACGAGGGATGTTTCCAACTTTTTCTTATTTTTTTTTAAATTGGTTCTCCCAAAATGAAGATATAATATTATTTTGTAATTATAAATCAATTGATCTCCTTAAACATCGAGTAGATATTTTATCGAGCAGATAATGTATGTGGCCTCTTTTGATACTATGAGATTTCCAGCATGCCCAAATTTTATTCATTCACCCAGATCACATAGTAATTTATAAGTAGGTAGATATAATACGTATTTTTGATTAGTCAGTAACACTGTATTACAAGAGTATTTCTTTTTGAATCAGTTATAATTGGCCGACATACCACAAAAGAAAAAATATTGTTTTTAACACTTCTACTATTGTTATTATTTTTAATACGTTATTGAAAGGTGGGTTTAATACAATCCGTAACATAGACATACGTGAAATCGTAATTTGAACACAATGAAAATTAAAATTTGAACACAATAGAAAGGTTAGAGGTTCGCTAGCATTACCGAATATCATATAAGAAAATATGGAGCCATTGTACGGCAACTAGAATAATAAACCATTAACATCATATTTATAGGCGCACACAACGAAGGAGATGCTAAATTTTGATTGTTAAATCGAGTCTCGAACAAGTATAATCAGTACTTAGTCATTTATCAATACTCAAAATGGCGAATGTATCTCGTGTATTTAAAAAGAAAATACCGCGTAACATTACGCACCAAGAAGTTTAATTGTAATTACGAATGCTGATTTACCATAAAACTAATAAGCAATAAGAACCATGTGGTAAATCAAAAATTAATTAAGTAGACATATGATAATAATATATGAAGAAATTATTAATTCTGCTATATATAATCAAAAAAAAAAAACAAAAAGATTCAAAAACAAAACCATTTCTGTGGAAAAGCATTAGAATTTAACTAACTCACACACTTTTGTTTTGTAGACACCGCAAAAGCATTTGATCATCTTCAGCTAAGACATACAATATTGTACGAATTATTGTTAAACATGTGATAATCAAAAGAAATCACTTACTGGTTACAAACAACAGAAAAAAATAAAAAAAAATAATATTTCATTCACATGTAATATGGAAAAACCTCTATATTGAATCCTTAGGAATTAAACTATGTCCGAATATATCTAATTTATCTTCAGTTATCCTAGCACTTATAGTTAAGTAGAAAATTTGTAAAATGTGAAAACATGCAACCGTTAGGATATACATGCGCAGGCGGTAGGGTAATGGTGCGCAATAAATACGAAGAAGCATTTTCAATGAGCAACCTGCATTATTTTACAGGAACTAATTACTGTTTTAGGCGTAGAATAAAATGTCTAATACCAATCGATAGAGAAATTCTAAAGTGTAACTACATATTACGTATTAAACTATAAAATGTATACTGCAGTCTCACCTTCTTAGTTTGTGAACCTCAAAAATAACAGCGGAATCTCAGGAATAAGTTTCTCGGCAATCACAACTGAAACGGCGGGACGATTGTTGCACCACAATGTTTCGCATTAGATGCGCTAGAGAACAGCACTTCTCTACAGTAGCCACTACCTTTATCTGAACGTAAAACGTGTAAACTTTCCCCTACGTTTTGTAATAGGAAATATGTCCTCTCTTGACTTTTCTAACGTTTTCAAATCGTCTTACCATTGATTCAAAAAGTTTCCTTTTACAATTTTCTTATATTTGCTACTCTCAAAACCATATTTGGTTTACAACCTCAATTTGCTCAGTGAAACTCTAAAATTTTTTTTGGTTGCGGTATGCAAATACTTGTTGGCACATGTACGAGGGGTCGTTTTTATATTCTCGGACTAGGCGTGAAAAAAAGAAGTTTCAAACAGCAATAAAAAATTATTTTTCAATGTAATAGTCCCCATGCGTTTGGTATAGCATTATATGGTTTTAATAACATCTCTAATCCGCGCGGAGCGATATCTGGATTATAAGGTGGATGGTCTACTTCTGTAAAGCCACATTCGACAACGCCAGCTTTTGCAGTCTCGATTTGTGGATCGGTGCATTATCGTGAAGCAACAGGATACCTTGCTTCAAATTTCCGCGCCTTTTCGCTTTAATAGAATCTCTTAGGCGATGCATTAATCTTGAGTAATACTCTCGTGTTACCCTACTACCCTTACGTAGATAATCAATCATTAATATTCCTTGACAATCCAAAAAAATCATTGCCATTACTTTTCCTGCAGAAGGGGGTGACTTTAAACTTCTTGGGAGGGCTAGAACCCTTAACCTACCACTGCATTGATTCTTGTTCTGACTCAGGGCCAAAATGATGGACCCAGGTCTCATCTGCGATGACAAGTTGATTGATAATCAAACCGAGTTCGTCTCCACAAAGCGCCAAAAATTGTTCACACGTCTCCATCCGCACACGCATTTGGAATGGCGAAAGCATTTGCGGAACCTATCTAGCACTAACTTCTATCATTCCAAAGTATTAGCGTAGAATTCTGAAAACCGAGCTTTCTGATACTCCTAATAAAGCTGGTAATTGTCGCTTCTTTAATTTTGCAACCTTCAGTACCAAACACTTGGTTTTTTTCAATAACATCGCCGGTGATCACGTCAACAGGCCGACCTGGACAGGGATCATCATCCAGTGATTCTAGGCCATGCTTAAACAATTTTTAACATTTGCAAATAGTCGACTTTGAAGGACAATCATCCCCGTATACAGTCAACATTTTTTCACGAATATTTTTTGGAGATTTTCCATGTTTTGTCAAGAATTTTACAACAGCTCCATGTTCAAGTTTGTGCATTTTGATAAGAGACAACACAAACGGATAGATATTAAAACTAATACTGCTGCAATTTTTTTTGTAAATTGCCTAGTCTGGGAATATAAAAACGACCCCTCGTATGTTTCATTCGACAAACATCCAATTGTCCCAGCAACGCCTTTCATTCCGTGATACGTCAATTTCAGGCAAGCTGCCGTTAGTTACCATAGAATGCGCAAAAACAAGTTACAACAAAAAATCTCACTTTAGGTACTGAATCTACAGAGTAAGATCAATTTTTGTCCTATTACACTGCCCAACAATGAAAATGTTTCGGGCACAAAAATAGCTGAATCTTATGTATTTCTACCCGCTGAATTCAAAAATAACAATAAAAATCACCGATTAGCTCTTGTTTTGAAGATACAGTGACATGTCATTGATCTAGGGTAAGAATTATTAGTTTGAGGAAAATTTACGTTTTGGTATTTGGCACAACTGTCAACCGACAGAACACATGCTTTTTAACTATTTGGAGGTTATGTACACTTTTACTGGTGCTGTTAATGTGCATTTCTTATTGTTTCTGTTATAATTCATATATATTTCTCGTTTGTAAGTGCTTTTGAAGTGTAAAATTGTAAAAATGCCACGAGAATGTGTAAATCAAGTGAATCAATTCTGTTACATTTGTGGAGAAATAACATTTTCGTCACAAAAACGCAATCTGACGCCTATTGTGAAGACTGCTTACCAGCATTATTTTGGTGTGAAGGTAGGAGACCAGGATAAGTCATGGGCTCCACATATGTGTTGTAACTCTTGTTCAGTCACACTGCGAGAATGGTTGAAAAATAAAAAACGATCTATGCCTTTTGCTGTGCCTATGGTTTGGCGGGAGCCTAAAAACCATATAGATGATTGCTATTTCTGCTTGACCCCACCTATAAAGGCAGGAATGTGTATGAAGAAAAGAAGAAAAGTTCAATACCCAAATCTTCAATCTGCTATTCGACCTATTCCTCATTCAAATAGCTTACCTGTTCCTAATCCACCCGAAAACTTTTCAGTTGAAATAGAAATTCAAGACTCTGTGGATGAAGAGGAACCCAGTAAGCCTTCCACATCCCATGACCCTGATTTTGAAATAAAAGATGACAAACCGCACAAACTGTGTCAAGCGGAACTGAGTGATCTCATTAGGGACCTCGACCTGTCAAAGGAGAAGGCAGAGCTCCTAGCTTCTAGACTACAGCAATGGAATCTTCTCCAATGTGATGTTAGGGTCTCACAGTACAGACAACGTCATAAGAATCTGATTTCCTTTTTTGAGAAGAAAAACAATCTTGTTGTTTGCCGCGATATTAATGGCTTGATGAAGGATTTGAATTTGAACCATGATCCGACTGAATGGAGACTATTCATAGACTCTTCCAAGCTTAGTTTAAAAGCTGTATTACTACACAATGGAAACCATCTTCCTTCTATTCCTGTTGGTCATGCTGTTCACATGAAGGAGACTTATGGAAATATGTCAACACTCCTCGACTCGATAAAATATAATGAACACAAGTGGAAAATCTGTGGCGATTTCAAAGTAATCGCTTTATTCTTGGGAATGCAACTGGGTTACACAAAATACTGCTGTTTTTTATGTATGTGGGACAGTAGGGATAGAAAATCACATTATATCCAAGTAGACTGGCCTGCAAGAAATCTTAAGCCAAGCGAGAAAAATGTTGTTGCTAAGCCACTTGTGGATCCAAAAGATGTTCTTCTTCCACCCCTACATATAAAGCTGGGATTGATGAAAAACTTTGTTAAAGGTATGAACCAAGAAGGACAGGCCTTTAAGTACGTAAGGGAAAAAATTCCGAAATTAAGTGATGCCAAAGTTAAGGAAGGTATTTTCGTCGGGCCACAAATTCGAGAACTTGTAAAGGATCCTGCATTTGATCGAGTTCTGGAGGGAAAAGAAAAGGAAGCTTGGGAAGCCTTCAAGGGAGTTGTTCATGGATTTTTAGGCAACAAACGGGATAAGAACTACACTCAGTTAGTGACAGTGCTCCTACAAAAATATCATGAACTTGGATGCAACATGTCTCTTAAAATACATTTTCTACACTCCCATCTCGACTTTTTTCCTCCTAATTGTGGAACTGTCAGTGATGAACACGGTGAGCGATTCCATCAGGATATTTCTGTTATGGAACAAAGATATCAGGGCTGTTGGAATGAAGCAATGCTTGCGGATTACTGTTGGTCATTGTGTAGGGATGCTCCAGAAGTCGTTTACAAGAGGCAAGCCAAAAGACCACGATCCCATGAAGCCAGTACATAGTTGTCTTTACGATCATACATCTTCCAGGTATTCTTCAATTATTTTAGGACTCTTTGAATGTATCTGCTACAAAAAAAATTAAATGGACTTTCAATGTAGATGGAAAATGTAATTAAACTGTATAGTCTTCTATTAATCAAATTCACACTAAGCTAATTCCATGTATTGTGTATCACAGAAACTAGAGCTAATAAAAATATTTCATTGTTAAATTCGTTTTTCTCAACCAAAAATTTGTAACATTTAACAAATTATGTGCAGGAAACATTAAAAAATTATTTTTTTGTTGGGCAGTGTTATTTTTCATTTGCGGGAATATATATACCTAAGCACGAAATTAATTGCTTTTATTAATAAACCAATTTAAGTAATGTCGATATTACAACAATAGGTTGTATATTTTGTTCTAATATGCCAGAAGCTATTCGCAAGAATACATGTCGAGCAGGCTGTGCATTAAATAGAATCTATATAACAATTGAATGGTTTTGTTTTCTGAAATTTATTCCGAGCCTCTTTCTTCCGTCAATTATAACGGTGAGAACAAGAGGCTATAGAAAAGATACGTTTCAGCTCTTACTATTAACAGACATATTATATATAGATGATATTGAAGACATGACAAAAATTATAATTTTCTTTTTAATTAAATCGAACAGTTTGGAGCGTCTATTATGTGGCTACTTTTACCGCAGAAAGTAATTACTCTATAGGAATTATATAGGTTAAAGTTAATAGTATCTCGTAAGTTTTTATGAGCAGTGCATAATGTTAATTATAAAATACTCTTTTCGAACATTACTTATTAGGTGTAATTCAGTAGTACATATCTAGAATAATAGATGTGTAGGTATAACATGAACACCGACACACAAATTAACTATTCTGAATTGAAAAGTTCGTAAAATAGAAATATATTTTAGCACCGATATTGAAAGTAATGTTGAGACAACCTAAATTTAAGTGTTTATGTTTAGAATATACAATACTAGCTAATTGAGAAAATGCTCCGAAGGGGGCAGAAAAAAGGTAAATATACTTAAGCAAAAAGGCATCGAGTGTGAAAAAGAAGTGTACACACACGAAAAGGTGTGTAAAAGCGTAATTTTGTAATTTTCATCAGCACATTAAGAAGAGCATTTAACTGCTGAATTGTGCTATAGTCTCATAACTTGGAAAAAATATTTTCACCAGATAATGTATATTCCGCAGCCGAGCAAGTTAAGGGAGAAGTGTTGGGTCTCGATATACTTTAGTCATGCTTTAGTAGTTTATCATTCAGCTACGGGAGACCAATAATGCAAAACAAAGCTCTCCCAATATGCAACTGCACTAAGGGCCATTCTGTCAATTATGCATGAACATTATAGCATAGTCTGAAAATATTTTTTTCAAGTTATGAGACTATAGCACAATTCAGCAGTTAAATCCTCTTTGGGAGAAGATCTGATAACTTCCGGTGTCCTACCAGAAAATGAATTTTTCACTACTTGCGACGTAGATGGTTTAATAAGAGTCTCGTTTGTCATGTCTCCAGTTTACTATACTATAAAGAAAATTTCGTTGTAAAATTCATAATACGCAATTAGTACTTGTTATTTACCAAACATGTGCATATCTCATAGAATATTAGGATGGGCTTTTCTTTAATCATTACAAATTATGTAAACACTAACGAATATATAATGAAATATTACAAACATTTTTAACAGTGTGGGGTATACGTAACAGAAGATTCTTGAAGATGCTATAAGCCAATCTTCACTAGAAAACACCGCTCGGACCCATTTTTGAGGATATTTCAATTTATTTTGGCTCGGAAATTGGAAAACTTTTTTTTTCAGATCTTTTGTGCTTAGATCAAAATATAAATCAACTGAATTTTCACACTAGTGGACGAGTTATCTTTCCTGTTCCTCTTCAAACACCCGGTTGTGGGAATTATAACCGTTTTTCGTCACTTTATTTTTACGTAATGGCGTCATATAGGGTAAACCAGGGTGATTGGTGAATCGGGTGAAATGGTGAATTACTCTATTTATTTTTCCGGTATGCAGATGTCGCTATAAGTCTGTATGTTGGTTATTTACGATCATATGTGCAACGAGCACCTGTTGAAAACCACCCCCGTTTTGAAAATCGAAAGTAATTTGTATAAAACTGTTTCCGATGCTCAATAATTTTTATACCATGCATGCGTTTGTAGTTATTGCTTTAGGTACCGTAGTCCGCGAGGTGTTTTTAGATATGTTCTGCCTTCTTAGATTGTTTATGCGCTATATAACCTAGGAATCGTTGCCTCTAAAGTTTTCAACCGCTTGCCACGTTATTCACCGTTTCACCCATAGCAAATGGGGGAAATGGTGAACTCGGGGTATGGGTGATACGGTGAACGACTTTTCTTACTGAGCTCGTATTTCTCTATTTAGATAAAAGTTTTATCAGCATTGTTCCTTCCAGGCCTACATTTTATAAAAGGCAAAGGGGATCCATCCGTGCTGATTGGACAGAGGAGCAACTTAAAGATGCCGTAAAGGCAGTACAAAATGGAATGATCCTAAATCAAGTAGAACCTGCGCGGAAGAGGTCCAGAGCGTTAGCTGAGGTTTTGAATTCTCCAGCAAACATTGTCCACCTACGACATCGAAAACTCCAAAGCAAAACAATTGCGGCAGTGAAGAGCAGGGCACATGGTAAAAGGAAGGGCGAAGGAAAATCCATAACCAAAGAAACCACCAAAGGAAATACCAAAAACAAGCAATCTAAGAACCGAAAAGCGTGTAGCACTGACACCGAATCCGACTCATCGTTGGATATCGACTTGCGAGACGATGATGACGACGTGGACAATGAAAAATCTTGGTGTGTAGGGTGCGGTGAGCTGCACAGTTTTACTAAAAAGAACGTGGATTGGATCAAATGTAATAGCAGCCAACTTTGGCTGCATGAAGACTGCACAAAGTATGAGTCAATGTGTGATATATGCGGTAAAAAGCAGAACAAATAAGTTCACCATTTCACCCATATGCACGGGTGAAATGGTGAATTTGATTTAAAAAAAAATTATATTTTTTGAAAATTATTGCAATACTTTAAAAAAAAATATGAGATTGTTAACGTGTTGCTTAGATATTGTATAAAAGAATAGACTTTTTTTTGTTTAAATAAACATTTTCTTGTGTTCTAGAGGGCTCTAATTTTTTGTTCACCTTATCACCCTGGTTTATCCCAAACATGTGACGTGACGAATACGGCTCACTTGCGCTCGGTGCACTTGCGCTCCTACCTGAAATCGACCTATTTGCGCTCTGACCCTAATGACAAGAAATTAATGATATCTTCGCCGGCCGACTTGCGCTCCCGTTCTCTCGGGATATATACATGTATAAATACATAAAACTTAGGATATATATTGTATATAGTGCCTTTCATATTAGATGACCTACCTTATTGAGGCGAGTATATGAAAATTACTTATTGTAGGTTTTTATAAAATGTATATACTCGCTTTAATGGGGTAGGTCATTTAATATGAATGTATATATACATAAAACTATACAATAATTATTTTTTTATGTATCTCTAACCTGACCAAAACTGTTTGCTACTTCAATTCGTATTTTTATTATATAATTACGTGACCATGTATAGAATAACTCAAACCATTTTTTTTGAGTATTTTGCCAAATTAATAATAATAATAAAACAAGCAATTAAACAAGAGAATTATAATAGTCAGATAAAAGTTAATAAAACAACACTTACCGTCACATTTCATCCAGACTAAGGACTGGCAAAGTTTAATACATAAATATAAACTTTGGTATGTTTAAAAGTGTGTATGTCTTTCTTTTTTGAATAAAGAAAACGTCAATATTTATGCATTTTGTAGAAAAAGATGTCATTATATGTAAGTAAGTATGTCTTCCTTTTTGAATAAAGAAATCGTCAGTATATCATATATGAGTTTGTTACTTTATTCCAGCTTTTGAATATAAGCCATCGTTCTTAAGAATAGTCCTATGTCCTTCGTTTCTTCATATTTTTTAAAGTTTTTGAAATTCTACAATCAACTAAAACATCTTCTTATGCGCCAAAGTCCTTCTAAATTTAGAGTGCTTCTGTCGTATATGTAATCGCAATATTCTGCCTCTTTAAGTAGACTTTTTATGACTTGGTATATATTGGAATGTGGCTTTATTAGCTTATTTAAGCGATTATTCCATCCTTCAAGAATGTTATTACTGCGATGTCTTTGATTGTGGCAGTTTCTCATTTCTCTAGTGATTGTATCGTTTTCCAACCACTGGTTAATAAAATAATCGTGGAATTCGTTTAATTTATCGGAATTTGGAGTCGTCTCATGTATGCATAACAAGCCGTCATCGATATCTACCACGGGTAAGTACGCCAATGCAGCACACATTTTTATGTGTAAACGTATATCTTCATTGTTAATGTATTCTGAAGTGAGCCCAATTTTTTGGATGTTTCTCCATAAACATTGATTATAATGGAAATTACATCCAGAAACCCTGGCCTCTGGAAAATTATCTTTTAACGCACAAATTACTGCTTGCTCAAAATCTACTTTTATTAATGTAGGTTTCCAACATGGAAGCTTTGCTTTTAATGAAGAAAATAATCTGTTATAAGTCTCCATTGTTCTATTGGGAAGTAAAACGAACAGTACAGGAATTGTGTTTGTTTCATCTTCTGTGCTACCGATATCAATATGAATAGTATATATGTATATAATTGACTGAATTGTCTGCTACAACTCTTAAAAGTGCCATCCATAAATACCATGGAATTGTTATCAGTAAGAATACGCCTGGATTTTTGCTCGCAAACACCAACATTCTTTCTTCCGCTAAATGATTACAGTTATCGATAAACAAAAAACTTGAAATCTTTCATCGTTAGAATTTTTTTCGGGAATGTTATTTCCGCTGACGTAGTGGGATCCTTTTGCAAGCCATGTGCACGGAATCTCGCCTTGTTTAAACTACTTTTGACTGAAGTAAATTTTGGTATTTCTGCAACTAAATCGAAGCCTTGATTGAACAGAGTTTGGAACTCATCTTGATAGATTTTTGACATTGGTAAATAATCATCGTCTTCTCGGGCTCTTTTTCAAGCGTTGAATAAACACTCTTTTATATCCATCGCGGCAACATTAGCACACATGAAGTGTCTCACTAACTATTTTATCATCTTCTATGATAAGATTTCTCTGCATTTTTCGGTTTTCTCTTTTGTACACTGCCAGAACACCCTTTCTTATTCGTTTTTTTCTTGCGAAAACTATGTTCATTATATAAAATACATGGTTTTCCATTCGTCGTCTCAATCACTTTATATATTTGCACATCCATTCTTAGTAAGCTTTACGTCTTGATAGTAGCTTAAACTTAATGGAACTAACTTTTTCTATAATTTATTTCTGCAAAGTTAACATGCCTCCGCTACTTACAAGGGAGGAAGAAAACATTATTAAATAATTATATGCGCAGATATTGCAGCAGCTTACCCTTTATTGTGAAAATGACAACATTTGGGAAATCCCTTCTTACTTTCAAGAAATAGAGTAAATAGATGCAATCTCTTTACAAAAGTAATAAAAGCATTAAGTAACGATGTACATCTGGCCCTAGTTTTATGGATGTACTATTTACAGATTAAAGATAAATGAATATATTCCCAGCAAAAATGGAAAGCTTGAAATTACACAAAAGGTTTCTGAAACTCTTATCATAAACACAATACATTGCAACGTTCGGTACAATAAACGATGGCTTATATTCAAAAGCTAGAATAAAGTAACAAACTTACATATAATATACTGACGATTTCTTTATTCAAAAAGGAAGATATACTTATTACATATAATAACATGTTTTTCTACAAAATGCATAAATATTGAGGATTTCTTTATTCAAAAAAGAAAGACATATTACACACTTTTAAACATACCAAAGTTTATATTTATGTATTAAACTTTGCCAGTCCTAAGTCTGGATGAAATGTGAAGGAAAGTGTTGTTTTATTATTATTATTAATTTGGCAAAATACTCAAGAAAAAATGGTTTGAGTTATTCTATACACGTCGTCACGTAATTATATAATAAAAATACGAATTGAAGTAGCAAACAGTTTTGGTCAGGTTAGATACATAAAAAAATAATTCTTGTATAGTTTTATGTATACATACATTCATATTAAATGACCTACCCTATTGAAGCGAATATATATAATTTTTATAAAACCTACAATAAGTAATTTTCATATACTCGCCTCAATAAGGTAGGTCATCTAATATGAAAGGCACTATGTACAATACATATCCTAAGTTTTATGTATTTATACATGCATATATCCCGAGAGAACGGGAGCGCAAGTCGGCCGGCGAAGATATCATTAATTTCTTGTTATTAGGGTCAGAGCGCAAATAGGTCGATTTCAGATGGGAGCGCAAGTGCGCCGAGCGCAAGTGAGCCGATACCCGTGACACATGCCGTAGTTCTTGGCAATTTTTCTTATAGGTTGCTTTTCGTTGACTATTTTACGTGAGGTCTCATCAATAATGGATTGGGGAATTAGTCCCTTTTTAGTTTTTCTTAGTCTTTATTTGACCATCTTTAATTTTTTTTTAAAATTTCTTGCTATAAATAAATTAATTCGCAAATGTTTAATTCATCTTAGTTTATTGGTAGATCTCGATTGTAACACGTTACAATCGTCACCCATGTGAATTTTACGATGCCATGCTCTTGTATGCCGCTCGGCTTTTAACCTCAAAAAATGTATTCAGCTTAATAAATAGCGAAACTAACTTATATTAACAGGCTTTCATCAGATTTTGATAAAATTTGATAACATGCGTCGTATTCCAAAAATATTAGGCAAGTAAATACTTATTTTTAGTTGCAATATCCACTTATTTACGACAAAACCATGAAGAAACGAGTTACGTTAACCATAATATGAATCGACAAGCACAATATAGTTTCTTATAATTTATAGTACCCGCTTTTTCATGTTTATGAGAGATGGCACTAAACCGCTCCTGGTATATTCGACACCTGTTATAATTGACACCAGTTTCCACCTACCTACACATAAGAACATTTGTGACCCTTTCAAATCTCCTACTTTTTCCCAAATTTTGTGCGAGTAGGTATAATATGTCTATAATAATTCGAACTTCATTACTGTACCTATATATTTTATATTGATTAAAGGAAAATTGATTTTTTATCTGTATAATTTATTTTGAAATCCTTCGAACACATTACTGTCGATTATTGTATAAGTAATGAGTTGCTGGAATAATTGCTTGGAAGGCATCACATTACACATTCAGTTAAAATAATTAAGTTGGTATACCTACACTTCCCTACCTATCTGTACCCAATGTATTTACTATTCAATAAAACGGCGATTTATTACTTGACCTTGGAATGCAATTACAATTATTTGCTAAAAAGAAAGGATAAATCAGTAAATAAAACCGGCTCCATGTAGTATTTACCTAACTTTTTCTTGGAATCTGCTCCTAATATGCTATTAAAAATACACACCAATAGCCTGTCTCGTTTGCCTTGAAAGTTAGTCCCGCCCATCCAAAATTTCTAACATAAAAATGGAGGTCATAGCATAAGTATCGCTTAGGCTTGTTTGGTAATGGTCCAATAGTTCGCCCCCCCCCCTCGCTCCTTTCCGCGCACTAGTATTTATACAAAATATATTTCCATTTTAAGGCTGGACGCCCGCTTCAAGCTGAGTTCGATTTGAAATAGGCGTACCACTGTTTTCTTCGTGCAAATGTAATAAAAGACAAATGTTTAAGGGTCCGCGTGCTCTGTCTTATGCTGAGGAAAAAGATAGAGAAAAGAACTTGTCACCTAATCTAATCTGCCTGTAATTTATGGCTGCGTTGTGGTCTCAGATAATCGCCGGTTGGCCGACACGTTTGCAGTCGGGAAGCAACCCCCCCTAAATTAGACAATCTATATTTTCTCAAACACACAAAAAAGGTGAAGCTGAATATGTAAAATCACCTGCCGGATTCAAATTTTGAGTTGGAAAATAAAATCGAAATCGCAAAAAGGTCGAAAAATCGTTTTTTTGTGTAAATTTTAAAATTTTCATTTTCTTCAATTTTTAATACTTATCTCGTGATATCTTAGCAATGCAGAGAGCTAGGGATCTGTTTTTTTTAAAGGTTATACCCTAAAGTATTTGGATGATACTAGTGTTTTCGATTTTTCTTTATGGTGTGTAAATTTTATAAAAAAAAAAAAAGTTTTAGTAGACGACCAATTTGTGTAACGTATATTTCAGCTATCGAGTAACTAATCTTATTTTTCAGAATTTACCCATATATATGTGAAACAAAATAAAGCCAACATTCCAAAATTATTTTTTGTGCAAGAAATAAATTTCTAGATCGTTTCAGAAGCTAATTATTGCGAGTCAAATATAATAATTATACTCCCAGCCCGCAAGCCGTGTGAGTCCTAACATGCGCTTCTAGCAGGTATAGCGTTAGGGACGGGAAGAGATATTGCTTTTACTTTCTGATACGTAGTATAAGGAAGTATTGTGACGCTGACATTGTATATGTACACTATATTGTAAAGAAAATATCAACGGTTTCGATAAAATAATGTCCGAGTAACGATTACTTTCTTAACAAACACCGATCTCAGAAGTATTTTGCAAACTGCGTAGAAACTGCCCGAAATGGTAGGCGGAGCTACCTCTCGACACAATGTGCGAGCGTACCACATACTCTATTTGATTTCAGTGAATTTCGCCCAAATTTCAAAATTTTGTTTTCCGTTTCGTGACCTTATTTTTAAAAATTAAGAAAAAATAAAATTTATGTATTGCTGTTGAGTGTTACATAATGTTAAATAAAGGCTTGTTTTTTGAAATTTCTTACATTTTTATTTTTATTTAGGGCCCTTTGGACAATTTCGAAGAAATTACGATTTATCCATTGAAAGGCGTTGTTTTCTTAAATTAGCGTGTAAATTCGGTAAGGTTTTCATGAAAAATACGATTAGGAAATGGGAAAAACGATTTCGAGGCCGGGCGTACAGCCTTAAGAAATGCAATCGTTTAATAATATTTATATAAATACTTACATATAAATGTTATTTATGAATTTATAGCATTTCTGTCTGACGATTGATCCAACAAGGTCGTACAACCCATCCAAGAGATTTACTATCCTAAGTCTGCTAAAATAAAAAAAAGTATAGTGTTTGTTATCCCCTAGTTAAATAAATATTTTCCTAGCGATTAAAGGAACGCAATTTAATTAATTAAATCTTCAATATAATGTAAATCATCACGGTTTCAAATCTATCGTGTCGTCCGATTACGGGTTAGTTGGTGAAGTGTATAAGTTTACATTATAGAACACAAAATCATTCATAGAACCAGATATCTACACGCAGTAAAAAAGTCAATGCAGAAGTACAGTTAATTAGAAAGAAAAACTCGTTTCACAAAAATATATATGATTTATTTCATAAACTAAATGTACATTTCGTTTGCCAAGCAAACATCATCGGTAGTACAGTATTATTCTCGAGTTACTTATATTTCAGTAATAATAATAATGTAAATCTTTATTATTAATAGTAATACTAATAATAACCTTTATTTCAAATTCTACCTATAAGTATCATACTGTAAAATACACAAGAACATGCCAGAAACACGTTAATAGTAAATACTTGATACAATTATATTATTTAGAAATGTGGAAAATCGTCCAAACAGTAGCAGGCCATCCCAAGTATTCCCTGGATAATCTTATGAAAATATGGAAATTAGAGATACCATTAATATAATTTGGTAAACTATTATTACATTGCCACATAAAAGCATTGTCTAATATTCTTGGAAACAAAGAAGAAGTCCATTATATAAATAGCATAGAAAGTAAGTTACGCATAGTCTCTAAAAAATTGTTTACAGGAATCTCTCTATTATAGCCCAATCGATCATGATTTTGACTGGTTTTGTTTGGCAGATAATGATTCTATTCGATTGTGAGGATAATTGCCAGTACAATAGCGCAAATAAGAAATAAAGAAATAAAAGTCGAGTGGTAGAACATACCTAAATTTCCGCTTTCTTCAAAGTTGCTTTAGTGTAAAATATCCTACCTAGGATAGTGTATTGCAGACGTAATTAATATGTGAGGTTCTCATTAACTATAACCTATAAGACCATGTAGGGTTCACATTAAAAATGTCATAATTTTGATTGTATTATGAAAACATATGAACTTGGTTTTGGTTTTGTTAATGACCAACTTATTACATCTCATCCACTCAAAAATGTTGTTGACATTGCACGCCAATCTACTGTTAAATTTGTTTAAACTTGTAGACTCTATTAATAGACTATCATTAGCGTAAAGAACAATTGGTTGTACGTTTTGAAGAGCATTTGGTAGGTCGTAATTGACGTACAACAGAGACAGTTTTGGGGTTAAGGGGGCTTACGCAGAGGTGCCAACTACCTGCCGGGAGGTAGGATGTGAGGAGGTGGCGCCATATGCGCTAATGTAAATTCTGCCGTTGTAAGGTATTCGTTAAAATGAAACAAACAGCAGAAGCTTTTGTTTTTCTTATTATGTGTTTGCATTAAATTGATTACAAAGGATTAATTAAGGCTTCGTTGGGAGTACTTTCTTATAATTCAAATTATTTACTCTTACATTTCACTCTCAAAGTTGGCAAAATTTACAACATCATAACACAGTTTCAGAAACTTTATTTTAAAAACTAATTCTAGTTGAACATGCATTGAGCGTTTGTTTATTTGCGCTTTAAATTTCTTTTTGATATTTTGTAAATGAAAGCGGTATTATTGTTTGAACGAAAAGTACAAAAGTCCAGAATTTACATTAGCGCATATGGCGCCACCCCTTACGTCCTACCTAACAGCAGTTAGTCGGCACCTTTGCGTAAGCCCCCTTGAGGATGAGGATAAGGCCTATATATGAGGGTAAAGCTTGCACTGTGATAATACAAATTACTTTAACACGGTATCATCACTGTACACAAAAGCAACTAGTGAAAAATGAATAAAACGACATTTGTTGAGCGTAGAAACCTTCCTCAATTGGAACTTTGGGAAGTACCTGCACCTTTTGCAAATCAAAACAGAATGATGCAACTTGAAGAGGTGTTTCTTTCACTAGCTTAGGTACGGAATTGAACTGGCCCTCAATACCAATATTAAAATGACGACTAAATACTCTTGAAAACTTTTTATAAGGTAGTTGCCTAAATAAGGCCCATTTAAAGTTTACGATTAGTACACTATCATAAAAAATGTTGAGGACTCTCTATAGTGTTATTGTTTCAATTGTATGACAAACCTCATCAAGATAAACCTGACCTAACTAACTGACTAAAAGTTGTCATCTGGGCCGATTTTAGAACCATGTGTTCGTAATAAGGCCCATCCCACGTCCCTTTTTAGGCCATACCTTTTTAACGCAACACAACTCTTAAAATGAACTTTTATTAACTTTAATTAAACCAAAACAATATTTTATTACAAAATGAACACAATAATATTTCTAAAAAAAATAAAAAATAACAAAAAAAAATTAAAAACCTTCACAATCTGGACACGTAAAAGCGGTATCTTTATCCGCGGCTGTTAAACCCACGCAGTCTTCATGGACATACCGTTTACAAATGGTAGATAGCCTCATGTTGCCCACTTCGTCAATTTGGCACAAATGGCAGTACCAGCTTTTTTTTTTTTGATTAATTTTGCTTGGTCCAGCTACAGCTTCTTTGGTTGTTCTTCCACTTTTTGCAGCTTGGTTTTTAGGATCAGTTTTCTTTCTCGTCTTTGGATCATCTTTTTTATTCTTTTTGTCATCTTTAAAAAAGATTGTAGTAATTTGTTGAGCTCGATAATTTATTCCCTTTTTTCTGTCCGTGTTTTTCATCTTTACTTCTGGCGTGATCAGAATATCATTGAAATTACATGACGGCTCCTTTATTTGTTCGTTTGGTTCATCTTCATTGTTATTTTCCTCTCCCGAAACCAAACTATTTTCATTTGAAGACGAGGAATCCGTAACATCTCTACTTTTCGGTCTTATTGTTTCTACTCTCTTGGCTATGGAAGTTGAACTTGCAGTTGGTGGACTTCCGGAATTTTCAACATTGACTGCTTGAATGTCATCCTTTTCTGTGATTTCCGACGGGGCATAAGCACAATCAGGGATTGCTTTTGGGTTGTAAGGATATATGCCCGTTGCACGAAACCCTGACATCACATTTTCAGGAGTTGTTGCCCTCTGCCACACCCTTAAAAAAGTTGTTCCAAATGTATATTTGGTGATCGTGCGATCAGGTTTGTTAGTCCAAAATAACAGCACTTCCTCGTCCCAATATATTTCAAGAGGTTGCATTTCATGTGTTGTATTGCTAGGCAAAAAAAAAATAAAGTGATTTCATTTTCATCTGCTTTTGTAAGAATTGTAGCATCTAAATGGGATGACGCACCGTCAAATATCAACAGCACTGGCCCTTTAGGGTTGTATTTTGAAAAGTGGGCGAGCCACTTAACAAAAACCAACGTTGTCATGCTGCCTTTCTCGGTCATTTCAATTGCTGTTCCTGGTGGTAAGTTGTCTTCCCATTCCGCCTTCCTTCGTTGTCCTTTAAATAAAATCATCGGCGGAATCACTTAGCCCACAGCACTTACGCAAGCTACATCGACACATTCTCTGCATGTTCCTGGGAAATTAAATGCACGCTTTTTTGGACTTTACGAACAAAGAGTTTTTGAGATGTGTGAAGGTCTAAGCCACATCCTTCTTCGTCAAAATTGAAAATTAATTGTGGATTCTCTAAGACATTCATTTCTGTCATAACTAGTTTCAACTTTTCAAAATTGTCATTTACAATGAATCTATTTAGTTTTGTGGCTCTTGCAGCATTCATGTGTTGATATTTACGAACCGCTACTTCAGGGTGTCGTTGTAAAAACAACTTCAACCATTTACGTCCAGCCAATCGATTTGCAACATTGAATGGATTAGATAAGTTATTATTTTCGCAATCACTTTCGATGTAAGAGGCATACCATCATCTCCCAAGCGAAAAATGCGTTGGCACAGTTTATCTTTTTGCCCTGGAGGTTAGGAAACTGGGCTTTCCTAGTTTCTTTTTGGTGCTCCTTGTCGCCCCATGATTTCTGAGGGTTCTGCTTGGAATTCTAAATTCCCTTGATGCCTGTCGGACAGACATACCAGCATCAATTTCTTCCATTGCTCGTAGCAACTGGGTTTCTGACAATCGGGCCCTCTTGGGCGGCATCTTTATCGAAAAGCGTTGCTTTGATCTAAGAAATGAGAAAAGCAGTGTATAGAACAGCATAATAATACTATTAGAACCAAAAAAGGCCCGGGCCTTATTTAGGACTAACCAGTCGGGCCTTATTTGGGTGATATGGAAATAGTTGCATCATTTGTCATTGAGCACTGATTTCCAGTTTGATGACAAATAATATAGAATAACAAAGTTACGTCTAATTAGTAAAATGTTCAAACTTACTAATGATGCAATATAACTTAAAAAATACGAACGATTTTCTAGTACTTACCTCAAAATTATTTCCAAGCCAAAACTTTTAATACACCTAATCAAACTCAGGTGAACTAATATGGACGTCGATAATTCAGTTCACCCTCATGCTACTTAACAGGAAATTTAGAAATTAACGTTAGAGGTCTCACAGACGTAAATCGTAAAGAAACCTGCTGTTATTACAGATTCCTAATAGGGCAAAGGTGCAATGGGCTTTATTGGGGTACCGGGCCTTATTAGGTCAACCTACCTTAGTTTACTTTTATACTTTCTTCCTCCTTCTCATTGTAAAACTTCAAAATGAGTATTGTATTCTGATATCAAGTAAATTCTCGATTTACCACGTCAACAGTGACATTCTTGTCCTTTTTAATTGCTAATAAACTTTTCTGCTTCTGCTGGTTTACTTTAAATGTGAAAGAACGTCAATCTCTCTTATTCCTATAGGTAATTACTTCTACATTCATAAGTGTTGTACAAATTCTGCATCTGCTTAGACCAATACTATAAATGTCCATAAATAATTTTTCACATATTTGATACTTAATGCCTGAAAAATCAAGGTAGGTACTTGCAGGCAAAAAATTAACATAAGTGGTACACCAAAGAAAACATATGAGATTTCCCATTCACATTCGGGTTCTTTTTTCTTTAAGATTGTTTATATAGTTAATAAATTACCCAATTTATTATCGTATGACATTTTATCGTCTTTCTGAAAAAGTATTTTTCTCATTGCAACTATCTCAACACACTAAAGGTGTTTGGTTTTTGTGTTCGCATTTTCAGTTAAAATTATCAAGGTTTGGATCACACTTTTATGTCTGAATTACACAATTTTATATTATATCTCTGACACAGTCAGTATTATTTGTGTGTTAAAATTGAATGTTTGCTTAAGATAAATCTGAGCTTTCTAACTGACCCATATGAATGGTACCTATACGACAACTCTACTCCCACGTTTTAAATTACCTACTCCTTTAGTTCTGCAGTTTGCGTCAATATTATTTGTGTGGTGGAGTTAAATGCATGTCTTAGATAAATCAAGACCATTTGATGACACTGCGTAAATAATAGTGATAGTTCTATGCCTAGTTGTTCACATTTTTACTTTTACACACTTCTATTCTATATTATACCTTGCTAGTCATTGAAGCTTTTAGCTTTTTCAGATGACAGCTTGCTCTCAAATTCTCATTTTATTTTTATTGCTTTTGTTACATTCTTTTATATATATCACAACATATACCTACGTGCAACTTAAAATGATGAATTAACGATTCAAAACGTTCCTAATTATGACGATTTGTGGGATTTAAATAATACCTAGAATTGAATTTTGAAGTGCTAAACCAATAAACGGTGTAGGTAGTTATTAACTTTCTTTCTCTGTAATAAATTATTAAATATATAGATAACATTACTACTAATAGGTCTCTATTACTCCAACTTATGTACTAAAGAAAAATACACTAGAATCAAAAAGAAAAAGATAAGCAAAGTAGCCAGGGAACTGGTATAACGAATAAAGAAAGAATGCATCTTGAGAGAGGCCATCGACCATGCCGAACTAATGCCGGCATATTAAGAACGAACAAGGCAGGAGGTAGCATCCGAACTTGATGCTAGAATGGGACAAGCTCGAAAAAAGAACAATCTAATATAAAAGTAGGAAAAATACTTTATGTTAGAGACAAGGGGGTCCGTCCGTTTGACGCGGATGCAGCAAAAGCAGCAACTCCGGATTATTCGCGAAGCAACGCAACAAGCCTGCCAACATAATAACAACAACAACAACGGGAAGAAGAAAAAGATTCGATCGGGCAACGCGTCAGCGGAAAAAAAAGAATCCTCGGCGGGTCACTAGACAAGGAAAAGAGGCCCGCACCACCGGCAGGAACAAGAGAGACGGTCAATATTTTAACCTATGAAATTAATACGTTAGGAAAGAATAGGAGAGCATTTCGTGTTAGACAAGGAACGGTCCGAGATCGCAAGTTGAAACGAGAAAGAAGTTCCTATAGTCGGCGAGTTTTTCCTTTTTTTTTTTCGTCCATTCTCCTTTTTATTTTTTCCCCACGTTTTTCGCTCCTTTTTCTCCCCGAATGCAGAAGCACGTATACGTAATTACCGTGCGTTAGAGCGAGAACACTCTGTGCCACTATTAGGAACGGGACGAATGGATCTGAGAAAGATGGTACGGTGCAGTGTCATAGATATGGGTAGGAGAATAGGAAAGGAAGGAGAGGGCAAATGCAAGTGCATGCAAGCGCCGATCAGCGTCGTACTTGTTGCGTCAGTCTAGTGACGTTGCACTGAAGTCGCTGTGTGCTGTGTGTTATACTTCGACTACACTCTCGGATTCATTCAGGGCTTTTTCCTCTATCGACACATTTTAAAATACAACTCGACACGCACTTATCGAAATATAGTACTGAAAAAAGGGAAAAACGTAAATCCCCGCTTCGCCTATAACAAACGTAAAAAATAAAAGCCAGAAACAATATTAATACAAACGAAAATTCGTAGTAATAAGTCGCAAAAAGTAATCGCCGAATAAAACTGCAACTGCACACAGAGACAGACCACTTCCACAATATCTAAAAGAGATTCAAGGTAACAAAGCATATTCATCATATGATATTCCATATAAGATATATATTTAATATAAGTACACAAACTCTTCTTCATTCTTTTAAGAAATTCTTATTTGTTTCAGGTTATGGGGAATGTAACAAGGTGAAAACTCGATAGACGATGAAACTCCTCCGATTCCGGGCAAAGAAAACCGGACACGGAGTAAAAGCGTTATCAGCGATGTAATCCCCCATTTTCATCATCCATATCTTCGCCTATTTACCGCAATCATCTTCTTTTTCTTTACCTAAATTGTATATGGATGGATCGCATCGAAACTGTGATGTAAAGAGTGCGCGTTTTTTTTTTGTTCGCATTGGAACGCCTGAGAAACGAGTTTTAAACAAAGTGTTAATTATACATTCAATTTAAATGTTTAAAAGAAGAAAATTTTGCGTTAGTACTACCTTTCGGATTCTATTTTAAATATAATATAAACCGTGTATAGTTCGAAGAAGATTCGATTTATCAGAGACCAATCGTTTAATTATTATGTTTGGGTGACGATAAAATTTACGTACCTAAAACGTGTTACACGTAACGCTAATTAAGACATAAAGGAAAGCTCTTTTCGGTGTGGCTATATAGCATTGATATACGTGAAATAATCTTCTGTTTATTTCGACGCTGCAGTTATATTTTTCTACACGTAATTCCGTGTTAAAAACATACGCAAAACAGGCAGACAGAGGGAGAGAGAGACAGAAAGAAAGAAGAGAGGAATAATTTAAATTAATAACCAAAAACAAGAACAATAAAAAAGTGCGTCGGTCGTCATAAGTTTTCTGTTTCAGTGTAATGAAAGTTTTGAAGCGATGGGCTCGATTAACCGTGTACAATATTCCGTACGTGGTCGCGTCAGTGTAGGAAACCGTACGCCTCGGAAAAATGGCGGAGTGTTCGTATTCTCGATGCATCCAACAGAAAAGAAATATTAGAAGGGAATTGCAAAGATGGACAAAAAATATGGTGTACATAGTTGGTGAGTTTTAACCTATTTCTTTTATTCTTATATAATTATCCCGGGGTAATTGTATACGTCACAACATCGTACGACTATATACTTGCGTGTATCTAACGTCTAAATATTAAATTGCAACTGGTCACCGTTAAAATCACCGAAAACACCAGCCCCAATTCAACGTCGACCGGTCGTCGTTTCGCCTAGATTTTCGTTTCCTGCTTCGCCGGTGGCGCGTGCTGATCGGTCGATACAGTTTGGTTCGTAACCGGGATAAACGTTTCCTCTCCTCTCGAGTTCGTATACGTATTGTATTTACACACTTGTATATACACAGATGCATGCCATAGATAACCTGTTGCGAACAGTAAATGGACTTTTCAGCTGTTTCATTTGAAAATTAATGAAATTAAATAGCAATTGCGTTCGATCTGTGCTGTTTCGCCGGAATCCTACGTGTACGCCACGCAGGGAGGGGAGGAGTTTTTCGGGGTTTAGAAAATCGGGAGCCATCGTCACGTGCGTCCCGTGTTGTTTTCTTCCGGGGGTGCTGCAAGTTAATGATTTTTAAGATGCACTTTTTTTAAATGCGTCGAGTGGAGCATTTTTCAGTGACCGTGCGCGCCGTTGCCCATCCGTTTACCTCCTGTAATACGCCCTTTTCCTTGGTCAATATGTTTCTTTGCTCCTTCAATATGTTTTTGGTTGCTTTTCAATTCGAACATTGCTCGATATACAGAATCATATTTTCGTTTGCACATTGTAAATATTGCTATAGTTTTAACATTTTTCGTCTAAAAAAAAAATAGAATTTTTGAAATATTACTTAATCTAAGACAGTGTTTCTCAACCTCTAAGGAATTATCGGCCCCCTCAATAAAATAAAGTGATCAGATTTTGAAGTTCGAAATTCGGGAAGCTATACAAATTATTACAAATAAATTATTTTATTATTATTGTTATTGCGGTGGAGTTTAAATAAAGAATAAATTAAAAGGAATTACTCATTTTTAAACAAAATAATAATATTGTGACCCTTCTAAATTATTTTGATGAAGTAACCTTATATTTCCCTGAAGCATGAGATATTTCTTAGAACATCCTTTTTTTTGGTTTTATAAAAGCCCGTGCAATTTTCATCAACATTTATTTTGGCCTCCAATCTATAATTCTAACAAATATTGGAAAATGTTTTATTTCCTCGTGATTTGACTCATTAGTTAAGATTGAAACATATAAACAGTTTTCCAAATCATTGTGCAAAGCTCTTAAAGCGTAAGGTATGAAAACATTTAGTATTATTGCTTCAGCCTTGATTGGCGCACATGTAAATTTAAGATACAATAGAAACTGAAAAAGACAAGAAAATAAACTTTCTAGACGTTAGAGTAAACAAAAATAATAATAAACTTACATTTGAAATTTACAGAAAGCCTACTTTTACTGACAACATATTATACGTAAATGCTAGACAATCAATGAAAATAAAATTGGCAGCCTTCCATAGTTATACATAGAGCCACAAATATACCACTAAACAACAGATCCTGTAATAAAGAAATAAACACAATTAAATTAATTGCAATAAATAATGGATATGACCCTAAAATCATAGAAAAACTGTTAAAACAAAAAGAGAAGCACAATAATAAGAACAAATACTTATACCCGAAAATAACAGAAAATACACAAAAATGGCACAAAATTACATTACCCCAACTTGCTAACAAAATAAACAAAATAGTGAAACGATTAGATGTCAAAATAAGCTGGGTATACAAAACAAATTTAGGAACAATGATTAGCAACAACAAAGATAAAATCGAACAATCAGGAGTTTATAAATTAAAATGTAAAGATTGTGAGGCTATCTATTTCGGGCAAAGTGGACGAGCTATTAAAACTAGAGTCAAAGAACATAAAAACTCAATATTATATAGTGAGAAAAACACAGGTTTTGCCGAACATTGTATAGATTACAACCACTTTCCCGACATAGATAACTGCGAGTTAATACATAATGTTTCAAAAAGCAAAAGATTAGATCTCTTAGATCTCTTAGAAATATTAGAAATAAAACAAGCTCAGAAACAAAAACGATTAATTACCAACACACAGATATAATTTAGCAATACACCCTTCAAAGACACTGTCATTAACAACATAATAACACCCCACCACACACAAGGACAGACAAGTATATAAGGAAAACATTTACAGACTTTAAATTAGATTTGTATATCTCTTTGATAATGGTGTAACAACCGAAACGTATATGTCAGAGTATTGTTAATAAACTCATAGTGAAACAAGCCAAGTGTTTTAAGTTATTTAATGTATGTAATGTAAATTTAAACTCAAATGCAACTTGAAACAGCTTGGGGCGTACAATCCATAAACCTAAAGCTGTGGTTATAGCAAATAGTTTGGTATGGCAAAGTACCAATTACTGCATCTAATTCTCCTTCCTTATCACACATTTTCTCCTGTTTGAAGAAATTCTTTATTGACGAGCTAGATGCAGCAGCAGAGTTTGACATTTTATGTTTATTACTATCTATAAGAAATTTAATATCTGTATGTCCACCATGGCTTATTGACAATTCTGAAGAACATCGTACATCGGCATTGCTTGTAGTTTTTTCAATAAACAGGTATTTCTTCTGTAAGTCTTCGTTCAATGTACACTTTTGTGTTTTTAACCCATTGCTAAAAAATCAATAGTGAAAATAAATAATAAATTAAGTTAAACTGCAGTAAGACATGCCCTGCACCGTTGATAATTAAAAAATATATATGTGTATATTATAAATTCAAATCACAATAGAATTAATATCAGTGTAAGATAAACGCAAGATGGGGAATCCCCTGATTATGCGACACTTATTTTCTTGGTTTCTACTTAAATCGGGACAGGGACTAAAATTTCGGGACTGTCCCGGGAAATTCGGAACGTGTGGTCACCTTAAATAAAAGCGTTACGTAGAATCACCTTCTGCAGTATGAAATAAATTTCTTGGGTTTATTAGTTTATTTGATAATTATATGTTTTGTAAAAAATTAAACATTTATTTACTCAGAATAAAAAACATTAGCATTAACATTTTAACGAATATAATAAAATAAAAGGCTTTTTAATGAATATGAAATAAGTATAAAGAAAAATTATTAGGTATTAATTTGAAGTTTGAGGCTGACGATATAGTTCAACCAATTTGTTTATCTTTGGTTCTAAATTTGTCAAAAATAATCACAAATCACTTTTTTGTGTTAACTGTAACCGACTTCTTTGTTTGGACAATAATTGTAGGTACAATAACACTAATTCCTTTTTCTACAAGATAAGAAATTGGGCACGCCATACACAATTAATAACATTTTTATCCAGAAATATACAAAATTGTCCTGTATATACAAAATCTTTGCTTCATCATCATTTTGCAAGTCAATCATAGTTTCTTATATACTGAGGCAGGTATCGTATTTACATCTACGTTGGCATTATTAGCTGTTTTACGTCTTTAAAGCGAATATTTATATCATATTTTATATTTTTAATACCTATGTGTGCAATGTATTTCTGAATCAGTATCTCCGATGGTTTTTGCACTTGTATTGTATTTAAACAAAAAAATATAGAAATTCTCTACGAGTCATTTTTTTATTGTAGAGAGTTATTTTGTTTAAGAAAGATGTTGCGAAACTTTTATCTTTGGCGAGATCATTATTTTTGTCAAAATTTCGTTAATCTTTTCATATAGGTCTCATAAATAACCAATGTTATTACGTAACATTTCAACACTAATTATGTGATTTCATATTTAAGTGAAGGTAGACATTTAATGATAGTTTCGAACAGATTATAGAATCTTGTGAGGCAATTAACCTTGAATGGCCATCTAACTTCATTATAAAGTAACGTTCATATCCTTCATCTTTATCATCACATAATTCTCGAAACAAAAGGTCATTTAAAGAATGTGCTTTGATTTTATTAATAAATAATATTACCGAATTCATTGATTATTGCAACCCATCACTAAGTAAGTCGTTAAAGGTGGGTTCTCACTTGTCGACTTCATTGAGCAAAATTGTTGAATCTGTGCCACTTAAATAAATATTTCAATAAAAGTGAAAAGAATTTCTGCTTTGGTTGATCAACGAGACTGATTTAATGACAGAACAGCGTTCGACCCTTGAAAACGAGCCTTCAGGGGCATGGAAAACAATAATAAGCAAACTACTATGTTGTGATTCAATTTTGTATGTTAAGTTTTGTTCTTCTGAATAATGTCCAATTTTAAACAGAGAGATAATCATATCGCAAAGTTTCTGGAATTGTGCCAGAAAGATTGGTGTATACGGAATATTAAAAATGAGGAATATAAAAATATAACGATGCGGGAAAAAAGTTACGAATAGTGTTGTCGATGTAAAATACTGTGCTTAGTGAAAATGTTAGACCTTTCCGCTTACAGTAAGTTAAGAAATCCACACTGTCCTATACATGTCATTGCTGGAGCCATCAGTAGCAGAAGCAAGAATGTTAGAAATTGATATATTATTATTATAATTTTGTAGTAATTGTAACGTAAATGCTTGTTCTGAAGATCTTCACAAAGCTGCAACATTATTAGCCTCATCAATTCGTCTGGAAACAGTATCGTTGCTTAAATAAATTGAAGAAATTATATTGTATGGATTTAGTGCACTCATATTATTAAAAATTTCTTGAACAGCTGGAATTAGTAGTTTTTCCCCAATATTATATTATGAGGCTTACCACATTATATTATTAACAATGAAATTTTATAAGAAGTCACAAGACGCTTATTAAGTGCTTTGCCGGATCTTTTAAAAAATTCACAACTGTTTTACGATGGACAAAATTTCTTTTTTAAATAAAGAAAATAATCAACATATTTTTCTTTCTTTTCGAGATATTTTTTTTATGATTGAAAAAACATTCAAGGCACACTGGTAGCTGTTCATTAGTTGGCTAAACAAGTAAACAAAATTTAAAATATTCAATACAATATTTGCGGAATTTTCGTTTTTCAGACAATGTAATATTTAATTTTCTACAAAAATTTGTGAAATTAGAAAACTATTTTTTATATCACTTTATTCCTTTTATTTTCTTCTTGTATAGTCTGGGCGTTGTCTTTAATCATCATTAATATTTTTAATTATCTCATATAACACTGTTATTTCAATCAAAAAATCTCGAATTCGAAGATTAGTAAACCGTTTGTGTTACAAACATGATGATACATTTGTGAAAGTAGCAAGTCATAGACATAAATTGTTAAATTAATGTTGAATAATCTTATAAATAATAAATATATTCTTGCAAATTAAGTAAAACCAATTTGTTTTTTCTAAAACAACCGAGGAGTATAAATTTGATTTAAACCAGTGATTGGTTTAAACCCGTAAATATTATAGGTTACTATGGAATAGGTCTTGTACCATTGCGATACCTAAAACTTTAACAAAGTCTTCAGATAAATAATTATACCAGACGTGTTTTACGGTTATGCTTTTGCATAATTTGCAAGTAATAGCTTACTTACGTCTTCCTGTGTCATGTAGAAAATTTGTTTGACAGGCACACATATATCGACAGGAACTAACTGTATTAATTGAGTAAATTATATATATCTGCATGTGAAATTACTTCCAGGAAATATTTCTTAAACAATATAACCTTAAACGTTTAGATGAGATATTTTAAATTATGCTCCATAGCCAATTTAGTGATCCGATTTAAACTAGGTTATACGCATACACTTAATACCAATTAGAATCAACGGTTAGATTAGCGATTAATTAAATATAACGACTTTCCAATTAAGCGATATCTAAATACACTTGGATACGTTTAAAGTCGAATATTTTCATCTACATCATCATCGGTTCTTTAATAAATGTAATAACTCCGTTTTGTTCGTCCAATTATTTTCTTAAAGGAATTTTAAATGTAAAAGAGAAACTTATGTTATCGATTACAAGTGACTATTCATCTTTCAGTTGTAGATAAATTTAGTTCAAAACATAAAACTTAAACACTATTCAGTGAATGTGGTCTAATTTTTTTGAATTTTTTTTTTGAATAAAGGAAGCCTGAATGTATGTTATTGAAATGAGGACACTCTGTAGGACTAATTTAATAGAAGTATACACGAAAGAGCAGTACATAATTTTATCTTGATGAAATAATTACAGTTGCATAATACTAAATATCAGAACGTATAAAAGAATTAAAACGTATTACAATTTAAATGATTTATAACAATAATTTAATTATGATTCAAAGAAAATAGAAGGTTTAAGTGAATTGATCGATGTAAATTACAACTGATGTTTATATGTTAAAATTCATTCCTACCAAAAATAGCGCCATCTAGCGGATGGCAGCATATAACAAAACAATTTTGTTGACCACTCGAACACATTGTGTATCTCCATAAATATAGAACTTATTAATAAATTGACTGCAGAACTATTGGTTCCTAGCAAGCTATGACCTATCGTTTCGAAAAAACAAATATATTTTGTAAATATGATCTCAATCGGCAAGTCGTTCAGAAGTTACACGATCACGAACAGACGCACCAACGTTTATATATACATATATACATAAATATATTAATTTTTTTTGCCAAATAAGCAAATGTATTGTTTTTTTTCAATATATATATAAACAAAATTTATTAATAACTCGACCACAGTTCTGCCACCAATTGGGTCCGGATTTTGGGATTTCTTTTTTTTTTGGTACTAAACCAAAATAAAATAACTACATTTGCTGAACAGACAGCGAAACAACACAAAAGTAAAAACAAATGCAATTTTATTTTAATTTAGAATTTTTTCCAGATTTTTTTTAACTGAAAATATTCAATTGAGTTAATTTCATCCTGAGAGCATAACGAACAAAATTAAAAAGGAATCAATCACATACGCCGTTCCTATGATCGACAGTACATACAAAAAATTATGATTTTTGTAGTTTGTCCGAATTTTCCGACTTTCCTTTATAATTGTCTCGATTTTTTTCGTGAATATTTTTCCAGGACCATAACGAACAAAACAAAACAGAATCACTCATATCCATCGATCGAATCGTGAGTTATGGCCTTGGGTTCATATAAAAATCCTATAGAAAAAAGCACTTTCAATTTTTTCCGAAATATACAATTTGCAGGACAACTTTTCCATTTTTCTTCCGATAAAACGCAAAAGGAATAGCCAAAACGGTCCAGTCGTTCTCAAGTAATGCGCTTAGCAACGATCAGCATTTGATTTTTATTTATATAATAGAATTTAAACGCAAAAGTATTTCTAAAATTGTTGGGCGAACCGAAACTTTTGCCGAGCAACCAGTGTATTTGTTACGCGGCAGTATGAAAATTAGACGCATTTACTCCCGTAAATAAATACTTAATATTTTATTTTATATTTATCATATTTGACGTTTCCCATACTCTTTTTGAGTCGAGTTGAAATAAAAATTATTATTATTAATAAGAGATGTTCCTTACGTTCCAGTAATAATTGAAAATTTAAATTTTAAATATTGAAATGAGCCACCGACTGCACTAAACTCGCCTAGAATGCTTAGAAGGTAAACAATAATTATTACGGCAAACAATTTTCGAAAAAAATGCGTGTGTACACGGTTTATTCACATTTCATTGTGAATCATTAAATTCACAATGATATTTTAACAAGTTAGTCACTGCTAGTTGATATATGATATTAACACAACAGAACCTTGAATTTCAGACATATTTTGCGAAATGTAATTTAAAACGATTGATATATCTAATCATTAGAATTTTTGTAAGATATTTCATTTGGTAGAACAGGTACAAAAGACTAGCACGTTAAAATGCTATTGTAAAATAATTATTTGAATAGTGTACGTTCACAAACCATAAAAAAAAATAGTATAAAATCGTACTTCCTTATTGTTCTTTTTTCTTATTAATTGCATACATGTTTCGGCTTTTTGCCTTAATCTGTGTTATTAAAATTCAGGTGCCTCCATTCTATCGTTGTAGATGCACACAAGTTCTTGCATATTTGTTATGTGCTTTCGTATTTCTCTTGTTATTATGTAGAGTATTTGTTGTTAGTTAACAAGTAAATATATAATTTTTAAAAGGTATAGTGTTATCTGTGCTATTTGTATGCAATTAATAAGAAAAAAGAACAATAAAGAAATACATACATTCTAACTACAAGCTACTTATAGCATTGTTAATGTTTACCAACCTATATAAACCGCCAAAGAAAAAAAACCCAAAATTATAAATATTAAGGTCAATAAATAATATATATATATATACATTAAATTATTAGTAACCGGTATTTAAAAATGTATAAATTAAACTAATAGCAAAATTGTCCTCTTAAATAATGGAAGTTGTGTAAAAATATTTAAATCATTTGGCAATTTATTGTAAATTTTAATACATATACCGTAGTCGACAAATTTTAATGTCTGGTACGAAAGTAGAAGAGGGAAAAGATCATGGCGAAATAAAGTAAAGACAAAGATATAGCGAGGCTGCCAAGTACACCCGGCAAACGTTTGCTACCAAATGTGAAAATCCCCCGACTGCGTTGCTTCTCCTACCACTGTTGGAAAGCAGGCATCGCTGCATATTATAAGGTCATCTTCTGCATGGAAGAGAGAGCTAGTATAGAGCTGTAAACGGAAAATAAAATTTGTCGACTATGGTATAATTCGGACTCTTCTCATAGAATGAAAGTCTTTGCATCGGAGCACTCATCTCACCACCATGTCTGGTTGTATATACTTATTGATATCACTGGTCTAAAGAAAATCATTCTTATGCAGTCTTGCGTATATTGCGCATTCATATAAAGATAATGAAGGTAATGTGAATAATCTGTTATTCAAGAAAACTGGCCTTCACGATGAGTAATAATCCAGCCCAAATATTATTCTCAATATTTTCTTTTGTAAAATGTCGCGAATGATGAATGCCCCCAAAACGTTATACCGTAGCGGATAATCGATACAATCGATGCATGATAAAATGTGAGCAAAATGTCCGTCGAAACAGGCTCTCTTAGCTTCCGGGTTGCGTACAACAAACTACTGAGCCTAGAACTCAATCCAACAACATGCATTTCCCACGACAATCGACCATCAACAGTGCACCCAAGGACCCACAATTACTAGCGACCGGCACAGACAATTCCTCCAGCCAAACCAGAGGAGATTCATTACATAGCAAAAGAGTTCAAAAAACTTCAAAACAAAATAAAGGTAGTCATTTTACAATTCAGCTTTAGCTCATTCCGTCTACAGTCTACACCATGCATTCATAACAAAAAAAACAGACTAACTACATCTCTGCGACAGCTCCGATAGATTATTTGACGATACCATAATCAGTGGCGGCTCGTGAGATTTCTTTGTTGCAAATTTACAATTCCCTTTCTGACTGTATGATATGTTTGAAGATTTAGATTGGACAATGTCGAAAATTAACTCTGTTTGCTCAAAAACAAGACTGACAGTGTAAAGTAAAATTAAAAATCTAAAACTCTTTTAAAATCCAACCGATTCTTTAACTTCCCCATAGTCTCTGGTAAAATCGTCAGAATTAATATTTTTTAAAAACATTCAACAATTTCGGTTGGATGATAATATCAATAACACGTGATTTGAAATTCGATCTAGTGTCGAATCCGCTAGGTATTCTTCTAGCACCTATTTGATCTAATAGATTTGTCCTTTTTGTAGATTTGGAGAAAATAACACACACACAGTCATTAATTTTGGTTGACGCATCTTGCAATATGAGACTTAACCTGTGAGCATAACAGTGGTTAAAGAGTGCTTGATGAGCTGTTTAATTTTTGATTGAAATCTATTTAATTCAACAGCCATGACAAAAGCTCTCATTCATCAGTTTGAGTAATTAGTTTATTAGGGATATCTTACTAGAATTTCTATCAAAAAATGGAATAAGTGAGTAACAGCAGTTCGATCTTCACTGTGATCTAAAAATCCTATGAAACGTTCAAAAGGCTTACCTTCTCTAATATAACGGAAAATAACATGCTGGAGATCAAGAATCGAATGTCAGTCGTCTAATCCACTTGCTTAGTTTCAGAGAATAGTAAACAGTTTCAACAGTAAGACTTATTTCTTTTTTCACTTCCCCTTAGCCAGCTATATTTCTCATACCACTTGGTATTAAATCCTCAACTGTCTCTAATTGTTTTGTTTTTAATAATCAAATTAACCATTTCCGGATACAGTTTTAATTTTACTACAAAAAGTTTTATTCGAAATTTAATTTGCTAAATTTTGTAATATCTGGCTTACTAGTACTCTTACATTTGCGCTTATGTTACCTTAATATTGATACTAAAACATAAGCACTGCTTCAATTACCCATAACTAACTGTCCTCTGGGTGACTAGGATGCATGACGTGATTTAAATTTCAGTCGACTAAAGCTAACGATATTACACGAGGACTAGCGAAGTCACAGGATGGTCACCGTGATCCTGTCCAAACTGCAGATTTATCGTCTGTAAAACTGTTCGAGCTCCAAAAAATTAGAGGGGGCAGTGCCCACTTTGCCCACCCGGAGGAGCCGCCACTGACCGTAATAGACGTATCATCAGCATACTGCATTACGTCATTAACTGGAAGGCTGATGCATTTCAAATTGCAGTTCGCTCATAATTAGGGGCGGACACGAGCGGCCGATGACTCATCGCCCATGGGCGCACTATTGAAATGTTGTATTTTTAAAGAGGTTTTATTTTTATTTATATAATTGGATAACAAGTGGCTGGTGATCTATAAAATACAAAATACATTATTATTTGTTCATTTTGTTGTTCAAGTCGAGTAAAGGAGTATTAATATTTACTAGTAATACTTTCTCAAAGTTCTCTTCTGTAAGGTTTGTTTTCTTTGAATTAAGTACATCCTTGTAGATAAAAAACGGCCTTTCTACATCGCAACTGGTTATAGGTGCGTACTGGAAATATTTTTTTTATTTCAGCGTATTTAGCAGTTAGGTTTTGTGTCATTGTCCCCATACATAATTGCCGCAATGTTATTAAATCTGGATTTCCATTAAAAACTGCGTCTAACTTTTGCCGAAGGCCACATCCGAAGTCACTTGGAATGCTTTTGAAATTATTAATAGCCACATCCAATGTGGTTAATCCATCTTTAGTTTGAGATTTCGATTTTCAAAATATGCGATTAGTTTAGGCAAATTTCCAAAGTGTTCCTGAAGGAATGACAACTGATTTTTTTAAATTTCGAGCATCGTCATTTAAACATGTAACGAAATTTTGTAAACTATCGAAATTCTCTGCATGAAAACTAGTAGCTTCCAGCCATGTTCCCCATCTAGTTATTACTGGCGAGGTTGGCAGTGACATAGATAGAAGTTTTTCCCTGTAAAGGGCCACTCTCGATGGTGCTTTTCTGAAAACTTTTATAAAAGCGGATACAAGTCAGTCAACATCCGGATAGGTGTCTCTGATATATTCACAGATTCTGTGGAGAGCATGTGCTACACAAGTAATATGCAGCATATAAGGATATGTTTCCTTTAATAGTCTGCCTGTTTTTAACATACAGCATGTGTCAATTTTCATTAGCCATAGGCGATTAATCCATACAGTATGTGGCAACATAGTACCCCTTCTTTCCTTTCCAATGCCAGCACGACCGATGCATGCTCGTAAGTAAATACAAGTTAGAGTGGTTAGCAGTAACTCTTCGACCACCGGCGTGGGTGTTTGTAATGCGTTCAGAACTAATATTTACGAGTTGCAAGGATATGTTTTTCTTTTTCCTTTCAGTAAATGCAGAGAATTATTAAGCTGCGTTCACGCTGCATGACACAAACAAAAGCATAATTCTAATAAAATTAAAAATAAGGTAAATAAAAAAGGATTCTGAAAATAATAATAAATTACTAACTCAGGAGTTCGCGGCGGCCATTTGATGTTTCCCGTTCCAGTAATAAGACGGCTTTTATTGCAGACTAGATCGCAACGTGTTCGCAGCTAAACATTGATGCATTGAATGTAAAATCTGGTCGGGAGAAGTGGGAAGATCGGAGAAAGTCGTTGTGATGTCGATTGTTGCCGGGATTGCTGACGGACGGTGTGGGGTGGCACGTTGCCACATATTACGTGTATACGTATAAATCGCACGTACACATTGAATCCCTATACCTAATGAAAATTGACACATACGGTATATGCGGCACTGTCACTAACAAATAAAAGTATTTTTTCCTGTACCTGTCGTCCGAATGAAGCATTTTGTGCAAATTCTCGTCAATGGTTTTAGCAATTGTTTCCCCATCAACTGTATTTATAAGTTTAGATGCTATTATACATATGCGTTATATGGAATAGTTGGATGTAGTACACCAGCTACAACATTTAGCACACAGCGTCCTAATATATCGACAGTTTCGTCGGCACTTATCCATAGGTACTGATTTGAAAGATGTCTTCTAATGCATTCTACTGTTTTCGTGAAGCACTTAGACACATAATATTTGCGTAAGGTGCATTCACCAGGAACATTTCGACTAGTACATTTTTGAAGAAATGTTTTGAATGTGGGATTGTCAAGTTTCTTTAATGGGATATTAGCCGCCATTAAGGCTTCACAGGCTTCGTTAAAATTGTCAGCTTTCAACGGGTCCAATTTCCGTATATATTTTAGCGATGCTAAGTGACGTTGTACGTGCGATTTTTGGACATTCTGTAGCGATATTTTACAGACTTTGCAATAAATATCGGAATCACTGACAATGGACATACAATCAGTATGACCCTCAATCCAACTCGCCATTGTTTCACGATGTATTTCTCGACGTTCTTCCATATTATATCTGAAAAAGTAACATAAACAATGTTCTAGATCTAAATAAATGACAACTAAAAATGTACGCGCATGTTATTGAAACTAAACGAAATTCAGTGCATACTTACGTCTAGATAATTGGGAGAAGTCGATTCAATGAAAAGGGATTAAACAGGAACTATTACATAAATTACGAAGTACGTAATTAACAGTCAAAACAATGAAAACACGAAACTAACGTAAGTATGAATAGGTATACACATATATAACTTTATTTATCATGCTAAATATAAGGTAAATATAATAAATTTAAAAAACCTCTGACGCCCCTCCATCTACGCCGATGAAAATAGGATATTTACGAGTTAAGTGGACTTTTTTTGTGTCGTTTTCCCGTCAACATGTGAGTCAATAACAGATGTTGCAGTTCACCATATGAATAATGCGTGAGTAATGCGATTCAGTAAATGTTTGTTGTCTACATTATTTCTTTGCTCCATTGTAACTCCGTCGTAGTTTAAACCGGAGACGTCCGCCTCCTACTCATAATTACCTTCATTAATATATTATACTTTCGTAATAGAATAACTACTAATGTTTCTAGTGCAATTTTTCATATATTATGTATTATTTACGATGTGAAACAAATAATATAAGATTTTTGCGCTATTTTCGTTACTATAAACAATTAATATGTTCGCATTCCTTGAACGTATGTTTATAATACATCTATATGTACATACACTGAGAGAAATAAATGTTCAGTCAACCAATTTCTAGTTGACTCAACACCGAAAACTATTGAGTCAACTAGAAATTGGTTGACTGAACATTTTATTTCTCTCAGTGTAGGAGTGCTGTTTTAGTATTACCATAAAAGTATATCCGAAATATTAAGGACATCGTCTAAATAAAAAGATTATTTTATGGGCCAAATAGTGGTTTTCAAGATATGAAATACAATGTTATTATAATTATTAGACAGCCGTAGCTACTCTTAAATTTCTAAACCGATTTTCTACACGTGCTTGTCTAATATGAAAACCTACGAAACTATAACATATTCATTTCAAAAGTTTTTATATCATGGAATCTATATTCTTTCTTGAACAAACGATACGCATATTGCCATATGCCGTTACACTTTTCTCAGTTGGAATAGGTTACCTGCCTGCATGAATTTTTAATTTTCAATTACAATGCAGAACATTTTATGCATATTTCAATAGCTGCTAAGCTGTCGCAGCAAGTTAATTTCTTTCAAAGTGTCTCCAGACATGCAAATTTCCCCAACTTTTAATTCCAAATTTTAAACAGTCATCGCATAACAATGCTATCGTGTTCATAACACAGAATGATATTAATCTAATATATTTGCAAATAAAATGAGTGAATTTTTCAATAGCAAGCCGTGTTCTGCACACTACAGTATACTTTCTAAACATTAAACATACATACAAATATGAACAGCATGTGTTCTTCAATATTTATTAATATGTGTGTAGAGATATTACCTAATATGGAAAAAACTTAATTATACACAGCTGTGTGGATTGAATGTGACTTTCGTTCTACAGATATGTACAATTTTCATAGTACTAATTTATCTGCAGAAGCTGCTATTTTTCGACACACAGATAATTATCGTTAAATTAATTTGAAATTTTGTTTTTATTAACAGAACCTGTATTCAATAATACCGATATGAGTTTTATTTAAAAGTGTAATTCATTTTTACTCTGTTATAAGTAATTTTGTCTGAGAACACGTAAAGACAATACTACGATAAATAAGAAATTAAATTTGTCAACTTAGCCATAGGTTATCAGAGTCTACAATAAAAGTTCTTATATAAAGTGTTTATTATTGGAAACTGTACTTAGAAAGAATTATACAATACAATTCAAATTGAAGAAGAGTGACATTTCAAATTTTAAGAAAATATTAAATATAATTTATTAATACTATAAAGCTCTAAAATCCAATGTTTAATAAGTAAGGGGTTCGAGAGTAAAAATTTACCTAAAATGCTGCATTTCCATTGGACACTTCACGAGAAGAAAGTGTAATATTTCGAAATAAAATTAGTCAACCTTGATATTTATACTACAATAAAAATTTAAAGCAAATGATACAAATTTTAAATTAGAAACATCTAACCTCACATTTGGTATCTGACTTTAGTTGAAGAATAGAAGATTAATAATAATCCAGGAAGATAAGTACGTTACCTTAGTCTAGAAAAACTTACTTACTCCTATTTGATAATTATGTAAAGTTCCTAATCCTAAATAATCCTGACATGTGACATTATTGTGTATTTATTTATGTTATATGTTTATGTTATAGTTTTTTATTGTACTGTTCTATTATTTAAGTATTAATATCTATTATATTATAATGACTTAAATTTTCAATATTTATAAGTATAAAATCAAAATTAACTTCTCAAGAAAATTAATTTATGTTATACAAATAAAAGTTCATTCGTATATAAAATAGAAAAATTTTATTAGAATAGCAATGGAATGTATAAAATGTTTGATAGGAAGTGAATTCATTGTAATCTCATTCTTATTGAAAGATTTTAAAAAGTCACATATATATATATATATATATATATATATATATATATATATATATATATATATATATATATAAGAAACGTTTTTACCGAAATAGAAGAAGCCCATAACGTGAATACAAATGCGGGGAAAACATATTGGATGAATTTAATTTGGACTTTATATGCTGTATCATCCGCACCGACAGAAATAGAAAAACCGTTAAGTACAACTATAAACAATTAAAAGAAAATCCGTTCATAATAGTTAATATCAAACATTGAAGTAATATCTTTATAAGATAAAGAGAATAGTAGAATTGATAGTTAATTTGTTGTAACAATGTTTCTATTTTATATAAACATCATCTGAATAGTCATATTTCTATTATTGTTTTAATAATCTTCATTAAGACTGAGAATTTAATTTTGAAATTGAATTTGTGTTATTTGTTATGTGATTAACAGAGTTTTTAATCATTACTTAACATACATTATATCGTGTTTACAAAAATATTATTTTGAAAATAAATATTAAAATAACTTTTACAAAAGAAATCAATGAGATTATTATTTAGTTTTCATACTCGATTATAATTTCTACCGACTGAGCTTAGCTAGAAAGACAATAGAATAATATATACACTTCACTTATTAATGGGTTAAAATATTAAGCAATAAACATTTATTTATTTATGTACGTATGTTAAGTATGTAGGTATCACATTCAGTTTCCGCTGTGAAAAAATGGGCTGCTCTGTACAGTTTAGAAATAAAAAGTTTGTATTAAATACTTGACTTCTGAATATATGTTATAAATATGTATTGTTTTTACAACAACATTTTGACAGTAAGGAGTAATACATGCTCACAGCAAGGAGAAGGTTTTGATTGTTTTAGTGCTGAATTATAAACAGGAACTGTAATACCTCACGCAGTATGTAATCAGCACCACGGGTCAACATATTTCAGCTAGTTCATTTCCCAAGCCGAAAAAGTGCATACGTGTATATATGGACATCGACTCCAACATGCAAGAAAAATTTTCTGTATCCGTTATCCGATCAAACCGGGCGGGCATTCAACTGAAGTGGAGCACCGAGTGCTGTAGCATATTTCATGAACGATAAAACATAATCTTTGAGAAACAATGTTGCACGTTACGGTGATACTGATTAAAATGTAACACGCTATCGTAGTAGACAGTAAAATGCATAATTTCAACTTACCTTTTTTTATACATCAAAAGTAATTCGTGAAACACCAATTAAAATAAATACTAACAATTATTTATCCTAACAGCAAGTTGACGACATTCGATTTCCTGCTGTTATGTCTCGAATTTCGATGTAGCAAAATCCTTTAAAATGTTACGTTTTGTACATTTGTATGTTCTTCTATAATTATCTTACGACACTATTTGTTCAAATTCGTTCAACTTTACAATTTCATAACCTTGGCGAGAAAATAATTTCTTTATCAAAACAAGATATATCACTAAAATAAGTGAAAAATATTTGCTTATATATACACTTATATGCCTTATTTTTAGCATGGCTATTATTAGTAATTCTTACACACAGAAGAGGATGAAATAAATTCTAAGAAAGAAATTAAAATTAATTTTTTATTATGGTTAATTTCAATCTTAGAAAAAAAATTGTGTACTACGTACTTTTCCTAGTACTAATACATATTATATATTGCAATTTTCATTATATCTGACAGTTTACAGTAATTTCACAGCTTGTGATAAATAAACTCCTATTATATCTGTGGGTAAAACATTTGTTGTTTTGATATAATTCAAAGTGATAATAAATATTTGTTCTCTGTCGGTGTAATCAAATCCGTAGCTATTACGAAAATTGTTCAACTTTAATTATCAATTATCAGTATTTTACCAGAAAACTTGTATTTTTATAACTGCACTCACTTTTGTAAAATAATTTTTCACCCAATGTGTAATTATTTCTTACAATGCTGATAATAATAATAAAGTTTATTGCCCAAAAGTAATGTACTTATTATGGGACAAAAAATATAACAATTCAGAACTGACACACATAAGAATATGAAAGAAAAAGTACACAATTTTTAGACCTATGCGTGGAGCATTATTCTTGAAGGATCTTTCTCCAGCAAATGTTTAGTCCAGTCAATGAAGCAATTGAGCAACGTTAATGGATCACAGAGACGAGGCAATGGTCTGAAACAGAATGCAAAAGGAAAAATCGCTTACCACAAAAATTAAAAAGATATATAAGAGCTATATACGTATATCAGCAACTAAGTTGTCATCTTCAGTCAAAATTTCTACTGAAGATGATTTAGAACTGGATTTGCAATATTTCTTGTATACATGAAATATCAAAATTCGGACCGGAAGTAACTATTCTATAGAGATTTAGTAAAAGAATAGGATTTTAAATATTCTTTTGTATATAAAAAAAATTTAAATTGTATAATTTGAACCACTCATACGTATAAGAAAGTCGTGTGATAGTTACACCTCATTTTTATTTTACAACAAATATCGTAACTAGCTACTTCAAACACTAAATTTTCTATTCAAAAACGCTCTACTATTTCCATTCACCAAACGTCAAAAAAAGCAGATATAATAAATTATAAGGTATTTTTATCATAATATGAGAAATCCGAAACTAATAAAATAAATAAATACTTACAAAAACGGTTAAAAGATATATGGAAATATGAAAATAGTTACGTATGGCCAGAAATGCATAAAATCGACGCTTAGTACTCAAATTTGGTTTCAATAGAAGCTATATCTTAGAAGGCACTCAAACCTTTCAGAATTTTATATTAAATTATGATGATACAACAGACTTTCTTATATTAATAACTTCTGCCCCGTCTCACTAGTCTAATATGTACCCCTATAAATGTAATATAAATACTAACAAATGTCGTTTTGAAACTTATACACGTTTCAAATATGATATGTATCCATTAAGTGGCCAATTATAAATGTATCTGAAGAAGTTGTAGTAAATCAAAGATCTGGTAATGGTATTTCATTCGAACATAACATTTGTTAATCAAATCAAATATCTGCATGCTTTTGCATACCAATCTAATGTTTTCGTTCTGAGAATCAGTAAATACTTCAAGGACATCCAAGTGAGTGAACATCTACATTACTGATATGTTTCTAGTAGATTTAATTATGCAAGTTTAGTGCCATACACAGGTTACTGTGGAACAATAATGAAAATGGAATTGAGAATCTGCCATATATGCCATTACGAAATTTTTAACATTAATTATTCTTCTTATTATTATTGTTTTTTGACTTGTGTAAGTATAATATTATACATGGCACCAATAAATGAATTGAATTGAATTGAATTGAATATTGATTGTCTGGTTTTTAGTGGTATAAGAAAACTTTCTGATATTCATTGTGTAATATCCTTGCTATAAGTAGAGATAGTATATGATGCATATTTATAAAAAAAACACAAGATTTTTCAAATTTAAAGTCTTGATAATGGGTCCTGCTAAAATTTATTATTTTCGCGACAGATCCATCTTTATTCAAAAATCTTCAATACTACTGACAAACTTTAGCATCTAGAATAGTATATATTTTCTTATAAATGTTAAGGAAAAATACGATTGGACTTTATCTTTATCAGAAAATAAAAACTCCGCGACTTATTTTTTTATTAAAAACTTCACCTGGAAACGATATTTATAAATTCAACGCACGATTTGGTTATTCGATGATCATTAGTCAAAACCGATATAATCTAACACTATTACCACTTAAATATATTTAGAAATTATTTATTACAATTAATAAAACGCAAACAGTTCAATGTTGTAACAGGAAATAATTGTCAATGTTTACAACAGAACTATTGAATGGGTGGTATAGCATGACAGTGCATGGGTATTTACATGGGCATTGCAATTCAATTCATCTGCAGCTGATCATATCTGTTTCACATAAAAAAGACAACTTATATCGCAATCGAAAGACATTGAACTATACAACATGCATATGCACAATTATATGACTTATTATATGAATACCAAAATTTATTATATTAAATTGAGAATATAAATAAGCTTTATCGCAGTGATTGACAGGGGGAGGTCAAATATCGAGAAATTTTTATGAAATACAGAAATACCAAACGCCGGACTTATCCGTAATGCAACATGATAAACAAAATTTTATTCATTGCTGAAATTCTTCTAAACACAAAGTCAACACACAGCTCATTACGAAATATGTAAACACAATTACTAGACACTTGCGTGTAACAACTTCTACAATATTAGTTTAGATAGCATCAGTTAAACATATTGTTATTATTTTCTTATTAACATTAGTACATAAATTGTTGGAATGAATTTAGAAGAAGAGAACAACAAAAATAGATACATCGACTATTAAAAATAAATGCAAGATGTATTCATCTAAATTTAAAAATTGACTATGTTATTCGTTTTTATATTTCAAAATGAAATATTGCGAATATGAAATGCCTATAAGCCCTTTAATAACCTGATGTCAAAAAAATATTTTAATACTTAATCCTTAAACCATAACAGATAATGAAGTAAAGGAGTTATTCCTAACCAACACGATATTAACGCCAAAAATTAAATTCAAGTTGATGTACGCAAACGATATTTAACGATTTCGTTCATTCACTTATTCAATGAAGAAAGCACATTTTTAATTGCGAAACAATGTTCTTGAGAGATAAAACAATATGAAACTCCAAAAGCACATAAATTTTCGTTGCAAATTAAATAATATAGACAAAACCTGTGAAACATTCTTCATCCTGCTAACCGCAGAACTAAAATACATCAATCTGCTATCGAAAAGGATCCGAAAAGTGTCTACCATTTCCAAAAGAACACCATCTATGAAGTAATTAGCATTATGATGGTCTACTTAGTTATTCATAATTTGTTGAACACCTCAGTTTGACAAAGTATATGTTATAAGTCTTGTTGAAGGCAGGAAACTTCACTCACAAATTCTATAGGATTATAGATTTTGATGTCATCGGCGTATCCAAGTACAGGACACGTCAAGGGGCCAAGCAAATAGTTTATAAATATATTGAAAAGTAGTGGTCCTAGACCGGACCCTTGCGGAATAGAACTCACGGGATCCAGAACTATTGTAAAAGACATAATTGGATCTATTTACCAAATAGGAATGTAAAGACACGCTAAATCCGGGCGCAGAAGGCTTTTCAAGTAGTACACCACATGATCTATTGTATCAAAGACACGACTGAAATCCGTATAAACCACATCAATTTGACCTTGATTGTCCAATTCATGATCTCTCTTTACTTAGAGATGTAACATTAGTAGTTGTTGATCGACCGCCCATGAAACCTGGTCCTGGTCTCATCATCCTTCATATTTTTTTACGGCACCATCGACAAGGAAAACAGTTGGGATGGAAGGATTTATTTTCAAGGACAAGAGTTTCGCTAAAGCAGAAATTAAATTATCACCCGTAGTAAGATTCATTAATGGTATTGGGTCTTTTAATCTGGTGTGTAGGTATCTGAGATTGTTGGTGTTTTGATATGCCAACTTAAAATTGTATGGTCTCACAATATAGTTGATTTTTTTCTGATAAATTTGCAATATATATGGCATCGGAATATATGTGAGGTTCTTTTCTTGGTTGTTAACTTCTTTTTTTGTATTTAAAGTTTTTTGGACATTTTCACTATTATATATTTTGTTTAATCTCTGTTTAAAATTTTTTGTGATAAACTCTGAGGAGTAATTGTTATTATTTAGTATTTCTTTGACTTTTTTAATAATTGCTGGTCGAAATTCTGCACTTGTGAGTTTTATGACTCTGTCAGCAAGCGCTATAACAACACTTTTTTTCTGTGTAGTAATTGGTTGAGAAGAGTTGAAATTTAGATACCTTCCTGAAAACGTCGGTTTTGTGTGCCATTTTGTAAGGATTCTATTTTTACATTTTATTAATGTCATATCTAAGAAGTTTAAACAGTCATTTTTCTCCATTTCCAGAGTAAATTTTAATTTATGGTTAAATTGGTTAAATTTATTTTGTAAATATGTTATTTTATGTTCAGGTAACAAGGCTACACAATCGTCAACGTACCTTTTAAAAAAGACGTAGCTGGAAATCTAGTTCTTTCATGACCAATTCTTCTATAAATTCTAATACTAATTGGGCGACAACACTAGATATTGGTGCTCCCATAGCTACACCTTCAACTTGCTTGTAAAATTTATTGTCATACTGAAAATAAGTATGGGTGAGAGACAGTTCCAAAGCCTCCAAAAAATCATTTAGCGGTATGTCAGTGAACTCTTTGATTTTATTCCATTTATTTTTAATTGTCTTTATGGCTAGAGTTGTTGGAATGTTGGTGTATAATGATACTAAATCTAGTGAAATTAATTTATCTAGTGTTGTCGCCCAATTAGTATTAGAATTTATAGAAGAATCGATCACGAAAGAACTAGATTTCCAGCCATGTTTTTTTAACCAATAATTCAATAATTAGCATTTAATAAATATAATTTAAAAAAAGAAAAAATTAAACAACAACAAGCTAAAATTACATTAAAAATAAAAAAACAAAAAAGGAAAAAAATTAAAAAAAAGAAATGTATAAAAATAAAGACAAAATGTGCTCACATACGACTATATATTTATACTACACAATACAATTTTAGCAAACGTATTTTGATATAATTATACTATAATGATGTATAATAAATTTAGTATACAAGATAAGTTTTTATAAGAAGACTGAATTTACATAATGTACAAAAACAAAAAGCATACATATGTTAAATGTGTTTGGTAACTTTCAAAAATGTTTTTCAAGTATTTTAAATCTAAGTTTTCAAATATATGTTTTTCTCTTACAATCTTCTTTGTATGATTTTATGTAATAAAATTTTGATAAGGACATGTGATATGTCAAAACGTTAAGTATTGTTTTAATTATTCGTTCTTAAAAAAAGACCGAGGCAATATCCTTTATGATGCTCCTCTGTGAAAAGAATAGTCCGCCTTTCCTGGACAGTTATCTAGGTTATAAATCTTGTATCTTCCTAATCTAGAAGTATGCAAGATCTGAGCAAGTATCCATTATGAAACCCAATAACTTGGCTTTTCCACGTTCTTGTGCTGGTTTCGTTGTAAATTTCAAGTTTGGGTTAATTTTTGGTTGATTTACCACTAACCAGCCTTCTGAAGCTTTTTGGAGCAGGAAACTTTGTTTCCAGCTTTTCTAGTTTTCTCGTCCTTACTAACAGCGAATATCATTTGCCTAAAACACAATTCTGTTTCTGGGGTATTGCATGGAACGTCATTCCTATTTATAATTAATAAGATAGACCCTAGGTATTAATTCTTGAGGTACCCCATATTTGATTTGTGAGTGCCACGTACCCCATAGTATGTTGAGATTTCCAGAAATGTCTATGGGTTATTTCCAAAAATATACTGTTGTCAAAAGCCTTATAGACGTAGTCCAGCGTGAGTTTTTCCACAACCATGTTGGTTGCTCGTTAAGAATTTTTTTTTTAAGATGGATTGACCTACTAGCAATAATCTGCTACGAAAATCCTTGAGATTGCTGAAAAACCCGATAATTTTATGTTTTTGTAAACAAGTTCCAAGGTTTACATCATTTTATACAAATAACACACTCTTTGTTACCAGTTAGTAAGTCAAATTGTGACTTCAAGTCGATTAAAACTGAACTGCGCGGTAGTTAAAGTACCATATAATTAAAGGATTTAAAATTTTCTTTAAAAGAAAATGGTGTGCACACTTATGTGCGAGAAACATAAATATCAAAGCGATTAAAAATCATTAACATTGCGGCAACATTATTAAATCTTAATTAAAATCAATTAAATAAAAAAATATTTAAATGGGTATGTTAGCCATGCTAGAAATTCTGAATTTATAATGTTGCTGCTTATTTGAATTGCTAAAAGGCGAGCACTAAAAAATACGGCTAAAACAACAACATGGAGTACAAAAAATATTCGCATATACATTTGGTTTTTCCTTGACAAACGATGGAAAATTCCATGGCCTTAAGAGTCATTTTTAGCTATACAAACGTATTCTACGTATATATATATGGATATTTTGTTCTTGCGTTTTCGTGTTTCGATAATTGTCAGGCGAAAGAAAAAATACGGAACTCTAAGTCACCTATGTGCAATCGACATATTCTATGCATTCATAACAACGTCGAAGTAAACTACTGAAGAAACGAGACGGATTGTGCGGTAGGGGAAAGTCGGAACGGCTCGATAACATGAATCTTGGGAACGTTTAATGTAATTTAGATAATAAAACATGACCTCGACAATGAAAGCGGGGGCGTTTGTCAGAGACTAATTCTCCATTTTTTTCGCAACATAACACTGCTAAATATATACATTACAAAAATGCTGTTTGCATACAGTATTGAGCGTAAAATGTTTATAAATATATATGCATGTGCAAAATTACTGACGATACAATAAAAGGATATAATGAAATCGGCAAAAAACAACATGGCCGACTGCTTAGTTTTACTCAGAGAAATAGAGTAGGGGAGAACGCGCTTAAAGATGCGCCAACTAAGTTAAATTGAATTCCGCCATTTTGAAGGTTATATTTATACCTAGCTCAACAATTCGCATGTAAAGTTCATTGACTTAGAAAAATGTAAACAAACTTACGTGTGAAAAGAAATGCCTTCCTGAGTAGTGTAAGACCGCCGGTTCTGGCTCCACCTCCGGAGGTGGAGGTGGAGGTCAAAGGTCAAAGGTCAAGGGTCAAGGGCCAAGGGTCAAAGGTCAAAGGTCAAAGGTCAAAGGTCAACGGTCAAGGGGTCAAAGGTCAAAGGTCAATGGTTAAAGGTCAAAGGTTAAAGGCCAAGGGGTCAAAGGTCAAGGGGTCAAAGGTCAAGGGGTTAAAGGTCAAGGGGTCAAAGGTCAAGGGTCAAAGGTCAAGGGGTCAAAGGTCAAGGGTCAAAGGTCAAGGGTCAAAGGTCACCGGAGGTGGAGGTCAAAGGTCAAGTGTCGCCGGAGGCGGGGGTCAAAGGTCAAGGGGTCAAAGGTCACCGAAGGTGGCGCCCTCTGACGGCCACTAGCCAAACTAAAAATGGCAGATTTCTTGATTACCAACCCAACTAATGTGGCGCCCTCTAACGGCCACTAGCCAAACTAAAAATGGCAGATTTCTTGATTACCAACCCAACGAATATGGCGCCCTCTGACGGCCACTAGCCAAACTAAAAATTGTATCTCTCATCATTACCAACCCAACTAAAGTGGTGCCCTCTAATGGTCACTAACCAAACTAAAAATGGCGCCCTCTGACGGTCACTAACCAAACTAAAAATTGCATCTCTCATCATTACCAACCCAACTAAAATAGCGCCCTCTGACATTCACTAACCAAACTAAAAATTGCATCTATCATCATTACCAACCCAACTAAAATAGAGCCCTCTGACGGTCACTAACCAAACTAAAAATTGCATCTATCATCATTACCAACCCAACTAAAATAGCGCCCTCTGACATTCACTAACCCAACTAATGTGACATCAGGCAAAATGGCCGACCATCAGGATGGTCAATAAAAATATAAACTTTGCTTCTAGAGAATTCTTGAATAAATTACCCAACTTGCTATGGCGCTTCTCAATGTATTTCTAGCAGGTCTAAACATGTTTTCCAGCGGGAAACCGCAACGTCTGCATGCTTCTGTGATAGCTGCAGGCTTGAAATGTATTTCTATATCTTATAAAATAAAAAAAGAAACAATGTATTTTTTTAAGAAAAAACAATTTATTATTATAAATTAACAATATGACCAAGTTTCATAACTTCAAAGTCATAGTGAAGTGAATTATAACAAATATGTAGCACTTCCATCATAAGGAAAGCGTTAAACGAATTACAATGATCAACAAGCAATTCTGATACATTTGTATATAAATCTCCAGTTAATGTTATGCAAGCGGTTAAAATCATCTTATAAAATGCTATAAAATCGCTGTTTATTAAAAATTCTAATTTACTCTTAATGAGCGGTTGTAAATTAAACAAATTACTATAGGTATCCGAAGACAATACCAGCTGTTGATTACGACTACTTAATACAATGACAGTAGTATTCCTAAATGTTGACGTTCGAATTTGATGTTTCGGACTGCAACCATCAGTCTTACAAAATTCCTTCCAGTCGTCTAATGTGAAGAATACACAGCTTGCAGGCGATCGAATCTGGATGATGGGCACGAATCCAGCCGCTGGACTAAGACCGATATTCACCCATTTCGAACCGCATTTGTTGAGGAAGTATGATGACTGCCCAATTAACTGTTTCTCCTTAACGATGTTCTCATCCGTCATTTTAAGCGAATCATCAATAAATTCATTATAAGTTTCTAAAAAAGAATTAAAAAAATATATAGATATAAGTTTATGTATATAATTTTGTGTTCTTACTAGCTTCCATTTTAATCTTAGTATGTTAAAATATGTGCGAACTCGAATGCAAACAAACTAATACTGATTTAGTGAGAGAAAATTAGAGTGAGAACCAAACGAGAGTGGTGGTGGATATGGTATATACGCTCATCAGAAGTGTTTCGCAAGTAGCTAACATGTACAGATCTGTATAATCTTGTCTGTACTTGTTTGGAAATACATCAGTCGACAATGTACGTTGAACGCAGGCATAGTGCGCTAAGATTGAAGAAAGTAGTATTAAACAATAGAATTAAGAGGTTTATATACGAATTAGAAAAAATTAAAAGTGATATCGAAATATATAAATTAGTTGTAAACATCGGCAAAATAAATATATAAAAAATGGATAATATTGAAAATAGAGATGATCGGGCAATCAGACAAATCGATAAACATTTTTGGATTATTGGATGGGATGGATAAGACGATGATTAAAAATATTCCACTGTTTATTCTCCAAAATAAGGTGAAAAGCTGAATCCGTAAAGCAACACTAGCATTACATTCCTCAGGAGAAGAGATCGAGCCTAAGAGAGTATTTACCCTGTGACTCTCATTATAATCAACCTTGACAAGACAATCATCTGGATGGTTAGACCCCAGCTCGAAGAAATTGTTATTTATGTAACTTTATAGAATAAATATATTTTTAATGTACAATATTTTAAATAAAAGAATAGATGAAATTATTGATTCTTTTATTTATAGATAGTCACATATATTAGAGGTTGAATGAATATACGATTTTACATGTTTTATACATACTTATTAAGCATATATTATATACATTTCCAAATTTATGGCTGACCCAGAAAATAAATACATATACACTCAAACAATCAGTGATGTAGTAATCAATTTTGAATATACAGGTTGTTTTAAAGGTAGGATGGTGGATACAATATGGTCACAGCCAGATTATATAACAATTAATATTTGTTTTATACATATTTATTAATCAAATATTTTATACACCATTCCATTTCGAATTTTATGGCATTATAATGTAAGTATAATACTTCAAGCATGTATAAGACATTTAAGAAGTTATCATGACAAGAGATTTAATATTTTAATGTAAAGCACCTTCCAATGAAAGCAGACTTGTGGCATACTTTTATGAAATCGAATAAAATCAGTACTCTTGAGCACACTTAACTTCTTCATTAGCTAAGAGATCCCTATTTAACATAAATTTTAAAATACATGTTCACATATCATGGATTTTTAAATACCTTGATATCCGAATATTTTGGAATACACAGGACTTTCATCATTCATCGGATAATTTATTTCATGGTTCCTTATGCATACATATAATTTAAACAACACGTATACACATACACATACATAACTATGTATTAAAATCCGGTCACTACAAACAATATATACATATTATTTGTACATATAATACAAAAAATCATGGTATAACCAAACTTGTCGATTCATACTATTTGAGTAAAATTAGTCTTTCCTTGTTTAGCATCACTCGATTATAACCTCAAAAAGTGTTGATATTATAATCGAAATTTATGATTGAAAAAGAAAATGAAAATACATACATATACACTCAAGTACTGAGTGACGTTAATCAAATTTTAATATACAGGGTGTTTCAAAGGTAAGAGACGGATACATACACGGTTTTCAAATACACAGGGTTTTTATTACCAGTTTTAAAATACCAGGGTTCTCGGAAATTAATTGTTCATATCTTTGTAGATGTTAAATTCATAGCTATTTTAGTAGTATTACACTTGTATGATTATATATATAAATATATATTTATGACGAATAGAAAGAGTTAATTAGATAATGCGAGTTATTTCAATTATTTTGTTAGAAAGCATTACCTCGATATAATTAAGAAAATTACACGGCACTAATTAGACGACTTGGGGTAATTGCATAGTTAGAAAGCGTATTTTTGAAGTTGACGTCATACTGATGTCATGTAGTTTGACAGGAATTTAATATACTTTAAGTTATATGTTATATAATCTATAATATTTTTACTTAATATTGTAAGAACATTAAATAAAAAAATTGAGGTTGCAGTTGGATTATTATTAATACCTTGATATCATTGAAAATATCCACTCATACATAAATTCTTTATTGATCAATGCAATTTAACGAACATAAAATTACATTTAAGTTCAGAAGTATATCCATATGATAATATTAATACAGACTTCAATAAGAAACAATGGGCGATTCTGTTTTAAATGTATACACAATTTCAACGTTCATATTACTATAAAAATGATGTGGAACCATGTCTTTCACCTATAAATTATGAACATTTAGCACCGATTGTTATTATAGACTGCAGTCATCAAAGTGAGTTGGTGAAGAGCGAAGCAGTTGATATTCGATTAGAGTTTGAAACTTCAGAAACGTGACAGAAAAGACTACAGCATTCTGTCTGATTTTACACTATCGGATTATTAAATATAACCCATTAACAAGTGTTGTAAAATTATTCTAAAAAGAAAAAAATGTTTATAATAGATATTCAGGGATATCAGTATGAAGATAGTGAATATTTCATTAAAGAGATCGCAATCTACGATTTAACTACACATCACGTTAACCATACTTTCGTTCAAATGCCCAACAAGTTATCATGGTTTTGTCCAACAATTAAAAAACATATGGAATGGTTATGTAATAATATACATGGATTACATTGGGATAACATAGACAAACAACAATCAATATCGATGAATCATATAGAAAACTACATTCAGAGTATCGTTGGTGATGCAATCATAATGGTAAAAGGATTGAATAAGAAGAACATTTTGGAAAATGTTCTGTCCAATACAATTATCGATATGGAGAGATTTACTTGTCCAAATCTAAGTACTTTAAGGCAAAATGAATGGAGCCGACATTGTAATTTCCATAAGAACAATAATTTAAAATGTGCAAAAGAAAATGTCTATTTGTTATATCACTGGTTTATAAAATAATAAAACACAATATTTATTGTTTTATTTAAAACCTTTAACCTATTTACATTATATTCTATAACTGTGTAAAACTATATTTCTATGCAATGTCTTGGATAATATTAATTCGAGGAACAAATCGACCATCAACTTTCCTATAGATCTTCTGAGTGACTTATACAATATTAAGCGCGAAAACCCCCCCCTTTTCATGTTACCTATACCACACTAAAAAAAATCACTAATTTCTTTAAATAATATTTTTACTTCATATTGTAAGAGCATTAAATAAAAAAAATTGAGGTTACAGTTGAATTAGTAAACAATGGGCGTGGTTAAGATCTCTTTATTACATGTAATTATCAATATTATATATAATCATATCCCTGTTTAACCATTTAGAGTATCGGGGTTTGCTTTTGAAAAACCATCTTTCTTGCTTCATTGAAACACTGTAATAACGTGATTTCTCTAGATTAGTGCTAGTTTCACAGATCAAATATCAGTTTATCTTACAATACTAATTGGTATAATTTCAATCAATCAGAATGTTGTTTTATGAAACAGTTAAATAAAAAGGAAAAAAATCACTAATTTCTTTAAATAATAAAAAATGAATCATGGAGATATACCGAAATCACACATTATATCTATCAACATAACAACCACATATTTTTATATAAAGACTTGTCCATACATGTAAAATTGTTAAATATCATGTATTAGGTCTCCTAATAGATTATTTTGCGAAAACATCCATTAACAAGCTTTTAGAAAAACTCCATAATTATGTGACCAAAAATATTTAACTATAATTCGATTATGCTCTACTTTATATCCTACAAACATATAGTACATGTAAAATCGTTAAATACCTATTGACTCATTGATACAACATTCCTTAATATACACTTTCTATATACTGTGAATACATTATTTTTATAACATAAGTTTAAATTTTCGAAATCATGCATTATATTTGATATTCATCAAGAGCGCAACGATATATTTTTCTCGAAGTACTTAATACAGATAGATATGGACATAGTTAATTTATGATTTTTCATGACTGCTATAGTAGTATTGAAACTAATTTTAGATTTACATTTAAGGAAATCTGTAACTGGGGGAAATTGAATTTGAATATATTTTATCATAATTGTATGATTTATTAAATATAGATTTAAAAGTATATTACTACAATCCCCATCTGTTGGTGGTTTAGTTACAATTATATAATACTGAATTTGTTCGAGAGATTTTGAAATTAGACATCGAACAACATTAACAAATAATTAATAAATAATTAAAAGCGAACATTTTGATTAACATGTAAAAGATATCTTTATAGGAACACAATAATACACATCAATATAGCAAATTTAAATAAGAATCCATAATATTTTTAACTAATATTGTAAAAATATTAAATAAACAAGAAAAATTGAGTTGAAGTTCGATTAGTAAACAATGGATGTAACCAAGATCTCTTTATTACACGCATTCACTTGACATTAATTAAGCATCAGAACGACGTTTTTTAGATACTTGTTGTATATAGATTTGACATCTTCAACTAGCCCCGAAATAAATACTTTTGAGCAATTCGAACCGACATACGATACAAATTTATTTGGTCTAGAATCATGTGCGCAAACTACATACAACTATTTATATATACAAATACTTATAATTATTTAAATTACCTCTGTAAAGTTTTTGTTTCCTTTTTCTTGTAATCGAAAATGGTTGAAATTGAATCCGTTATTCATCAGGTACTCCAATAGCATCAATGTGGCGGCCGTTCCGATATTGAGAGCTGTTTTAGTAAAGACAGCTTCTTAGCTGGACTATCTGTGGAGATCCCACTGCAGATACTATCAAATTTACGCTTATTAGACATTTTTACTTCAGAACTTCTCTATAGCTATACAATACATAAACTGAATCACTATGGAACACAATATTTTCAACTATATACATCGATTAGCTAGAAAGCTCATATCAAGGATTTCCAAAAAATTTTAACGACCGAGTTAATAAGTATCGCCTAAAAATTTCCATTCATTAATATATAAATGAAAGCGTATATCAAGAAATTCCAAAAATTTTAATGATCGAGTTAATAGGTATCGTCTAATAATTTCTCTCAATGTATACCAGTATAACGCTTGTTCTGTATATGTTTCTTCTTTACATATATAATATATGTATATATTTGTTTTAATTTTTATACAATATTCTTACAATATTAAATAAAATATAATATTTGTACAATCCTGAGATATATAAAATATATATAATTAGTTATAATTGTATAAAAGAACAACAATAATAACAACTTTTTCCTAATGCTTTGCAGAACGGAACTATTTATTCGAGTAATTTGATTAAATTTCTTTATAATATTTATCTATATACTATTGCGGCGGTGCTTGATACATTATTTTTTTCGGCAAGGCTCTAAAAAGAAATCCCACGGTGTGAGATCACAATATTATGTTTATTATTCAAACTAATTAAAAGATTTTTAAATACTTCTCGTAATATATTCATTTCTCACCCATTCTAGCAGAGGTTTATAACTCAAGTAACTCAAAGCTGTATCATCATTGACTAAGCTGATAAAGAAGGGCAGGATTATTTTGAATTGGATCAATAATTCTTCATCTACTTATGGTGGACCAAAACACCAACTTTTGTGCATATAGAGGAACTTCTACACAAAAATCAGCGAGTGTATAAATAAGAAATCAAATGTTTTTGATTTTTATATACAGGGTGAGTCATTAGTAGCCGCTCTTTTGTGTTTTAAATAAAAGAAAAAACAATTAGTGGAAGATTCATGATTGTTTGGGGAGTATATTATCAAAATACTTTAGCCCTAACACACTTCCGGTTTCACCGGAAATACACTCAACACAAGAACAACAATGTTTATTCTTAGACATATATCTTCAACTATACACTTCCTACCACTTAATGTAAAAACGTATCAAATAATTTCTAAAATTTTAACGATCATTGTTTTTCAACTACATATTTTTCAGCACTTAGAGAGCACAATCAATGGATTTATAAAATCTTAATGACCGAGTTTATAGACATCGACTAAAAAAATTTTCTATTATATAATATATTATATATATTAATGAATAGAAATTTTTAGGTGATGTCTATTAGCTTGGTTATTAAGATTTTATAAATCCCTTGATTGTGCTCTCTAAGTGCTGAAAAATATGTAGTTGAAAAACAATGATCGTTAAAATTTTAGAAATTATTTGATACGTTTTTACATTAAGTGGTAGGAAGTGTATAGTTGAAGATATATGTCTAAGAATAAACATTGTTGTTCTTGTGTTGAGTGTATTTCCGGTGAAACCGGAAGTGTGTTAGGGCTAAAGTATTTTGATAATATACTCCCCAAACAATCATGAATCTTCCACTAATTGTTTTTTCTTTTATTTAAAACACAAAAGAGCGGCTACTAATGACTCACCCTGTATATAAAAATCAAAAACATTTGATTTCTTATTTATACACTCGCTGATTTTTGTGTAGAAGTTCCTCTATATGCACAAAAGTTGGTGTTTTGGTCCACCATAAGTAGATGAAGAATTATTGATCCAATTCAAAATAATCCTGCCCTTCTTTATCAGCTTAGTCAATGATGATACAGCTTTGAGTTACTTGAGTTATAAACCTCTGCTAGAATGGGTGAGAAATGAATATATTACGAGAAGTATTTAAAAATCTTTTAATTAGTTTGAATAATAAACATAATATTGTGATCTCACACCGTGGGATTTCTTTTTAGAGCCTTGCCGAAAAAAATAATGTATCAAGCACCGCCGCAATAGTATATAGATAAATATTATAAAGAAATTTAATCAAATTACTCGAATAAATAGTTCCGTTCTGCAAAGCATTAGGAAAAAGTTGTTATTATTGTTGTTCTTTTATACAATTATAACTAATTATATATATTTTATATATCTCAGGATTGTACAAATATTATATTTTATTTAATATTGTAAGAATATTGTATAAAAATTAAAACAAATATATACATATATTATATATGTAAAGAAGAAACATATACAGAACAAGCGTTATACTGGTATACATTGAGAGAAATTATTAGACGATACCTATTAACTCGATCATTAAAATTTTTGGAATTTCTTGATATACGCTTTCATTTATATATTAATGAATGGAAATTTTTAGGCGATACTTATTAACTCGGTCGTTAAAATTTTTTGGAAATCCTTGATATGAGCTTTCTAGCTAATCGATGTATATAGTTGAAAATATTGTGTTCCATAGTGATTCAGTTTATGTATTGTATAGCTATAGAGAAGTTCTGAAGTAAAAATGTCTAATAAGCGTAAATTTGATAGTATCTGCAGTGGGATCTCCACAGATAGTCCAGCTAAGAAGCTGTCTTTACTAAAACAGCTCTCAATATCGGAACGGCCGCCACATTGATGCTATTGGAGTACCTGATGAATAACGGATTCAATTTCAACCATTTTCGATTACAAGAAAAAGGAAACAAAAACTTTACAGAGGTAATTTAAATAATTATAAGTATTTGTATATATAAATAGTTGTATGTAGTTTGCGCACATGATTCTAGACCAAATAAATTTGTATCGTATGTCGGTTCGAATTGCTCAAAAGTATTTATTTCGGGGCTAGTTGAAGATGTCAAATCTATATACAACAAGTATCTAAAAAACGTCGTTCTGATGCTTAATTAATGTCAAGTGAATGCGTGTAATAAAGAGATCTTGGTTACATCCATTGTTTACTAATCGAACTTCAACTCAATTTTTCTTGTTTATTTAATATTTTTACAATATTAGTTAAAAATATTATGGATTCTTATTTAAATTTGCTATATTGATGTGTATTATTGTGTTCCTATAAAGATATCTTTTACATGTTAATCAAAATGTTCGCTTTTAATTATTTATTAATTATTTGTTAATGTTGTTCGATGTCTAATTTCAAAATCTCTCGAACAAATTCAGTATTATATAATTGTAACTAAACCACCAACAGATGGGGATTGTAGTAATATACTTTTAAATCTATATTTAATAAATCATACAATTATGATAAAATATATTCAAATTCAATTTCCCCCAGTTACAGATTTCCTTAAATGTAAATCTAAAATTAGTTTCAATACTACTATAGCAGTCATGAAAAATCATAAATTAACTATGTCCATATCTATCTGTATTAAGTACTTCGAGAAAAATATATCGTTGCGCTCTTGATGAATATCAAATATAATGCATGATTTCGAAAATTTAAACTTATGTTATAAAAATAATGTATTCACAGTATATAGAAAGTGTATATTAAGGAATGTTGTATCAATGAGTCAATAGGTATTTAACGATTTTACATGTACTATATGTTTGTAGGATATAAAGTAGAGCATAATCGAATTATAGTTAAATATTTTTGGTCACATAATTATGGAGTTTTTCTAAAAGCTTGTTAATGGATGTTTTCGCAAAATAATCTATTAGGAGACCTAATACATGATATTTAACAATTTTACATGTATGGACAAGTCTTTATATAAAAATATGTGGTTGTTATGTTGATAGATATAATGTGTGATTTCGGTATATCTCCATGATTCATTTTTTATTATTTAAAGAAATTAGTGATTTTTTTCCTTTTTATTTAACTGTTTCATAAAACAACATTCTGATTGATTGAAATTATACCAATTAGTATTGTAAGATAAACTGATATTTGATCTGTGAAACTAGCACTAATCTAGAGAAATCACGTTATTACAGTGTTTCAATGAAGCAAGAAAGATGGTTTTTCAAAAGCAAACCCCGATACTCTAAATGGTTAAACAGGGATATGATTATATATAATATTGATAATTACATGTAATAAAGAGATCTTAACCACGCCCATTGTTTACTAATTCAACTGTAACCTCAATTTTTTTTATTTAATGCTCTTACAATATGAAGTAAAAATATTATTTAAAGAAATTAGTGATTTTTTTTAGTGTGGTATAGGTAACATGAAAAGGGGGGGGTTTTCGCGCTTAATATTGTATAAGTCACTCAGAAGATCTATAGGAAAGTTGATGGTCGATTTGTTCCTCGAATTAATATTATCCAAGACATTGCATAGAAATATAGTTTTACACAGTTATAGAATATAATGTAAATAGGTTAAAGGTTTTAAATAAAACAATAAATATTGTGTTTTATTATTTTATAAACCAGTGATATAACAAATAGACATTTTCTTTTGCACATTTTAAATTATTGTTCTTATGGAAATTACAATGTCGGCTCCATTCATTTTGCCTTAAAGTACTTAGATTTGGACAAGTAAATCTCTCCATATCGATAATTGTATTGGACAGAACATTTTCCAAAATGTTCTTCTTATTCAATCCTTTTACCATTATGATTGCATCACCAACGATACTCTGAATGTAGTTTTCTATATGATTCATCGATATTGATTGTTGTTTGTCTATGTTATCCCAATGTAATCCATGTATATTATTACATAACCATTCCATATGTTTTTTAATTGTTGGACAAAACCATGATAACTTGTTGGGCATTTGAACGAAAGTATGGTTAACGTGATGTGTAGTTAAATCGTAGATTGCGATCTCTTTAATGAAATATTCACTATCTTCATACTGATATCCCTGAATATCTATTATAAACATTTTTTTCTTTTTAGAATAATTTTACAACACTTGTTAATGGGTTATATTTAATAATCCGATAGTGTAAAATCAGACAGAATGCTGTAGTCTTTTCTGTCACGTTTCTGAAGTTTCAAACTCTAATCGAATATCAACTGCTTCGCTCTTCACCAACTCACTTTGATGACTGCAGTCTATAATAACAATCGGTGCTAAATGTTCATAATTTATAGGTGAAAGACATGGTTCCACATCATTTTTATAGTAATATGAACGTTGAAATTGTGTATACATTTAAAACAGAATCGCCCATTGTTTCTTATTGAAGTCTGTATTAATATTATCATATGGATATACTTCTGAACTTAAATGTAATTTTATGTTCGTTAAATTGCATTGATCAATAAAGAATTTATGTATGAGTGGATATTTTCAATGATATCAAGGTATTAATAATAATCCAACTGCAACCTCAATTTTTTTATTTAATGTTCTTACAATATTAAGTAAAAATATTATAGATTATATAACATATAACTTAAAGTATATTAAATTCCTGTCAAACTACATGACATCAGTATGACGTCAACTTCAAAAATACGCTTTCTAACTATGCAATTACCCCAAGTCGTCTAATTAGTGCCGTGTAATTTTCTTAATTATATCGAGGTAATGCTTTCTAACAAAATAATTGAAATAACTCGCATTATCTAATTAACTCTTTCTATTCGTCATAAATATATATTTATATATATAATCATACAAGTGTAATACTACTAAAATAGCTATGAATTTAACATCTACAAAGATATGAACAATTAATTTCCGAGAACCCTGGTATTTTAAAACTGGTAATAAAAACCCTGTGTATTTGAAAACCGTGTATGTATCCGTCTCTTACCTTTGAAACACCCTGTATATTAAAATTTGATTAACGTCACTCAGTACTTGAGTGTATATGTATGTATTTTCATTTTCTTTTTCAATCATAAATTTCGATTATAATATCAACACTTTTTGAGGTTATAATCGAGTGATGCTAAACAAGGAAAGACTAATTTTACTCAAATAGTATGAATCGACAAGTTTGGTTATACCATGATTTTTTGTATTATATGTACAAATAATATGTATATATTGTTTGTAGTGACCGGATTTTAATACATAGTTATGTATGTGTATGTGTATACGTGTTGTTTAAATTATATGTATGCATAAGGAACCATGAAATAAATTATCCGATGAATGATGAAAGTCCTGTGTATTCCAAAATATTCGGATATCAAGGTATTTAAAAATCCATGATATGTGAACATGTATTTTAAAATTTATGTTAAATAGGGATCTCTTAGCTAATGAAGAAGTTAAGTGTGCTCAAGAGTACTGATTTTATTCGATTTCATAAAAGTATGCCACAAGTCTGCTTTCATTGGAAGGTGCTTTACATTAAAATATTAAATCTCTTGTCATGATAACTTCTTAAATGTCTTATACATGCTTGAAGTATTATACTTACATTATAATGCCATAAAATTCGAAATGGAATGGTGTATAAAATATTTGATTAATAAATATGTATAAAACAAATATTAATTGTTATATAATCTGGCTGTGACCATATTGTATCCACCATCCTACCTTTAAAACAACCTGTATATTCAAAATTGATTACTACATCACTGATTGTTTGAGTGTATATGTATTTATTTTCTGGGTCAGCCATAAATTTGGAAATGTATATAATATATGCTTAATAAGTATGTATAAAACATGTAAAATCGTATATTCATTCAACCTCTAATATATGTGACTATCTATAAATAAAAGAATCAATAATTTCATCTATTCTTTTATTTAAAATATTGTACATTAAAAATATATTTATTCTATAAAGTTACATAAATAACAATTTCTTCGAGCTGGGGTCTAACCATCCAGATGATTGTCTTGTCAAGGTTGATTATAATGAGAGTCACAGGGTAAATACTCTCTTAGGCTCGATCTCTTCTCCTGAGGAATGTAATGCTAGTGTTGCTTTACGGATTCAGCTTTTCACCTTATTTTGGAGAATAAACAGTGGAATATTTTTAATCATCGTCTTATCCATCCCATCCAATAATCCAAAAATGTTTATCGATTTGTCTGATTGCCCGATCATCTCTATTTTCAATATTATCCATTTTTTATATATTTATTTTGCCGATGTTTACAACTAATTTATATATTTCGATATCACTTTTAATTTTTTCTAATTCGTATATAAACCTCTTAATTCTATTGTTTAATACTACTTTCTTCAATCTTAGCGCACTATGCCTGCGTTCAACGTACATTGTCGACTGATGTATTTCCAAACAAGTACAGACAAGATTATACAGATCTGTACATGTTAGCTACTTGCGAAACACTTCTGATGAGCGTATATACCATATCCACCACCACTCTCGTTTGGTTCTCACTCTAATTTTCTCTCACTAAATCAGTATTAGTTTGTTTGCATTCGAGTTCGCACATATTTTAACATACTAAGATTAAAATGGAAGCTAGTAAGAACACAAAATTATATACATAAACTTATATCTATATATTTTTTTAATTCTTTTTTAGAAACTTATAATGAATTTATTGATGATTCGCTTAAAATGACGGATGAGAACATCGTTAAGGAGAAACAGTTAATTGGGCAGTCATCATACTTCCTCAACAAATGCGGTTCGAAATGGGTGAATATCGGTCTTAGTCCAGCGGCTGGATTCGTGCCCATCATCCAGATTCGATCGCCTGCAAGCTGTGTATTCTTCACATTAGACGACTGGAAGGAATTTTGTAAGACTGATGGTTGCAGTCCGAAACATCAAATTCGAACGTCAACATTTAGGAATACTACTGTCATTGTATTAAGTAGTCGTAATCAACAGCTGGTATTGTCTTCGGATACCTATAGTAATTTGTTTAATTTACAACCGCTCATTAAGAGTAAATTAGAATTTTTAATAAACAGCGATTTTATAGCATTTTATAAGATGATTTTAACCGCTTGCATAACATTAACTGGAGATTTATATACAAATGTATCAGAATTGCTTGTTGATCATTGTAATTCGTTTAACGCTTTCCTTATGATGGAAGTGCTACATATTTGTTATAATTCACTTCACTATGACTTTGAAGTTATGAAACTTGGTCATATTGTTAATTTATAATAATAAATTGTTTTTTCTTAAAAAAATACATTGTTTCTTTTTTTATTTTATAAGATATAGAAATACATTTCAAGCCTGCAGCTATCACAGAAGCATGCAGACGTTGCGGTTTCCCGCTGGAAAACATGTTTAGACCTGCTAGAAATACATTGAGAAGCGCCATAGCAAGTTGGGTAATTTATTCAAGAATTCTCTAGAAGCAAAGTTTATATTTTTATTGACCATCCTGATGGTCGGCCATTTTGCCTGATGTCACATTAGTTGGGTTAGTGAATGTCAGAGGGCGCTATTTTAGTTGGGTTGGTAATGATGATAGATGCAATTTTTAGTTTGGTTAGTGACCGTCAGAGGGCTCTATTTTAGTTGGGTTGGTAATGATGATAGATGCAATTTTTAGTTTGGTTAGTGAATGTCAGAGGGCGCTATTTTAGTTGGGTTGGTAATGATGAGAGATGCAATTTTTAGTTTGGTTAGTGACCGTCAGAGGGCGCCATTTTTAGTTTGGTTAGTGACCATTAGAGGGCACCACTTTAGTTGGGTTGGTAATGATGAGAGATACAATTTTTAGTTTGGCTAGTGGCCGTCAGAGGGCGCCATATTCGTTGGGTTGGTAATCAAGAAATCTGCCATTTTTAGTTTGGCTAGTGGCCGTTAGAGGGCGCCACATTAGTTGGGTTGGTAATCAAGAAATCTGCCATTTTTAGTTTGGCTAGTGGCCGTCAGAGGGCGCCACCTTCGGTGACCTTTGACCCCTTGACCTTTGACCCCCGCCTCCGGCGACACTTGACCTTTGACCTCCACCTCCGGTGACCTTTGACCCTTGACCTTTGACCCTTGACCTTTGACCCCTTGACCTTTGACCCTTGACCTTTGACCCCTTGACCTTTAACCCCTTGACCTTTGACCCCTTGACCTTTGACCCCTTGGCCTTTAACCTTTGACCTTTAACCATTGACCTTTGACCTTTGACCCCTTGACCGTTGACCTTTGACCTTTGACCTTTGACCTTTGACCCTTGGCCCTTGACCCTTGACCTTTGACCTTTGACCTCCACCTCCACCTCCGGAGGTGGAGCCAGAACCGGCGGTCTTACACTACTTTCCTGCAAAATGGCGACCACTATAGCGTTTGCTTAAAACTGGATGCGCACTCGTCGAAGCGCGTTCTCCCCTACTCTATTTCTCTGGTTTTACTATACCCCCCCCCTACAAATTTAGTTTTTCTGATGTCAGTGAAAGGTTGTAGTTTTTGTGTGGAGGATGTATCACATAAGCAATGGACCATACTAATATTATTAACATGTCTTGTGCTCTACTATGTTGATGACTTGAAAATAAACTTATCTGAAGGAATATATGGAATGATGTTTCTAATATACAGCAAAATTCGTTCTGTTTATAAACTGACGCCAAAATAAACTTTTTTGCTTTTTATACTAAAAAACTGTATCTGATATTAACGAATTAATTATTTAATTAATAAAGAATTGCTACACAAATTTGACATTAACATAGACCCTAGTGTAACTAACATTCGATGCTACAATTGAGCTTTATTTTGCTTATGGTAATGCTAACAAGTCTTGAGATTTGCCATGCGAACTGCTAACTATATTAATACGAGGATGTATTGAAAAATTCTTAGCTTACTATAGAAGCAAACAAAATTTGAAAGTCAATATATTTTGTTAATCTATGTACATACTCTCTTCTTAATTGGATATATTTATTACAACGAAACTGCAACGTCTCTAGACCTTTCAAAAAGAAATTTTTATGTTACTCTGCAAACCAGGCCTTCACACCTCCTCTTCCTTGGAAGAAAATTTACGACCTTTTAACTTTTTTCAGTTAAGGAAAGACATGACGGACGGAGCCTGATGTGGTGAATATGTGGGGTGTTCGATTAATTCGAACATCAAATCACAAATTGTTTGCATGGCAACATGCGATTTGGGTCCAGGTGCCTTGTCCTGCAAAAACAAAACACCTTTCAACAATTTCCCTCGTGTTCTCTCCTTTCTCGTAGAGTGGTCAGTAACGTCGAATAGTAATTTCCAGTTATTCTTCTATCCTTATCCAGAAAATCAATTATGATTACTCCATGGCAATCCCAAGAAACTTAAGCAAGAACTTTTCTAGCAGGTTTTTGAACACGAAACGTCTTAGGCCTTAGAGAACCAAAGTGTTCGATTGCTACTTCGTTTCTGGGTCGCAGAAATGTACCCAAGTTTCATCCACAGTAATAATACGGCTTAAGATGTCTGCATCTTTTTCAAACCGATCACAGATCGAACGCGATGCTTCCACCCTTGCACGTTTCTGGTCACAGACAGACATTTGGGGATCCATTTTGCAGAAATTTTTCTCATGTTCAAATCGACGTGATATGATGGACGTGTTCATATCAAATATTAAGCATACCTTTGTAAATCTGCTTACCCCTTAAAATACAGGTACTCGATGATGGCTCGATATTCCAATTTTTCGATTTTAAGAATATCGCACGACATCCTTTTCTCAAATTTTAGTGGTTAACTTTCGTTTGACTTTTTGACGTGAAACTTTACACTGACACTTCTAATAGGTTATGTTTCGTTGCTATGGTATTGCAATATTTTCTTTACCCACGGAACCGGTCAAGGATAACTACATATCAATACATCCTCGTAGTGCAGTTCTTTTAAATGTATTATTCTTCTGCTTTGCTATAAGAAGTTGTTGAATGTTGCATTTTTGTGTGTCAAGCAAATTTCTCAAATTTCTCTCATTAAAAATTGACAGCGTGTCTTCGCTGAGAAATATTTACTGTTGCAAACTATTTAGTTATTGTCAGTACGGTATAGCTAAGAGAATCTATATTTATTGAAAAACCAAAATGAGGAATTATCGCGGATACATAAAATATCAGAAAAAGAAAAATATTGGGTATAATCCGCTGTAGAGCAACCGTAGACACGTGTTTCTGACTAATTGGGCGTCATCAGTACGGTGTAGCCAAGGAATAAGGTGGGATAACCTTGGAGATGTAAGTTAAACGGAAGACCATCAGGTGACAGACCACCATTTGTAGCTTCAGCTAGAAGATCCTCGGTTTTGAGGACAACAACTAACGTCGCCACGAGGAAGACAATGTCAACCTGCGTGCCATCCGAGACCCAGGAAATGTAAATCAAAATGAGGAATTATCGCGGATACATAAAATATCAGAAAAAGAATAATATTGGGTATAATCCGCTGTAGAGCAACCGTAGACACGTGTTTCTGACTAATTGGTCGTCATCAGTACGGTGTAGCCAAGGAATAAGGTGCGTGGCGACGTTAGTTGTTGTCCTCAAAACCGAGGATCTTCTAGCTGAAGCTACAAATGGTGGTCTGTCACCTGATGGTCTTCCGTTTAACTTACCTCTCCAAGGTTATCCCACCTTATTCCTTGGCTACACCGTACTTATGACGACCAATTAGTCAGAAACACGTGTCTACGGTTGCTCTACAGCGGATTATACCCAATATTTTTCTTTTTCTGATATTTTATGTATCCGCGATAATTCCTCATTTTGATATACATTTCCTGGGTCTAGGATGGCACGCAGGTTGACATTGTCTTCCTCGTGGCGACGTTAGTTGTTGGCCTCAAAACCGAGGATCTTCTAGCTGAAGCTACAAATGGTGGTCTGTCACCTGATGGTCTTCCGTTTAACTTACATCTCCAAGGTTATCCCACCTTATTCCTTGGCTACACCGTACTGATGACGACCAATTAGTCAGAAACACGTGTCTACGGTTGCTCTACAGCGGATTATACCCAATATTTTTCTTTTTCTGATATTTTATTGAAAAATATGTGTAATAAAAGTCTTACTTTTAAGAACTTCAACTTCAAAACCTATTCATGTTCTCAACGTTCAGCTAGAGTAATTCGAAATGCATTATGTAAGTACTATGTAAATGTCAATTTCAGCCAGGTATATTAGTAAATATATTCAATTATTTTTAGCCAATATATTAAGGAAATATTTAAACCTAATTTAAAACGTCACCTTGACGTAGTAGCTTCATTGATAAAACATAGTGAGCTATAAATAACAATAGAACAAATAGGAAAGCATACTGCCACTAGCTGCCAGAAAATTCTCAATTTATTGGACAAAACAACAAACCTTCCACATGGTAAACAATACCGACCAATGTGTTAAATATGTTATTTTTTTAGATTTCAATTAGTCGTTATTATATTGCCTTATAAATGTTTATTGAACCTAAGTGTGTTTAAGTTATATTCCACTGTGGTAATATCTGAAGAAGTTATACAATGATTCGGAAATTTTATACCTATCCTTTTCCGACCAGAACTTTTTTATTATTTTATTACCAATATTAAACTAATTACTTGTCACAGTTATATATTTTTGTATGTCTGTTTCTAAATTTCTTCTTTTATTGATAAATTGCTTTAATAAATTAATTAGTACTGCTATTCGTTATAAGAGAATATATGGCACAATTTCTAAATTTCGCAGTAACGCATTATAATTTGTGTTGAATAATTCAACAATCTAGAGAAATTCCGTCTAATACACTCTCTAACTCGAAAATCAGGACTGCCAAAGTACCGCATATGTTCAGGAACGAATAACGCTCGCTGTCTAATAAATCTTTTTTAAAAGTCTCATAGCAAATACAACTTTCATACGGTACCTACATGTAAGTTAAATCTTTAAACAAGGTCTTTCTATATTTCTATATTTTCCATAGAAACTCCTCTATGTGCCGCGGTCTCTTGTCCAGTCACTAACAAAGACCATAGTGATTACAGTTACCAGACTGATGCTTAGAGAAAACAAAAAGGAAATATCTACATTCCCAAGAGTTCTTTGTAATGGAATTCAGGGACTTCTGGAAACTCTGATGAAACCACTGGGTGGTTATATCACCGGAAAGAGTAAATCAGATTTTGAAATTCCTAATTTGATGAATTAATAACGCTCAATCAAGTCTCGAATCTACCAGCAGCTGGAGAGAGCATTATTGATGAAAATAAATTTGAATAGGCTATCAATTTGCTAAAATCATTTTAATTGTCCGGTTTAGATGAACTACTGCCTATGCTTCTGCAACAAATGACTCAAGTGTCATCTTCAGCACTATGTACGTTATTTGAAATTAGTTTAGCAATAGGTTATGTGCCTAATGTATTGTTTTTCTGCGTGCACCTCTAATTTTGCAAGTGTCTGTATATTCAGTTAATAAAATAATTCAAATTGTGTATGTAACTTAAACAAAGAATAAAAAAAAATAAAAAACGTATTTCGAATATTTACAAATTATGTTCTCCGTTGTCCTTGTAAAATAATATAAATTTATCTATTTATTAGCAATAATTATTTACTTAGTAGCCCAGTAATTTATTACAATACATATAAATAAATTTAGCCCCCCACGCACACTTTCAATGTCCTTATTTGTACTGACATTCTGTGTGTAATTTATTAAAATTACCATATTTATATTACTAATTATAATCGAATATACACCTTAGAAATACGACAAGAAAACGTACACACTCAGACAACTATCGGAAAATATAATGTCTGGTATCGCCGAGAGCCGTGTGTGTGTTATTGAAAATTAGATTATTGTAGGTTAAGTCTAAATGGCAATGTAAATAATGGCAATATTAACATATAAATGTCAACCTAACCGTGAGCTACATTTGTGGTAGGGTAAATGTAACTTGTGCGCAATTTCACCGCCAGAATGCACTGTCATCGCTTACATAAAACATCGGGGAATCGAACTAGCGCATGCGTCTCTCACACGATCAGGATCTCTCGCTCTCGTGATGCGGATTTATTTAAGAAAACTCGTTTTCCTATATGTATGTACAAACAAAACGTACCCATATAAACAAGTATGTAATGCACATGACTAGTAAATGTTATTGTTTCCTCGACAATATCATTTTATTGTCGTTCTGATAGGATATCCTATTCGATGCTGTTCCTTTCTTTTATTTATTTCTTCTATCTCCACGTTCTCTGTTCTCTCCGACGATTTCTTTTATAGTTTACATTCTCTTCGGATTATAAGTGTGCAATTACCTGAGAGGGAATAATGACCCCCTTCATTGCTGTTTATATGCTAAAGTAAAGTGTTAATTACTCACTATAAACAAGAAAATCATTGTCGGCAGGATTCTGGTACGCTTATTCATGCGTTCACGGCACGAAGAACGTCTTTATATGCATATTTATAAGAAAACGAAATACGACAGTTGAAATAGTGAAATTAAAAGTGGTTTTGAATGTACATAGATACTTATTATTTTAAGTTAATTCATCACGTCAGGTTGTTTTAAGAAAAGATGGCCTATTTTTAGGGAATGATAATAATTTATATATTTCCTCCCGACAGTATACATATACATACTGTTTCAAATACAATACAGAAGTGTCCTTGAACACATGTAACTAATATTGAAACAAATTCAAATAGGAAATAACTGGACTGGAAATCAGTCGAAGACTGGTCTTCCTCTCAACCCTATAACTTAACTAAGCATAACAGTTAACAGATGCGGCCAAGGATCAAAGTAAGCAATGCACATATACTCGGTAGAGTTCAGTCAGAGATGGAACCAAAGACTTCCATAACTATCACATACCCACGCCAAGAGCGACCCACTCCCGAAACAGAAATGTCTTCAACTTGTATTTAAGCCCAAGAAGGCTTTTGTGAAATGGCGGTGAAATTAAGCCTCTCGTACGGATGTTCACATTATGCACATCAGCCCGATATCTAGTTTTTGCTGTCAAATAGGGCGCACAACCCGACTGTATGATTTTGAGAAAAAATACAGTAGACTGCAACCGTGCCCTATTTCTCATACTAAGCCAACCAGCATCATGTAGCTTGTGCGAAATATGATTAAATTTACGGATTCGATGCATGAAGCAAAGACACGAATTCTGCACCAGCTGGACGCGTCTTTTATCAGAGTAATCAAGACAAGGCGCCATTACAGGAGAGCAGAATTGAAAATGTGACAATACCAGTTAAATACAATCTATGCGAATAGAGTAGCTTAAGAGCTAAATATCAAAGCTTAATGTACTGACAGATATGGGATTTGAATCGTATAGAAGTGTCTAATATCACTCCCAAATTGTTAGCCTCATTCATCACCGGTAATGTTATGCCATTAGCCGACAGAGTAATAGAATCCAGTAATGCCTGTGACATGCAACCGAAAACCAGCACAGAAGACTTAGCTGGGTTCAAGAACAGATAATGCCTCGCCGAAGTTTTGCAAAGGGCATTCAAACCCTTATTCATGTTATTAACAGCTTGCAATACGTCTACAGCATTAAACGAATGGTAGACCTTAGGCGCGACTGGTGAGTACGTTTTAGCGGTGCACGTACATATACCGTAGTCGCCATATTTTAATTTCTGATACGAAAGTAGAAAGAGGAAAAGAGCGCGACGAAATAAACTAAAGATAAACATATAGCGAGGCTGCCAAGACAGTACACTCGACAAACGTTTCCTATGAAATGTAAGGAGTGACGATCCCCCGACACTTCGTTGCTCTCCCACCACTGTTAGCAAGCAGGCATCGCTGCATATTATAAGGTCATCTTCTGCATGGGATATAAGTATAAACCGAAATTAAAATTTGTCGACTTTGGTATAGACAAGACTGATTCGTTTATTATCGCTGATATACTCGCAGATGCCTAGTATATCACCGATAATAAACGGATAAGTCTTGTCTATGTACGTGCACCGCCAAAACGTACTCACCATGCGCCACTGGTAGACCTCCGTATCATCGGCATACATATGAAGCTCACAAACATGCAAAGATATCGGCAAGTGTATATAGTAAATAGAAGGGGGGCCTGAGGCACTCCACTAACCACCGGAGGATCACTAGAGCATTTTCCATTCAAGGAAACTCTTTGACGCCGATTCAGAAGATAATTAGCAAAGAACCTGATAGCAACATAATAGTAAGTTTCTTCCATAATACACAAGCGTGGAACATGTCAATATCATATAGTGAAACATTAATAAACATATTAACACAATTTACATTATACACATTAAAATTCATAATTTAAAAAGTCGTTTATTGTGAAAAATGCATTGACGGCAACCAGGTGGAACAGCTCCCTCTTAAAATCAATGAGGAGTCTTTTTTTTTTGAATTTGGACCATATATATTAACACAATTTACATTATACACATTAAAATTCATAATTTAAAAAGTCTTTTATTGTGAAAAATGCATTGACGGCAACCAGGTGGAACAGCTCCCTCTTAAAATCAATGAGGAGTCTTTTTTTTTTAAATTTGGACCACGTTATCAATAACTTTCAAGAACTTAATTTTATAAAAATATCACCTGAAAGTCGTAATACACATAACAATTAATTTAGGGAAATTGATGAAATTATTGAATGATAAGTTACGTATTCAGTATCCTAGTATTTTAACCTAATTTTGACATAGGACTATATACGTACATTTCCTAATTATTATTTAAACCCTATCAGATTTCATTTCTAAATTCTTTGTAAGTTAGCTAAGTGATTTTCATCTGGTATAAGGTACTTTTTTTATTAAATGAAAGTAAAATAAAAACAAAATTAAAAAAAACATCTTATTTAAGGTACAGTAATCAGATTAACTATGCATTAGCGATATCTGCAGTACTGACTAATTTCTAATACATTATTTTACTTGTACACCTAAAAAGATAATGAGATACATTAATAGCGCAACTGGATTTGTTTCTGTATGAATAATATTATTGTTTGTGCAATTTGTAACAAATAAAAGATTAAATATTGCATATTTATAAACCATTTAAATACTTAAGCACTCTGTATTTTATAAAAGCTTCACATAGCGTATGTACCATCATATTTGACTATATTTGACCTCAGCAGGGTAATCCAGTCGTCAGTGATGTCCAATATTTTGTCCGTCCCGCCCTAAATATAGCATTTAAAATATAATTAGTAGGCATTGTAGTTATATATAGTTTTCCACGCGTACCCGGTAGATCGATCTCAATCCACACTGTATTATAGGTATTGAAATTTCAGAGAAATTTCTCAATGAACTGTCAAATTTCCATTAAGTAGACCGCAAAATTTGAAATTAATGGCAAAACATTAAACTCATTCTGAATTAGAATTACATTAATATAATTGCGAAAGAGTTATTATACACAGCGCAATAGCCAAGTTGATTGGAAACACTTTATTATCATTTGTTGTTAACATTATAGCCAAAACATTACATCAATATTTTTAAAAATTACTAAGAATTCAACGTTTTCTTTTAATTTATATTTTATGTACCTACTCGCTTTCGATTTTAAGTCTTTATATATTTTATTTACAATTTAACTAACACTTTATTTAGGACTGATTTGAATGAAAAGTGGTGCTATCTGGCTTTATCAAATCACCCCTCGTATACATGGAAAGACTCATACACGAAAAGATCCCCAATGGATATCGACAAAGCTAATTTCCTAATTATACACTAGTGTGCAAGAAAAACCACCTTCATACTAAATTAAGTATTACATTACGTATATTAATTTCATTTGTTACACACCTGATATTAATGTTGTTCCACTGTATATACACAACCCAAAATGCTTTTCACATTCGCAATATTTTGTATGACCATCTATAAAAGCAATTATGTCCTCTCTGGATGTTTATATGTGAAAATTCAATTTTACAAAAAAAAAAAAATAGCGCCATCTATCAAACGGTAGCATATACTAAAACAATTACATGTAAATTATTTCTGTTTATAAATATAAAATTTATTAATAGATCACCATAGCGCCACCCATCGTGCCCAGATGTTGTGTTTTTCTTTTTTGTAACTAAACCAAAATATATTGCGAATATGAGTCATGTTGGTTCATAAATATAGAATTTGTTAATAACTTGCCTTCAGCACCGCCTATCGACTGCTTTGATAGCCTATTTTACGCGCATTGACGATATAAATATGGTATGAGATTATCAAGAAGATTGGTTGAGCCATTAAAAAGTTATTGAACGACTTAACAGACGCATCAACGATTATACATATATATAGGCTGTTTCGGAATTGCACGGCACTATTGTAAGTATGTGTTCGCTAGCACAAAATAAACGAAAAAGTCCATAGAAACATATGTTTCAAATGAATGTATTACCAAGATATTGTAGGTTGAAGATGTTAATTGTAACCGTGTTATTAGATGTTTTGAAATAATTGAATATCGTTTATTTATGTGACAAATAATTAAAAATCTGTCAATTAGTATTTAACACTGTTTATGTAAGTTACTCATCTGTGTTATTAGTTCTGTGCATTTTCGTGCGAGTGAAAACTGTAAGACATTTCAATTTCAAATTATTATGGGAGACACCACAAACTTGTGTGGTGTGTGGTGTCTCCCATAATAATTTGAAATTGAACTGTCTTACAGTGGTGTGGCTGCTGTTTGAAGATATTATGAACAATTTCCCAACCGAAAAATACCAAATAGTAAAACGTTTGAAGCCATTGGAAGACGTCTTATGGAAAGTGGAACGCTGAAACCTGTACGAGTAAATATCGGTCGACAAAGATTTCGACAAATTGTAAACGTTGAAGAAGAGAAACTCGATGCTGTACAGTTAATTCCTAGTACTAGCACCAAAAGATTGTCACTTCGTTTTGATGTTTCCCCGACCAGTGTATCCATTTCACGTTATGCCTGTGGAAAATTGGTTACCACAAGATGACAACAAACACATACATTTTTCCCAGTGGTTAATTACGTAATGCACACGAGATCCTAATTTCTTGAATTGCCTGCTGGTTAGCGATGAATCTTGCTTTACAAGAAATGGGATTACAAATTTTTGTAACACCCAGACTTGGGCCGCAGAAAACCCTCATACGACTGTTACTACACATTACCAACATACCATTTCATTAAATGTCTGGTGCGGCCTTCTTGGCAACAATCTCATCGGCCCCTTCTTTTTGCCACCTAAGCTTTCAGGAATATCTTATTTGCACTTTTTTCAAAACAATCTTCATGAGCTTGTAGAAGATATTCCACTTGCCAATTTGCATGGGCTTTGGTTTATGCATGACGGTGCTCCAGCTATTCTCATGTTGTCGTTGATTATTTAACCACGACATATGGTAACCCATGGGTTGGTCGAAACGGACTTGTTCAATGGCTACTACGATCCCCCGATCTAAAGCCGTTAGATTTTTTTTGTGGAGCTGGATGACGTCTGTGGTATATTCTTCGTCTCTTGACACACAAGAAGAGCTTAGAAATCGGAGAGTCGAAGCCGCAGCAACTATCAAGAAACGTCTTGTTGCATCCACTCGATCATATCATAGGTAAGTTGATCAAGAATCAACTTTACGTGTTCAACATGGTTTAAATATAGAGCGCTGATTGGATGCCTTTTCGTATCGACGTTTACACAAATAACACAATCGCACCATTTTTACTATGTATTTCGCATTAAAAGTGCTTAATTCGCGTTTTTACATATCACAAAGCACAAACACTTTTAAAACAAATGCGTGTAGGATTTAACGAAATCATGCGAACCAAGTACGAGCACGACATTTCGACCAACGACAGCACGCCGTCGGATTTCCTTAAGGACTATAATCGCATATATATAATATCAATTCCCCTTACCCCACCTGCAGTTGTTGCGACCACTTACCTCGCCTACAAACTGCAGTCAAGCTTCCTCTAGTATATTCCGATAGATTCATACTACTACATACAGTACAAATTAATAATTGGCTATTCTACTAAAATTCCTACTTATTTAGATTGTAACTAGCTCATTAATTTTTGTAATAATGGATTTTAAACGCGTCTCCATGCTGATGATCATAGAATGGAAAATAAAAGTCAAGTCCTATGGAAAGCGCTCCATTATAACCCCCCCCCCCCGTACTTTTATTAGTCCTAAATTCATTTTTCTCCGTCCGTTACAGAATGAGTTTCGAGCACGGCAATAAAGCGTAAACGTAAAGTTACATCATTGAATATACAAAGCCAATGCTTTTATTTAATGCGTTTATATCCGATTATCGCAACCATTTTTTTTTAATTTGTGACTAATTATCGCAGCAGTTAACCTTCACTAATTACTGTTATCAATCCCGGAAAACTGCTACAATAAATTGTTGTTACGTTATCGTGATATTTTTACCATAATAAAAATTAGCTGGTTAAATAAATACATACGTATTTGTATACGGAGTGTATATTTCTGGAATCATAAATGAAATGTCAAAGGTTTTCAATTTTCATTATTCTTCTATACATTTTGTATACAATTTTCTTTATAAAAACAAATTTGACTTAGGATTACATGCTTTTTAGAGCGCTTCATTTTAGACAAAGTATGTATTTTTCCATTCATTTTATTTCTCAGTTTACATTCTGTTGAACTTAGTTATACAAATATGTTCCTGAGAATTTTTCGTTTTATGATCACTATCAGTATTATTATCCAATAATGGGTGGAGACTGTGGCTAAATCTGAAATAAAATGCAAAAGGAAAATCCCTTACCACAAAAAATATATATCAAAAAATCTAAAGATCTAATCTAGATTTTTTGATATATATTTTTTGTGGTAAGGGATTTTCCTTTTGCATTTTATATCAGCATTATTGTTTCTGCTGCACCCCGTTAAAAATGCTTGTAATATTTGATTATATATTTGTTAATGTTTACCTAATTTGTAATGGGATTAAAGAAACGCACATAATATAGTATGCGATATACATATACATAGTAAATAAAAAGTACTAATTGTGTATTATGAATATTACAAGAAAATGTTCTTTAATATATAGTAAAGGTACATAACATGTTAAGCGTCTTTTAAGTTAGAGCATGCGCATCAAAATTAGTCGCCAATAATCCTGTTCATTTCTGCACAACTGTAGTGCAGACAAAGAAATAGTGTCTGTGTTTTACTTTCTTATACGTAGTATAAGGAAGTATTGTGATAATGAAAATTTTCGACCTCGAGATTTTTGCAGATGTCCACGTTTTGAGGTCCCCTGATACCAAAAAAGTGGTTTTTAAAAAATGTCTGTGTCTGTGTGTCTGTGTGTGTGTGTGTCTGTGTGTGACCACGATAGCGGTCAAACCGCTGCAGATATCAATTCCAAATTTTGTATTTACGAATATAATCTCCCTCTTGAGAACTGATTAGATTTTGAGCAAAATCGGCAGACCGGAAGTAGTAGTTTACTTCAGTGAAAAAATCGAATTTTGCAAATATTTCGTCAATTACTAAGTTTAAACAAATTTATAAAGAATTCAAATGTACTCAAAATTAAATTTGAGAAAAATTGTTTTAATAAAGTTTTTCGAAATTCCTACCGGAAGTAGGTCTTTTACTCTTATCGAAAATCAGTTTTTTGCGAATATCTCGCAAGTCATGCTTTCTAGGCAAGTACATTAAGAGTATAAAAGTATTTAGAACATACTTTTAAATATCTTTTGTATAAAGAAAATTTCAAAATTCAGACCGGAAGTACCACTTTTACTCTTATCGAAAAGCGATTTTTTGCAAATATGTCGTAAATTATGCATTCTATATATATTTATGAAGAGTACAAAAGTATTTAGAGTTGGATTTGGAATATTTTTTGTATAAATGAAATTTCAAAATTCGGACCGGAAGTAACACTTTCATACGTATAAGAAAGTCGTGTGGTGGCCACACCTCATTTTTTTTATTGTTGTAGCAGTTGAAATAGGTGGCTTATATACTATAACAATGGATTGACGTTGGTCACAAAATTGCCAACATTATGTTATGTAATATTTTCTTACAGTGCATATGATATTATTGTTCTTATTGTTCTTAATGCAGTGTCATGTTTCTTGAATTAAGTGTTTGTTAAGAGCTTTATATTTTTTAAGAATTTTTGACATCTCCAGTGGGCTCAAAATTTTTCAGTTTACTGACCCCAGATTTTTTTAATTTAATTTCTTATGTCACACAATCATTATTCCAATAAAATATATGTCATAGTATATTTGCCTTTATCATATTTAAGCGGCACTAGCATATCTTCCGCGGAAGTTATATTTCTTAAATATTATAATGCTGACAATCGAAAATTACTTTTTTGGCGTTCAGTATATATAAATAATAGTTAAAATTATTATTTTAGACCGTAATGTTTTTTGATAGTGTTGCAATCACTAAAAAACAGGAAAACGGATATTAAAGAACGATTATTAACAACTGCGATAAGCTCTATTAAAACCGCATTTAAAAAATATGTTATTTAATGTAATTGATGAATGCACATGTGATCTTGAAACATAATTGTCCATGCGTCGTCCATGTAAAAATTATGTACTCATAAATGAACTGGATGATGACTTTATATTTGTAATCTAGGTCATTAATATTAGAAATTTGAACAAATTGTAATCAGCAGTATTCGCAACAAACTGTATGGAAAAGCTTTCTTATTTTGAAGGAAGCCTTACTTATGAAATAAACATATTATGTAGTAAAACTAATCGATAATTTTAACTACCTATTTCGCTTTTTTATTCCATTATCAATTGACAATCCTTTTCTATTAGTAAATTTTTCTTGTTACATTTGACATAACTTATTTATAAACATAATATGATAATGTGATCACTTTAATATTTTTGTCATGTGATATAAATTCCAATCGTTGTCCTTATTTTGGCTGGTAAGACCAACGGTTTGCTCGCACCCTACTGATCACTCACATACGTGTTGTTCTTTAACGTACAGATTTTATTTAATAAGATAATAAAATATAACAAGCCGCGGAGCATTAATATAAGAGAACAGGTTATAGCTTGCTTATACACATAAAATGATAGGTTACGCGGATTAATTTTTCCTTGTTAAACTTTCCTACGCCAAATCCAATAAAATTTCTTCGAAATATGTACTATTTTGGCTCAATATTTTAATATCGTTATTGTTTAATATAATCGTAATATTTTTCATTGAGTTTCGAAGAAACTTTTAAACTGCTGCTCTTTAAACACGATCCCCACCGTTTTTTGAACATTTGAGGCAATTTTGCTATTAGTAAACTTTCAAATTATAGTTATAATTTTTATCTCGTAATAAACATATTAATTTGTTTTGTTTGTTTCCTCGATGCCCCATCTAAATTTGCACACAGCAGTTCTAGCTGTTAACATAGATCACCTTAATTAATTGAGAAATACAAAATATTTTAAATAATTGTAAGTTGTAATGAAACGTTCCACATATTGGTTACCAATGATATGCGTACAATAGTCTAATTAAAAAGAGAAGGAAGTTTGTTTAAAATTCATCGTTTCTCATTGAACACAAGGTTATTGCATTATGGACAAAAACTGTGTACAAGTCGCAAAAAATATATGGAAGTGCACGAACGCAATCAAATATCAGCATAATTCATGATTCACGAGGACGCTTGTGTATGCAATTAAAAGTCTTAAATATCCTTGAAGCTCATCGGGCAAATTTATGTACCTATACATACACATTTTCTAATGATGTAATTAATAATTCAGAAGTTTGTAATTAATGGTGTTGTTTTTGTTCGAGCAGTATTCAAAATGATCGCAGTTAAAACACGTTAGTTCATATTCTTTGTGGCGAAAAGATGTGACCTTTTGTTCGTTACTTAATGACGAAATATACATTTCCCATCGGTTATTTCTGAATACACAACCATGCACTTACGTACTGTTGGAATATATAAACATTAAGAGTGTGATTTTCCATCGATATTTGCTTAAAATATAAAAAAAATATAGGAAAAAAGTTGTTCAATTATTCTATCAAAATCGATTTGATATGAACATCATATTAAAATGAGAGAAATATACGAGAGCCCGATCTCTTTGCTCCACCCCTGAGCCATTCATAAACGAAACCATTATTTATCTTCACGTCGCATACAACATGCTATGCATAGACTAACCCCTACAAACTTACCTTGTGAACGTGTTAAAGCGTGTCTACAATAGAAGCCTGATGGCAGGGAAAGTCACATATCAGTATCAGAATAGATCGTTGTCGAGCAAAAAGCGGTGATTAAATACTTGCGTTTAAAGGAGATAACCTCAACTCAAATTCATCAAGATTTGGTGGATACATTAGGGGGATCTGTAGTATTATATAACATAGGTAAAAGGCGAGTTCGTTAGGCTTGTTCTTTCAGCTGTTGGCCTCATTACATCTTTGCTATGTGTGCTATAATGGATTTTCTTCCACTGAGTTTATTCTTACTTCCGGTGTTCCACAGAGTTCAAATCTAGGTCCCCTGTTGTTCATATTATTTATAAATGATCATCCCCTACAGATAGATTACCTTGTACTTGGATATGCTGATGATATTAAGATCTTTTCTGTGATTACCAGTGTTGCTGATGCAGCCATAGCCTTTAGAAAAATTTAAATGTATTGTCTTCATGATGTGAACGTTCTGGACTCAAGTTCAATGTTGTACAGTCACTTACACACGGTCTTCCACTTCATACAATTCTTCCTACTACATTGGCGACAACATGTTAGCAAATAAAACTGAATTCATAGATCTTGGAGTTACTTCCGATCCCAATCTCAGCTTCAAGTCTCATGTAATGAACGTTTGTACATTGGCATTTAAATCATTATGTTTTATCATCCGTGTTTCTATATATATACTTCACAGATGTAGCATTATTGAAATCTTTATACTGCGCTTATGTATTAAGTGAGCTTGAATATGCCTCTTTAATATGGTTTCCCATCTATGCAAGTGATTGCTTGGCGTTGGATTGCGTCCACCGTAGGTTCCTGAAGCTTCTCTCGTATAAGACGTCGTGTTGTGGTATCCTTAAGTGTTAGAAGAGATGTTACACGCGAGAGATTTTTACATAGGCTGTTTGATAGCAATATTGACTGCCCCGAAATACTAAACCAAATGTCACTTCCGGTACCGCAAATTAACTCCAGGCATAATTGCACCTTTGTAGCACCATTTGCAAGAACCAACATCATGAGACGAGCTCCAATTTACTGCTCCAATTTACTTTCTGTCGCTTGGCGACAAAAATGGAGACTTGCTTGCATCAAGGCACTGACTGTGTGTTGTGGATCGTCATAGAATTTTACTGATTACTGTATACACCTGTAGTATTGTTTGTAACCCTGTTTTAGGCTTTGCCTGTTGGGTAATAAAGATAAACTCGAAAAGACATTTGCACTCGTCTTTTAACGCAATAGAGACACGGCAAAGAACATTTTCTTGCAAGATTAATGGCTATGGATGAGTCCTGGATCCACCATTATAATGTAGAGATCAAAATACAGTGTAAGGAGTGGTCACATAGTGGTTGATGCAACCTTCAGCATTTTGGGATGTTGAAGGCGTAATTTAGTAGATTTTCTGCAGAAGGGGACAACAATTAAAGGCGCTCATTGTGCCAATTTAATTTACAAACTACAATAAAGGCTCCTGCGGTTATGACAAGCTTAAAGCTTATAACCCCGTTAAGTCGCCCACCACAAACAAACAAACAAACAAACAAACATGATTTGAGGGGAAATTGCGCAAAGGTATTCTCGTGCATCAGGATAACGTACCCAGACACATTGCAAAAGCTGCAATAGCTCAAGCTGGCTTCGAATTAATTGAGGATCCGCCATATTCGCCAGTTTGGCCCCCAGCGATTACCGACTGTTTCCAAAACTTAAGGAACACTTGCGTGGTAAACAATTACCATCAAATGTCGATGTGATATTTGCGGCAAATCAGTGTTAGAAATGCTAGAAAATCGATGGGAAAAATGTATTAACCTTAATGGAGACTATGTTAAAAAATAAAACTAAGATATTTCTCAATTTTTTATTGTGAGAGGGTCGGGGTTAGAGCAAAGGGATCCACATTCGCATATTCAAATAAAAAGTACTTAATTATAAAAAGACATAAAAACCGTCCTTAACTGTTGCTTAAAATCCACTCTGCCTTACTTTCAATAATAAAATGAAAACAAAATTTTGTAAGTTATCTATGTATAGTAATCCCACATATTAGTTTTCTCCTTCAAGTACTTTTACTATTTACCTTTACGAAATGAAGTAAACAAAATCGCGGATTAGAGGCATGGATTATAATATTAATAGAACTAAGGATAAGATTCTGAATGAAATTTCCTTGAACGAAATTATATATTGTTTAATGCCTCTAGTACTTGAGCTCTGTACTTAACGAATGTTGAATGAATGCGACATACTCAACTCTAAAAAAATTTAGCTTTGAGTATGTCGCGTATAAAACTTGAACTTTTGACTATACTTCTTAGTTGACTAAGTTATCCGTTTCTTAACATATTTATGTGATTCGTATATCCGTTTACCCGATTGACGCGGCTACCACCGTAAGGTTTTCAAATTGAAGAAAAATTAAAACAAATGTTATGATTGAATTTGTAAATTTTGTCAGAAGCTTTTATACTATGATATCAAAAATTAAATTGGTCAATGTTGCTCATGGAATGTAAAACGCTTGTCTTAGTTTAAATCATCCTTTTGAAATAATTCAATCATTGTCAAGCTACGACATTATCAATAACCTACAAATGTTACCTACTTAGTTCAGCTGTAAAATAATAATGAACTTCAAGTTATGAAATAAATAACGTTTTCATTAACCAGAAAAACTAAATTACAATAATTGTTGGAAATGTCCCCCGTTTTGTTCAATGCACAAGTTTACGCGCCTCCTCATGCTGTGAAAAGCGTTTTGCAGCATTTCTGGAGTTATGGTTGCACATTGCTGAACAATTCTTTGTTGCAGTTCTTACAAATTATGTATCGGATTTGCGAAAATCTTATTTTTTAAATGAGGAAAGATAAAATAGTCCATAATTGTCAAACAAGGTGATCTCGGAGGAAACTCAACTTCCGTATGCAAACTTATCAGCATTTCATCAAAAACTCGCGGAGAAAAGCAAGATTTTCTCGTGTAGTATGTGCTGTTGCACCGTCTTGCTGGAAATAACCGTATTGAAGTTCATAATTGTCTAACTGTTGCACAAATTCAGTCAAAAAAATATTTCTGTACCTTTCTGCGTTGACGGTGAAATTGAAAAAAATTGGCCCAATTATTCTTCTGCGAGAAACTGCCATCCAAACACCAATTTTCTGAGCATGTAGTGGCGTTTCAATAAAAATATGCGGGTTATCAGTGCTCCACATTCGCATATTCTGAGAATTGATGTATCCCGAAAGGTGGAACCAAGCTTCGTCAGAAAAAAAAGTTAAGTTCAGCAGATCGTCATTCATTAAATTATTAACGAACCAATGGCAGTACGCAAGGCGTCTGGGGTGGTCTGCAGGCAGAGGAGCTTGATATGATTGCATCTTATGTGGATGCATGTTCAGGTCCTTCTTTACAATCGTTTGGCATGTTCCATAAGAAAGCCGAATTTCTTGAGAGAGACGTTTTAAAGGTTTTGTAGGCTCTTCTTCCATACGTTGACGAACGTCATTAATAACTTCTTCTGTACGAACTCTTGGTCTACCAGCACCTTTTTTATGCGTCACAGAACCAGTTTCGCGAAACGCTTCAACACAATTTGTAAGGCATGCATAAAAATTGTCCGATAATACTGCTACGGCTGGGAAGTGCTCTCGAAAATTGTCCAAACACAAACGTTGACTGTATTCCCAAGTTCCATTAACTAGCACACCCGTTCGAAAATAGGCTTCAATCATGTAAATTTTGTGCTCTGTGGTGAGAACCATGATTCAAAAACCGTGCAGGATTAGAAAACACAATAACTTGACAGATTTTGACATTCAAAAAATTATGACATACCTAAATGTACGATGCACGCTACGACAATAATTTTAAAATCCATGACCACCATTGACCAATTTAATTGTTGATATCCTGGTACTTTCCAAAGTAATTTTTGATAATAGTCTTCGTGATTTTAAACTCTAATATTTTAACACTTGCCATAAGGTGACTACGTTCCAAAGTCATCAATCATGTTATTAAAGGAATCATAGGTTCTTTATATTTATATCCCAATGAGTTGCCAATATAATACGCCTTGGCCAAAGAGTTTTATGACATTCTATAATATACATTTTTTTCTAATAAAGATACTAGCATATTTAACTATTCGATATTATTATTCGTTTCTTCAGCTACAGAGATGAAAGTGAAACAGCTCTGTGGCTAGATAACTGTTCTGCCCAAAGCAAAAAAAAGTACAACAGAATACAACAACAAAAGTGATTGTGTAGAACTCAATTTTCTCACGGTACTGGCTATGAAAAGAAACTTACCAAAACCACAACCTCGCAAACAATATAGGGGCATATCAAAAGAGAGAAAACAAGGTCTGTTGGCAAAGTTATCACAAATAATGTCTAAAAATCCCGTGCCTTTTTGACAAAACTTATTAGTTGTAACAAATGTGCCTGAAGTCTTGTCATTTTTTTAAAAATAATATATAGTGTTTTTTGTAGCTCTTCATTAAAATTTTCCAATTCAAACGCAATAATTAGACTTTTATTGTTATTCTTTTTGTCTTATCAAGCACTTGAAAAATTCTTGAATTTTGTGCACGAGAAGCTAAATACCACTTTGTGTTCCGTCGTCTGCGCATGCCTTGAATTTCTTCGACTGCGTATGTTATACCCTTGATTGTTCGTGCAATCTTCTTTTTTTGTGTGGGCGAAATAGAAACATGTTTGTTCTTTGTGTTTTATTTTGATAGCTATCTGAAATATAGGTACTTCTTATTCCTTACTTTTAAAATAGTTCAGCAGACTACACTGCACTATAGTGATACTTATGATCTTCTGTTGGTGAGTGGGAAATATATAAACTGCAAGAGTCAGTTTTTATATTTTTACCAATATCTAATATTTCTAAATCTGTTGTTTTTTTGCAATTACTTTCTCTAAGGTTCTCTTTCTTATGATTCAAAACGAATCTATCCCGTGTTTTAATGTTTTTTGTGTTCAGGCTTATTTGGGTTAATGAGAGTAAAAGATTGACTATACTCAAGATGCTGAACAGATTCAGTGATCACGCTGTGTTCACGTGATAACATCAAAGTTGCATGCACACATGTGTATGTAAACGACATTTGCCGCTGACCGTTTTGATCACGTTGTGATCACGCACTTTTATTACTGAATCTCTTCGGCGATTCTAGTATAGATATAGTAGGAAAATCCAATAAATTATCATTTGCTTCTAAGTGACAATGAATTTGTTAAATCTCATCTTCATTTAACTTACCAATGTTTGTATTTTTATGTTTTGTCATTGTAGGTACTTCTTAATTTTGCAGCAAAATCTTCTCACAGTGATTTTCTTGACATCTTAATATCTCTGTCTCTGTACATTTTATTTTCGGGTAATATGCTCTTTATATTTAATGAATATGCTTGCAAATACAGAAATAATTGTGTTATTTAATACCAAATAAATATAAATACAAAATAAAATCCACAATGTACTTTGTGTACATCTTTATTCGACATTTTGTATATCATGCATCGCGTCATCACGTGACTTAGTGTTGCATTATTGCCAGCTACAATACATTATTACACATCCCCCCTTCTAACATAAACCTTACAAATTTAATTTAATTGGTTTCTTAACCAACCGTCCATATCTGGATCTAGATGAAGTCACACACACATCATCAGATACATTACTAGTTTGTATACTAGGCTGAGAACATTTAAGGGAGTTCTCCAACTCAGTATGAGTTTTGTTACTTATAACTTTATCATGAGAAGTGTCACTCTCAAACGCAAACTTGTCACAACTAATATTATGCTCTACATTACGCTGATTCAGAGATTCCCTCAAATCCACTCGGTTTCGTCTTATAATATTACCAGACTTATTTAAAACTTTATAAGATCTAGGCGTTCTGTCAAGATTTAAAACCTTTGCGGGTTCCCATACATTTTCAACATGATTATAAACAGTAACATTTTGTTCAGGCTCTAAATGTTTCAGATCTGATGCCGCCCTATTATAGTAATGCTTATATTGACTTTGTCTAAATTTTAACTTTTCTGATACATTTTCACATAACATGGGCTTTAATAGATCTGCACAGATTGGTCTTTTGGTCTTACAAATTCGACCCATAAGTAACTTGATTAACATATCATTTCTTAGCTCAAGTGGTACAACTAGTTTATTGTTGTAAAACAAGAGGCCATCTGAAATGAAAAGACAATCCTTCAACTTGTAAAAATGACATGCGAATATTGGAATGTGGTTTTTATTTCTAGGCCATTCAGACTCCACAAAATTAATTATTGTTTGAAGCTCAGGGTCTTTTGCAGTTGCTTCTTTAAATGACGACTTCTTTTCGTCAGACATTGGTAGGTATCTAGCTAGTGAATGTACAGCAAATACTATTTCTGGATCATCATGTACATGTTCATTCACAAACGCACGTGATAAGGTATCTGCAATATACAGATATTTTCCAGGTTTATATGTTACCTTTAAATCATAATGTAATACTTTCAGCAACATTCGTTGTAGTCGCGGAGGTACAGTTGCTAGACTCTTTTTAAAAATGGATTCTAATGGTTTGTGATCTGAGCAAACCTTAACATTCTTCATGCCATATATAAAATAATGAAACTTTTCACAACTAAATACAATAGCGAGGAGCTCTTTTTCTATTTGCGTGTACCTACTTTCGCTTTTTGTCAACGTACGAGAAGCAAATGCGACCGGATGACCATTTTGTAAAATACATGCTCCCAAGCCATCTTTAGAAGCATCTGTTTCTATTTCTATCTGTAGTGATGGGTTAAAAAATGATAAAACTAGTGCATTTGTCAGTAAGTGTTTCAACCGTACAAGCGCACTGTCTTGAGACTGATCCCAACTCCAGTCAACATCATTACGTGTTAAATGTCTTAAAGGAGCTGTCACCTTGGACATGTTTGGTACAAATTTTTCCAAATACTTAGCCATGCCCAGCAGTCTCAATAAATCACTTTTATTCATTGGTTTTTGCATGTCAACTATAGCCTTAACATAAGATTCATTAGTATTAATTCCTTCTATAGAAAATACTTGTCCTAAAAATTTGACTTGTTTTGACTTAAATTGAATTTTTTCCTTGTTAAATTTAATATTATATTTTAACGCGCGTTCTAGTACTAATTGCAAATTCTTATCATGTTCTGACTCTGTCTCACCTGTGATGATTAAATCATCAAAATATATTCCCACTCCATCTATATCACCAAATAGTTCAAAATTCTTCCTTTGAAATACTTCAGAAGCCGACGTAATGCCAAATGGAAGCCTCAGAAATTGGTACCTTCCAAAAGGAGTTCCGAAAGTACATAAATCCGCTGATTCATCATCTATTTTTACCTGGAAGTAACCATCTTTCATATCTAAAACAGTAAAAAACTCTTTGTTACATAATCTGCTAGATATTTCTTCTGCTGTCGGAATCAAAAAATGTTCCCGTTGTATAGCCTCATTCAAAAACATAGGATCCAAACACAGCCTTAAATCTCCATTTTTCTTCTCGACTATAACCAAGGGGTTCAACCATTCTGTTGGCTTTTCAACTCTTCGGATTATACCTTCCTGTTCAAGCTCGTCTAGCTTGCATTTGACTCTGTTGTTCAACGCTTGCGGAATGCGTCTCAAAGCTGCTACATGTGGTACAGAATTTTCTTTAAGAACAATTCTGTGTTTCTTAGGAAACTGACCTAGACCTTTAAATACATTAGGATATGAAACAATAACATCATCTAAACATTTGAAACTTTTGTTAATAGTATCTACCCGCTTGACTAAATTAAGGCTTAAACAACCTGGCAAGCCTAAAAGAGGCATTTGGTCATTCTGAACAATAACAAATGAAACATCTGCTACATACTGATTAACACAACATCTTAACACTACTTCACCTATGGGCTTAATTCTAAAATTAGAATCACGATATGACATTAATATTATGTTAGAAGCTACTATTTTTCTATAATGTTTAGTCTTATCTAAGAATGAAAGTGGTAATACACTCACTTCAGCTCCAGTGTCCAATTTAAAGTTTATTTCCTTACCTTCTACGTCTATATTTTTGTCCACATACACTCGTTTCCTTTATTAGTCTCACTCACATTCTTTACCACAGAGCTTATGTAGAACTCATCTTCTTTATCACTTTCAGCCAATCCTTCTTCTGTTGACACCTCATTAACTCTTTTCATTCTCCGTTTATTCAACGTGTCAGTTTTCACTTGGTCATTTTTGCTAGACACATTATTCTTTTTTCTGCAAACTGATGCAAAATGATTCTTCGTATTGCACTTGTCACAATTCTTTCCATATGCAGGGCATTTACCTTTTGAATGTTTATAGCCACAATATCCACATTGACGATGAACTTGATCATCTTTCATTTTCTCTTTACTTCGCCTTTCCCACTTTTGTACTGCATTCACAACTACTTCATTTTGTAATGCTTTCGACTGTAACTTGCTCGCTTCAACTGTTCTGCAGTATTCTACAGCTTTACTTAAGGTTAATCCTGACTCTCGTAACAATCTTTCTTGAGTTGCCTTATCCAAAATACCCATGACAATTCGATCTCGTACCATGTCCTCTTCATCTTTATATTCAGTTGACTTCACAGCTTTTCTTAACTCTGTGAGAAAACTATCAAATCCTTGTCCTTCTTTTTGACTAATTGAATTGAATCTAAACCTTTCAAAAATCACATTTTTCTTCGGGCCACAGTGATCATCAAACTTTTTAATTATGCTATCCAAGTTCTTTTTTTCCTCTGGCGTCAGTGCAAATGAATTGAATAATTCCAAGCCATCTTCTCCAATTAAACTCAATAATATGGCTACCTTCCTTTCTTCTGTTTTCTCATACAGATCATTTGCTGTCATAAACAATTCAAAACGTTGCTTAAACTTCTTCCATTGATCAGCTAAATTGCCGTCTAATATCATAGGCTCCGGAGGTTTAAACACAGCATCCATTTTCTTGATATTTATATTAATCAAATATTTTCCTTGTTTCACCTGACACCATGTGTTATTTAATACCAAATAAATATAAATACAAAATAAAATCCACAATGTACTTTGTGTACATCTTTATTCGACATTTTGTATATCATGCATCGCGTCATCACGTGACTTAGTGTTGCATTATTGCCAACTACAATACATTATTACACAATAATTACATATGCATAAATATGTATGATAGCAAAAAGCTTTGGTCAAGAAGTTTTCCACACAACCTCCACATTTTCTGTTTTTATTTCGTAGTCATGATCATATGTTGAAATGAAAGGATTACAATTTTGTTCTAGACATTTATAGTTCTACTTTGATAGATCATAAGAAACGAACTTTGGTTTGAGATTATGAACTGATAATCCGTTACCTTACTAAAAATAAAATAGTAACTAATTTAACATTCATAATTAAGAATTTCCTGGTCTTTAATTAAGACCAGAATTAAAATTTCCATGTTAGAATCAGATAATGCACGTGTCTAATTATATCCCGCAGTGATTTTTGATTAGTTACGTACGTATATCGGGATGGCTTGATGATAAAATTATTTCAAATTTATTGTAATTTTCAGCTAATTTAGTCTATTTTCTACTTGTTATTTGATCAACATTTTTACATTATATATAGTTTGCTCTAAATGACGAGACATTATATCTAATGAGACTACTTAGTTGCACAGAGAAAAAAATCCATAACAATCTAACTGGTTTATTCTGCAGTATCCTTGCTACACACGATACTCTATCTATGTATGTACTATTATGTAAGAGAACCACCTGCTCTTTGCACTTCTCAATTACAAGAATCACATAATAAGAAAATATTTCAAGAAATATTTATTTTACTTATATATTATTAGTAATCACATCAAAGGCATTGGAAACATATATACGTAACTAATTAGATTTTCCGTACAACTAGTTTTTTATCAAAAATCTTGTTGCAAAGTACAATGCAGAACGTGCCTTGCATGTACATATATAAATATTTTTCTTTAAAATTTTTAAAATTCTTTGCAATTAATTATTTCTAATTACTGTGTAATTATCGGTATTATATCATTTTTCTTGTTGTTAATTCCTTGTTTACTTTGAAGTTAATGCTTCATTAAATTAGAATTTTAATATTTAAAAGAATTTTTCGCTTTAATAAACACAAAACATGTGTAATGTCGATAGCGAGTAGGTATTTTCTTCATAAATTTACAAAAATTTAGTTCGCATGTCGATTGAAAATTAATTATTATTATAGTATTGTAAAACATATGTAAAAACTCGAGAACCTTTCAGTTCGTGAGTAACAGAAGGGTATCTACTTAAGATTTAAGCTGACAGCAATCATGCTCCACCACTTGACCCTAGAGAAGAGCCGCTTCTCTGGCTTACAGAAATTTCTTATCGATTCTGTATTCCCTTGGGTATACTGAGTGAATCATGAACGACTTGTAAAACACAATATGTAAGTATTTTAATATCTTTTAAAAATTAAAAAAAATACTTCCCTTGGAATACTCGGGAAAAACAAAATAAAACTAAAATGGTAAAAGAAGAGTTAAAAATCGCGTAAATTGTTTTCGTATGAACAATCACTTGAAATTTCAGAAAGTGTAAACCGTGTGAACCAGGTTAAAGGTTATACTAAAATTAATATTATAATTAAATTCTGTGTGTTTTTCTTGGTACAAATTGATAGCCCTGTATATTATAAACAGCACTATCATTTCTAGACTAAGTAATTATGAATAAGACAATATATTATCTAAGTATAACAAAACCAAATTTGTATTTCTGGGGTATGTGTTACTATTTAAAGAATAAAACTTAAATTTGACGTTTCGACAATGTTTAATGTCTTTGTCAAAAATAATATAAAACCATATATGGCAAAAGGAATATTCTTTCATTTTTACTCTTGTTTAAACTCCATTCTTCTTTTATTAGTTGTTTACATAGGGCTCCTGAAGATGTTAAATATTTTCGAAACGTCAAATTTTAGTTTTTTCTTCTTTAAATAGTAACACATACTCTAGGAGTACAAATTTGGTTTTATTCACTTGTGCTAAAGAAGATATTAAGTTAATATTATATCCTGGGAGAATGACGGATTTAAATTTGCACCAGATCGGTATGAGGTATGGTAGAGGATCCCATGTAGTATGCAAAAAACTAATAAAGAAGCAATCGAGTTCAAACAAGAGTAAAAATAAAAGAATGTTTCTGTTGACATAGACATAGTTTTATATTATTTTTGATAAAGACATTAAACATTGTCGAAACGTTAAATATAAATTTTATTTCTATAAATAGTACCACATCACTCACAAATACCAATTTGTTTAAAAATTCTTTTACCTATGTATATATAACATTATTATTGTCTAGTGGATATTTATATTATACTCTATGACTTTTTTTATGGAAAACTACTTGTCATAAAGAAATCATTTGGAATATCTTCTAAATTATCCAAGATAGATACTTGAAGAATAATACAATTATGTAAATAAATAACTTAACGTAAATAAGATTCCTTTGTTTAAAGTTTCCACACTTTGCCAAACTCTCCCGTACACCAGATACGTGGAGCAATCATTATTTGGTATGTATATACCTTTCGTACACGCCGTCCAAATTATTTCTTGTTTCGTCAAAAGAAATTATAGGCAATTAAAATGACGTTTATAAATGCCCACATTCTGACTATAATAATAAATAACTTTTCAGTAATTAATTATACTTATTCAAAAATATTTCTATTTTAATGCGAAATCCAAATTGGACAAAATTATCACATCACCTATAGTAAGTGAAAAATTTCGCCAAAAACATTTCTAACCCACCACCAAATGGAACTCTTGGAGAAATATTGCAGTCAACAAACCTCTCATGTGGTCTTCTCCAAACACGCTCACGTCCATCTGGTGACTTTCGACTGACTCGTGTCCCATCCGAAAACAAACTTGTATCCAGTCGTCAATTGTTCAGTTTGCATGAGCTCTAGCAAAACGCAATCTAACAACTCTATGTTGCCTGGTGAGCAGTGGTACAATTTCTGGTCTTCTACTCTTAAATCCTGCTTCATTAAGGCTTCTCCAGTCTGTTCTTCCAGAAAAATCTACGTTTCGGACTTCTGATAGAGCTCTGCTTAACTCGGAACCGGTCAATGGTCTCGTCCTTATGGCAAGTTGTTTAAGAAATCTATCATCTAATTCATTTGTAGATCTTTTACGACCTTGTCCTCTTGCTCTAGAGAAAGTTCCAAGTTCATTAAAACGTTTAACAGTTCGACTTACTGTTGACTGTATAACGCCTAACAAATTTGGCACATAACGCTGTCTACAACCATCATTAACCATAGCTATTGCTTGGGCTGCTTTTTGTTCACTTAAATTGCGTTGACGATTCATATGTTCAACTCTAAGTGTATTTTATTATTTTAAACAAATTAAAATAAAACTAATGATCAACCAAATTAAACTGACCAATTTTTGTTTAACAGCTTTTTAGGAAATCAACGGCACATACAGTTATTTGCAAACCTATAACCTTAAAAACGTCAAATCACTGCAATTTTCTTTTTCAATAATAAGAGATGACATCCTAAACTACCTACATAGCATATTTCACGAATTAAAACTGTGAAAATTACAAATAACAGTAAAAGTAACAAGTGATGCGTTAATTTTATCCAGGAGTTTATTTATACGATGTTTAATTTCAAAAAAATATATCATCTGGTGCCATTGAATTATGGATCAGCCTGTATAAATGTGCTTATTATTAAATTATGAAGCAATAGCAACTTTGTAAACTACGGTGTGCTAATATTTTATAATATTCAGCATTTAAGAACAAATTTATTTCGTCAAAACGTTGAATCACTATATATATTATTACAGTCCTCTATTATATAATAAGGAAATTATTATTGATAATATCTTGGAGAGGGAGTTAATAAGAAAGACATTAGGGCTTAGTTACGGGTGGATGACTTATTGAATATGAGGACAGGCAATTGCAGTGTTCGTTTAAACATACTTCAATATTAGGCTTGAATATTAAGTTTGACTCTCCCGTTGGCAATATATGTACACTTCTTCACAAAGAAATGGATACTATTCCGGCTCCCAACGCCTAATGGGGAGGGTACAACTCAAAAGTGAAGTAGCAAAGTCACATTTTACTCACTCAAAATTACACTTGATGATTATAAGGAGTCCCTAAAAAGCATAGAAGCTAAGGAGCTGATAATCAGAAGAAAATAAGGAGAAAGGTGATGAATTATATAACAAGGTGAAAAGGCTAAACCTGCTGGTTTATATTTAGAACCCAGAAGCACAAAGCAATATAAAGTCGGTAATAGAACTGAAGCCACAGAACAGGTAACTGAGATTTTTATGTTCAAATCCCCACGAATGAAAATTAATATTAAGAATTTAAATTACCAAAAAATTATGACAAATTTTAAGAACTTATTTATTCTATTGAACTAGTTCGATAATAAGTATTAGTCGCAAGCTGCTTCTTGCTTTTTTAATCATTCTGTACGTCATGTGCATCACGTTGAAAAAACTATAATTGCTTGGAATTGAAAGAAAGCCCAAAAAGACAAATTATTATTATCGAATTTCGAACCAGCTCATAAAAGCACTTTCCTTAGCATAGTGCAGAGTATTTTTTAACAAAACACAGAGATTAAAAATAGAATCGTTGTCATCGTATTAATTTTCTGCCATCATCATTATATTTTCAAATTGCACATGCAATCGACATTAAAATCTACGCTTTATGGCTCGCTTTTTTCCCCACAAAGACTGTCGCAGAAAACGCAGTAAAACGTACTTTAATGGGATTTCCGTCAATTTCATTACATCAAATTATCGGTGTCGAAAACATCAAACGGGAAAAATTAAAACACCCCCGGGTTTTGCGTTGACTTTGTGCACGGCGGAACAATGCAAAAATAGTTGTGCAAGTGCAAATCGAATATTTTAATTAATGTCATGTCAAAAACAAGTAGCAAGAAGAACGAACGTGTCTCTTTTTGTTTATTTATTTTTTTGTGCGCAACCATCGAACAGACGCGTTCATAAAAATGAAACTAAACCATTTTGTCTGCGTTTTAAATTATAAAACATGACAAACGCTGACGCTGTGATAGTAGTCCAAAACTTTTATTTTTATTTTCCCAGTCATTTAATATGAGTCCAAAAAGGATCGTAACCTATTTTTCATTCAACTTCCCATCATTTCATAAATATATTCCTCCTTTCACAAACATACATACATACATACATACACATACAAGCTGTCTTGTCACGCTATGTAGAATAGCGTTTCGTACAAAAGTGAAAAACAATGTTAACAGAAGAGTAGAAGAAAATGTATAACACTTATAAACGAAAACAGGAAATACTGAAAAGGGTCCAGAGAATGAAGTATAGTAGTATGTAGCATAATGTAGTTCTTCTTTTTTCTATTTTCCTTGTTATAAAATGAGTTCAATTTCATTCTTAGTGCAATCTGCGTACTTTACAGACATGTTATATAGACTTAGTATTTCACAAAATATTGGTCAAAATTTGTTTTTTTTTATTATTGAAGTAAACTACTACTTCCGGTCTACCGATTTTGCTGAAAAATCTAATTAGTTCTTCAAAGGATGATACTTATAGATGTAATTTTTGATATTGATTGTTTTGGCAATTCAGCCGTTATCGTGGCCAAACATGCACACATACACAGAGAGAGGCAGCCTGGAGGTCGAAAAAGAGAAGAAATTTTGATATCATTTTGCAACCTTTTCTATGTTGCCCATTTTTTTAAAACTACAACGTAGTACTGCGACACTTTATGATTGTAGACCTTAAAAGTTATTTTCGCCATATATAGATATTAGCTACTAGTACTACCCTAGGCATCGTAGAAATATGAAGAACAAAAATATTAGACATAATAAGCTACTATTAAAATGACACCAACCAGTGATACCGCATGACATCTCAAAATTCACCGACCTTGACTTTCTCGATTCTATTTATACAATATTGTTTATTGTTGTATCCTTGAGCGCAATTATAAATTTATGTTAATCCCTATTTCAAATTACTTTCAAATATGCTAATGTTTCTTAATTCCTTTCATTTTATTTTTTTTAATGAACGTCGTTTAAACGGACAATTTATATTTCCTCATTACCCTCTCATATTTATGCGGCATTTATGATGAAATGTAAGGTACCTACTCTTTACTATCAGTACATATTATTGAAATTTGAAACATGTTTTTTTGAGGAATAATACCTATAATGAAAATAATTTATGCGACGTTATCCATTACTTTTATTATAAACTATAATTATATTATAGTACAAGAAAAACACGTTTCTAGACATGTTTGCAAGAATTTAATGGAATTATTAAAAAAAAAAATGAGCAGTCGTCTTTGTCTTTTTTAAATTAGATACGTATATGTATGGTTTCACAAAAGGACATAGTAGATATTATTAGAGACATTTTTATTTTTTTAGAGCAGTGGTTCCTAAAGTGTGAGGCTCGACCTCTGTCGGTTAGATAGAGGTACTGAAAGGATTTTCAAAATATAACAAAAATAATTTATTTAGAGGTTTATTTTTACATGCCCCGAGATGTTTTATCTTCATAAAATACAAACCCCGAAGAACAATTGGCAATATAAACTACCACGCAGTCCTTTTTTCATTTTAGGGAACAGGTAAGCATATCTACAAGCAAGACCTGGATTATAGGGTAGATGATTCAAAATATGGAAGGCCACATTGCGCACAGTAGCCAGCACAAAACGATTTTTGTTGACGGGAGCATAGTCATGCAGGAGCAGAACAACTTTCGAATATTTCCCCTTCTTTTTTCTTTACTGACTTCTTTAAAACACCAGGATTGGACCGTAGTATTCTCCAGTTATGGAAATTTCTTTATTTTTGTAATCAATTAAAAAGATTACTTCGTAAGAAAAAGTTGATTCTACATTTGCGAACCATTGTTTAGAATATAAACATACTTTCAACAGTAATTTTAAAATACTTCATATCCAAGATAAAAGTAAAAAACTTGATCTCCTAGAATCATTAGAAATTTCTAGAATTAAATAATTAGGGTTAGCGTTAAATAATCAAACCAACCTATGTCACTACCCACTTTTGTCCTTAGATTTGTAATATGTTTTCCAGTATATAATTTCTCGCACTAATGTAAATTCTTCATTATTCATCAACTTGATGAAGTCGCTGTGCGATGAAACAACGTTGTAGTGGTTTACTATATAATTAAAATTTTGAAACTTTAAAATCAGTGTTTTATTTTTATTATCAAATACGTAGGTACCTATATAAATATAAAAAATGAACTAATTCATCAATTGTAACAAATTAAGTTTTTATTTTTTTCCAGCTATAATTACTAAACTTCTATATAAAAAAATACTAATGTTTCCTAGCATAAAAACTGCATAATCAGATTTTGCGATTTAAGTGATCTTTCAACAACAACAAAAAACTATTTTCCAAAGGCAACTGACACTATCGACACCGCACAACAGGTGTCAAATGTAACACTCGAAGTGTCAATTGTAACATCTGTTTATGAATGGTTATAGGGCACAGTTTATTGTGGTTTAATATTTTATAATTTATAATAATATTCATTTTATAAGATTATATTTTTTATTAGAAACGCAACTACAACTATAATAATAATAACTTATGGATATTTAATAAGTATTTCCGAATCAAAGTTTAAAAAGATAACTGAATTTCAAAAAATATTTAATAATAAAATACGTATAGCTGCAATAAATTTTGTGGTTGTTAATAATTGCGTGTACTTTAGCAGTCATTCTCTATGTAAAAAGTATCTTGTGCAGTCATTTACCTTATTAGAAACATACATTTGCAAGAGAGAACGTCCTAAATCGATCTCTATTTATGATGGGTTAGGCATCTGCGTAATTTGAATGTTAAATTCTAGATGAATAACTTTCAAACCAGTATTTTTACGCTTCAGCCAATGAGACGGTACCGTAACTGTCCCACCACCGAATATTTTGACGGCTATACCAAAAACGTATGAATAGGATTGGTGATGGTGGGTCGGGATTAGAAATTTCTAGTTTTTAATTGCCTTGACCGCCATTACTTAGACCATGCATACACGTTATATATAGCCTGATTTCTTTTCAGGATGTTTTTATGTTGTTGTTTCCGTTTTGTCATTTTATTTAGTAACAGAAGATACATACATATACTCACATAGGCACTGGGATTTCTTTCTTTTTTTCATGAACACCATAAAGTCGTAGGTAATATTTCAATTAAATAAAATATTAATTAATAATCATTACTTTGTCTTAACAACGTAATTACGAATAATTAGATGTACATTATTATATTAGTGCTATTATTTTATAGAGTTAAATCTAATTTAATTGAAAACATGGTACACTTTAGGTACGTTAATTTAGTTAAAGTCACAGTTATACTCGGAACGAAGGTGTTCAATTAAAATGGTTTCTTGGAGCTTTCGCTTTTAATTGAATACTTATGTGTGTGAGAATAATATGTACAAGACAAAATTGCGCCCACTAAATGCAGTAATACACACATTGCACGTAAGGCACTTGATTCATATTTCATCATGGTTATCCTCTGCAAAAGACGCATCGCAAAACATATCATTTACGTCATCCGTATTTTGTGAAGACTGAGTGTCAGGAAAGTCATTATTATCACTGCCACTATATGCCATCCGTTCTTGTTGACTTACAAAATTTAGCTTTCACCTCCATAATTTCAAAACAATTAAATTTGATTATATAATAAGTTAAATTGGTCTTTCATTATTGTAAAAATTGAAATGTCAAATTCAATATTTCTTAAAAATTGGTATAATACAATTACAACACCGATACATGAAAACACAGTAGGTTAATAAACCTACACGTTTTATGTTTAGGTACACGTAATACTGCAAATTATATATATATTTAGCATAATGTTGTATATATATATATACAACGTGTCCACGTAAGTATGAGGCAAATGGGAAATTCTTTTATTATTGATTTTACAGCAAACTTTATGGAAGGAAAAGTTCGAGCATCAGAAGAAACCTAATATTTTTTATTCAAAGTTGCTTTCTAGTACTTGGTTAGAGAGAAAATTAAAAACAAATAATTTTGCCATAAGAGTAAACTACATTTATTTTTAAAGATATCAAAAATATCCATATAAAAACGTTGTTTCAAATTTTAAAATATGCACAAATATGAATTTATATTAACATAACTAATAAAATTAAAATTCACTGTTATAGAGAAATAATAGTAGTAAATACGTAATAATTTTTAACTGCTATCTATATTTCAGTAATTCTGTTGTTGTCATGTGGACTGTCACTTCAATAATAAATTTCGTGTGATTTTCAGGTAAAATAATTTACAGTTGATATCAAATTCTTAGAGCTGATATGCATGGAATTAAACAGAAATCATATACTCACAATATTTAAGAAGTGGTTTTTTTTATAATATACAATAAATATGAAATTGACAAAAATAACAAATTCAGAAATGCAGGTAGAAGAAACTATTCAAGGTAATGTCCTTCCCGTTGAACGCACAAGTTTGTATACGCCTGTTGAAATCCTTGCATGCATGTTCTAACATTATAGGATTATTTCTTAAGAACAGTACCGCATCATTTATTTTGTTTTTAAAGTCTTCTACATTCTGAAAAGGTCTTTCTGAATATACTTTATTCTTTAACCATCCCCAAACAAAATAATCCATAGGATTTAGGTCGGATGAGCGCGCTGGCCATATGGAAAAGGTGCATTACGTGCTATCCATCTTTCCCCAAATTTTTCATTTAAATAGTTGACAACTATTCGTGCACTATGTGCAGGTGCTCCATCTTGCACAAACCAAAGGGTTCTCCTAATTTCTAGTGGCAATTCATTTAATTCGTTATCGAGGTCTGTTTGCAGAAATTCAATATAACGTTGTGAATTTAATGTCATTTGGAAAAAATACGGATCAAAAATTTTTCTATTTAAAATCCCTCACCAAACATTTACCTTTTGCGAATACTGATTCTTACAAGGAATTCTAAAATTTGCATTGACAGGCGACCACCAACGACAATTTTGTGCACAAACAACACCATTGGTTGCAAATGTTGCTTCATCAGTAAATAAAATATTTTTGAAAAATGATTTGTGCGTTTCAATTTCAGCTTGAATATCCAAAGAAAATTCAAATCTATTATTACCTATAGTCCCGTTCTTGCAAGATTTGAATATATCTCGGCTTATAGGGGTGATACCTATTGCTAACCAAAATTTTGCTTAGCGATGATTTCTTCATATCTAAATTACTTGCAATTTTTCTAACAGAAATTTTAGGATTTTCAATTACGCTTTGCATAATACGTAAAGGATTTTCTAAACTTCTCACATGTTTTTCTCGTTCTTTCTTGAAACGCATTTTTAAACTACCACTAGCTTTAAACTGATATAAAATTTTCGACACGCTTTGGTGACTAATTGTTTTGTTAGGATGTCTTTCATTGAAAACATCAGCTGCTTCTCTGCATGTCTTGTAATTATCTCCATAAATGAGAACTAACTCAGCTCTCTCTTGCATAGTTAATCGTTCGGCCATGTTTGATATAGTTACTTAATATATTATTTTCTTAAAATGACTGATTTATTAAAGTGACAGCGAGTGTCAAAATGACATGGAAATTATTATTGAAGTGACAGTCCACATGACAACCACAGAATTACTGAAATGTAGATAGCAGTTAAAAATTATTAAGTATTTACTATTATTATTTCTCTGTAACAGTGAATTTTGATTTTATTAGTTATGTTAATATAAATTCATATTTGTGCATATTTTAAAATTTGAAACAACATTTTTATATGGATATTTTTGATATCTTTAAAAATAAATGTGGTTTACTCTTATGGCAAAATTACTTGTTTTTAATTTTCTCTCTAACCAAGTACTAGAAAGCAACTTTGAATAAAAAATATTAGGTTTCTTCTGATGCTCGAAGTTTTCCTTCCTATAAAGTTTTCTGTAAAATCAATAATAAAAAAATTTCCCATTTGCCTCATACTTACGTGGACACGTTGTATATACTATAGGTAAGCTTACTCCATTTTTTGTTAACTGCATATTTATACATAGCAAAGTCAGCGAAATAAAAACCCGACTTCTAACGGAAACGCATTTCGATTAGTAGCAATTTATCAAGTAAGCCACTAAAATGGCGAACCAATATAACGTCATTTTAGAGATAAAAAATATTATTTACGTAAGTGCATTTGCTATATATGCGGCTAAAGTAACAGGGTACTCAGTTAATGGCGACAACAATAAAATAATTTAAAGAACTGCATGATAAAGTTATGGTAATGAAATCTAGTATAATTAAGGACAATGAAGATAAACCTGCAAATTTAGATAATATAATAGACGATACATCTACAAAATTAGATTTACATTTATACACGCACTGTATACACATACTTTAGAAACAAATTACACTAGATGTCTCCACTAGTTTTGGACAAGAGTAAAACTTTAAGAACTCTATCACTGCAAAAAAACAGTAGAGTATTACAATTTAGACTAAATCATTATTGAACGTATATCTGTAGATGAATATGAATGATTCTTATTGAGACTAAGTTCTAAATCTTCTAATACAGATAATTAATTCAAAGTATTATTAATCGCCAAACATTGCCCCGAGTCGTATGCGCAATTGAAATCAAAAATTCACAAATTTATGATTGATCAGAGTACTTTAATAAGAAGTTAGTGAGTGCAACTTCGGTAAGCATTACTATTATTAAACTATCGTACAATATATTTCAGACTGTATCCGAACTCTTTGCCTTCAGATTTGTAACCCCGGGCGGATACAAATTTGAATAAAAGAGTTGGAATATCTACAGCACATTTTGTGAGTTCTTGACTCATAATATTGAAACGTAAAGGTCAAAGGGAAAAAATGACGACGCAGCACTCATACACCCCACCCCATTTAACTATCAAGACTTGCTAGGAGATATTTAACGAGTAAAGTGTTTAAGAAACTTAACAGTGTTGTTCTGTATACGCTGAAGTGTACAGATAACTCGGTTTTTATTAATCAGTACTACTGTAGTGACAACATAGTTGTCGGAATAAAGCCTTCGCAGTACATTAGTGTGGTAAAGGTGATTTTATTAGTGTTTTTGTTAAAAAAGGCGTCTTTATTTTATTATTAGCAATTTATTATTTCATATTTTAGAGAATTTCACTATATTGCATATATTCTTGAGTCGAAATTGTTGTATATATTATTGCTTTACTCAAAGCAATAATAGTAATAATAAGCAAAATATTTTTATAAAATAGTTTTTACTGCACGGAATATTTTTTACGTATTTACGACTAATTATGTTTTGTGTTGTTGACGAAAGACAAAAATTTGGTAGCGATTATTTCTTGACTCAAAGCAAGCGTGAGTCCTTTTTAAAATTAGTGCTAGATTCTCTGGAGCAATAGACAATTCTTCAGTGAAATACAAAAATTTATTTGTTTAGATTTGTATTTAGAAGCTGTAACACTAACTAAGAAATTAGATTATACTAGGAAGACTGTACAAGTTTTGCAATATGACGCGAAAGGTATGACAAGCATAGTGTTGAGATATGTTCAAATCTACATTGTAGCCGACAGTTAGACTTCTCTCTCTACAACAGCCCACTTTATCGACAGATACAACTTTGCCCTGCGGCTGGAATAGTGAACAACGAATAGAGGAAATAATACCTATAATAGATAACGATTGTCTATTTCATACAACCGTATTCAAGTGAAGGAATGTGTCTAATTAGGGCGCAACCTTGATTATTCGTGTATTCACCGCCTACAAGACAACACCTGGAGAAGCTGCAAACATCATTTTAGCAACCCGCATTAGAGAAGCACGAACAATATCAAAGTGAAGCTAAACAAAGAGGCGAGCGTGAGCATTATGATGAAATGAGAAAAAACCCTTATACCAGAATGGTGGAAACATCGAATACATGGTTATGTCGACTATATACTGCCTGGCACAAGTACTTTCCTTGTGCGGATGCTTCAGGGAGTATTTGCAACAACGCAAGAGAGCACAGGCAAATTATTTGCCTTATTGCGAGATGATATGCTATAGGTACATAAATTATTTGTATGCTGGCCATGGCCCAAAAAGAGATAAAAATTCAATGAAGACAACATGACAGCAAAAGGAGAAGCATATGGCGTAGTAAAAACTATATAACTGATAGCAAGAGAAAAGAAGAAAAACAACTGTTCCTATAATGGCAGAAAATACCTTATACTACGTCAGTATTAAAGTGATGCTATATGGCTTTCCAGTGTGGGGCACGAGAAGGAAGTAGGAAGGAGATTTTTGCTCAGTAAGAATTTGGCACAACCCGCACTAATTACATGCCTCTGCATGGTTTATGTTAGATTTTTTTGTAATTCATTTCAAATAAATTGGTAAAAGAAATTCCAAAGAGTAAATATGGTGAATTCTCAAGACCTGGTTCTTTACCCAAAAGAAAATTGACTGCAGTTATCGCGACATAGAAAAATTTTTAGACACCAGTAATTCGTATAATTAAGCACTTTCAACTGAGAACAAATTAGTCCTTTTGGATACCAACGAGTAGATCGTACGGATTGCGTTATGGGGCAACGAGATGCTCGAGAAGTTTGAAAACGTAAGACATCGTTATACAGCATCTTAATAGGTGCCCAAATTCGACATAAAACACAGAAGAAAGTCTGATTCTGTAAAGAATTGTCGCTCGCTTATGAAGAAAATAACGACCGCCTTCTTTACTGTAAGAGGATTTGTAAAGCACATGGTGCTGAAGACAGTTAACGCAAATTAATGTAATACACCGAAAACTGCCTGCCCAAGTTGGTGAAGCACTCGAATAATTCGTCCAGGCTCGAAACTAGATACGTGGTTCTTCCACTACAGCCCGGAGAAAGACTTCCAACGACGATGGTCTTATTAGTGCGAGGGGTAGTAATAGTAACCAGGTTTCAAATTAAACGCAAAAGAAAATGGTTTGATGAGTGATTTCAAACAAAAAGAATTTGCACAAAAAGTGCTAATGTTAGACGATTGAAATATAAACTTTTCTTCAATCGTCTACCATTATAATGACGCACTTTCTGATATTTTGCAGTATAATATCTGTTTATCGTTAATGTATAGTGTTTTTCCACTTTTTATGCCACTGCACAGTCTTGCTTGGACTCAACTTCATAATGATAAACACAAGTTTCATGCCAAGATGAACATGAAGGATTTATAAATGGTTGTATCAAATACTGCAGTCATTCCTAAGAGTTGTGTCTTCTTCAACAGAGCATCTTCCATTGTTAAATTTTCAATGTCTTTAAGAAGTTCTGAAATGGCTACCTCGATAGGCTGGTTCGGCCAAGTGATAGTGGTAGTCTTCAAGCAATACAAATGAACTCGGCAAGAATCCTCGTAAACCGATGCCATCTCTTCCAGTATGGTATGGACAGGCTATCCTTGTTTGTTGTTTTTGTTGCTTATTCGATGCTAGTTTAATGATTACTGATGCGATAGTGTTTGAATTTTATATTTATACTAATAATGAGTGACCGAACTCTTTACGATACGGAAGATCTCTCCCACTACCATCGGACCCTTACATTCCGCAAACTTAAAAATGCTCCCTCGTACATTGGGGGTGTCGTTCATAATTTAAAGGTGTGTAAACACAGACCGGACAAAATATCAACTACAATGCCCTGCAATATAAACATGTATACGCATATTAACATATTTCACCAAACCCTGAAAACTGACGCAGTAGTGTGTTTTAATGTATGTCAAGATCGCAAAAATTGAGCAGCAGTTTTAGAGCAAAATTTCAAAATCCCCTTAACATCATTCACGAATAGCTGCACAGTCCGATTTAGAAGAAAGATACTGCAATAAAACTTAACGTGCATATTATACAACTTCATCTGTTTGCTTCAACGACACGGCACACTTAATTATCATTCGCTCGCTGTTGAAAAGGAATAACATTATCTTGCCCAAATCTTGTTTACAATCAGACTGTCTCGTTATAAACGGACCCGAAGAAATTGCCGTTTCCCTTCTGTGTGACTGTAATTGTACGCCCGAAAATACTTTCACTTGAATATCATTATGAAGTGCACGATGGGACGGCATTTTTACTGACACCGGGTAGTTATGAAACACTCATTGAAAAGCGATAGCGGTTTTATTTTAAAAGCGAATTCACTTGGCGAGTGCGTATACGTATGTATATATTGTATACATATACATTTATGTACAAGCATACATAATTTTTTACGAGTACTTTGACCTTGAACTTGAACTACATACATGTGCACTCTGTTTACCGCAACGATGTATGCACCACTTCCAACATGCTTGCTTTATTTATAACTGGTAGGTACAACGTTAATATTTAAACTTACCAATGCGCTGCAGTACACATAGCAGGTGCTTAGCATTTCAAATCTGATTTCATAATATTTACAAATGAAAAGCTAATCTCATATTTAACAGCATATATAAAGATACCTAAACCATGTCCAATACTCAGTCATTTCAATACAACAGGAAGAACTGCTTTTATTGGTAGTTGTCTGGAATAAATTGGGGATCTTGGGACAGAAGCTCTAAATGGCAGTCTATTTTCTAATTTTTGTTAATAGTTTACTGTGCGCGTGTAAAACTAAGCCAGATTAGTTTTATACGCGCCTTTTACACATTGACTACAAATACTTGAATGCTTTTTCTACTATGCCTAAAATATTTTAAATATTTAAAAAAATACATTTGCTGTTGGTAAATGAAAATAGGAAACCACATTGTGGTTTCCTATATTGGAGATGACGTTCAATACAAATGAGTCATCTCCGCGTGGAAGGCAAAGTGTACCTTAATGAATAAAAATATTTCAGTCGTTTTCCACAGTGATAGCCGTTCATCTGCTGCACCTTTTAAATTTATTTTGTATTATACAGAGTGTTCCATAACTTGTTAGCTGATCATAGTTTTAGTTTTTGAAATGGAATATCCTATACGATGGAAACGCGTTACATTCAGTTGCACGTCATACCAGCTCCATGACGACTCGCCTTGTATATGTTGCCGGATCTATTTTTATTTCTATCAGTGACATTTGATATAACCAAAGGAAAAAATTATTCACAATACAATAACTATAACTTAATATATTTAGTAATTGAAATGCGTATATTACGATCAATTTATAAATCTTCTATTTAGGCTAATGAAATAAATGCCCTCAAGTATATTTTAACATAGTAACTTTTTTAGTTTCTCTAATACAGTTATGACAACATGTAAACGTAATCGATGACGTGCAACTGAACTTAAAGCGTCTTCAGTATATATTGATGCATTCCCCGTACTATTTTTAGTCAAAGAGTAATAAGATAGTGTAGATAGTTTAAATTAACTTGAGCAATTATTATATCCTAATCAATCGGCTTCGTTTTACATTTTATGAAATTACAATAGTATGATGCCATAAGTTATTAATTGAATTTAATATATTCAATTAACCTTTCTATATTTTGGTACCATGGTATTTTGGTATAGTGGTTACCTAATTTTTATGTTAATTAGACCCATCTTCTCATGTTTAATTATAAATTAAACTTAAAGCTATTACTGCAGTTTTAACGTTGTTTCTCGAGCTTTAGTTTTTTTTTTCTAAATTTATAATTACTTCTACTATTTCCTCTCTAGTTGGTTCATCACATTCGTTGTTCTCTCCGATTCTCATACTTGATTCTTCATTTTCCTCTTCACTATCATCCTTTAACATGTGGCGAGAATGTCCTCTCAATCTTTCCATTATGCTAGCTTAGATAGGAGTCTCAGGATACTATCTTTCTCTTTAACAAATAAATACTGATTGGTTAAACCTTCTTTCGTTTTCTTAATTTAAAAATACCGAATTTTTTCCTCTTGTAAATCCAAGTTATGAGAAAGAAAAATTAAATAATCGACTGCACGGCAATACTGAAAATATAGAGAAAAGAATGAATGCCAGAAACTTGGGCAAATATCACTTCAAAAAAAAAAGGTAGCCTATATAGTTGAAACCATACCTGTCAAAAGGTAAATAGAAGTGAGAGTTAGATCACACATATGGGAATATCAAGGAAGGTTCAGTATGGGTACAGAGGCAAGTGACCAAATATTTACGCTCAAGGACACATAAACGACATCCTACGAATACTACATTTTAGTAGTAGCACTGTTTATTGACTTCAAAAGAGCGTACGATTTAATAGAAGGAACTAAGATAAAGAAAATTATGGAAGAGTTCGACGTATCCCGAAAATTAGGAAGATTACTGAATATGGCAGTGACAAAAAACAACAAGTAATATGTGAATAAAAGGTCAAACAACGAAAGACTTCACTATAAGAACAAGGTTACAAGGAGACCTTTTCTCCACCTTGTTAAAAGTAACCACTTGACTAATTCTAAATTAAATTTGAAGAGCATAACTAGTTGTGTGTTTGAGAGAAATGCATTACAAGAACTATAACAGGAAATACAAGCGCTGGAACTGTGAACTATCTATTGCGATCAAAGCACACATCCAGAAAGGTAAGATTTCGCCTGCATGCAACAATATTACGACCTACGAGGAAAGAATAGAACAGGAGAGATAATAAACTGGTGGGGGAATAGGTATTATTTAGACGAAGTTACCACTTTAAGGCAAGTCGTTATGGCAATATTGACCAATCATAGTTTATAAAATGAGTATTTTGAATAACTTGTCATATATCTGACACTACATCTATGACATGTAACATACATATTCTATGCATTGAGGCGGCCATATTGAGTTACCACATTTGGACAAGTATTATTATTAAGGAGACTCTCCTGTTCTATTCTCTACTCGTAGGTTACGACCATCTGCAGCATACGGCTGCGAAACCGGAATATTGAATAAAAAAACACAAGAAAACTAGATGAGAAGGAAACAAAAACTGAAAATATTAAGAACAATTTTAGAACAAAGCAGGTAGTTGATGAGTAACAAAAAAGAACAAAGAGACAAGTTTATGAAATTATATGCAAAACCTACAATGGCTATGTATGTAAAAATAAGATGACTGGGGTGGCTGTAGTAGTTAAGGGAGTTGTTAGAAGTCTGTGTAACTACTAATAACTATAACAAAGAATTAAATATTATTAAGCAAATAGCAGTTAATAATAACTACGACCCAAAGTTAATTGATAATATCATAGCTGAGAAAACGCACAAACAAACTTTAGATGAAATATTCCCTTTGGATAAAAATAAAAATAATCAAAGGTAATATAACGAGATCTTGACAAATAGTCGACTATTTCATTGTGATCAATTTTTCGAGTGTGCGCTACGGTCAATTTGACGAGACCAAAATTGGCATTAATAATTTGACTAGAGCACGAGAGCTTTAGCTCGAGGGCTTTAGTCTTTAATTATTAATGCCAATTTTGGTTAAGTCAAATTAGGAGGCACACGAGAAAAATTGAAACAATGTAATAGTCGACTACTTATCAAGCTCGAGCTATATTTGTTAAGATTATTTCCTAAACCAAGTTTCATAGTAAAAAATGAGTTGTCAAATCGATGTGATTATCAATAATTTCATCCGAAACATCGCTAAATCTCTTTTTGTCGGACATTTTCATCTATTTGACACGTTTGCCACTTAATGAAAAAATACATACTTGATTTGTTACCTACATTTGAATAGTCGATTTGTAATAGTCGCTGATATCAAGAACCGGTACCGTTCATTGGTTAATTTCAACTTCAGTTTTGATTGTGATTTGACAAAATTTAAATTTGACGGGTGAAGGAAATAATCAAAGATAATATAACGAAATCTTGACAAATAGTCGACTATTTCATTGTGATCAATTTTTCGAGTGTGCGCTACGGCCAATTTGACGAGACCAAAATTGGCATTCGAGCTTTAGCTCGAGGGCTTTAGTCTTTAATTATTAATGCCAATTTTGGTTAAGTCAAATTAGGAGGCACACGAGAAAAATTGAAACAATGTAATAGTCGACTACTTATCAAGCTCGAGCTATATTTGTTAAGACAATTTAATTCATCTGTCAAAAACATGACATTTTAATACACGCTGTGTTAGTTTGCCATCGGATAAACTGCATGTTTGCTAGCGGATAAACTGCATGTTGATTTTCCATGGCAACGTAAATTCAATTCTGACAGTATCGTTCAAATAAATTTCATACATAAACATATGTATTTTTCTCTTTCTTTTGTATATGTATTCAAAGGAATGTTAAATAAAAATATTTCGGTTTATTAATATTAATTAAATGATTCATTAAATTGTCTTACCAAATACCATTCGAGTTTGTGTTTATTTCCGGAACAAACTTTCATTTTGACAAAACTCAAACTTTGTTGCTTAAGGGTAACACGACTCGAACAAATAACAAAAGGTAAAACCGCTCCACCTTCGGTGTCGCGGTTTTACCATGTTATTTGTTCTCGTCAGTTACCAAGCAACAAAGCTTTCGTTCAAAATGAAAGTTTGTCCGGATAAACACAAACTCTTATGGTATTACCCCCGATTATTTCCTAAACCAGTTGTCAAATCGATGTGATTATCAATAATTTGATCCGAAAAATCGCTAAATCTCTTTTTGTCGGACATATTCATCTATTTGACACGTTTGCCACTTAATGAAAAAATACTTACATACTTGATTTGTTACCTACATTTGAATAGTCGATTTGTAATAGTCGCTGATATCAAGAACCGGTACCGTTCATTGGTTAATTTCGACTTCAGTTTTGATTGTGATTTGACAAAATTTAAATTTGACAAGTGAAGGAAATAATCAATATAAATGTTTAACATACATAGGTAGACCCTCAGTTAAAATTAAAACATTTTTAGAAACTTTAGACCTAAATATATGCCTTAAAACAGATAACAATTTATCTAGGTTCATTAAAAACAGTAAATCCAAACCGTTAAAATTTAATAAATCTGGAGTATATAAATTAAAATGTGGTAGTAATTGTGACAAAATTTATATTGGGAGAACGTTCAGAAATTTCAAAACTAGAATTTCAGAACATAAACGTAGTTATGATAACAAAAAACTAGATTCTAATTACTCAAATCACTTATTATCAGAAAACCATTTGTTTGATCCGGAGTTTGAAATTTTACATGTACAAAATAAATCCCATAAATGAAATCTCTTAGAAGCCCTTGAAATAAATAAAAACAAAAATTCTGGGAATTTACTTAATGACCAACTAGATATTAACCGTTCTCCATTACTAAACCTATTCGTTTAGGGTTTTTTCCGTGTGCCTATTGTGATGAAGTGCCTCGTATGTCTTTCCCACCCCCCTTTTTGTATCGTTTCTGTGAGTCATATATACCTACTTGCAATTACCAAACTTAGGTACGTATTTCACTTGTAGAGTAGTTATTATACCATCGCTGTTTGACAAAGCTACAGTGTTAGCGAAACGCGTCACAGCCTTTATATTTTTGTAAATATAGTGAAGATTTAAACAAATTTGTTGTTTTATTTTACGTTGAATAATGCTTTTTCTAAAGAAAAGTGAAAAAAAAAACTTTGTACACCTTTTCAAGCAAACTGCGGGCACGTAGGAGTATGAGATTTGGCATAGTTAATGTTCATATGGAGGAGTGCAGAATGATAAAATTTATGTATAATATGTGTTACAAATCTTTAAATTAAGAAAGTAAAAAGGTGGAATTTCGACCACTAGTATAAATTATTTTGTGAAAATGTATGTATATAGTTGAACAACGTCCCATCCCACAACTTCTTTATTTATTATCCGATCTCAATAATTAACAAACGTGTAAAAATGGTTCGATAAACTTTATAAACTGGCCGTTATCCCATCTTTTCAACGCTGTCTTGAAAACTTACCGATAGTCAACTTTTTTTTTTAATGGACACTAGTTTTTTTCGTTTAGTCTGGTCGATATTTTTTTTCTAAATCTAGTATTGTTCATTTAGTTATCATTAAGTTGATATTATTACCCGTTTACTATTAAATTTTTAAGTGTGTGTCTGACAGGCTTTGAATGACTTATTTGTAGCTTTTGTTTCGCGATTTTTTTTTTCACGGTAAATTTCATAGTAAGCGGAAAAAGGTTGCAGATAATACAATTTTTGTTTAAAATTAATTATCAACCAAATGATAACTACATAAACATTACTAGATTCAGAAAAAAATTATTCACCAGATTAAAGTAAAAAAATTACAGGTGTCCATTTAAAAAAAAATTGATTATCGTTACATATTCAAGAGAGGCGTTAAAAAAATGCGATTTGGGCCAGTTTATAGAATCTGTCAAACCATTTTTTTACTTTCTTTATTTATTGAAATGGGATAATAAATAAAGAAGTTACGGGATGGGACATTTTTTTATCGAACAGGCGGTATCCTAATAATATAAGAATTCACTGCGCATCTTGTGAGAAGGGCATCTCACCGGTCTGCTCTCAATCTGTGAGCTGTAGCCTGCTTATACCGTATGTGTCAATTTTCATTAGGTATAGGGATTCAATGTTTACGTGCGATTTATACGTATACAAGTAATACATGGCAACGTGGCACCCCTACTGTCCGTCACCAATCCCGGCAACAATCGACATCACAACGATTTTCTCCGATCTTCCCACCAGATTTTACATTCAATGTAAAGCTTAATAATTCTCTGCGTTTACTGAAAGGAAAAAGAAAAACAAATCCTTGCAACTCGTAAATATTATTTCTGAACGCATTACAAAAACTCAAGCCGGTGGTCGAATAGTTACTGCTAACCACGCTAACTTGTATTTACGAGCATGCAACGGTCGTGCTGGCATTGGAAAGGAAAGAAGGGGTACTATGTTGCCACGTACTGTATGGATTGATCGCCTATGGCTAATGAAAATTGACACATGCTGTATAGTTATTGAAATACAACTTTTAATACAGTCTTTATAGGCATTCGCCCACTCCTTTATATATGTAATTATCTGTGTGCGTGTCATGTAGGTACTTAACTCTGGTTATACTCTCCAATACCGATCTCAAATCTAATATTGCCTTTTATTCATTAACTTCACTCAACGATATTTATTATTAGCAGTAATGTAACATTAAACCAAAGAAAGCACTGCAACACACCTGATTAAAGCGAGGTACCATGATCAGTATATAAATAATATAATTATTGATGACGAAAATAAAGACATTATTATAAATTATAAGCGTGGAAGAGAACCAATAGCTCTCTATATAATTATAAGTCTTAATGAAGAAAACTAACAAGTTACAAAAAGGAAACAATATCGATAAACTAACAAATCGCACTGAAATTGTGATATGATAGATTATAAACGATAGACTGGTCACTTTTCCTTATTGTTTTCTTCTAAATATAGCCATTAATATTACGAAGTGGCACATCTACGAATTTTCAAGAACTTTATTATTATAGATACACATATTTCTATAGGATTCGATTCTAATTTACAACGTATATCCTCAAATAATACTGCTTTCATTATATGTAAGAAGTAATAGTATTTACTCTTTTCTTTCATTATTAATAACGTGTCATATTCGCCGGTTGTAATACATTCGAATTGGTCGACATAAGAGTTATTGAATTTAAATTTTATACCAGAGTATCTCGAGGCGAACAGAATACACCGGTTTTTTGTCTATTCCTTGCAGCCACGTCAAAGGAAATGCATTATTCCTTCTTTTTAAAATACATAGTTTCAACGGTTTACTTTATGCACAGGTTATTCCTGCATATCCGTACTCAACGAGATGTTTTTATTTCGTTACTTTTTATGAAGTAAATGCCATAATTTTTGTTACTATAATGCTGCCTTGCCTTTAATTTCCCCTCATTATATTCTTGTGATTCTTTTTATTATATATTAATATTAACAACTATTTCTAAAATAAATGTAGCAATATAGACTAAAAAGTCTAAAAGCCAACAAATTTATTTTAAAATCTTTATACCAGGTTTCCCAGCAGAGCAGTAAAGTCCATTGTTGGTATCTAATAATAAGCTCTACAATTTAAAAATATTTTCATTTATACAGAGTGTTCGATAACGACGAATCAACACAAACTTATGTTTTTTTAAATGGAAAGCTATTCATTTTTTACTTTCTTATACGTAGTATAAGGAAGTATTGTGATGATGAAAATTTTCGACCTCGAGATTTTTGCAGATGTCCACGGTTTGAAGTCCCCTGATACCGAAAAAGTGGTTTTTAAAAAATGTCTGTGTGTGTGTCTGTCTGTCTGTGTGTCTGTGTGTGACCACGATAGCGGTCAAACCGCTGTAGATATCAATTCCAAATTTTGTATTTACGTGTACAATCTCCCTCTTGAGATCTTATTAGTTTTTCAGTAAAATCGGTAGACCGGAAGTAGCAGTTTACTTCGGTGAAAAAATCGAATTTTGCCAATATTTCGTCAATTACTAAGTTTAAACAAATTTATAAAGAATTTAAACATACTCAAAATTAAATTCGAGACAAATTATCTTAAAAGAGTTTTTCGAAATTCCAACCGGAAGTAGGTCTTTTACTCTTATCGAAAATCATTTTTTTGCGATTATCTCGCAAGTCATGCTTTCTAGGCAGGTAGATTACGAGCATAAAAGTATGTATATTATAATTTTAAATATCTTTTGTATAAAAAAAATTTCAAAATTCGGACCGGAAGTACCACTTTTACTCTTACCGAATATCGATTTTTTGCAGATATGTCGTAAATTATGCATTCTATATATATTTATTAAGAGTACAAAAGTATTTAGAGTTGAATTTGCAATGTTTTTTGTGTACATGAAATTTCAAAATTCGGACCGGAAGTGGCACTTTTACTCTTAGCGAATAGCACTTTTTTTCGAATATCTTGCAAAGTATGCATTCTATAGCGATTTATTAAGAGAATGAAAGTACTTAGAACAGGATTTTGAATAAGTTTTGTATAAAAAAATTCTTAAAATTGTATAGTTTGAAACGCTCATACGTATAGGAAAGTCGTGTGGTGGCCACACCTCATTTTTTACATTTTATGATAGCCCTTGAAGAGCTGATCTATGGCAATTTTTCGTTAAAATTTGTACAACATTTGAAAAGTTGCTATGAAATAACGATTGATGATGAAATACCTATTATGGGCTAAATTAGTAGAGATATCTTTTTAGTACGTGCAATTATTATTTATTTCGACATATCGATGCATGTTCTTTAGAATTACATACCATTCGTTAAAGTTGACAATTCTAAAAAAAATTAAATCTTATATTTATGTCATTGAAAAGTACTTAAAATTTTCTAATTAAATGTATGAGAAAGTATGAAACTGAAGAACTTGAAGTTGTAAATTTAAAATGTAAATCATTTACATTTTAAATTTAAAAAAATATGGAAGGTTTAGTATTGTAGTGAGAATTTTATTTTAAGTCAAGTGTAATATGGAAACTACAACAAAACAATAATACTTATACTTATGAAAATGTAATAACATTTCTGAAGAAGACCAATGATTGAAGGTCGAAACATAAAATAAAAATTTACATTCTATTCTACAGGAGCATTTTCATTTAACTACCGAAAGTACCAGCGAAGTGAACACACATATATATAAGAAAATTAAAAGTAAATGTGTTCCCTATAGATCTTAGAAAACTCCTTTCAAGAAGTGAACTTTCCAAAAATGCGAAAGTGCTAAACAGGCGCAGATAGGTTGCAGACAAATATATATGTTTCTTTGTCAAGTTTATTTCAAAGGCAATTCTTAATTGAATATTATTATTTTACACTTCCAAAAGAAAACCGGATGTAGACATTATACAGTAACTTTCAAAAATTATTCATGCGAGATTAAAAAATCACATAGAAATAATGAACATTTTGATTATTAACGATATTGGCTATATAAAAAATAATGTATAATATAAGAAAAGGAAAATACAATAAACTTTGCCTATATACGAGTGAAAAGAAAACAATTGAAATTTCACAAGATAAAACTATTAGGGGTCCTCGCTAGTGGATCTGTCAACAATGGCAAAATAGCAGATTTTAGAATCCAGATATTTTTGTTGATTTTAAAGATGGAGAAAACCTTTCAACGTCAACTTACGAAGAATTTAGTATTCTACCCGGCTGAAGAATCAAATTTAGAAAAAAATTATCGGATTACAGAAAATTAATTAATATGTCAAAATATTAAAAACCAGTTTTCTCAAAAATCCTTCGGAGGAGATTTGTTTGCTTGGGTTCACGTTATAAATTGAATAGAAAGCTACCCGGCTGTGCACTTATTTTTCGTTCAACTATTCTTTACTTTGTTTAAAATGAATATAAAATAAATTAAAATTAGGCAACCCACATTACAATGAATTGTTATTCTGCTATAAATATTTCCCGCAGTTACAAATGTGTAAATAGTTGGTCAGAAATGAATTTTTATTCGCTTAGATATTGAGTTATTATTACAAATAATTATTATAATTTCCCTATGTGTAAAAGTACTCGGACATCCTTGACTTATTAAATTATGTGCTATGCAACCAATATTACATTTCCCATTCACTAGCGAGGATCCTTAAAGGGGATATTTTTTTTGCAGGTATGCAATAAAATCACGCTCGTTCTATTTAATACATTTCACTAATATATTATAACGTTTTCGGGTTCGCAATAAACAACTCGTGCAATTTATTTATTTAAAACAGTCTGTATATTCACAAACGTAAAATTAATTACAATATAAAAATGTAAAATACATGTAACGCACTTAAAATTATTACAAATAGATTAACACAGGTATTTATTTCTATTACTAATATTTATGTAACACTACCGTATTTATATCACTTCTATTTATATAACACCGTACCACGCAAGGAACTATTTATTTATTTCTTATATTTATTTTTACTTTGGTCTGTTCCGCGCGACGAGTACTTAAGGACTTTCTTATTCCGGAATTACTCATCCATTGGCTCAGCTGCTTTATATACGCAGATAAAACTTCTGGAGAGGTGCTAGCGAACTCTCGATACGCTCGGAGTATACTAGAAGAATCTGCAGACTTTCCGTCGCCTAGCTACGTCGTGCGGCGTGCATGATTTACGACTTTATGAGCACGTCTTTGTTGTCGCCTAGACGTCTGCATTTTTTTGTAATTTATTTCGTTACAATATTTTATTTTACCATGTAAAAATACATCAGCTTCTACAACAGATTTGAAATTATATAAAAATAGAGAATTTGTTTGACCCAAAGCTGGTAGTGAAAATTTCAGAAATTAGGTTTAGGCTTAGTGTATCTTGTTGCAAAAATTGCAGGAATAAAAAGGATATTTAGAAAAGATCTAATGAGTATCTAACTCAATTATAGTAGAGTAGTTAAGTTTGGGATTATTTAATTGAAAAAATGTAGAAGCACTTTGTCAAAAGGAACTGCTTTAACGAATTCCTAAAACCAAATAAAGTATTTACATTTTTAATGTTGGGAGGTAAATGATTAAAAAGTTTACATCCCAAATACTCCAGATGTTTCTGGAAGAGAGCAGAACGGTGCGCAGGTGGTGAGAGGTGTGACTTTTGTTTCTGGTGTCATGCTGATGACTCTTTTTATGAAGTTGGAACAAGCTCATATTTTTATACACGAAACACGAGATTTCGTAGATAAATATTATAGGGCACAGTCAAAATATTTAATTTAAGTTTTGCAAGAATCGCGTTGATTCAATTTTTTTCATTATTCTAATGGCTCGCTTTTACAACAGAAATACCCGTGTGGACATCCCCCACTTGACTGAATAACCCCATACTTCATCACAGGGTAAAAGCATCGGAAGTAAAACTCAATCTATACCTCTGCTCAAGTGGTATTGTAAATTCTTCAAAGCATAACACATCTTCGCTAGTTTAGAGGATATCGTGTCAATATGAATATTCCACATCAACCTATAGGCTCAATAATCTTGAAGAGGGATTTTTGCGTCTTTTAAAGTAGGAGAAAAACCAGCCATGCCAAGGCCAAAAACAACGCAAGTAAGCTTGCCCAAATTTATGCACAGATTATTAACGTCAGCCCAGTAACTGATATTATTCATGATGCACTCGGTCCCTGCACAAGTTGTGCCAAAGAGGAACCCGTAACAATGATATTCGTGCAATCAGCGCAAAACACTACAGTACAACCCGGTGTTGATGTATAAATAAAAAGATCATTAATGAGAACAGTGAAGAGTGCAGTATTATTTAATGTTTTTCTTGTATTTTAATTATTTATGTGTGCGTTTTTTCCAACTCTAACCTAATTAATTCACATCTGTGAACTCAACAAGCCGGACACTAAAACTTTTATATCTGGAGTTTATTTATGTTATTCGGATAAAGCACACTTCCAAAATGTGAATGCATTAGTAAAGCGTTTTTGGAGATGTGTACTTATCGCTTATCGCTAATCGGTATTGTGTTTACAAATAACAAAAAAGAAGAAAAAGCTTTATGACATTGTAAATAGCATACCTTTTACTTGCGAATACATAGTTTTTCAATTAAAACAGGTAATTTTAAAAGCAATTAATAAATTGTAAATATAGGTATTACATTGGCATACATGATTTGCATATTTACGAAGTTTTTAATCTTACAGAAAATTTCCACTGCAAATAATATTAAAACGAAAATATAATTTTATGCAACGAGTGCATAACTTTGCATATTGTAAAGAAAAATCGGTAATTATATACTTTTCTCATTCAACTAAGTCGTCGCCGATGAAATAATTTAAATTCTTTTTCAGCGGTAAATGTCAGCTAGGCAATTGTCAAGGTGTCTTTCCAAATGCTAATTATTTTCCAGTAAATATTTGAATGTTTCTCTCGAAGGATAGGCCGACATAGATTAATTTACTTTATGCATGTTAAACAAGAGCTAGCCGGTGTATTATCCCCTCTCTTGTTCTGGAAATTTATAGAGCATGCAATATTTACGATTAAATTAGCTGATCCGTTGCGATATATACTAGTCGGTTATCTGAATCTACTTACTGGATAATACATACATTAGTATAATTTAGGCAAACGATTGTAACTTTAATAATTGTCCTGGGATTTGTCGAAAATCAATTAGGACAAGAAGAAGTTCTTTTGATAAATTCTTCAATTTACTGCTAAGCGTAATGAAATTATTTGTACATTAAGGTTTATCAGTACATTGTCAAGAAAACCATTAAATTCAAAATAAAGTAATTGCGACAAAAAAAAGGATAAAAATCGACCTCTATAAATAAATATAGGTAATATTAAATAAAATATCACAAGAATCGCCAAATTTTACTCAATCAAAACACGATTTTAATAGATTCTTTCAATATAATCTAATCAATTCGTATTCAGAAGTGTCTGTAAAGTTCGTGTCAGAGCTATTCCGATAAATGAAAAATTATCAACTTGGAATAAAAACTAATAGTTGTCGATCATTTATTAGAAGCGTAACTCAGACTGTATTCTGAATCGGAATGAACTCGAGAGGTAACTATTAGTGTAGAATTTAAATGACCTCAACTTTACAAGCATGTGCATTATTCACCCAAATCTAATTTAACTTAAAGTACTGCTTCATAGTTTTTCCACGTGAACCAACCAGCTTCGGTAGACATTTTTTCAGTTGTAACTTTCAATATGTGTTTATGACGTAAAACACGTAAAAGGTAAAACAATGAAGTATTAAGTGACGACAAAGAAATTATGAAAAGATGAAAGGAATACTTGGACGAACTATTAAATAACGAGAAATGGTCAAGAAAACAATGAAAAAGCAGTAGAAGAAAAAGAAGGGGAAAAACAGGGGGAAGTGAATTGATTTATGTCGAAAGCTTACAGGAAATAATTAGGATTATCAAGAGAGGATGTAAGCAAGCAAGCAAGGCATGGATGAGATAACCCCGGAATGTTAAAACACTTGGAACAACAAGGCAAAGAAATGCTAGTAAAATTTCTCAATTAAGATTGGAAAACAACACAAGTTCCAAAGGATTGGAAAACTAGAGCAATAGTCCCTATACACAAGAAAGGAGATACAAAAGACTGCACAAACTACCGGGGAATAACCTAGCTAAGTACAGTATCCAAAATATATGAAAGTGCCCTGAAGAAAAAAAAAACTAAGATCAGTAATAGAACGGCAACTAGAAGAAACTTAGTGTGGGTTCAGAAAAGGCAGAAGTGTACAAGATCACATTTACACAATCAAAGAGTTCATTGAAAAGGCAAAGGATAAAAACGAACCCATTCCATGGCATTCATAGATCTTTTGAAAGCCTTCGACCGAATACCAAAAAGCATAGTGTGGGACAGTTTAGAAGAAAGACGCATCCAGGAACATCCAAGAGCAACAATTAAACATCTGTATGATGAAAACACTAGCTATGTCAGAAAAAACAATATGAAGTCCGATGAATTCGAAATCGGGGATTGCTGAGACAGGGTGGTGTCCTTAGTCCTTTGCTCTTTAAATGGTGATGGACGACGTAATTAAAGCCAATTACAATTTCGAATTGAGCTTTTGCCGACGATATAATGCTATTTGGACCAGCGAAATAGATATACCAAGAAAAACATTGCAATATGGCAGGAGGAGTTATCCAAAAATAATAAGAAAATAAACACAAATAAAATAAAGATACTAGTAATCAGCAAGGATAACAAAGAAACCAAAATAGAAATTCAATAGATAGAAATAGAATAAGTGAAGATATTCAAATACTTGGGCGTCCAAATAGAAAGATATGGTGAAATGGAATAGGAAGTAAACGAAAGGATATCCAGCGCAGCAAGAGTAACAAGTATATCAGCCGCAAAACAAAGTTGTCAATATGTAAAGCAATGTTCCGACCAATCCTAACATACGGCAGCGAGAGATGGGTGACATCAGCTGGAATGAAGAGTAGAATACAGGTAATAGATATGAGACACCTGAGAAAAGTAATAGGGGTATGACCGAATAAGGAACGATACTATTAGAGAAGAACTTGAAGCGAAACCAATGTTAGACAGGATTGAAGATCAGCAACTTAGATGGTTTGGACACCTGAATAGGATGAACAACAACAGACAAGTGAAAAATGTATGGGAAGTGAGAATAACAGGAACAATGGTAGACCCAAGAAATCCTGGAACAAAGAGATTACAGTAATACTGGAAAAGAGAGGCATGACGTGGAGAGAAGCTCTGGAACTGTCAAGGGATAAACAACAGTGAGCTAAGTTTATTTATAGAAAAAGACATTAGACGATATTACATACCCTAATCCTTCGGGTACAATAGGTTTATATTGCCATATATTGTCACAGAATATTTAGCATCCTCACGAACTGAATTCCTACTGTTGTAGTAGAATTAAAAACTTTCCAATACTGAATCGTCATCGTATTCGGAGTTATCAATTAATTATATTTCTGTAGTAAGCTAAAAGTTACACACATTCAATCTTATGTTATTTTTATTCTTTATTATAATATTTATTTCATTTATAATAGAAGCAATACAATTACCAAATCACCGATAAAAATAATTATTAATTAATTCCAAAAAATACGTTAATATACAGCAAACAAATGCATACGAAAACATAACCGCTGCCAATAACAAAAATTCTAATCTCATGTGTAAATAATCCTATAATCACTGTTTAATACTTTATCAAGTATCTACTCCGAAACACCGGTTAAAATTTGTTCGATTAACGACGTTCTTAATCAATGATTACATTAACTAGCATTTTAATCGGAGTTAGAAAAACCGGACCTTAGTTAGTGAAAACCATATCATCCGTCATTAATATCTATATTAGTTCTAATCAATATCTCAATTTTGTTCAAAAAATAATTGTTTGCAATCTCCGTGCAAATTAAAAAATACTTTACTTTCATTATAATGCTGCCTTAATATATTTTTGATAAAACATATTACGTATTCATTGTGTAAATTTATTGCGTAAGTAAATGATAGAAAAAGGTGTTTCAAGGTGAACGGACTGAACGCAGTTAAACGAAAAAATATATCTATATTTTCACATAAAAATTTGGTTTTATGTCGTAAGAACCGAGTCCATTTGACATTCAAATTATTGACGTACAATCTAGCGCAAAGGGAATCTTCTGCGTTTTTATATTAACCCACCTCTACCCACCACGTAACTGCCAGGTCCAATGGCTTGACGAGTTCCAATTATACAATATCAAAATGTCTGCTTCGGATCCTCTAACGTGGCTATACGCTCCACAGACATTTAATTTTATTCAATCAAATTCATCTCTCCGAGGACTAGAAATCGAAGCTAATATCACAGTAATATTGAGCAATATTCACGTACATACGAACGCATCGTCGCAAACTGCGTAACAGAACTAATTCGGTGGATTATGCACACGAAGCAATATATTGCAATTTATCGATAATTACGTAATATTGATTTGGTAAATTATTGATTTAGAATAGTGAGGAAATACGTGAGTCGCTTCCGAGCAATAACCATCGGCTAATCCCAATTTTAATAACTTGATTGAACTTTCGCTTAGCACTTGGTGAAACATCTTAATACATTCAACGATAAAAGACACTTGGTTAATTTTAAGTAATTTTCAGAAATTGGTATAACAGGCATTGCATGTTTAATTAGAAATTATGTAATTATAAATTATTTCATCAAATATGAAGAAATTCGGCTTTTATGTTTCGTATTAAGATTAGGTAAAACGTCTAGAACACACACAAAAGACAACAAATACGCGACATGGAAAGTAAAAAAATGAGGTGTGGCCACCACACGACTTTCTTATACGTATGAAAGTGTTACTTCCGGTCCGAATTTTGAAATTTCATTTATACAAAAAATATTCCAAATCAAACTCTAAATACTTTTGTACTCTTCATAAATATATATAGAATGCATAATTTACGACATATTTGCAAAAAATCGCTATTCGATAAGAGTAAAAGTTGTACTTCCGGTCTGAATTTTGAAATTTTTTTTATACAAAAGATATTTAAAAGTACATTCTAAATACTTTTATACTCGTAATGTACCTGCCTAGAAAGCATGACTTACGAGATATTCGCAAAAAACTGATTTTCGATAAGAGTAAAAGACCTACTTCCGGTAGGAATTTCGAAAAACTTTATTAATACAATTTTTCTCAAATTTAATTTTGAGTACATTTGAATCCTTTATAAATTTGTTTAAACTTAGTAATTGACGAAATATTTGCAAAATTCGATTTTTTCACTGAAGTAAACTACTACTTCCGGTCTGGCGATTTTGCTCAAAATCTAATCAGTTCTCAAGAGGGAGATTATATTCGTAAATACAAAAGTTGGAACTGATATCTACAGCGGTTTGACCGCTATCGTGGTCACAGAGAGAGAGAGAGAGAGAGAGAGAGAGAGAGAGAGAGACAGACATTTTTTAAAAACCACTTTTTTGGTATCAGGGGACCTCAAAACGTGGACATCTGCAAAAATCTCGAGGTCGAAAATTTTCATCATCACAATACTTCCTTATACTACGTATAAGAAAGTAAAAGTATCGCATCACGTGTTTATCACACTGAGACCACTTCTTTCTCCCGCACTCTGACGTTTAACTCCACATTCAGATAGATATACAAGCACCAATATTTTAAATTTTAATTATTCCATTTTAATAAAGTTTTCAATATAACACTATTTTCATGTTATAATAATTGTTATTAATTAAGTTTAGGTTTACAACAATATATTCGTCGACATGACATAAGTTCTCCATTATGTATTTTCCTTTTACTAATCATAATAAATTACCTGCTTTGATATTTGACAGCAAAAGTAATGATAGGGAAATCTCAAATAGCTTAACCTATAAGATCAATGACCAACATTCATTCTTTTTTAATGAAGTAAAATTATTGGAGAATAAAGACGTGTTTTTATTATTATTATCATTATTCTCTATTTAATTATTTGTATTTGTAGCGATCTCTTCTATAACAATCTTGTTTTTATGTCATTCAAGCAAAGTTTTTGTGTTAATTTATAACAATCTTTACAGCTCCACATAAAACACCATTCAATATCGCAATTATATAGGTCAACCTAAATAAAAAATATTGACGCTTATATGTACTTAGTCGGTATTAAACATATTTATGCACAGCGTGAATCTATTCGATTGCGACAACATGCACTCTTTTCGCTATAGCAGGATGCATGATGCATCATAGGTGGATGTCATTTTGAAATATAGTTTCACAATATCATGTACTTCAATATTAAAAGCAACGAGGAAGGACACAGTCATAAACGTTAGGATTTATTACGTAACCTACAAAAGAATCTACATAAGAAAAAATATATGTTATATTAATACTGTACCACACATATGTTGTGTATAGGTCGTGAAGAAAACTATTATATCGCATTATTATATTCAAGCCTTGTTTTGTATAATCTAAATCACAGAAGATTCGAGATTCGAGAGTTTTTATGGTGTGAATATTTGTCAATATAATGAGGTAGTAAAACAAATTTAATTTTGCTTTACTATTCAAATGACATGTGCATATTGCTGTTGGCAATTTCTATACTAATCTGTGAATATCCTAATGATTCCCTCTAGATCCAGTTATTATGTTGATGATTTTGGCCATATATAAAAGCTTGCCAGTTGGTAGAAATAACTTTTATCAATTATTTAAAAACATTAACGCATTAAAACATAAAACATATTAAATTTATTAATAAAAGTTTAAAATATATTTGACAAATATTATATACTACACAAAAAAAAATTGGTATATCCTTGAGGACACAGCAAATATGTAAATGTAACATAATATTCCCTATTACATTATTGGTAGAGTGGTAGATTAAACTAAATTCTGAATTTCCGTTGGGTCATTTATGCCATTATTGTGTTCTCTATTTGAATTATATATATATATTTCTTGCTTTACTTTATTAATCTTAACTTATTTTAAAGGAATTAACGTCTTTAGCATATGTTTGGCCATTTAATCTATCCGATAAATATTATATGATTTGATTTAATTATATGCCATTTTTATCTCTACTATGCATTTTGTTTATTAAAAGAATCTCTATCATTAATTTTGGTGAAAAAAAATCTCAAATTATTGTGGCTTTTATAGACAACTTTTATATTTCAAGGGCTTACTACTGGACTAATATTTTCTGATAAATATTTAACATAAGGGTTTTTGTGTATCTGTTGACTTGGATATCTTAATATTTCTTTATTAGGTATTATAATTTTTTTTATTCTATTTTCAATAACAAAATTCATTAGGTACAATGTAACAGTAATTCTTGGAGAGTAAGCGCTCTCACACTATTAAATCACGCAAGTATACATATACGAAAAATTTTTTTTCGTATATGAATAAATGTATGAATGCACATCTACCCTAAGCCGGCATTGCGAACAAACAACGTGCAGACAGCTGTTTCGACCTTACATTGGTCTCATCAGTGCACGAACGTGTTTAATCACAATCCCTCCTGGCTTGGTTTGCTGTCCTCAAGGGACGTGATTAAACTAGTGTCACGCGTCGCGACGCGTCTTACTAGGGGTGTGTGTGTATGTATGTCTGAATTCAGAGTCTTCTGAGGACTCCCTGTCAAAAATTGGCCGAAATCGACCCTGTGGTTCCGGAGATATGTTTGTTTGAAGTTCGCGCATTTTACCGGCTTTCGCGTGGAGTTTTCGTCCTGTGAAATCGGTCAAACATAACTCCGGGCCCTCGCACCGGATTATTATTTGTTACATGCACATATAATAGATATTAATACAGAATGGGCAGCGATATAAATATTAATAATTAAAAGGTGTTTCTTACCCGATCTTCTTCCGGTTTTCGATGATTTCTACAGTAGGCTGAGTGCCTCCGTGACAGTCTTGTGTTTTCCTCGTGGTTTCGCCGTCGTAGTGTCCTCCAGAGAGGTACTTTCTACGAGGTTTGCCCTGAGGAAAAACTTCCTGTTTAGATCTTCTATAAATTCGGCCAGTGAGTTTATTTCGGCGATCTTCCTGATGTGTACCATCGGTGTGGCCTTCGATTCCCTCGTGGCAATCCTCAGGCAGCGGCTCTGCACCCTCTCGAGGCGCTCCAGGGTGGTCTTCGACATGGTTGCCCATGCAGAGCTGGCCTACGTAAGGATTGGCCGGATATGTACTTTGTACAGTATCACGGCCGCCCTCGTGGTCAGCGCCTTGGATCCCAGCAGCGGCATCAGCTGGCCCATCTTTGCTAGTGCTTTGCCGCATATCCTGGTGGCGTGTCTCCTGAATGTGAGGTGGTTGTCGAGAGTCACTCCCAAGTAGTCGATTCCGTCAGTCCAGTCGACCTCTATACCTGAAATCATAACGTTAGGGGGTTTCTTACGTGTCTCTGCGATATTATCGCCGCATGCGTCTTCTTCGGATTGATGTTCAGGCCCCACATAAGTCGTAGAATTCCTTCACCCTGTCCAGCTGGTTTTGAGCCAGCCTGACAGCGATGTCGGGCTTCATGTACTTTGCCACGATTGCGGTGTCGTCGGCGTACAGTGCGTTGTACACCCTGTGGTCTTCTGGCTTCGGGATGTCGCTCACGTAGATGGTGAAGAGGGTCGGCCCCAGGGCCGATCCTTGTGGTACTCCGGATCCCATCCTCCCCAGCTCGGAGTTCACACCGTTAACTACGGTGTTGAATTTCCTGTCGTGGAGGTAGGATCGGAGGGTCTTCAGGATCCTTGGTGGGAAGTTGGCGTTGCGTATCTTCCACAGGAGTCCCTCGTGGCTGATCTTGTCGAAGGCCTTCTCCAGGTCGAATGCCACTATTACAGTGTACTCGTTCCTGTTGAACGACAAGGTCATCTGCTCCGTGAGCTTGTACACCTGCAGGATGGTCGAGTGCTGCCTCCTGAAGCCAAATTGGTCCGGGTCCGCTAGCTCGTTCTCCTCCAGGTGATCGGTGATTCTGTGAAGCAAACACGTCTCAAGTACCTTACTTACGGTGCTCAGCAGCGAGATCGGTCGATAGCTCTTCGCCGAGTGGGGGGTCCTTCTTGGCCTTGTGGATCGGGATGATCCTGGCGGTCTTCCAGGTATCTGGGAAGTGCGTAAGCCTTAGCACGGCACTGAAGATCGCCGCCAGGTTGGCAATCAACCTCGGCGGCGCCTTCTTCAGGGCGCCATTGACTATACCGTCTTCTCCAGGTGCCTTGTTGGTGGCGAGTGTCTTGATCACCCTCAGGACCTCCTCCGGAGTGACTTCGTCGGGGGCTCCCGCCTCCATCTCGTCGATCTCCCGGAGTGTTTCCTTGCACGTCAGGTCCAGGTCCCTATCTGTGATCTGTTGGGGTGTAAAATGGTTGTTATAGGTTACCGTAAGTAAGTTGGCCTTCTTGAGGTCCGTGTCGATCATGTCAGCTCAGTTCTTCAGTTCCGGAATGGGTCTTCGGTTTGACTTCAGAAATCTGGGTATCTTGTGGGGATCTGCGTCCTGGTTGCGCTCCACGAACTCCTCCCACTTCTGAGCCCTGAACTTCTGGATTTCTTCGCTGATGGTCCTCTGCAGGCGATACAGGTCGGTCTTCAGTCCTGGGAACCTTATTCTGTGGTATTCCTTCCGTAGTCTGTTCTTGGATCTGATCTTTTCCACGATTTCTCGTGGTAGGATCTCTCCGTCGAACGTTCGGCTCTTCTTTTCTGCGGACTTGATGGCAGCTTGGATGTGGCCGGTTGTGGCGGCCACCGCTCCCTCCAGGTCCTCGACTGTACCTATGTGGGGATTCTCACTCACCTTCTCCGCCACCAGCTTCCTGTAGAGACTCCAGTGGTGCTTCCTGGGGCCGACACAGGCACTGAGCGTTGGGTGTGCCAGGTAGGTGTTTACCACCACAGGATAGTGGTCGGATGACAGCTCCTGGTGCGTCCGACAGGTGGCGAGGAACGGCCAACTCATCAGAACTGCTATGTCCAGGACGTTGTCATCGTGCAGGCACAATCCCTCAAAAGCTTAGAAAACCTGATATTGTCAACTTACGTACCAAACGCCATGAGAAATTTTCAGCGGCATCTGTTACCCAAGTGCGACATCGCAAGGTAATGTTGCCCTCCGTAGTACAACTACTAATCAGGCAACTGTAGATATACGTTCATTCAATGAACACGCCATAGGTGGCGTACCTATTACAATATGTACAATGTAACAGTAATTCTTGGAGAGTACACCGAGAAAAATAAAATGTTCAGTCAACACAAAACACTTTCAGTCAACATTTGTGTTTATTCACCTATAATCAATACCTCATCTGTTTTGATGCAATGCAAGTGAAGTTGTTGACTCTTGCACATTGGCTCAACATTTTAGTGTGTTGTATGAATAAATATTATTAATTGAATAGACAAATGAAATATATTGCAACAATTACACGTATTTGTTGGCCTAACAGAGGCAAGTTATTGTATGAATTAGAATAATTTCAAGTCAACAACTCGTATTTGTTAAACGAATATAATTTTGTCATTCTTTGAAATCTTTTTTCAGTTGAATGAAATATTCTAGTCTATTAATACAAGACATATGAGGTTTCACTTAAGAGTGTGTTAATTTTCAATATACATATTCTTGCATTTGGTCATCATGAGTTTAAAATGTATGAATAATTTATATTTATGTTGAACCGTCACTTTTAAGTTAAAGCTAGAACTGTTTTATGCAACAAGTAACTATATTTAATTTGTTTTTACATAAACTCTTGAATATGATACTAATTACTGATATTACATTCGGTAACATGAAATCTGTATAGTTTCCGAAGACATACAAATAAAATATTGTTACTTTGGTGCATAGTAACAGTCCTGAGTTTTAACGTAAGTGTTCTAATTCAAGATAAATTTAAATTACCAATACATTTTAAACTCGTGAAAAATCCAATGCTAAAACTAAAACATAATAAATGCTGAAACAAATCAAATATATTTTTTGGAATGAGAAAGCATTCAGTCTGAGAAACTGAGTTTCCTGATATCAATAACAGTGGCCTAATCACAGGCATAAATCAAAAATATAACTTATCAGTTGAGAAGAAATAAGTAGGTATTATTAAACGTATAGGTAACACATTTGTTTACATACTTCATCATTACAAAAAAGAAATGGATAGGTATATTTGTTGAAAGAAAAAGTCAATACATTTTCAAAGACCTTTATTAGGTAAGAAATAAACGTATAGTTAAGTACTCTTAATAAGGTAAGGCGTAATTAGTGTCTAGAAAACACAATTAAAATGTAAATACTAAAAACACAGTAAAAAATTTATATCATCTTCTGATAGGCCATTTTATCAAATAAAGTTAATTGTTCTCCGTTACTTTATCAATAGTTTTCTTATTATCTAATCACTTTTGAAAGAAGGAATCCAATTTAGAAAAGAGATTTACAGGAGAATCTGGAAACATTCTGCCAAAGTTGTTTTCAATCTAAAAATAATTTTACATGCATAGATACGAATGTCTTACATAAATAATTACTTACTAATGCTGTAGCGTCTTTGTGCTTTAATATTGGCCAATTTTCTATAAATTTGCTTATAGCTTGAACTCTACTTTCTCGTCTTAGAATGAATGTGTTTTGGGAATGCTTTAATGCTAAACTCCATGGTTCTGAAGAATACGTTAGCCAAACAGCACTTTTTCGCATTGTATCTAAAAAGTCATACGTTGAATATTTTGTTCGCCTATTAAAACTGTTGGATTCTGTGCCATTGTTAAATGAAAAAGAATCTTCTGCAACATTGACTTTATCAAGTACTTGAGAAAGTTAACTATGTTACTACAAGTACCATGATATAGAAAAAATTATTTGCTAAATTTAGTACAGATATATGAATACTAGGATGCTAATGGTAAAAGTTTGCGCTATTTATCTGGCAAAAATGAAAAATGTTGTAATGTATTTTTTTGGATTTCATACTGCTTTGAATTATGCTAGATATAAAAAGGCTTACCTGTAATTACGGATGACTTTTCTGTTGGTTTTTCCTCCCTTAACGGTGCCCTCGAATTGTATAATCTTTTTAAATTTCGATATTTGTCGATCAGCTTTCCTTTGGCATTTATAGATTTGCTTGTAGTGTTGTAGAAAATAGTTCACATATTTTTTTCGAAAATATTTCGAAATCAATTGCGTTAAGTGTTCTAATAGCAACGAAAAAGAAACTAGAATATAAAATCCATATTCGCTATAAAGCAGAGTTACTTACCCACCGCATGCCGTCATCGAACCGTTTATTATAAGGTTTACTAAAATATTCCTGGCTTTACTTGGTAGCCCTTGAAGGGTGCCAAGACAACATTTCCAACAGTAGTAGCTTTTAAAAGCACTTTTAACTTCATTTAGTTCTTGTTTTCCTAAATTTATTTGACAACTTATGGTTTCAGTGGTCGTCATTGTATAGTTTGGTTCATTCCCATTATCTTCACTGATAAGTGTTGCGTTTCTTGATACAGTTGGTATATGCTAAAATAATGATAAGCATAAAAAAATTAAATCTACAAATAGAAAAAATACTGCAATACCAATATATTTTCACTTTCGTCAACAGTAATTTTACACCCTTTGCAGCTTTTAGTTCTTGCAGGTATTTCAAGAATTTACTTCTAGGCCCTATCTTTGGAAATAATTCCCTTATTAAGTCGACATCCAAGTTAAGGAATGTTTCGTAATTGATTTCTTCATCTATAAGAATATTTACTTAGGATTACAGAGGGATAGAAATAACATTTTTGAATTTTTCTTATAGCTGTTAAAAATCTAGGCTTCCTCATGTACCTAAAAAAATGTTTTATTACATATACTTAAACATACGCAATTGCAGAGATAAGAATAAGTAAGATGCTGTAATATCGGTTTAATCCGTGGTGGCAATTTCTTTTATGCTATTTATATCTCCCTTATTATACGTAGGATGAATAATAAGGGAGATGGTAATAGTGCGCACTAACTTGGATCAGCCTGTATACAATACATATAATAGAGAATAAAATTTGTCGGAGCTACTTCTTCTGATAAAATGTGTCTTTTGAGAATATTTATAGAAAATGTTTTGAATAACAATGACAAGCAGTTACTTGTTTCGTTTGGTACATGCATTATACGCTATATTTTAGGTTATAGGGTTACAGATAAATACTTAAAAGTTCGAAAACACTGAAGTAATGGAATTGCAAATTACATGTATGTGCGAACAAGTTATATAAAATACATTTTACCTCGGTGTGACACTTCCATATTTATAAGTAATAAGACAATATGCAGTTTAGACTACTTCAAAATTGGTGAAAAAGTTATTTTAAACTCGTATATATGACAGTACCTACTAATATACATAAGCAAAATTTATAATTGCACATAGGTATAACTTCTTTTGTGTAGTTTGTGATCTTTTTAGAATACCTACATATTAAACAAATATTATAAATACATATCTTACGCACCTTTGAACTTTGTTACACATTTGAAAAATCCCGAACTAACCAACTTTTCTTCTACGTCGTCCATGTCACGTTATAGCTGTGTATGCAAGATGCAAATAATCATAGCAAATAATTGCCGAACTGTGTTATTTCCACATATGACACACCATCCCCCTCGCTACAAAGAACCCGGTGAAACAGTATTTATGATTTATTAAACTAGCAAAAACGAAGGAAACAACTGGAGACTGGACTGTGTTCTTCTCCCCAATTGCGCGTTAGTACATCTGGTTCAATCTGGATATTTTGGGCTCGCCGGCGCCGCCTTTCTCAATATTCTAAGATTGTTCAGTCAAGAGACTTTTGGAATTTCTAAGGTTGAAATAAAAATATGTTCATTCAAACGTATGGGGAGATTTAAATTTACCGATTATTTATTCAGCTGAAATACTTTTAATATACGAAATATATTGAAAATAAGAATATGTTGAGGCGAAATATTCTTATTTGAATCAACTAATTTATTATTTTATTCAACTAATAAAATTCAAATAAAATAGAAAGCTTCATTGAAGAATAAGATGGTGTTGCTTGAATATATATTTAATTTTATTCAACAAAAAAAAGTGGACAGCACATGCTTTGTTGAATTTACATTTTCATTTTTCTCAGTGTAAGCGCTCTCACACTATTAAATCACGCAAGTATACACATACAAAAAAAAATTTTCGTATGTGAATAAATGTATGAATGCACATCTACCCTAAGCCGGCATTGCGAACAAACAACGTGCAGGCAGCTGTTTCGACCTTACATTGGTCTCATCAGTGCACGAACGTGTTTGATCACAATCCCTCAAAAGCTTAGAAAACCTGATATTGTCAACTTACATACCATACGCCATGAGAGATTCTCAGCGGCATCTGTTACCCAAGTGCGACATCGCAAGGTAATGTTGCCCTCCGTAGTACAACTACTAATCAGGCAACTGTAGATATACGTGCATTCAATGAACACGCCATAGGTGGCGTACCTATTACAATATGTACAATGTAACAGTAATTCTTGGAAAGTAAGCGCTCTCACACTATTAAATCACGCAAGTATACATATACGAAAAAAAATTTTCCGTAGGTATATGAATAAATGTATGAATGCACATCTACTCTAAGCCGGCATTGCGAACAAACACCGTGCAGACAGCTGTTTCGACCTTACATTGGTCTCATCAGTGCACGAACGTGTTTGATCACAATCCCTCAAAAGCTTAGAAAACCCGATATTGTCAACTTACGTACCAAATGCCATGAGATGTCGCACTTGGGTAACAGATGTCGCTGAGAATCAGTTTTTTGCAAATATTTGGCAAGGCATGCTTTTTAGACAGATACGTTATGAATATAAAAGTATTTAGAATTTAATTTTCAATATCTTTTGTATAAAGAAAAATTCAAAATTCGGACCGGAAAGTATCACTTTTACTTTTAACGAATAGCGATTTTTTGCCAATATGTCGTAAATTGTGCATTCTATATATATATTATATATTTATATATATATTTATATATTTATAATTTAAATATCAACCTGAAGGAGTTGGTGGTTTTTGATATAAGTTTGTTAAAATTTGATTACTTCTGGCAATCATGTTAGATCTAAAAATTTGAAAGTTTTTCTATTGTGAACATAAGATAACGGTGATATTAACTATCAAGTGTTATAAGATATATGCAGCTTCGTCGGCTGGTCAACATAAGATTCAGTCATTTGTAAAAGCGTTTATAAAAACTGGTTTAAAATCAATTTTTGAAAGAATGTTTTTTGCTAAATCTTTCAATACTAATTGCGCAATAAAATGTAAAAATTGGAGATTCCATAGGGCAACCAAATATAGGTTTATGAAAATTAGTTGGAATGCTTTCAAACATTATTCTTGTGGTAAAGTAGCAAACTCTTGAAGTTCATTTGAATATTTTTTGATTGTACTTATTGTATAACAAAATATCTCAGACAACTATGTACCAAGGAAGTAGGACTCTAACAATGTAGTACACATACCATTAATTCAACAGGGTGTAGTAAAAAATGTAATAATTTGCAATTAATGATGCCGAAAGCCCCACCCTCAGTCTGATATCTGCTAAAACAGACAGACTAAATTTAAGATATATAACTTTTCACATAGTGGTGGTACAGGGGAATAATAAATTCGTTGATGTTCCATCATTTAAAAAAACTGTATGACATGAGCAAAGTTTACGTTAAAATATGTGGAATTTCTTTTACTAACTCATGCATACAAAAAAGAATTTAAGAACTGTCCTGGAGTCCAAACACAAAGTACAAATAAAACAAAAACATGAAGGAACAAATTCAGATAAGTAAATGATTGTTTTTACCATCTAGAAAACTGAAAATTGTGATACTTCCTGGCTAACACCAATGCACTGATTTATGATAATTCAAGGTCATTGTATCTACACAACAATTACCTCCCGGAACCTTCAACACGTATCAGAATTGATAATGTAGCGGTATCCTAGTAGAAAGACAAAAATCTTAGATGTGCACCGAAAAGGACATGCTAATATTGAAACGCAACAACATAATACAATTGACAACGTTAAAAACTATTCGTACCTATGTATGCGCTCTGAACCTGTTGGTTGTTCCAAGAGTCCGACACACCTAACTGCCTTACGGAAGGTAAAATTTCTATAATTCAATTTTGCTAATAGACAATATCAGTGTAGATTGTGAAGAATACAATTTTCAATAATTTAAAACATGCTCTTATTAGATATTACAAGAAAAATAGGCACTGTTATTACATAACAAAAAAATTGTTTTTGTCGGATTTTAGTTTTCTGTACACATTGACATATTATTAAAAAGCTTCAACATGTAAGGTAAATACAAATCATGGTGAGAAATAATAACTAAGAAGTCGTGCGTCTTAATAATTAATAATAATAATAATATGTGCTATATATTTATTGCCTAAGAAAAGTTAATATCTAATTATCTCTTGCTAATATCATTAAAATAATTACAAATTCCATAAATCCGGAACCTTGCTCTTGAAAAATAAAATACATTTTGAAACCCGGAAGAATATTGAGTAACAGGAAAAAATGTCTATTAAAGTAAATGCAATAATGTTATCACGTGATAAATCAAAAATGCACACGGACAAATATCTGAAATATCCCTATTTGTTTTTATATATCCCATGTATTTTTATTTTACAAACAAACCTGTTTAATATATTCTGAAACTTATATATAAAAAATGAATACTCTATTTGGTGACAAAATTTAGTTCTTATGCTACATACCTGCGACAAAATGGTTATAATTTAATTTCGCTAATCAACACTATCACTGTCGACTGGGAAGAATATAATATTCAATAATCCAAAACATCTGCTTATTAGAGAATATAAGTATTGTTACATTTTATAAAAAAACAGGCACGGTTACTGTTACAACACAGAATTGTTTTTGTAATATTTAGTTAACTACCACGACATTGTTCATATTATTAAGGTTAAAGAGCTTCAACGTCTAAAGTAAATACAAATCACCGCGAGAAATAATAAGTAAGGAGTAAAATTTCATAATAATAATAATAACATATATTTATTCCAGACGAAGAATTAATGTCATACAAATAAATTCTCTTAAAATATTAGGAAATAAAACCGATATCTGAATGAAACATTGGTTCACTTGACAAATAAAAGACAAAAGGATAAAAACAGCAAAAAGATTTTTTTCTAACAAATCAATGTTTACATGCTATAAATCACAAATAAGTGGCAAATTTAAAATATATTTTACCGGAATGTCTCTTTTATAAACTAGTTTAATCCCTTACACTAATGTAATAAAAAAGTAGAATATAATCTCTTTTTATTTGGTGTTCACCTTATTATAGTGGACCAGGTATACCTTCCATATCGTTAGTCTTAGACATTACAACACTGTGAATAGAGGTTTGAATTGTGTGTTGCCTATTTGCCATTTATCAGTGCGCAATTTGTGATCAATCCATTCAAATTAATTTTTGTAGAGTAGGGTTACTTTGAAAGTAAATACATTGTCGTGTACAAAATGAAAATATCTAGCATATTTCGATTCAAAAAAGTACTTGATAAGCACAGTATGTTTCAGATCGCTGAAAAACGAACGAAAAATCAAGGTGCTGTGTATTTTAATTATTTTTTAATATAATTGCAAATTTTAATCGAGAGTTAGAACAAATATTGGATATTTCGTTCATGTATAGTGGCAATTTTTTCAAGTGCCTTAATTTTTACGATTTTTTTCGTGGAAATCTATCATTTTGTGGCATACGCCGGTTAAGTAAACCCCCCCTTAGGTATAGCTACGTACTGCTATGGTTTTTTTTTATATATTATGGACAATTAAAATTAGATAAATTGATTTATTTCAAATTTATATTTCTGTGGGGCAAATGTTTTGGTACACACTGTATTTTTGGTTTCTGTTTAAGAATTTGGGAGGTATAGTAGTCTTTTGGTAATCTGTGTATGTTAATATTTATTTTGTTGTTATTTGATTTTAAAAGAGAAGATGCCAGAAAGATTATTTACGCTCCTTAACTTGATATTTTAATATTGTATAGATGTGAGAATTTTACTTCAATGTGGAAGGGGTGCGTGACTTTCACTGGCCGTGTGTTTAATATTGAAGGACATTAAATCTTGGTCTCCCGTTAAGTTCAGTTGTTGAATTAGAGATATTTTATGTTTGAATATTAAAATTGAAATTGTTATAATCTTCATTTCATTTTAAGGAGCCGAGATTTAATCAAGTTTGTGAATTAGTTTTATTGCTGTTATACAAGTTAAGTATTTACTTTTAAGAAAGAGAATGCATTCTTTATTATTATAAGAGAAAATTTTAATATTGTAAAAGTAGACTCGTATCCTTCATTTTGTTTTTTCCAGCACGTGTTTGAAAATATTTTATATTTATTGAGAAGCTATTAAATTAGATAATTTTCTTTACTGTATCAGTTTGCTATATAGTTTGATGTATTTTAATTATAGGTATTTAATTTATTCAATTTAAGTAATTATTATTTTGTATGGACTTTGTGTATAATTTTCAGTAATTAATTAGGTAAATTTTGTCGTGTATGTCAGTACAAGTTTTTTTTATCCTATCTGGTCAATTAGTGGGTAGTTTTTTCTTGAGAATTTGTTAATTAGTTTTTTTTTTTGTTTTTTTTGTAATAAATAATTATATCTGATCTGTTTTTCAATTTTATTAAAAATTTTAGAAAAGTTAATTAAAGAATTATTTCATTTTTTTTTGTCTTCAAGTAATTTGTTGTTTTTTTATACTGTTTCCTAAGATCACGATTCCTGACGTGAAAATTGTACAGTTTCGCCGAGGGAACCTGAGAGAGAGAGAATTTTGTTTTCTGAGCTATATCGCGGCAACCCTAGAACAATTGTACTAATATCATAGCAGTACGTAGGTTGGCGGCAAAGGATCAAATTTGATTTTATTGCATTGCCGATATGAATAAAAGAATCTGGCATCGAAGAAATTCTTATAAACGCTTCCAAAATAATATACGCCGACGTATTTTTCTGGGAATTATGCTTTTGTTAATTAATCAAAACGTGCGCGCATATTACAAGAAATTGCACCATCAAATGAATATATATATATATATATATATATATATATATATCTGTGCATTTCATATGTACACATTAGTAGTATATTGAAGTCAGTGTTTTGCTTCAATGTTTGATTGTAACAAACGGTAAATGGGCCTTTCAGTAATTAATGGTTATACTAATTAGATTACAAACACATATATCGCAATGTATACAGGAAATATACAAACAACTAGCTGTCCATCAATCTCTTCGAGCTTGAATCGCCTTTCGCGTCCGCTTACAGTTTTATTACAGTTCGCTGTAAAACGCCAAAAAGAATCATTTTTGATTCTCTAAACTTTTGGCACACCTTGTATAGACGTATATCTTTGTCCACGAAGTACTGTCACGGTCACAGGTGGAACGACAATTTAAAGCATCTTAACGTCAGTCTGACTTTTCGTTGTTGGAGTTTGAAATTTAGATGCTATTTAGCGTAATACTAAGACTTGACACTAAAAGATTCATAGTTTTATTAGTTTTACACAATGAAAGGACTAAATCATTATTGAAAATGTAATATCAGATTTATTTTAATTTTGCATAATTTAACCTGCCAATTATCATGGCCCGCAAACATACTTTTGACATACCCTTTGAGCTTTGTTATAATGCAAATTTGTGAACAATGCATGCCCATTACACAGAAGAATCAAGTTTTAAATAAAATGTTGATATAGAATAAGTATGACTTATTACTTTTATTTATAATAGTGAATTTATAACTGGCTTCCATATTAATAATTAGTTTCATTTGTCTGCTCTGAAATTGTTCCTGTCAAAGTGAGTTTGCAGTGACATTGAGTCGTCGCCTGTAGATCGTGCTCTGGCTATGTCGGTTGCTGAGACGATCCTATTATAATTTCAATATTTAGTAGTGACGCTGGTAGTTGAACTAAAAACAATAACCAAAAATAATACTGACCGACGTTGGAATATCTGTGTAAACATTTTGCTTACACACACTGTAAAAAGAATATAATTTGTAATTGTTGGATCATTTTGTGATTTTTATTAAGTATTTAAGGAAAAATAACACAAAAAGGTAGTTCATGATTACAACCAATCCATCGAAATAAGAGCCACCAGCCTGGGACACGATCATCATCAACCATCATCAGAATGTTTGATTAACAATTTGATTTAGTGGTGTATTTTCAAACATATCGCATTAAATGATTGAACGCTGCCCATTCTTCAAACTTTCTACTGACAATCAAACTATTTAGTAGAAGTAATTGTTGAATTAGACTGGAATATTTACTTTAGTAAATTGAATAGTTACAAAACCATTGTCATTACATTGGAATTTGATTCGTCTGTCACCTAGTAATAATAATATAAATCATATTTTAAGGTAATTGTCTAATACCGTGCCGTCAAATACTTTCCGCATTAGAGTAGGCTGTTTTTGAAGTTTTTAAGTAATCAATGTTGGTGTACATGCTAATTTTTTGAAAACTTCAAATTCTGACAGTTGTCATACTTAAATTCAAATTATAGACGCCTATTATTATTTATATGACATAACCAAACTATTAAAATTATGCATTGTCACCAACCATTAAAAAAAAAGCATGGCCGTCTCTAATGCGGAAAGTAGGTATTTGAAGGCACGGTATATAGGCAAAACTAAAATGGATCTGATAGCACTTTTCTCATTAATATTTTAGTCATTTCGCTGTATAAAATTTGTAATTTCATATCTTTTTGTGTCAAGGTCTACAATAAATATCGATGAAGCTTAAAAACATGAACCATGAAATATCAGACAGATGTCAGGGTGTTTAACCTTTTTTTTTGAAATAATTGTCATCATGAAAGCAGTTCAGATTTCATCACGAACTGAAATCGATTGATCGTTTTGACGTTTTATAACCTGCAATTAAATTTTTGTGAAATTGCCAACATTAATCAAAAGTCAGATGGACTTTTTCTGACAATTCTGACGTTTCCTGTAACATTTAAGCCACCTAACGTGAATGTTGAGTTGACCAACATTTCGCGTATGCTCTAGTTAAATATATCGGTGTTAAAATAATAATAGATGAGTAAAGATGGCTACACCCTTTAACTGTTACTTAATTTTAGTTTAATAATATACTATGTTCACCAATTTTGATCAGCATGATATATTCGTTTCTTTGAATTACAATTAACGTAGGGCTTACGGGACAATAGTCAATAGAAATAAATTTATATGACGTTCGTTGCAAATAATCAAGCTCATCAGTGCTCCATAATGTTTGTCATAAAATGTCGATATAAGTCATCAAGTGCTGATTATTCAATTTACTCTTTCCACCTTTTTTCTTTTTTTTTTTTAGGACACATTAATTTAATAGAATACTTGCTCTTTTTGTTATTCCATGAAACTCTTCGAGTTTGAATTGCTTCTTTGGAACGTGACTACTGCCAGTCGCAGAGGCACTTGAATTTTAACGGTTATAAATTTTCTTTTAATTAGTTTATGAATGAAGATGCAAATTAAATGAAATATCTCTAGAAATTAATTATACATTATTGTGGCATCTATAATTATAGACAAATGGATTTATTAACTAAAAAATTTCCCATAAAATGTTTAACATTTCTATAGAATTTACTGAAAGCTGATTACTTGGAACATTTCGTTGACATTCAAGTTTGATATAATGCGTGTGCACCTAGTCTAAGTTGAATGTAAGTAGGCCGAACAGGTAAACCTAAGATGGTTGTATGATCAAGATTTGTTGTATCATATATAAATTTCTTTGTTTTTTAAATTTGGTAGTACTCTAACTTTATTTGTCTCAAGTTTTATGATAAACGTTGCCCATACGTTAAATTTTCTTGCAAACTGTCATGTTGGTGACAGTTCGATCTATTGCGAGAATGAATTGTCAAATTGAATGTCACTGTAGACATACCGTGCCTTCAATTAATTTTTTTTGGAATAACCTACGATTTCAATATTAATTTGAAAACACTGTGGAACTTTTCAATAAATTGACTTAACTATGACAGTAGTCAAAATGAAAAACATTACTATAGCACAGTATTCCCAAATTAATATTGATATCATAAGCTACTCTAAATTTAAATTAAAGACGCAGTATGTATATTTGTATGTAGAAAGATGACAGAGATGTGTCCAAGACATTAAAGATACGATAAATGACCGATACAATAGTAATAATAATAATAATTGATGATAATTGATGAGCAAGTGCTCTTTTAAGATTTTGATTTGAGTGGTTTTCCATCTGGTTATAGAAACTGAGCGCTCTTTCCTTGATGTAGTCAATAATGGTTGGGGTATTTGTTTCATTCATTATTTGATTATTTCTCATATACCATGGAGCATTTAGTATCATTCTAAGACTGGTGTTTTTTGATGTTGGTCTTGCACATATGCACCCATGCATATGTGAATATTGGACCTAATACTTGTTTGTAAAGTAGAATTTTGTTGTTCGTGTTCAGCTGGCTTCTTCTGCCTATAAGAGGCCATAGTTGACATCTTGTTTGTTTGGTTTTGGTTATCGTTTTTGCTATGTGTGTGTTATAATTGAGCTTTATATCCAGGTATATTCCCAGGTATTTAATTTCTCTACTCCATGGTATAGTGTTGTTGTTGATGGTTATTTCGTTGCCTGTTGTTTTCAGATTCCTTTGAAAGATTATTGCTTGGGATTTGTCTTCGTTTATTGTTGTCCTCCATTGTTTGAACCATTTTATCGTGTTGTCTAGGTGCGTTTGGAGTTCCTGTACCGCGTTCGTCGGACATCTTGATGTTGAGAGCAGTGCCGAATCATCTGCAAAGGTGGCCGTATTTAAGTATCTTGTAGGATTTGATACTGGTATGTCTGCTGTAAATATTGTATATAGGTGAGGTGACAGGCATGAGCCCTGGGGGACTCCCGCTGTTGGATGTTTTATTGAGGAAAGTGTGTTCTGGATGCTAACTTGAAAGCAGCGTCCTTAGAGAAAACTGTTCGTGATTTTTATGACGTGTGTTGGGTAATTGTGTATTATCATTTTATATATGAGTCCCTGCCTCCAGACTTTATCAAATGCCTTTGCTATGTCGAGAAATACAGCTGCCGTCACTTGATTTTTATTGAATCCGTCTTGGATAGTCTCAGTGACTCTTGAAAGTTGTGTTATCGTTGAATGTTCTTCTCTAAAAACCCATGTTGATCTTCTGGTATTATGTCTTGATTATCAGAGTGGTACTTTATCTTCTGTAGGATTATTTTTTCTATCACTTTGCTAATGGATGGTAACAGGCTTATGGGCCTGTAGCTGCTTGGTATTGTTTTTGGTTTTCCTGGTTTAGGTATAACTATTACTTTGGCATGTTTCCATATCTTTGGGAATGTTTGGAGTCTGATAACGGAGTTTGCTATTGCTAGAATTGACATTATTGCTTTTGGGGGGAGGTTTTGTAGTGATCTGTTGGTGATGTTGTCTATACCAGGAGCTTTTTTGGGATTTAATGCTTTAAGGATTGCTTTTAGGTTCTCGGCTGTGACTGGGTCGTTGCTAGGGGAGTGGGGTTCACGTATTTCTCTGCTTACTACTTTGTGAATCTGCACTACGTGTTGCATGTCTACTTCATCCAAGTTCGGAGTGAATTGCTCTTCTAGTGATTCCGCTAGAGCTTCTGCTTTTTCTTCTGCTGTGACTTGTGTGGAGTTATTGAATTGAAGTGGTGGGATTTGTATTTGTTCTCTTTTGATTGCCTTGATTATTTTCCATGTCTTAGAGGGCTCTGCACCTATTTCTTCGAGTGTTCTTTGCCATTCTACATTTTTCGGTTCCAGTAATTTCTTATTATGTACTTGATGTTGAAGGTTGTTTAGTATAGTTTTGTCTTCTCCTAGCTCTGTTCTTTTCCTTTATTAGTTCTTTAATATGATGTGGTAGACTACCTGATTTATATATCCTTTCTATTTTGATGGTGTTATTTTCAACAGCGTTTGTTATTTTATCTTGTAGTGATTTTATGGTCTGTTCTAATTCTGCAGTGTTTTGTATTTTAGGAACTGCAGTGATGGTTTGTTCTAGTTCTGTTTTGTAGCCGGCCCAGTCTGTCTTGAAGGTGTGATATGTTCTTTCGGTTATGTCTTCGTTCCAAGTTATTATAATTGGAATGTGATCAGAGCTCATGACACTTTCAGTTTCTATCTTTATGGTTTTGTTAATGTTTTTACTGATTGCTAAGTCTAATTGTCTAATTGTGTGCATCTAGCCCAAGGTGAACGTCGACAGACCAAAACAAAAAAAAACCAAGACGGTTCGGCAATGAAATGTTGTTTCATGTTATTCGTTCTATAAAATTGGTAGTACCATGCCTTGTGTCAAGTTTACGATAAAAATAGTGTATACTTCAAATTTTTTGACAGACTGTCATCGTGACACTTATACGACAATAAAAAGTTGATGTTTAACCAAATTGTCGTTCCACCTGTCATCGTGACAATACTTCGTTGTTGTGTATTCGTTCACACATAAACTTGTGAGAACGAAATGTCAGACTGAGAGTGCTTAACAACATTGTCTTTCCAATTGTCAAATGAAATTAACAACATAACATGATGAACTTTAACAAAACATGCTTTAAACTTACAGGTCATTGAGAGAATTAATTAATTTTCATATTACGCTTTAATAGTTGTATATATATGTACTTTGTAAAACCCAATCAAAAATCTTGCTGGCTCCTAATACCATTTAACCGAAAATGTACTTCTGATTAGTTTGTGCCAACCCGCATAGTCGCGTACTTTAAATGCTTACTTTTATAACTGAATTGATAAACGAAATTACATAAATGCTTATGGGAATTTTACATATTTGATGTATTTATGTTATTTTGAAGTGTTTCGGACACATCTGACAAATAAAGAAAACTCAGATGATTCTTTATTTAGGCTTGCTTCGGTACTTCTTTCGCGAGAAGTGACGACATTTCGATTTGTGTTTAATATATCTTAATAAAATATAGAAAGATCGTTATATTTGTCACTGTACTTACGTGCGATAATACACTTTAAGTTTATTTTATCATATCCGTCGGCATTGTTCCTATATTCATAAATAGAAAAGAAATAGTAACAATTGATAATAATAACACTAATACGTATCTGAAAGGTACCACTTTCCCTTCATAATCCCTTTATTTGTCGGCCTTCTGACATTTAAACTTGACAACCGATCGATAAACGTGAATAGATAGTCATTATGTGTTGTGTATTACACGACTGGTGCTTTCCGCTAATTTTGACGTTTCCCGGCAAATGCCATATCGCGAACTCAAACTGATTTGACGGTTTTGATAATTTATAACCTGAAATTGAATTTTTCGTGCGTTTAACTTAACCTTATCCGAAGTTTGATGTGTCACGGTCATCTGTATCGATCCACCGCCATTTTAAAATCGAACCTAGTCCATATTTTTTATTTTACACGTAGGCCTTATGGCAAAATACTATGATTCATACTCTTTTTCTGCACGTTCTAAAATTTTCAAAAACTCCTTTCGGGCCCTCGTTCTCTCTTCGGAGACGTGAAAAATGGCCTAAGGCACGTGGGACCGTGGTCCCCGTCGCGTGACACTTTCGTTCCCAGCGTAGATGCGCCAGGTTCTCAGAAAACTGTCTCCCCAATTCGTCAATTTTGGGGTATAGCTTTGCCGTTTTAATCGTTCGTGTTAAAAAGAGCGAGACAATTGGCTTTTAGTATATATAACTAGCTAATACGGCAGGCCTAGAAGGCCCGCTGCCGCCTCTTATTCCGCTTACAGTTGAGGTACCGCTCCCCCTTATTTTTCTCAATTTATTGCGGATTTTGTCTATATTGCGTTTCAGTTTATAAAACACCATGTAATTCCGATATATAGCGAATAACTAAATATAATTGTGTTTTAGATGTTCAATATTGCTTAGTTGTTTTTATACACCCCTGTATATAGTTTACAACTATGCAATATTTTATTCAGAATGCTTATAGGATGAAATGATTAATAATAGATTTAGTGATAATAGCAATTTTTAAATTGAAAATGTTTAACGGCTGTCCATGAAATAAGATGTATTTTATTGTTTAATGTTATATTGACATTTTTCACATACTTTTCCTGTGCCTCACAGACGGTAGTTTTCACTCTATTTATAATTTTTTACTATTATTGGTTTTTGTGCCTTGACTTGCCGATGATTTATTTCACGTTTGCCTAATTTATCTATAGTTTGAATTTTGTTTGTGGGTATAAAATTAGAATAATCTCGAAATCTGTGTTTTTTTTTGCATCAGTTGGAAAATGTGTTTCAGTCCATATACATATGTCGATTCCATTGGTCTTTTTGGTTTAAATGAAAATTCATTAGAATTTAAAAAAAAACATTTTATTTTATACAAACTTGTAGATAGCTTTATTAGAATTATGTTTTGTTGACGCGAATGTATACTTTTAAATAATTGATTTAATCATTGTTCTATAACAAATAATATTTATTTCATTGGCTTTTTTTATAATGATTTCCATTCCTATACTTTTATAATTTGCAGTGTTTCTTTGTGGTAAATTGTATTACAACTGTCAGTTATGTATGATGCTTAATAATGTTGGTAAAGCCTTGTTCACACTGTACATAATTATTTTCTTTTGCATTGTACACCTACAGTTTACGGAATATATAGATATAATATATGTATTATGGTAATATTGATTACTTATTGTTATATTCGAAAATACTGTAAAACATCGTTATAGAATTTCTATTTTGAATTATTGTAATTGACAATGTCGCGGGAAGTTCATTTTCATCAATGATAATTAAACAATCTTTTTTGAATACGTATGATATTACTTCTCAATTTGCCTGGCACAGTAACAACATGATTCAGTGCTTGTTTAATCTGGTAGGAATATATTTTAGTTTCTTTTTTCTATTTACAATATCTTATAATATTTTGAAGTATTTTTACAACTTAATTCATGGACGAAATGACTCCAGTCATGTAATGATAATTGCTAAAAATGAGTAGAAAGTATTTATAAACAAATAAGGAATCGAATTTATAAATTTCTTACCTATACACTATTATCATTGGGCCAATTATTATATATTGCAATATTTATTGTGCTGAATGTTTGTGAGCTAATGCTTCAATCTTTTCGAGCTTGAATTCGCCTTTTTCGCGTCCGCTTACAGCTTTTTACAGTTTCCTGTAAAACGCGATCACTCTCGTGGTGGTTTTTAGAATGTAAGATTTTATAGACTTGTGGCACACTCTGTATATACATATATTTTGTAAAGCCAATTGTATATTTCATTTAAAATTCCTCTAGAATTTTTTTTTACACAAACTGTTAAACATAAGAATGATGTTAAAGTATCCGAAGAAACAATATGCTCAATAAGTGCATCATTTTCATTGAGACAATCGGGATAATACGCTATTGAAATAACAGTGGAAAAATTTAGTATATTAACAAAAAGTATGTCAATTGCTCAGAAACAATTTAAGATAGGCATGCACAATATTAATAAAAAAGAACCTAATAATCAGTTTGACACTGAGATATTTTCACCCAAATTATTTGAAGTGGAACAGGGCTTTCATTATGAAATTTTGGTCAGCATAATTGAAATATTCGTTTGTCACATACTCAAAATTAGTTCGCACGTCAATTAAAAATGAAGGACTTGTATTGAAGAACATTTTAAATTTTCAATGAATTACATATATACTACTCGCCCGCTATCGCGGGCTCGTCATTTTAATTGACATGCTCAAATATACGTAGTATCTCCATAGTGTTTAACATGTTTACAACAAATTTGGTTTGGTAAATGGGCGTCGCTTTCAAAGTTTCTTATAGAATGCTAATGAATGCTGACGAACTTCAAACATATAGCTCGCAAACATATGTATGTGAACGGGTAAAGTAAATTTAATTTATAAAGTATATTACTTTCTTACTACCTTTTCGAAGTCCACTATCGTTAATAAAAGAGCAGAGTATATTTTATTTAAAATTATTCTCGATCTGTTTTTGACACAAATCGGTACACACTCAAAAGCGAGAAAGGTAATTTAATGTTAATCATAAGCCATGTTAAAGTATCCAAAGACACAATGAGCTCAAAAAGCGCAACATTTTTATTAAAACAGTTTTCAATACTATTTTGATGTCAAGTGTGACCCTTTTGAAATCCACTATCATTAATAAAGGAGCACAAAATAATAATAAAAGTAAAAAACCCAAGTTTTAAATTTAAGCCCTTTTGAAGCGCCTTTCCTGTAAAAAGCGATAACTGGCATGGCTTGTTAGAATGTCCGGTTTTATTAACTTCTGAAGCGCCCCTGTATATACACATATTTTGTTAAACCAATAGGATATTTTATTTAAAATTCTTCTCGAACTGTTTTTGACATAAATCGGTACACACTCAAGAGCGAGAAAGGTAATTTAATGTTAAACATAAGTTGTGTTAAAGTACGCAAAGACACAATGATATCAAAAAGCGCAACATTTTTATTAAGACAGTGTACAATACTATTTTGATGTCAAAAGTGTAAAAGCCTGTCAACCTTTTTGAAATCCACTATCGTTACTAAAGGAGCAGGAAATAATAATAAAAGTAAAATGCCCAAGTTTTAAATTGAAGCGCCTTTCCTATAAAAAGCGATCACAGGCATGACGCTTTTTAGAATGCCTTCATTTATACACCTTTGAAGCACCCAAGTATATACATATATTTTGTTAAACCAATAGAACGTTTTATTTAAAATTCTTCTCGAACTGTTTCTAACACAAAACCGGTACACACTCAAGAGCGAGAAAGGTAATTTAATGTTATACATAAGTCATGTTAAGGTATCCAAAGAAACAATGAGCTCTCAAAAAGCGCAACATTTTCATTAAGACAGTTTACAATACTATTTTGATGTGAACGTGTAAAAGCCTGTCAATCTTTTCGAAGTCTACACTCGTTAAGAAAAAAGCACAAAATAATAATAACAGTAAAAAGACAGAATGAGATCAAAAAGCCCAATATGTTCATTAAGACTGTTTACAATACTATTTTGATGTGAAAGTGTAAAAGCCTGTCAAACCTTTTCAAAATCCACTATCGTTAATAAAGGTGCACGAAATAATAATAAAAGTAAAAAGCCCAAGTTTTAAATTTAAGACCTATTGAAGCGCCTTTCCTGTAAAAAAAACGCTTTTTAGAATGTCCACTTTTATAAACTTTTGAAGCACCCCTGTATATATATATATTTTGTTAGGCCAATAGGATATTTTATTTAAAATTCTTCTCGAACTGTTTTTGACATAAACCGGTATACACTCAAGAGCGAGAAAGATAATTTAATTTTAACATTAGTCGTGTTAACGTATCCAAAGACACATTGATATCAAAAAGCGCAACATTTTTATTAAGACAGTGTACAATACTATTTTGATGTAAAGTGTGACCTTTTTGAAATCCACTATCATTAATAAAGGAGCACAAAATGAAAATAAAAGTAAAAAGCCCAAGTTTTAAATTGAAGCGCCTTTTATTTTATTTAAAATTTTTCTCGAATTGTTTTTTACTCAAACCGGTACATACTCAAGAGCGAGAAAGGTAATTTAATGTTAAACACAAGTCGTGTTAAAATATCCAAAGAAACAATGAGCTCCCAAAAAGCGCAACATTTTCATTAAGACAGTTTACAATACTATTTTGATGTGAACGTGTTAGAGCCTGTCAATCTTTTCGAAGTCTACTCTCGTTAAGAAAAAAGCACAAAATAATAATAAAAGTAAAAAGCCCAAGTTTTAAATTTAAGCTCAATTAAAGCGCCTTTCCTATAAAAAACGCTTTTTAGAATGTCCAGTTTTATAAACTTTTAAAGCATCCCGGTATATACGTATATTTTGTGAAGCCAATTGTATATTTTATTTAAAATTTTTCTGGAATTGTTTTTTACACAAACCGGTACACACTCAAGAGCGAGTCAGGTAATTTAATGTTAAACATAAGTCGTGTTAAAGTATGCAAAGACACAATGACATCAAGAAGCGCAACATTTTTATTAAGAGAGTGTACAATACTATTTTGATGTGAAAGTGTAAAATCCTGCCAACCTTTTTGAAATCCACTATCGTTAATAAAGGAGCACAAAATAATAATAAAAGTAAGAAGCACTCCTGTATATAGATATATTTTGTTAAGCCAAAAGCAGGTTTTACTTAAAATTCTTCTCGAAGTGTTTTTAACACAAACCGGTACACACTCAAGAGCGAGAAAGATAATTTAATTTTAACCATAAGCTATGTTAAGGTATCCAAAGACACAATGAGATCAAAATGCCCAACTTGTTCATTAAGGCAGTTTACAATACTATTTTGATGTGAAAGTGTAAAAGCCTGTCAATCTTTTCGAAGTCTACTTTCGTTAATAAAGGAGCACGAAATAATAAGTATAACAGTAAGAAGCCCAAGTCTTAAATTTAAGCCCTATTAAAGCGCCTTTCCTGTAAAAGGCGATCACTGGAATGATGCTTTTTAGAATATCCACTTTTATAAACTTTTGAAACACCCCTGTATATACATATATTTTGTTAAGCCAATAGGATATTTTATTCAAAATTCTTCTCTAACTCTTTTTGACACAAACCGGTACACACTTAACAGCGAAAAATGTAATTTAATAATAATCATAATTCATGTTAAAGTATCCAAAGAAACAATGAGCTCAGAGCGCAACATTTCCATTAAGACAGTTTACAGTATTATTTTGATGTAACAGTGAAAAAATCATGTCAACCTTTTTGAATTCTACTATCATTAATGAAGAAACACAAAGGAATAATAAAAGTGAACTTAAAATTCATTTTACTCAAAAATCCAAAAAAAAACCCAAGTTTTAAATTTTAGCCCTATTGATTGGCTTTTTTCGCGCCCGCTTGCAGTTTCTTCACAGTTTCCTGCAAAAAGCAATCACTGTCATAGCTTTTTAGAATGACCGTTTTTATTAACTTATGAAGCACCCCTGTATATACATATATCTTGTGAAGTCAATAGTATGTTTTATTTGAAATGCTTCTCCAACTTTTTTTACACAAACCTGTACACACTCAAGAGCGAGAAAGGTAATTTGATGTTAAACATAGTTCATGTTAAAGTATTTAAAGAAACAATGAGCTGAGAGAGCACAACATTTTCATCGAGACAGTTTACAATACTATTTTGATGTGATAGTGGAAAAGCATGCCAACCTTTTTGAAGTCTACTCTCGCTAAGAAAAAAGCACAAAATAATAATAAAAGTAAAAAGCCCAAGTTTTAAATTTAAGCCCTATTGAAGCGCCTTTCTTGTAAAAAACGCTTTTTAGAATGTCCACTTTTATAAACTTTTGAAGCACCCCAGTATAAACATATATTTTCTTAGGCCAATAGGATATTTTATTTAAAATTCTTCTCGAACTGTTTTTAACACATACCTGTACATACTCAAGAGCGAGAAAGGTAATTTAATGTTAAACATGTCATGTTAAAATATTCAGAGAAACAATGAACTCTTAAAAAGCGCAACATTTTCATTAAGACAGTTTACAATACTATTTTGATGTGAAAGTGTAAAAGCCTGTCAATCTTTTCGAAGTCTACTCTCGTTAATAAAGGAGCACGAACTAATAATAAAAGTAAAAAGCCCAAAATTTAAATTGAAGCGCTTTTCCTGTAAAAAACGCTTTTTAGAATGTCTACTTTTATAAACTTTTGAGCACCGCTGTAGATACATATATTTTGTTAAGCCAATAGGATATTTTATTTAAAATTCTTCTCGAACTGTTTTTGACATAAACCGGTACACACTCAAGAGCGAGGAAGGTAATTTAATGTTAAACATAAGTCGTGTTAAAGTATCCAAAGACACAATGAGATCAAAAAGCAAAACATTTTTAATAAGACAGTGTACAATACAATGTTTATGTAAAGTGTGACCTTTTTGAAATCCACTATCGTTAATAAAGGAGCACAAAATAAAAGTAAAAGTAAAAAGCCCAAGTTTTAGATTGAAGCACCTTTCCTGTAAAAAGCGAGTACTGGCATGATGCTTTTTAGAATGTCTGGTTATATAAACTTTTAAAGCATCCCGGTATATACATATATTTTGTGAAGCCAACAGTATATTTTATTTAAAATTTTTCTCGAATTGTTTTTTACACAAACCGGTGCACACTCAAGAGAGAAAGATAATTTAATGTTAAACATAAGTCATGTTAAAATATCCAAAGAAACAATGAGCTCTCAAAAAGCGCAACATTTTCATTAAGACAGTTTATAATACTATTTTGATGAGAACGTGTAAAAGCCTGTCAATCTTTTCGAAGTCTACTCTCGTTAAGAAAAAAGCACAAAATAATAATAAAAGTAAGAAGCACTCCTGTATATACATACATATATTTTGTTAAGCCAATAGGACGTTTTATTTAAAATTCTTCTCGAAGTGTTTTTAACACAAACCGGTACACACTCAAGAGCGAGAAAGATAATTTAATTTTAACCATAAGCTATGTTAAGGTATCCAAAGACACAATGAGATCAAAAAGCCCAACTTGTTCATTAAAGCAGTTTACAATACTATTTTGATGTGAAAGTGTAAAAGCCCGTCAACCTTTTCGAAATCCACTATCGTTAATAAAGGAGCAGGAAATAATAATAAAAGTAAAAAGCCCAAGTTTTAAAGTGAAGCCCTATTAAAGCGCCTTTCCTGTAAAAGGCGATCACTGGAATGACGCTTTTTAGAATATCCACTTTTATAAAGTTTTGAAACACCCCTGTATATACATATATTTTGTTAAGCCAATGGGATATTTTATTTAAAACTCTTCTCGAACTGTTTTTGACACAAACCGGTACACACTCAAGAGCGAAAAGGTAATTTAATAATAATCATACTTCATGTTAAAGTATCCAAAGAAACAATGAGCTCAGAGCGCAACATTTCCATTAAGACTGTTTACAGTATTATTTTGATGTAACAGTGAAAAAATCATGTCAACCTTTTTGAATTCTACTATCATTAATGAAGAAACACAAAGGAATAATAAAAATGAAATTAAAATTCATTTTACTCAAAAATCCAAAAAAAGCCCAAGTTTTAAATTTTAGCCCTATTGAATGGCTTTTTTCGCGCCCGCTTACAGTTTCTTCACAGTTTCCTGCAAAAAGCAATCACTGTCATGGCTTTTTAGAATGTCCGTTTTTATTAACTTTTGAAGCACTCCTGTATATATACATATATCTTGTGAAGCGAATAGTATGTTTTATTTAAAATGCTTCTCGAACTGTTTTTTACACAAATCTGTACACACTCAAGAGCCAGAAAGGTAATGTAATGTTAACCGTAAGTCGTGTTAAAGTATGCAAATACACAATGAGATCAAGAAGCGCAACATTTTTATTAAGACAGTGTACAATACTATTTTGATGTGAAAGTGTAAAAGCCTGTCAACCTTTTCGAAGTCTACTCTCGTTAAGAAAAAAGCATAAAATAATAATAAAAGTAAAAAGCCCAAGTTTTAAATGTAAGTCCTATTGAAGCGCCTGTCCTGTAAAAAGCAATCGCTGTCATGGCTTTTTAGAATGTCCACCTTTATAAACTTTTGAAGCACCCCTACATATATTTTGGTAAGCCAATAGTATATTTTATTATTATATTTAAATATCTTCTCGAACTGCTTTTTAGACAAACTGGTACACACTCAAGAGCGAGAAAGGTAATTTAATGTTAAACATAAGTCATGTTAAAGTATCGAAAGAAACAATGAGCTCAATGAGCGCAACATTTCCATTGAGACAGTGTACAATAAGATTCTGATGTTTGCGAATCTACTATCGTTAAGAAAAAATGAAGTATTAAATTTAAGCCCTGTTCAATCACGTTTCGAAGAATCGCCAAATTGAAGACGTAATAAGCGACCACAAACACCCCCGTATCTAAAATTTCACGTTCATACGTTAATTTTCAAAAAAATTTCCCGCCGTTTTTTTTTTTTGACATTTTGACTTTGGAATCGTGATCGGCGACCCTCAAAACCCCCGTATCTAAAATTTCACTTTCATACGTCAATTTTCAAAAAAATCTTCCGCCATTTTGTTTTTTTTTGACATTTTGACTTTGGAATCGTGATCGGCGACCCCCAAAACCCCCGTACCTAAAATTTCACATTCATACGTCAATTTTCAAAAATCTCCCGCCATTTTGTTTTTTTTTACATTTTGACTTTGGAATCGTGATCGGCGACCCCCAAAACCCTCGTATCTAAAATTTCACGTTCATACGTCAATTTTCAAAAAATCTCCCGCCATTTTTTTTTTTTTGACATTTTGACTTTGGAATCGTGATCGGCGACCCCCAAAACCCCCGTATCTAAAATTTCACGTTCATATGTTAATTTTCAAAAAAATCTCCCGACATTTTCTTTTTTTTTGACATTTTGACTTTGGAATCGTGATCGGCAACCCCCAAAAGCCCCGTATCTAAAATTTTATAGTCATACGTCAATTTTGAAAAAAATCATCCGCATTTTGTTTTTTTATGACATTTTGATTTTGGATTTGTGATCGGCGACTTAAGACACCCTCGTATCTAAAATTTCACATTTATACGTCAATTTTCAAAAAATCCTTCGGCCATTTTGTTTTTTTTTTGACATTTCGACTTTGGATACGTGATCAATGATACTACAAAGACTCCCAAGTGCCGAATTTTACTTTAATTAGAAGAGAGAAATTAATTTCAGATAGCTCCGCCCACTCTGCATGTATGTGTAATCGTTGTTATAAGGGCACATAAATGTTAAAAGCAATCCTTTTCCCCATTAAGGAAACGGGGCATACGCGTTCTGGAATTAACGTATTTTAATTCAAATCATTATTGAAATACTAATCGACCCCTGTATATAGATAAAAATATTAAATCAAGCTGGGACCGTTATGTATTGTGTGGAGATGCCGAACATTCACCGGACCGTAATACATTCATCGCCACTGCACATGAGAATCTGATTATATTTTTCGCCCGTCCGGAATACATTGATATTACTGCACATTGAATCGGCCATTTTTCTGACCAAATGCTTCTGCAAACGAATTTGAAAGTGCTCGTGCCCTTGGTTGCGTGCGTCTGTCGACTCGAAATAAGCATATATAAGGTCCCGTGAAGTCCATTCTTTAACACCTCGGGTCTTGTTAGACCCTCGCAACCTTCAAAATTTCGTATTTCACGCTTAAAAATGAATCTGTGGACACAACTCAGTTTGATGTCAGTTTGACGTTTCTAGAGATTTTTATCGCTTGTCACGGGAACGGTCAAAACGTATTCCATTTTTCTGTTACAAAATGGAATGCACGCTCCTCTTCAACGGACGATATCTCTACACACACTCCACTAAAAAGGAAAATCTCTCCGTCCACCGGAAATTCAATGTCACCCCTAGGCCCACCCCAAAACACAGCCTTTAATTCCCCATATCCAGAGAGGAGTTTTCTGCAAAGATTTGTCGACTTTTTTCTATTTTGATAGTTCCGAAAATGCTCGGTTAAGCTCTTTCAACTAAGGCGATTAACAACAGAGGTCTGTGCGCTATTATTATATATAACTAGCTCTAACGTCCGCTTACAGCGGGTCCTCCGCTTACAACGGGTCCTCCGCTTTCAGCGGGTCTTCCGCTTACAGCGGGTCCGTCAATCTCTTTTAGTTGGAATCGCTTTTTTCGCGTCCGCTTACAGCTTTTTCATAGTCTCCTGTAAAAAGCAATCACTGTCATGACGCCTTTTAGAATGTCCGGTTTATTAACTTTTGACGCACCCCTGTATATACATATATTTTGTGAAGCCAATAGTATATTTTCTTTAAAATCCTTCTCGAAAGGTTTTTTACACAAACCGGTACACACTCAAGAGCGAGAAAGGTAAATTTATGTTAAACATAAGTCATGTTAATGTATCCAAAGAAACAATGAGCTCAAAGAGCACAACATTTTCATCGAGACAGTTTACAATACTATTTTGATGTGATAGTGGAAAAGCATGTCAACCTTTTCGAAGTCTGCTGTCGTTAAGAAAAAAGCACAAAATAATAATAAAAGTAAGAATCCCAAGTTTTAAATTTAAGCCCTATTGAAGCGCCTTTCCTGTGAAAAAAAAGGCTTTTTAGAATGTCCACTTTTATAAACTTTTGAAGCACCCCCGTATATACATATATTTTGTTAAGCCAATAGGATATTTTATTTAAAATTCTTTTCGAACTGCTTTTGACATAAACCGGTACGCACTCAAGAGCGAGAAAGGTAATTTAATGTTAAAGTTTCTAGAGACACAATAAGATCAAAAAGGTCAACATGTTCATTAAGACAGTTTACAATACTATTTTGATGTGAAAGTGTAAAAGTCTGTCAATCTTTTCGAAATCAACTATTGTTAATAAAAGAGCACAAAACATTAATAAAAGTAGAAAGCCCAAGTTTTAAATGTAAGCCAAAGCGCCTTCCTGTAAAAGGCGATCAATGGCATCACACTTTTTTGAATGTCTACTTTTTTAAACCTTTGAAACACCCCTGTATATACATATATTTTGTTAAGCCAATAGAATATTTTATTTAAAATTCTTCTCGAACTTTTTTTGACACAAATCGGTACACACTCAAGAGAGAGAAAGGTAATCTAATGTTAAAGTATCCAAAGACACAATAAGATCAAAAAGGTCAACATGTTCATTAAGACAGTTTACAATACTATTTTGATGTGAAAGTGTAAAAGTCTGTGAACCTTTTCAAAATCCACTATCGTTAATAAAGGAGCACAAAATAATAATAAAAGTAAAAAGCCCAAGTTTTAAATTGGAAACCCTGGAACCCTATTGAAGCTCATTTTCTGTAAAAAGCGATCAATCTGATGACGCTTTTTAGAATGTCCAATTTTATAAACTTTTGAAACACCCCTGTACACACATAAATTTTGTGAAACCAATTGTATATTTTATTTAAAATTCTTCTCGAATTGTTTTCTATACAAACCGGTACACACTCAAGAGCGAGAAAGGTAATTTAATGTTTAACATAAGTCATTTTAAAGTATCCAAAGACACAATGAGCTCTAAAAACGCAACATTTGTCTTAAGACAGGTTACAATACTATTTTGATGTGAAAGTGTAAAAGCCTCACAACATTTTCGAAATCCACTATCGTTAATAAAAGAGCACAAAATAATAATAAATATAAAAAGCCCAAGTTTTAAATTGAAGCCCTATTGAAGCGCCTTTCCTGTTAAAGGCGATCACTGGCATGACGCTTTTTAGAATATCCACTTTTATAAACTTTTGAAACATCCGTGTATATACATATATTTTAAGCCAATAGGATATTTTATGTAAAATTCTTCTCGAATTGCTTTTTACACAAACCGGTACACACTCAAGAGCGAGAAAGTTAGTTTAATGTTAAAGTATCTAAAGACAATAAAATCAAAAAGCGCAACATTTTTATTAAGACAGTTTACAATACTATTTTGATCCGAAAGTGTAAAAGCCTGTCAACCTTTTCGAAGTCCACTATCGTTAATAAAAGAGCACACAACAATAATAAAAATAAAAAGCCCAAGTTTTAAATGTAAGCCCTATTAAAGCGCCTCTCCTGTAAAGGGCTATCACTGGCATGACGCTTTTTAGAATGTCCACTTTTATAAACTTTTGAAACACCCCTGTACATACATAAATTTTGTGAAGCCAATTGTATATTTTATTTAAAATTGTTCTCGAATTGCTTTTTACACAAACCGGTACACACTCAAGAGCGAGAAAGGAAATTTAATGTTAAACATAAGTCATTTTAAAGTATCCAAAGACACAATGACCTCAATAAGTGCAACATTTTTATTAAGACAGTTTACAATACTATTTCGATGCCAGAGTGTAAAAGCCTTTCAACCTTTTCGAAATCCACTATCGTCAATAAAAGAGCACAAAATAATAATAAAAGTAGAAAGCCCAAGTTTTAAGTTGAAGCCCTATTGAAGCGCCTTTCCTGTAAAAGGCGATCACTGGCATGAGAATGTTCACTTTTATAAACTTTTGAAACACCTCTGTACATACATAAATTTTGTGAAGCCAATTGTATATTTTATTTAAATTATAGCGTCGTAGATAAGTGATTGTGAAATACCAACAGTAGTTTGCTCTTTTAATTGCAGTAATAAAAAAGATACTCACAGTTTTTATAGCAATTTATGAAGAAGGTGACCAGTCAATAATATTAGTGGTAGGTATTGCAATATATAATTTATTGGAAATTGAATGAAATTTAACATGCAAACCTAATCAGGTATACTTTATTCTTGCCAGCGAAGTAAGAGTTTCAGTTGCTCTGCTTGTCCATAGTGTTTGTTTGGATTCCTAAATGCAGTAATGATTAGCAAAATAAAATTGCCGTAGTATATGCTAGTAGTAATTCTAATTAGTAAAATACCTGTATGCAATGCCCTAATGGATGCATACTTCCTAGGCCCTGTAGTATTTCTAGCAAATGATAGTTACTATTAGATATTTCGATGTGTACATAGCAGTCACCCTTTATTAAGATGTAAACAGATCAGTGTTAGTATTGTCAATCGGTATGAATTTATATTTCTATAGATGTTGTCCATATTTAACTCAACATTTCTTTTTGTAATTTCGACTTCGGATTTGTGTACAGCGACCCTAAAACCCTCTTTATACCAACCAAATTTTACCCAAATCTGAGGACGTTTTGAAGAACCTTGCCGCCATAAGAGATCCGTCATTTTGTTTTTTGAAATGTTGAATTTAAATTTGTGATCAGCGACCCCAATAATCCCCCATATGCCTATTTCAGCTATGGTTAAAATACAATAAACATATTAGTTTATCGATAATAATTTTTGTAGTGCTTAGGGGTAGATTGCACCCCCTTGAACGGCATGCAGGCGATTATTTTGGTGGTTGTAATGTGAAATATAAATGTTTCTCTACTTCTGTTATGGTTAGTAGTAGATAAGCATTTTAGTTAACCCCTAATATAAGTGAAATAAGGTGGTTGAGTTCATCCCTTTTTGGTAGTGTGTAGGCGATTATTTTGGTGACTGTGATGTGAAATATTAATATGTTATATGTTATATGTTATACCGTGGGTTTTTTTTTATCACTGAACACTGCACACGATAACACCTATGTTCAGTTTTAAAATAAACGCGTCAATGCATGGAACATTATGCAACCAACATTGCGTTATGTAACTAACATCGGTCAATTATTTGTTTCGACAAACGTCAAAATCAATGTCATAACAGAAATGACATTTTGAATATTTCAATATTTCACATTTGTATTCACCTAATTTAAAAAATGTATACAAAAGATGATAAAATAGAAATTTTAAACTGGTATAAAGCTGGAAACAGTTTAAGGAAAGTGCGGGATCTGTTTTCTGTCAAATATCCTGACAAGCCCATACCATCTATCGGAACATTTCAGGCGATTAGTAGGAAATTTGATTCTCATGGCTGTATAATAAATACCCACAGAAAGAAAATTAAAACTCCTCACATCCTAACAGAAACATTAAAATTAAATGTGTTATGTTACATTGAAGAAAGCCCCACTACACCATTAAGTAAATTAGCACAACAATTTAATATTTCGAAGACATCTATATTTAAAATTTTCAAAGAGTACAAATACAAATCTTACAAGTTTTCAAATCACCAACAATTATTTGACGAAGATAAAATAAGACGTGTTGATTTTTGCGAAACACTATTTAATTCATTAAATGAAAATGATATTATGTTGAAGAAAATACTTTTCACTGATGAAGCGTCTTTTACATTAAATGGTTCTGTTAACTCTCAAAATTATCGGTATGTTATAACAGCACCTTATTTCACTAAATCAATGACTTTATTTTACATTATTAGGTACTGGTCACGGACGCATGATCATTTTCAAAATTTAACACATACATAGTATAACGCTAGAGTTAATGTATGGGCAGGTATCGGCACTGAACTTGTGGGACCATATTTTATTGATACAAATTTTAATTCCAATAAGTTCTTGGAATTACTTCATACACGAATTATTCCTCGAATTGAAAATTTAAACATGGAACCCCAATTCATTCAACTGCAGCAATTACAAATTTTCTAAATTCAAGTTTTCCTGGTCGATGGATAGGGAGGCGTGGTCCGATTGTTTCGCCGGCCCGTTCTCCAGATTTATCGCCAAATGACTTTTTTCTTTGGGGATACCTTAAATCTAAAATTTGAAATAATGTAATTTTAACTAACATTGAAGATTTAAAAGCACGCATAAGTACATCCTGCGACGAATTACAAACCAAACTGGAATTTTTAACTCGCTTTTTGCAAGAATTTCATAATCGACTCGCATATTGTATGGAATGTGAAGGTGGACATTTCGAACATTTATTAAAAAGTTAAAGTATTTTAAATAAAAATAAATTATTTTTTTTCAATGTGTCTTAAAATTCATTATAATAAGTGTTAAAATAATTTAATATACTATACTCCATTCAGTCTAAGAATGGAGCATTGGGAAAGATAGGGCTGAAAATAAACGTTTGTGATTGGTTGAAATCGAGTGTGCATTTACACCGGCAAAATAATCGCATTTAGCTCGTTCTGTCAAAAATTTGTTTACTGACAGTTTTGTTCAAAGAGTTTGTCGATTTCCGTATATTACATAGTTATTTGTTGTTAATATTCTTAAAAAATAGTTTTTCTTAGAACTCGCAAGTGAAATATGCATTTGTTAAGGTATTTTATCAATTTCTAGATATTGTAAATAAGATAATAATTGAAATATCTGCTAATGGAAATAGTATCTAAAATTTATTGGATTTTAACATGAAATATTGCCCTTTACACCTTTTACTCACATATTGATAATGATACCTACATTCTTGAATGTTGTAAAATGTAAGCGTTCTATTTACATGTAGACACAACGTGTTATTCAAGGTCTTCATTATATTTTAATATTTTTTGTGAGCGATATTCTGTTTTGAAAAACTTATCAAATACTGATTAGCTGTTTGCCTTTTCATGTTTGTTAGTATGGTTATCATTTTAAAAGCAATGTAAGCCTTACTTAAATAAATGTCAATGAACACGTAAAAGTCAAAATATAATGATATCATATACAATGTATATCCCTGCTATCCATCTGACAGTAAACATATGTTTTATTTGTTTTCAAAATACAAAATTCATCGTGTGTAAACTGTGCTCATATTGTAGCGCCATCTACTCCATTCTTAGACTGAATGGAGTATAATTTTCACCCTTTGTTGACACTGACAACTAAAATGCCTTATTATGACAAGTGATGACACTCGCAATTATCGCAATGTTGGTTGCATAGTGTTCCATGCATTGACACGTTTATTTTAAAACTGAACATATATATAGTTGTTATTAAAACTATAAACTGAACATATATATAGTTGTTATTATGTACTATGTTCAGTGATTACAAAAACTCACGGTATATAGTTAAAAATTGATAAACATTTTTATTTAGCACCAATCGAATTTTTAGTGCTTACGGGTGGATTGCACCTTGTTGAACAGCGTGCAAGACATTATTTTGGGTTTCTGATGTGAGATATAAATGTTTCTCAACTAAGCTGTGGCTATAATTCGATAAGTAAAGCAGTTCAACAGTAATCATTTTTTTAGTGCCTTAGGAGTAGATTGAACCCGCTTGAATGGCATGTAAAGAGTTTATATTGGTGGTCGTACTATGACATATGAATGTTTTTTTAATTTAGCACCAAGTACATTTTTAGTGATTTTGGGCAGAGATTATTTTGGTGGTCGTGACGTGAGATATTAATGTGTCTAGTTCTGCTGTGATTAGAAATCAAGTCACTGACTGACACATTAAAATTACGACATATTGTACGTGAGCATGTAGCATTGGTGATCAAGGGTGGCTGCGTGATACATAAGGAAATTGTGCGTTTTTAATGACCACGTGCCAATCATTCACCTCCTAATGAATCTCGTTTTCACAATAAATTTAATGTTCTTTTCACCTTTTTTTAAAATCAATTTTTAGTTATTTTATCTATAGTCTTTTATATACGTCACAATTAGATTAATATTTATATATGCTCGTACTTATGTTACTTTTATATTTTCTAAATTATTGGTATCTCCTATCTCCAAAATTCGAAAATGTCAACCTGAAGTTACTTTAAGTCTCATAACATTGCATTTATATACGTTCCTTATATTTTCTATTATTACATATGACCTGTAAAAAAAGTTAAGGGAAAGAAGTATTAGATTTCAGCTCGAGATAATGACAAAATACCGAGAGCTAAAATCTAATGTTTTTTCCCGTGTATAATACACTATTTTCTTCTGTGACAGGAAAAGCGACGATTTAATAATGATAAAAGAGACTCAGAAAATCAATCGATGTGACATTTGAAGTTTTAAATTGGTAGGCTGTTGTACTTATAGCAGCATTACACCTGCGTTGCTAAGGAAATTTGTAAAGTATTCAAATATTTGTCAATTTAATTTTGAGTTTGGCTGCGAACTTAGGTTGATTTTTAGTTATTTTGATTGGAAGGTGAAAAAGAAATGCTGTTCTTTCTCGGAGACGGTGCTATTGGCATACATAAGTAAATGCAACTTTTTGTATAATAAAATATATTAAAATTAAATGTCCGTGTTCTTACATATCCGGAAGAAAAGTACTCATTTTTTTCCCGGGGAAAAAATGAGTACTTTTTTCTCGGCTTATAAAGTGACATTTTGCTACCTGTTAAGAAAGATAAAATATCAAACTTTTCCCGTCACAGAAAAATAGTTATTTATTATACAAGGGAAAAAAGTATTAGATTTAAAAATCTAATTTTTTCCCGTGTATAATACACTATTTTTTCCTGTGATGGGAAAAACGACGATTTAATATTGAAAAAAACACGTAAATACTATATATTAAAGTCAGAAAATCAATCGATGTGACATTTCAAGTGACATCACACCTGCGTTGCTAATGGAAACCTGTAAAATAATCAAATATCTGTCAATTTAAGCGGGCAAAAAGTGAGCACTTTTTTCCCCGGGAAAAAAGTGAGCACTTTTTTCCCTGGCATATAAAGTGACATTTTATTACCTGTCAAGAAGGATAAAATGTCAACTTTTGTTCCCGTCACAGAAAAAAAGTTATAAATACATTCGAGTCGTCTTGGCAACGGACTCGGCAAAAGTACGAACTAAAGACGACGATTCAATACCACTACAAATTTCGATTGGCCGGAACAATTTCAAAATGATAAATTTAAAGTAATTAATCAATATTTCTGGATGTATACCTTCCCATAGTAAAATAGTATTACATGAAAGCCAGTTACAAATTAAATATTATAAATAAAGGTATTAAATATTACTTTCCTACACCTATATTTTACGTACCATTTGGCTGTACTGTTTTAAAATGTTTAGATGACAATTATAACAAATGTCAGAAGGTGTACAAATATTATTATTTATGACAGTCTTGAAATGTATTTTGTAGGTTATATTACATGACAGGTAAAATTTTGCAACATCTAATATTTGACGTCATTTTAATTTAGTAGCGCTTGTCGGTTGAGAGAGCGACTGAACTATAGGGGCAGTTTGTTGAAAAAGAAAAGACTTGCATCTGCGGTCATAAACTGTATTATCAATTATATTCTAACAGTATAAGATATTGCAATTTCAACTGCCATATTTCAGACAATTTAACTTGCACCAAATTTCTGTAGGATGAATAAGGCCAGAAACTTTGATTGAAGGATCATATCCCAACTGTTTACTAAAAACTATACGTCTTAACAGGTTCTTTGTCTAAATTTCCTAAATCAAAGAGGGTTGATTGAGAAAACCGTGTTTCCATAATTTTGACTTACAAAATGTTATGTTCTGGAGGAATCGGTGCGATCTTTGTAGTGCCAATTATAATTATTATTTTAAAATTTAACTACACGTTAACGAACACACTATTCATCCGAACCCAATTAAATCGAGAGTACTTTATACAGTGTCTGCATAAGCACCTGCCAGCTTCTGTAGAATTTCTTCAATGTTTTCAATTGCACATGTAACTTGTAAATGTAGTTTTAATATGTTAATGGCATATCAGAGTGAGTTTAAAATATATTCATCTAAAATTATAAATTTTTACAAATATTTAGAATTTTTAGCAACTGAGATAAAGTCCCGGAAATGTAACAGAATTAAAAAGCTTCCAAAACACAAATATTTCCGTAGAGAGCTAAAAGTTACACATATTCAATATTATGTTTTTATTTTAAGTATACTGTTAATTTCATGTATAGAAGAAGCAATACAATTACTAAATCACTAATAAAAATAATTATTATTTACAAATGCACAAGAAAACATAATCGCAGTTAATACTAATAAAAATCCAAATCTCCTAGGTTATGCGCACGTGTAGGTAATCCCAATTACTGTTTAATATTTTATCAGGTTTGGTAAAACACCGGTTAAAATATCTTCATGTAATAACGTTCTTAATCAATGATTAGCGCCAACCGGTTTTTGCAAAAACGTACTATCCCGTATTTTATTTAATGAGTACGCTAATCTTCATTTTAATCGGAATTGGAAAAACCGGCCCTTAATTGAACTTAATCAACTAATACAGTGCAATAATATAAATAATTAAAAATACGTCTAAATTTGCGGTTGTAGTTGTTAGGGCGTTTTAATGTTGAAGGTTACATTCAAATATTATGTCAACTTTAAAGAAACATGCGCCAATAATTTTGAGGACATTAAATTTGAGATATTGCAAAATTTTACCTGTCAAGTATCCTACCTACACATGCCATTTCGAGACTTATAAATACACCTTTTGACATTAATCATAATAACCTTTTGAAGTTTGTCATCCAAGCAACACAAATTTGTCTGCAATTACCGTTTCCCGTAGAACGCGATAACTGTCATGACGTTTTGTAGAAAGTCCGATTTTAAAAACTTTTGAACCAGTCCTGTATATACATAAATTTAGTGATGCCAATCGTATATATTATTTAGAACTTGTCTTTACTTCGTTACACAAACCGTTACACTGAAGAGCGAGAAGGATAATTTAATGTTAAACATAAATCATGTTAAAGTTACCAAGGAAGAATGTGCTCAGATCCAAGCACTTTTCGTCGAACCTTTCCGCCATATTACATTTGCCATGTTGTTTTTTTGACATTTTGACTTTGGATTCGTGATCGGCGACCTGAGACACCCCCGTATCTAAAATTTCACATTCATACGTCAACTTTCAAAAAAACTTCCGCCATTTTGTTTTTTTTTTGACATTTTGACTTTGGATTCGTGATCGGCGACCTGAGACAACCCCGCATCTAAAATTTCACATTCATACGTCAATTTTCAAAAAAACTTCCGCCATTTTGTTTTTTTTGACATTTTGACTTTGGATTCGTGATCGGCGACCTAAGACAACCTCGCATCTAAAATTTCACATTCATACGTCAATTTTCAAAAAAACTTCCGCCATTTTGTTTTTTTTTGACATTTTGACTTTGGATTCGTAATCGGCGACCTGAGACACCCCCGTATCTAAAATTTCACATTCATACGTCAATTTTCAAAAAAACGTCCGCCATTTTGTTTTTTTTGACATTTTGACTTTGGATTCGTGATCGGCGACCTAAGACAACCCCGCATCTAAAATTTCACATTCATACGTCAATTTTCAAAAAAACTTCCGCCATTTTGTTTTTTTTTGACATTTTGACTTTGGATTCGTGATCGGCGACCTAAGACAACCCCGCATCTAAAATTTCACATTCATACGTCAATTTTCAAAAAAAATCCGCCATTTTGTTTTTTTTGACATTTTGACTTTGGATTTGTGATTGGCGTCCGCACACACCGCCGTATCTAAAATTTCACATTCATACGTCAATTTTCAAAAACTCTTCGGCCATTTTGTTTGTTTTTTTGACATTTTGACTTTGGATTAGTGATCAGCGAGATAAGACACCCCAGTTTTACTTTTAATCAGAATAGAGAGAAATTGATTTCAGCCAACTCCGCCCACCGTGCACGTTTGCGTAATCGTTTAAGTAAAATTATTTCGTAGGGGCACATAAATGTCGAAAGCAATCCTCCTCCTTTTCCCCTTTGAAATTTACGTATTTTAATTCAAAATATTACTCGACAACACCTGTATAGATGAAAATATTTAATTCAAGCGGGACCGCTATGTATTTTGTGGACATGCCGAACATTCACCGGACCGTAATACATTGATCGGCATTGCACATGAGAATCTCTGATTTTATTTTTCGCCCGTCCGGAATACATTGATATAAGTGCATGTTGAATCGGCCATTTTTCTGAAAAAATCCACCCGCAAACCAACTTCAAAGTGTTCATGCCCTTGGTTGCGTGCGACTGTCGACTCGAAATAAGCATGTAGATGGTCCCCAGAAGTCGGTACGTTAAGTCCCCGGGTCTGGTTGGACCCTCGCGACCTTCAAAATTTCGTATTTCACGCTTAAATGTGAATATGCGGATACCACTCAGTTTGCCTGTCAGTTTGACGTTTCTAGCGATTTTCAACGTGTTTCACGTGAATTTTCCATCCGCCAGCGCTGTTTGTCAGATTTGTTCGCCACGCCCGAACGCCGACTTTTGCACGCTCCTCTCTTGGACGGCGGATATCTCTGCACGCGCACCGAAAAAAAGGAAAATCTCTCCGTCGATGGTTAGTTTAATGTCACCGGTACGTACACGCGCCGAGACGGCCTTTAATTCCGCGTATCCAGGGACGAGTACTGCGCCTAAATTCACCAATTTCAAGTCGATTTTGAGCCGTCCGATCCGTAACCATGGTGATTCGGTTAAGCCGTCTTTTCTCAAGAAATTAACACGAAACGGCCGTGCGCTTTTAGTATATATAATATAACCCAGATATATTACACAACGATGATCTATACATATGCATGTATATTAACAGTTGATAGAATAAACAGATTCGTTTCATAACATCAAATTAATTGTCCTGCTCCCTAACTACTTACGTTTAATAACTGTGACCAAATGATATTGGCATCACTGAATACTGCGATAATTCTGATAATACTGAATATATATAAAAGCATATTTGCAGGTGATGGTCCACCCGGAAAAATATAATTTTTAGTTCAAAACAAGACAAGTTAATGTTGCGTTAATGGTGTATACTTTTCAAGTATGTATGTATATATGGAATTAAAGCATGTTGCAATTCAAAAATCAAACAATAAAGAAAATTTATTAGACTTATTCTGCTCCTACAATTTAGTTCTAGTTAATTTGCAACCAACTAGGATTACAGACACTAGTAGCACCTGCACTGATAACATTTTTACAAATATGAGTCAGAGTGAGTACAATATGTCAGTAGTAAATCTCCATATCCCTGAAGAGAAAATAATAATTCATAAAAATAAAAAGAAATACACAATGTTAGACTACGTAAAAGGATTAAAAAAACTAATCTAGATGCTTTGGCGATCATGACAATAGTAACCAAAGTACGTATATTATGAATATTATAAACGCAAAAACACGTACAAAACGGTATTAAAAAATGACACTAACGAACACTATCTGAAAAATGTTTTTTTCCGTAATCTCTCTAATTTTGAAAATACTTTGGAACAATTTACAACCCAACCCAACCCAAGTAGCAAAATCCCTATTTTAGAGAAGGATGAAAGTATATATGTATGTATTTGCTAATGTAGGACAAATGTGAGCAAAAAAAAATAGTGATTTTCTGCTATGGTACTACAACTGTCAGATTTGCTTGTATGTTTACAAACATTACCCGTAAAGCAAAAAAATGAGGTGTGGCCACCACACGACTTTCTTATACATATTATTTAAGAATCTTTTATACAAAAGATATTCAAAATTCCATTCTAAGTACTTCTATACACTTAATAAATCTTTATAGAATGCATACTTACCAAGACACTCGAAAAAAAATGCTACTCGCTAAGAGTAAAAGTGTTACATCCGATTTGAATTTTGAAATTTCATGTACCTATACAAAAAAACAATGCAAATCAAACTCTAAATACTTTTGTACTCTTGATAAATAAATATAGAATGCATAATTTGCGACATATTTGCAAAAAATCGCTATTCAATAAGAGTAAAAGTGTTACTTCCGGTCCGAATTTTGACATTTTTTTTATACAAAAGGTATTGAAAATTACGTTTTAAATACTTTTATACTCGTAATGTACATGTCTAAAAAGCATGATTTGCAAAATATTCGCAATAAACTGCTTTTCGATAAGAGTAAAAGAAGTACCACTTCCGGTAGGAATTTCGAAAAACTTTTTTAATACAATTTTTCTCAAATTTAATTTTGAGTACATTTGAATTCTTTATAAATTTGTTTAAACTTAGTAGTTTACGAAATATTGGCAGAATTCGAGTTTTTCACTGAAGTAAACTACTACTTCCGGTCTACCGATTTTACTGAAAACTAATCAGATCCCAAGAGGGAGATTATACACGTAAATACAAAATTTGGAATTGATGTCTACAGCGGTCTGACCGCTATCGTGGTCACACACACACACATAGACACACACACACACACAGAGAGACATTTTTTAAAAACCACTTTTTGGGTATCAGGGGACTTCGAAACGTGGACATCTGCAAAAATCTCGAGGTCGAAAATTTTCATCATCACAATACTTCCTTATACTACGTATAAGAAAGTAAAAATATATATGTATACTATTTGGAGGATTTTTTTTGCTTCATGTTTTAAATTACAGAGTCATTCCTCTCCTAATTTAAAATGTTACATATTTTTTAAAGATATCAAATGCAATAAAACATGAATATATAAATGCAACAATGTACTATTGTCAGCCGGTTAGAACATCTTGAAAAAGATAGGATCCTAACAATAACGTTGAAGGACAAACAGTATATACTACGTGTTACATAACTATTGGCCGAGATAATAGGAAAAAACGATTGTACAATGGCGACTTGACTTGCAACGCCAGAATTTTCGGCAGAAATCTTGAAATTCTAGCAAGATTTTGAAACAGAACTGTTATGCATTTTTTTTTATTATAATAAAGTGTTTTGTTACTTCACTAAATTTCGAATAAATAGTTGTTTTGTAAAATTTTTATTTTTGCAGAACTTTTAAAAAATTGTTAAAGAACTCTAGAATTATGATCGAGGTAAATTTTTTCGCTAAATTCTGCAGAACTCCGAACTCCAAATTTTGCGCAAAGTTCTCTAGAACTATTCCATATCTACCGGGAAGTCCGATGGTATATTATATTTCAAATTCGGATGCCAACTTCAAAGGACTCCTGATATATTAGCGGTGAAAAATCCACATGACCTTTTAAAAAAATCCAATAACATAAATGAAACAGCATGCTACTTTCTGCCAGTAACTGAATGCGAATTTTGAAGTCTTATTATTATCCTGTATGAAAATTTTATTCACATTTTAAGTTTATATTTTGAACCTGATGAAATATAAAATCTTTATGCGAAATAAAGGATGGAAAATATCAAATTGACTTAATATTTTTTGGTGCTGTAAAAAAATGGGCATTTTCATCTACTGCACATATGTGAAAAAAACAAGACAAACTATACAATATAGATTAATGTAAAGAGGAATGATTTTCTTATTAATAAATTGCCGGATTGAAATTTATTGAAATATTATTCGCAAGGACTTGTTTCCAACTCGCTTACTCTAAGTAGTACAGTGACCTAACGGCACAAAGAACATACCATTATTCTAACAATATTTAGCTGCCTTAAACCTGTCAAGTTATTCATGTACATATCAGATTTGAAGTGCTAAGTAATCAAATACTTAGAGATTTCGTTTTGAGATATACGAATATTATTTGGTAACTAATGAACTATTCTGTTAATGGTGCATACATGCTGTTCTTGAAAACCCTATTAGAAATGCAAAACAGTTTATTATTAAGTACCTACAGATAATAGTGTGTAATTAGTTTCTAACGGTTTCCATAATAGAGGTCCTTTGCCACCATAACTATTATATGTATACATTATATATACATATGTATGTTCTATGCACATGTATACAAGCATATATCTACATATGTGTTCCACCTCAACAAACACAGTTCTTCACTACAATGACTGTGCAAGATATAATATTATGTACGTACAGTAATATTAAATCTAATAGCCTCCTTCTTATGTGAAAATTGGAATTATTCTTTTTCGTATTGAAGAATTCGACAAATTTGAAATCTCAGATATTTATATTCTTGACGCAGGCGTAGTTACGTGAATATTTCTTTGTTTTGTTGGGAGTTGTTATGTCAATATTGACAATTTATGGCACAGATATATAATGACATAACCTTTAAATATTATTACAAGTGACGTGTTTTAAAAAATGAACTTAGCAATCACTAAACAATTTTAGAATGATGACGTGCATTGCCAGATAAAAAATGCCAACTGTACATTGTGTTTAGTTTCTAACGATGTATAGTTTAATTTACATAGCAGTCGAGTCATATGAAATTATGACGTTGCAATCTATAGCGTTGGTCTCAAATCTCATGCTTTGAGGAATAGGTTATTTACGATTGTGTTTGAAGGTTTAACATTATTTGGAATATTTATGTTGTGATAACAGGAATGTGTCGAAAAAATGGACAATTTTGCAACATGATATGAAAATAACTCTTAACAAGCGGAATTTTTACCAAATACCATCTTTCATTTAGTTTTCTTCCGTATAATAAAACACGATTGGTTTCAAGATTATTTAATGCGTTGAGGAATAAATTGACTTATTTATTATTGCATGGGCTGTTTTTGTGACAACTTGAATTGCATAATACTTGTCTTTTTAACACTTACACATATTAGTGACACACATTTTTGTGCACTTGCACATGAAGAATTCTTGGTTGGATCGTGATACAGACGAAGCCGCATGTCTTAAAGATATTTGCTTATCCTTCTTTACTACATCAATATCAATAAATGTTTGCTTACAAATATCTAATTCTGATCTGGTGGTCATTGTATACAATGACCTATAGCACCATCTGGTACAGATTGTCAGCGGTTTTTAACACCGGCTATAATATTTCAGAATGCACATTAGTTTTGTCAACGTCGCGCGTCGGGAATAGGTTGCTTCAGATCGTGTTGCTGTAATGTTATTGTCAGTTGTGCAATCAATTCAAGCAATAGTCTCGTCAAAGTTAGCCTCTAAGATTGCACTATATTTAAAGCATAATTTAGATTATATAACCTCTGGTTCCTTTTTTTCATTTTAAATTCTATGTTTGAACCTTCTCCATGAATTTCCGCATAGTTAATTTTGACAACAATAATACTTTCCAAATCTTCTTCGCGCTCTAGAGAGGAAATAATGTCAATAAGCAAATACGATGTATATAAGTAACCCGCATAGGCTCGATGCCAAATATAGCTGTATATGAAGTTTCGTTTCTTTTAGAAGCTATTTCTTCTGCTCGTTTAAATGTTGAACCTCTTAATAAAATAAACTTGGTTAGATGATCTTGATAAACCATGATGAATTTATATTCCCCCTCTGATTGACTTTGCATATCAATAAGATCTACTTGGCATGTGGTGTTTAACTCATTGTGGAAAACTGGTTTAGAAACTAATCCCTTCTTCTTCTTAGATTTTTTACTATTGCAGACTTCACACATTGACAGGAACAAATTAATTATTTTAGTAGTAATGTTGGCATATTTTCTACTTGTTTCCATTCGAAGTATATCGGGACTTCCATGTCCAATTGCTTTGTGAGCTGCTTCGATTACATAGAAAATTTCTTCAACTGGCAGGTAATATATTATTTTATAACTCGTGGACTTTGCTATTATTCACTGAATGCCGCCCATTTCTATTATGTCAAAACGGTTCACGCGTCGTTTTATTCGATGCCGGTTTAGCTTGTTTTATTTCCTGAAGTAATTCTTCATTTACCCCTCAATTCATTACAGTGTATTCAGAAATATGACATCTTCACTATTTAGTACGTGATTAGAAGAAACCAATCTCGGCATAGATCATTCATCGACCCGTTCCTGCTCAGTAGTTAATGTTATGTGTGTAGTTAGAATGGGTTCTAACTGAAAGCTGCAGTAAATAGCCGAATCAAAATTTTAATTTTTTGTCTTTCCTGATAAGAACGCGAAATTACAAATGCTCGTAGTTACTTCGCATTCTTACTAGTAAGTACACGTACAAACGTATTTCGGCTATTTACAGTACCACCAAACATATACAGGTTTGCCTCGTTTTTACCTTGCATGCCAGCTAAAAGTCCATGTCTTGAAACGAACGTTGTTGCCAATATTTATACACAAGTGGGCAAGTATTGTTCGAGAAGAGTAGTGGGAACGCTAGACCATAGGTCGATTCGATCATTACCATCATTTTTCCTTTATTTAGAATTATTCTTTTAGTTTATCGTACGCATTCTGTTTCCCCAGAAATCATATTTATTGATTTTTTACATTTTGTTTTCCAAGAATTTTCGTTTTCTTGTTTTTTTCTTTATTTTGCAATTTATTGCCTTTAGAAGAGCATTCTTATTTCTCTTACTTATAGAAGTCTATTTTGGTAGTGTTATACATTTATATTGTACATGTGCGTAGCTGTATCACTATTACAGAATATATTCATATTCTCTTGTCAATTCTCAAACAAAAGTACTGATAAAATTAAGGTAGGTACGGTGAGGTCGCCAAAATCGTACAGGTCCGTAAATCGTACTTTTCGTTTATTTATACGTTGGGATAGACTATACCGCCATCTGTTTCTGTTGTCTTGTACCTTTTACGTCTTGTAATATGCATTCACAAAACGGCATTAATCAGACGTATGTCACGTATGTAGTATATTGGTTAAAACAATAAGAAGAAACAATAAGATTTGTTTAGTTTATAGGTTAGAATTGTAATTTATTTGTAATATGACAGAGTTTCATAAATCGTACCGAGTTGAGTACTGTATATCGTACTGGTACGATTTGGAGGTTTAGTAATTGTATTTATTGATTATGGTTATTTCAGCTAAAGATGGCAAGAAGGCAATATGGAAAATGGTCTGAAGATGACATGAAAAAAGCTCTAGAAGAATATACAAATGGAAAAATTAAGTTCAATAAATGTTGCATAAAGTATAACATTCCAAACCTACATTGAAAAGACACGTAAACGGGAAAGTGAAAAGGAGTGAATTGGAAAGAGCGGAATAGGCACAAGCAGAGGACAACCCAAAAAAATTGAAAAAACCGAAGGAGAAAAGAATGTTAATGGTCGATTATTTGAAGAGTGTCTGTTCGGACTTACCATAACAGATGTTAGGAAACTTGCGAATGATCTAATGGAGGCTAATGCACATGTATTAAAAAAACCTTCTTTGGGAACAAAAATAAAGTGGCTGATAAGAACTGGTACTACCGTTTTATGTACAGACATCCAGAATTAGTTTTGCGCAACCTAAAAATACATCGATAGCCCGTTGTAAGGGTTTCAATAGAGAAAATGTGTACGAATTTTTTGATTTATTGGAAAATGTTGATGAACACAAAATAGAAGCTCGACATATTTATAACATTGATGCATCTGGCTTCTTCACCGTACAAAAATAAGTCTCCAAAAGTTATAGCTCAACGTGGAAAACATCAAGTTGGATCCATACCAAGTGGAGAAAGGGGCGTAAATACAACAATCGTGTGCTGTTGCAATGCAACTGGTAACTTTGTTCCTCGGATGACTATTTTCAAGAGAGTTCGTATGCATCCAGCTTTAAAAAATGGCGCTTTTCCCAATAGTCTTACAGAAGTTAATGAAACTGGATATATAAACTCAGATCTGTTTCTTAAATGGCTTAAACATTTTATTCAATTTGTGGAACCCACAGAAAACCAAAAAGTACTGCTTCTTCTAGATGGGTACACCACACATTCAAAAAATCTTGCAGCCATTAATTTAGCAAGACAAAATAATGTCCTAATGCTCCAACTTCCAGGCCATACAACACATAGGTTGCAGCCCTTAGATGTGGGAGTTTTTAAATGAATGGAGTCCAGTTACAGCCAAATTATGACAAAGTGGCTTCGTTCTAATCCTGGAGAAAAGATTACCCAATTTGAAGTTACTCAGCTGTTAACTGAGGCATGCAGGCTGCAACAACATGCAATGTAATGGGTGGCTTTCGGGCTACTGGAGTATGACCAATTGATAGAAATATTTTTAAGGATTCAGACTTTGTAGCAAGTGATAATTTACGAGGAGAAATAATTGTGGACTATATTGAAAACTCTGGGGGTACCAACGGTGAAACTGTGGTAAACATTCCAAAAAATTCTGATAATGTGCAGGATATTCCCAACAATGAAATGCAGGCAAATATTCTTACAAATCATCAAGATAATAACCATATATTACCAACAACTAAAGTACAAGTAGAACCAGAAAAAGAGAAGGCAGCTTTTATCACTTTAGACATAATGAACCCTCTTCCTTAGCCAGCAAAAAACACGTTAAACGTCTTACAAAAGGACCACAGAAGGCTACTGTAATAACATCTAGCCCATACAAGCATGAACTAGAAGAAAAAATTAAAATAAAAGAAAACAAAGAGAATAAAACTAAAACTAGCACTATTAAAAAGCAACAAAATACTAAGAAAAAGTTGATAAAGAAAAATTTTTTTGGCGAAGAGAATTTAGAAAAATGCGATGGAAAAACTGAATTGCTAAAATCTAAGAGAGCAAAAACTTCAGGCAGAAATGTTGTCATTGAAGTGAATGAAGAAGACTGGTACTGCTTTTTATGTTCTGAATCGGTTGCCGAGGAGATGATACAGTGCTCTCTATGTAAAAAATGGGCACATGAAAAATGCACAGGAAGATCTTCCAGTACATACATATGTGATATCTGTATGATGTTTTTCCTTTTTCTTATAGGCAATATTTTAATTTTTTTGTGTAACCCTGTTTTTCACTGAAATTAAACGGTTTCAATAAAACTAACATTTTATTCCCAACCTGTACTCCAAACAAGAAAACATAAGTGAGCATAGGTAATAGGTACACTCTAGGTACGATTTAGGAACCCAGGTTTCCAAATCGTACCATTTGTGGGGTTCCAAAAAAAGTGCTATAAAACATAGTTTTGTATTTCATTACTATTTTTTTCAGTTATAAAACTTCACCTGTCAAATAAAGCAACAATATCAATCACTACAGAACACCAAATTTGAAGGAAATGAACGAAATGTACTAAGTGGTACGATTTCGGCGACCTTACCCTACACATCTGCTACGGCAAACCACTAATCTAGATCTCATCGTTACACACGTGCAGCTTATAGTATTCGCTGAAGGTCTACTTGGCGACTCTCGTATGTATATTTGTTAGGTAGGTACGGTTCGGTAACTCCTTTCGTTTTATGTATGGGAAAGCCGCATGCAAGATAATCGTAGGCCAAACGTGTATGTATCTAACAAATTAACAAAGTCACAATAAAAATAGCTACTATCACCAAAGAAAATTACACATAGAACTGTTACCAAAAACTAAGAATTATTACCCATGTTTAACATAAATAATTACAAAAATAACATTACAATAGGTCATATATTTTGCCTTTATATGCTGTCTTGTTTTCCCTGAATAATCCTTCTAAACGGGGAGACATAATTAAATTCGCTACAGATAGTATTGCATTTTCTACTAACAAGATTCCTTTATAGTTCTCGTTTTGCCATATTGATTTTGACCTGGTCTCGTGTTCCGTTATACGCAAAACAACTGTACTAAATCGATTTATTTTTCATGTAATTTCTTAGCACTCGCTTGAACATTTCTAATTTTGATGCGTATACTCGCATAACACATATGTTGATGATACTATTTTATTTTATTAATTAGTATCATTAACATCCTAATGTATTTCGTTTATTCCTCGTTTACCTTTAACATCTTTCCGCACCTGGGAAAATAAGATCATAGAAATTACGAATTTATTACTACTCCAACATAGCTTTTATTATGTCTAGTTATCTCTCAGATCTGAACTCGTAAATGATAAAATCATATTTTAATCCACATAAAATCAGGTTATGAACAGGTGACATTCAACTTCCAAATTTAAATGATACTATAAGATACGTATGCATATGTATTGCTCAGTGGCGAGTCTTATATAAGGATACGCAGATGAACCTTCGACAATAAATTTAATAAATTGAAAATAAACTTGATTTGCAATTACTTTATTATACCTTTTAAGTCTTTTTTATGTATCTATTTCGTGGCAACAACTAACAATAAGCTGCAATTCTCACATAACAAAGTACCTATGAGAGAATACTTAGAATGTGTTTAAAAATACCTAAATAAAAAAATATTAAAATTTTTGAAATTCCTATCGTTTTCAAAATTTAAGACAGAAGTTTTTTATTCCTGTCGAAAAATAGTTTTTTGCAAATATCTCGAAAGTCATGCTTTCTAAACAAATATCGTAAAAGCATGAATGTATTTAAAGTTTTATCTTGAATAATTTTTGTATAAAGGAAATTTCAAAATTTGGACCGAAAGTAACATTTTTTCTATTTTATTATGAAGATAAAAGAATTTAAAACTTAAATTGGAAAAACTTTGGTAAAGATAATTGTAACAAAGGTATGTGCAAGAAAGCTTCCACATCTAATTTTTTGTTTCAAAATCACACCTTTAAAATTCAAATCTATAGCATTCTAAAGATTTTCTTAATATTAATTGATTGACAAAAATGTTTACATTATTTTCATATCCTAGACTTTAAATATTATGCACTTAGATCTTGTAAAATGTAAATATTAGTCTTCTACCTGATTTTAAATCATCTGCCTTCTCCTTTTTCTAGGAAGAAATAGAATAAATCACATTATTTTGACTTTTGATTGTAACCTAAAAGTTACTGTACTTATATTGTGGTTCCAAAGGTATACTTTAAAAGAAATGCTTTCGTCACAAGCATTATTAAACAAAAACACTAAACACCTTAACTACACTAAAGTACAAAAAAGGCTGAATACGTATTTCGACAACTATGTTGTCATCTTCAGTAGCACTGATTAAAAACCGCGTTGTCTACATACCTTTTTAATCCATCAATTTACTATTTTCAGTTAAATTAAAAACACGAAAAATAAAAACTAATACACTCACCAACAAGTTGTTTTTTGCCTACTATATTTTCCATATACATATCTAATGTGATAAAATTATTAAGTGGAGTCATATTTTACACATGCTCACAGCAATGCGAACTGTTGTGTATGTTATCGTTAATATATTGCAAATTTCTATTGATTTGAGGTACTTTGCTATTTATTTCTGTCGCTATATGCATTTCTATATGTATTGCTTTATTTTCTCTCATGTTGTTCTTTTATATATTTTGACAATTTTTCTTTCGTTTATATATTTCCGTTAGATTAAATTATTGCAGAATGAATTATACAGGGTATGTTTGTTGAAATTTGTTTTAATTACACTGGCCAACAAGGTTTTTACCCTAAGTTAGTAACTAATGAAATTGAACAGCATATATAAAGTAAAAATGATTCGAAAAGCGGCAGTATTGGCTTAGCTCTGGTTACAGAGAAAATGCAGGTCGAGACTTGTTGCAGGCGTGACTTGACTCGTTCCCTCAAGAATGTTCAAGTTTGCAGTGTTATGCTTTAATCTGGTTGGTTGATAGGACTTAGGGAGGGGATAAGCAGATACATACTATATAAGAGATACATCTTTGACTGAAATACCACTAGCGCTAGCACAGCATAAAGCCGTGAATGAGAATTTTTAATAACGAAATTAAAAATTGAGATAATTTAGTTCCATCTTTAAAGACACAGTCATGCCTCGTTCGTGTAGAAGTAATCCAAATAACTTTTGTTACGTATGTGGTAAATTTACCCCACTAGGCCAGAGTGAAAAGTTAAGTCTGAACATTTGCCGGGCCTATGAACTTTACTTCGATATGACCGTCAAAAATCAGGACAAACAGTGGGTTCCACATGTAATATGTACTACATGCAGCAGATATTTGCGAGATTGGTTATGTGGACAACGACATTCTTTACCGTTCGTCATTCCTATGCGATGGAAAGAACAAAAGAATCATCTTGAAGATTGCTATTTTTGCCTTAACAAAACTGCAGGACTTAACACCCGTAAGAAAAGAAAATATAATTATGTGGAAACTGAGTCAGCTCAGAAACCTCGACCCCATGATGAACAGCATCCTGTTCCACGACCGCCAATTCACAAAGAAAGCGAGGAGAGTACAATAGCTACCGATAGCGACACAGCTTTGAAGGTAATGAAAAATCAAGTGACCCTGATTTTATTCCATCTACATCAAACGAACCACATTTAATTACTCAGTTTGAATTAAATGACTTGGTGCGGGATTTGAATTTATCAAAATCACAAGCAGAACTTCTTGGGTCGCGACTACAGCAATGGAATCTCTTACCAAAGGACACAAGAATAAGTATTTTTCGCAGCAGACATGAAAATATTGTTGATTTTTATAGTATGGCCGGTAATCTGGTCTACTGCAATAATATTTATAAACTTTCTGAAGCTTTTGGAATACATCATGATCCCAGTTCTTGGAGATTATTCATAGACTCATCAAAGACCAGCCTAAAAGCAGTTTTGTTGCATAATGGAAACCATTATCCTGCTATTCCGATAGGTTATGCTGTTTCTATGAAAGAAACTTACGAAAATCTGAAAATTTTATTAGAAAAGATAAAGTACAAAGACTATTCCTGGAATATTTGTGCAGATTTTAAAGTAATTGCAATTATTTTGGGTATGCAATCTGGTTACACCAAATACTGTTGCTTCTTATGTCTTTGGGACAGTCGTGACAGGGAAAAACATTACCATAAGCAAGAGTGGCCACTACGACAACAGTTTATACCAGGAAAAGACAATGTACAACATCAGCCTCTAGTAGAAAAAGAAAAGATCATAATACCACCTCTCCACGTGAAACTTGGGCTCATGAAAAATTTTGTAAAGGCAGTGGACCGCGAAGGTGACGGTTTTAGATACCTTCGTGAAAAGTTTCCAAAAATAACAGAAGGAAAACTGAAAGAAGGTATTTTTGTTGGACCTCAGATACGAGAAATAGTAAATGATGAAATCTTTGAAACCAAATTAACAGCGAAGGAAAAAACAGCTTGGCGCTCCATGGTACAAGTTTTCACGAATTTCTTGGGAAACAAAAAAGCTGACAACTATAAAACTTTAGTAATGGATATGATACAAGCATTTCACGCTGCTGGCTGTAATATGTCCTTTAAAGTGCACATTCTACATTCTCACTTGGATTTTTTTCCGGAAAATATGGGCGACGTTAGCGATGAACACGATGAGCGCTTCCACCAAGACATCATGGGAATGGAAAAACGGTATCAGGGGAAATGGAATCCTATTATGTTAGCAGATTACTGTTGGACGTTAAGAAGAGATGCTGTAGATGTTGTTTATAAGAGACAGAGCAATATTACTTTACATTTCTAATTATAATAATTTGAAATATACATTAAATTATGATCTAATCTAAAAAACCTTTTCATTGTAATACAATAAAAAATCGAGCTAACTTTACGTTCTACCTTTTATTAAAATAAATGTTTATATGTTTTCTATTGAAATTCGTATAAATTATTTGATGGCAAAATCAAAAGTTGAAATTTGTTGGCCAGTGTTATTGTAGGTATTATGGGATAGTGCACATCCATTTCATTTCTATCGTTTATTGAATTGCTATTTCTCACTATTTGTATCATTTATAGTATGCGCCTTGTTTTTGTATTGCTTTGCTACATTATAATTCTGGTATTTTTGAAATTAAATGTGTTTGAAATTAAGTTGACATTTCTTAAGTGCTGTAGAATTTTTCGGATATTTATGCGCCTTTAATCTTTCTTCTAGAAGTTTCTTAGTTCTTAGCAGAAGCAGACAGTTATCGAAGACCTGAAGATGGCAAGTGTGATTTTGCCGAAACGTCGTCAAGATACCAGCACCGGTCTTTTCAAAGAAAAGACCAAGCAATGGAAACGCGGAAGAAAATCCGGAATCCAGGGACAACACATACTACTACCCCCGGAAACCTCAAAGAGAACATATATATGTATATATTGTTACAGTGGTTAATGGTACTTGATCTTTTAGTCTAGTATGTAGGTATTTTAAATTATTTGTATTTTGGTACGCTAATTTAATAATATTGTTTATTTTTTCCGATCAACCTGTGCCATATGGTATTGGAACGTATGTGGGGTTGCTTCCTGAAAATTTGATTTTTTTGCCGTCTCGATATTGTATACTTTATTTAATCTTTGTTTTAGAATTTTCATTACGAAATTTGAAGGGTAGTTATTATTACTTAGTATAGGTATGTTTAATTTTATTTACAATTGTTGGTCTAAATTTTGCACTTGTTAGATTGATGACTCTAAATTCTAAAGCTATGGCAATTTTTTTTGTGAGTAATGAGTGGATTGGATAGTTAGGTATCTTTCCGATGATGTCGGTTTCTCATATCATTCCGTCAGAATTCGAGTGTTTTGTTTAATTAATGTTATGTCTAAAAAATTTACTGATTCGTTTTTCTCTAAATCCAACGTGAAATTTTTTTTTTTGAAATTGATTGAATTTAGTTTAGAAGTTAATTCTATTAGAAAGAAGGTTTGCAATGTTATGAATAAATACAGAGATTGTTAATTTTACTTGAATAGATATTTTTAACTTTAAAATTATTTTACGTTTCACTATATGCATTGTACTTATTGAAACTTAGTTTAGATTTTGTTTAGAATACTTATTTATTCTTGTCGTTCAATGTTTACCAAAATTAAAAATAAAATATATTAATATTTCATAAAAATTATTTTTAGTTTATTATCCAACCAATCCTTAAATATAATTACAGAAAAACATATAATATTTATAATTTACCAGATAACATGTAACACATTAGAATAACTATTTAGCATCCAGACTGAAATCGCACTTGGAAGTAATGTTTTATTCTTGATCATACGTTTTCTATTACAAAAGACATCCTGGATATTAAAAGCTGCATTAAAATAATGCACAAATTTCATAAATGCTATGACTAAATATTATATCTGATGTCTTAAATATTAAGGGTAATCAAAATAAGACGCACTTATATATAATTGATACAACTATTGTTACTTTCTTATACGTAGATTTTTGCATATGTCCACGTTTTGAAGTCCCCTGATACCAAAAAAGTTGTTTTTAAAAAATGTCTCTCTCTCTGTGTGTGTCTGGCTGAGTGTATGCGTGTGACCACGATAGCAGTTAAATAGCTGTAGATATCAATTCCAAATTTTGCATTTATGTGTATAATCTCCTTCTTGAGATCTGATTAGATTTTCAGTAAATTTCCGTTTTCTGTACTTTAGTGAAAAATCGAATTTTGCCAATATTTCGTCAACTACTAAGTTTAAACAAATTTATAAAGAATTCATATGTACCGAAAATTAAATTTAAAAACTTTTTTATTATGAACGTTTTTTGAAATACCTACCGGAAGTAGGTCTTTTACCTACTCTTATCGAAAATCGGTTTTTCGCAAATATTTTGCAAGTCATTCTTTTTAGACGGGTACATTACCAGTGTAAAAGTATTTAGAACTTAATTTTCAATATCTTTTGTATTAAAATAATTTCAAAATTCGGACCGGAAATAACACTTTTACTCTTATCGAATAGCAATTTTTGCAAATATCTCATAAATTATGCATTCTTTATATATATTTATCAATAGCACAAATATATGTAGAGCTACATTTGAAATATTTTTTGTATAAAAGAAATTTCAAAATTCCGACCAGAAGTAACACTTTTAGCGAGTAACACTTTCATTCGAATATTTCGCCAAGTATGCATTCTATAGAGATTTATTAAGAGAACAGAAGATGTACAGTAGCATGTCGTTTATTTTTTCAGAAGATAAAAGTATTTAAATCTTAATTTAGAACAACTTTTGTATAATTTGAAACGCACATACCTATCAGAAAGTCGTGCGGTGGCCACACCTCATTTTTTTTATTATTCTGATGCATCAAATATAATACATATTAAGCCAAATAATTACGAAATTTATGTGTTTTTAAATAGTCAATCATTTTACCATGTAAATCTACATATTTGACTCGAAAAGTTTACATTGAAAATAATCATATTTTCTTATAAATCTTTACTGTGTGAATGTGCATACGTAATTTTGTAATTTCACAAAGAAGTTTACCCTCACTAATTATACAATAATTTACAATGTAAATTCTAGTAAGCATTAAGCAATCATTGACAGCAATTCCATAATATATTTAGTAAATTTAAAAATTCCATAATATAACGTTGTTCGCAAAATTTCCAACGATATGTTATGCAATATTTTCTTACAGTGTGCCCCAACAAATTTGCATAAGATTTGTTTGACAATCGTTGCAAAAAGTTGTTATTTAATTTTGGCCTTAAGTGTCTGTTAATTTTAAAATATGTTCTTACACTAAACAGTTCGTTTTAATTGAATCCAGCTCCGCAAGAATATGTTGGTAGGTATATCGTACATACGTTATATTACATGCAAGTATGTATGTATGTTGTATGTACGTCTGGATACATACACATATGAGGAAATTTCATAAACGTGATTGGATAACGAATGCCGGTTTAATATCGCCCTTATCGAATTTCCAGCGTTAGGTGAAATTAAAGCTCGTAGCCGGGACTCGTTCCAGACGAGAAACGAACCCATAACTTGGCGGAATATCGGACCCCCATGACGATAAAACAAATATTTGCCTTATCGGTGTATATCGTTCAGTTGCATTCGATGTACTTACACATACACACATGCACTTCACGTACACATATGCACATGTACGCCTCTCTGCCGGCTCTACTTACTTACATACACGCTGCTTGCGATCGACGGTCGACCACGACGACGACGACTGTGCCGCCTCCTAGCGAACGTGATCAGAAATAACCCGCGCATATGCAGTAACTGACCTACCCGAACAGTTGCTTGCATATACTCGTGCGAAATAGGCCCTTTGCCCTAAATACGGGGCGACGTAGAAAAAAAGACAGAACATAAAAAGGGTAATAAACGATAGTAACCAAAATGTGGGTCTGATACTTGTGCCTTAATATCATTCATTATATTTCGATTCAATTTGTACCGACCGTTGTGTAATAATTAAAAAAAAACGACAGTGACAAAATATACAGGAATACTTTGAATAATAAACGTAAAATGCATGAAGTGTGTGCTGTGTCTGTTTTCTAGATGCGTGTCCTGCAAGGAACAAGCGATCGCGATTCGTTTGGTTTTCGCTGATTTTCTGAGATCTCGATTTGTGTTCATAGCATGTTAACTGGAAGGAAGACTGAATGTGAGTGTTTATAAAATTCTCTTATACGTTTGCTGCGGCTTTGAATCCAAGACAACGCAACGCGGTAATAATTTACAATTCAAGCCATTCGCGGTCACAATAATAATCTCGTTGTTATTGTTTTCTCTATGTGCGTGTGTGTGTATTTGTGTCTGTTCTGGTTTATTCTCTGTGAATCCCGTGACCGGCTTTATACTCGTGTGGAATAATGAAATATGCTTGCGAAGATCACGGTCGGCCTAGGATGTTGTTCGTCTTTCCTTCTCTGACTTAGGCCGTGAGAGACGACCGTGATTGGAACTCGACGTCATGCCTTTTCCCCAAATCTAGATTGCAATATAATCGTCAAGTAAGTTCGTAACTATAGTAATAAGTAATAAGGAAATTGTAAGGATTTGATTTTTATGCGGTTGGAAATTGTATCGACACAGATCAACTTGAGTACCTAGTGTTAATTATTTAAAATGTTTGTACATACACTTAAGTAAAGGTGTTCTAAATGAATACATATTTACTTCTTTGTCAAAAAGGAAAGTATATTATAAAAAATATATAATACGAAATTAATTATATTTAATATTTAAACAGTTTTAAGAAGTCTATAAGAAATACAAATGCACTAAGAAAACGGGTGTCTGTAACGTGGAATAAAATAATAAGGTGTGGCCACCACACGACTTTCTTATACGTAGAGCGTTTCAAATTATAGAATTTAAAGAATTTTTTTATACAAAAATTATTCAAAATCTTTTTCAAAGTACTTCTATTCTCATAATAAATCTCTATAGAGACAGACTATAGTATGCTTCTATAATCTGGCATCCCTGTTACGTTTACCAAAACCTACTAATTGAGAGAGTACAGAAGAGATTTTTAAAGTACCTTTGGTACAGAGCTCGCGGCACGTATCCTCCTAGAGGTGTTGACTATGAGGGTCTACTATTGGAACATGACGTTCTTTCCCTCTTGAAATGTACAGAAATCGCGAGTGGAAAATTTTCTGGTTGGGCTGGTTAGTAATAGAATTGATACCCCTAATTTACTCTCCGCTGAGGATCTTTTGGTTCGCAGGTACGTTACGCGTTCGAGTGATACTTTTGTGGTGGCTCGAGATAGGTCAAAGTTTTTGCTAGAGCACCTTTCACTCATATGGCTAGGACCAACTATGCCCTGATCCTTTTCACTTACTTTTAATCAAAATCCTCACTCTAATAACAAATATATGTGTCTCATTTGCTCTCCAAATGTCTGTAATGCTGTTCATTTTAATTTGTAATATAAATGCATTGGCTATGTATTAATTATTAAATATTTACTGTTCTCGGTCTAATGTGTTAAATTTTTTGTTCATTATTACTATTGTTAATATTATTACTACAATATGAACCTTTACTATTTGTATTTAGCAGATTTTGTATATTAGCTTTTCTATTCAAGTTCTTCGTATATCAGCTTGATGTGTTCTATAACTTAACATCTCCATGCTAGAGATTTAATTTTGCAATACACTGCGCATGAATGCGTATATTCAGGTTTCTTTTTCTCTGCTAGATTGTTGCTTTATATTTTGTTTTATAGTTATAGGAAATACTATCAAGTGTAAATTATATACAAAAAACATTGCAAATCTAGCTCTAAATGCTTTTGTACTCTTGATTATATATATAGAATGCATAATTTACGATATATTTGCAAACAATCGTTATTCGATAAAAGTGTTAATTCCGGTTCGTATTTAGAAATTTTTTTTATACAAAAGGTATTGAAAATTATGTTTTAAATCCTTTTATACTCGTAATATACCTGTCTGAAAAGCATGACTTGGGAAATATTTGCAAAAAATTGATTTTCGATAAGAGTAAAAGACTTATTTCCGGTAGGAATTTCAAAAAGCTTTTTTAATAAAATTTTTCGATTTTTTTCGAGTGCATTTGAATTTATTATAAATTTATTTAAACTTAGTAATTGACGAAATATTGACTAAATTCGATTTTTTCATTGACGTAAACTACTACTTCCGGTTTACCGATTTTACTGAAAAACTAATTAGATCCCGTAAATACAAAATTTAAAATTGATATTTATAGCCGTTTGACCGCTATCGTGGTCACACACACAGAGAGAGAGAAAGTGAGAGAGAGAGAGCGAGAGACATTTTTTGAAAACCACTTTTTCGGTACCAGGGGACTTCAAAACGTGGACATCTGCAAAAATCTCAAGGTCAAAAATTTTGGTTATCACAATACTTCCTTATACTACGTATAAGAAAGTAAAAATAGTAGATCTGGAAGTCAGAATAACAGATAACCGCAAAAACAAAACTCAACAATCGACAACAGTTTCAGAACAATAAAATTGAACTGATTACCTAATTGATATTTTGAGGGTATATATAGCCTGCTATAAAACACTATTATGTGTAATTGAATATTACAAATAAAGTTATTAAATATGCTATTGCTTTTCTAGATCTATATTTTATTTAATACTTGCCTATTCTGTTTAGTATGCAAACATTGTTGACAAATTTATATTGTTTGGATGACAATTATAACAAATGTCAAAAGGTATATGAAATTATTACTTATGACAGTCCTGAAATGGTTTTGGAGGTTATATTACTTGGCGGGGAAAAGTTTTGCAAAATCTCAAATTTGACACCATATTAATTTATTGGCGCATGTCGGTTGCCAAAGCAATTCAACTATATACTGGAGACGCGTTAAGTTCAGTTGCACGTCATCGATGACGTTTACATGTTGTCATAACTGTATTTGAGGAACTAAAAAAGTAACTTTGTTAAATTATACTTGAGGGCATTTATTTCATTAGCTTAAATAGAAGATTTATAAAATGATCGTAATATACGCATTCATGGCAAATAAACACATAATTTCCGTTTCAATATTAAATTTCTTTATTACATATTTTTAATAGACTAATAGTTCAATTCGGTGTTGACAGATAAATCATATCTATCAAAAAGACGTGCGTTGTGTATGTTCTTCCTGTCAAATTTTTCATGTTTATTTTTGCTTTGATATAAATTGTTTAAAAACAGTGCTTCTTAGAAGTGTATTTATTATTTCTTTGCATCCATTGAATATAATGCCGAAAGGTTTCTGTAAACAGTCGAGGCTTTTTACAAAATTTTCTATAATCATGTGTTAAATTTAATGTGAATAGCGTAAGTATTGCTTATTTTACATTATATTATGGATACGTAATGAAACATTTAAGGTTTTTCAACAATCTAAATCAATATAATAAACAAGTTGAGAAACACTGGTCTTAGAGCATTTCAATTACTAAATATATTACGTTATAGTTATTGTATTGTGAATATTTTTTTTCTTTGGTTATATCAAATGTCACTGACAGAAATAAAAATAGATCCGGCAAAATATACAATGCGAGTCGTCATGGATCTAGTATGACGTGCAACTGAATGTAACGCGTTTCCACCATATCTTACTCTATCTTTGGACTTATGAATAACCTATATATATATATCTATATATATATATATATATATATATATATATATATATATATATATATATTAATCCATACTGACGAATTTCATGGGCATTTATAAAGATTAAGTTTAATTTAATTACATGCAGTTTTGATACTTTCACCAGCCGGGCATGATCCATAATTTAAATATTGATGGACGTTGTAGAAACTTGGTTAAAACGGAAGCTCAACGTGTCCACGTTGTTTTGATCTACTGGATTAAATAACAATGAACGTATTGAGTTCATAGAATCAATCTCATATTTCTTAAATATGATTCAATAAGCTAAATATGTAATACATTTCCAAGAAAATACTGTTTTTTATAATTAATCATTTTTAACTCGCAAACAGAAGGATTTGACATATATGTACATAAAAAACTTGGAGTTTGCTAATGTAAAACTGCGCTGTCTGTAAACCGATTTAATCAACTTTTGTTTGCTTAAAAGAGAAGAGCTCATGGTTCAGTGTAAGTTTCGTTAGAATCTGATCGTGGAATCTAAAGATAGACTTTTTTTAAATGGTCATATAATTTGAAATCGGTTCAACTTCTTGAGATTCTATTATTATCCAATCTACTAACATGCAACTTTTTCTTTTTTTTCTTTATGTGCTCCATTGACTGGTCAACCTGTTATTTATTTTTTTCACTCTTAACTAATCAATAATCATGATCATCTCAACTACCTTCATTAGATAGATAGCTTATTCCTTATTCCTCACTGCTTTTCACCAATTACTAGCAGGTCCACCCATGTCTCTCGTAAAGTATAGTTTTATGATAGTATTTAAATCTAATTCTATATTTTGCATATTATGGCCTCATGGTTAAGAGTGTCGTATAACGAATGAATGTTTGAACGCTTTTAGCTGGCAATATATGTTCTCTCGGAAATCGGTCTACCTTGCACAGCCTTTAGTCGCTGAGGATAAAATTCAATAAATCTTCTTTTTTATCTCAAATAGGATATTAATAATATTAAATAAATTAAACAATATTAAAAATCTTTCCTTTTGTTTCACAGACTATACATTAAGGAAATTACAACGCTTATTCGTTTGCGCTGCAATTTGACACCTTTGTTGCATAAATTTTTTTTTGTACATAGGTAAATTGATGCACTGCTTGGATGTGTACCTAACCTACGTATGTCGTCTATAAATACCTCTTATCTACCGATTAGCGACGCGCCTGATAAGATTTTTATGTGAATGTTTGTGTATCGGAATATATATGATCGCGCACTTATTTCGCCAAACCTATTGATGCCGAATTTTTTCAAAATATCACTGGTCGTTTCAATATTTGCCAAGTGATATAATTTTATTTCTACATCATACACTGAGTACATACGCATTATAATTGTATTTCTTATCTTTTCTATATCACTTCTCGATTCGCGTATACTGGTCAGGTTTTTTTTAATTTCTGATATTCGAACAATGTGTAGATACGTATATCAGACAAGATTTAATATATGGGGCTCCAAACTTTTTAACAAATTTAAATAAAATCGATAAAATATTTTCGGTATTTTTCCGAATCTAAAAAATATTGCGTTTTTAAAACGATAAAAAAAATAAATATGTACAAAGGTGATGTTTTATCTAACAAAATACTTTTTAATAATTTGTGTAATCTGTGTGTACCATATGTTTGAAGGACATCAACATCTCCCTAAATTTTATGGAAATGTTTGATAAATATTTTGAAAATAATTTTTGGCAAATTAATAAACTTAAATATCAGATTAAATGTATAATCAAGTTTTACAACTATTTTCTTCAATTTGTATACAACAACTTAATAATTTATGTGTATCCCTTCCGAGAAGGTTTAAAATTCTTCATTTATACTAGGCGCTTAACTAAAAGTGACACTAATATTTTGACATTTCAGTATTCATGGCCTATAACTCTTGTAATAATTTTGTTCTTACTCATTTACTATTTGTGTACAGACTATATACACATTTAATGCTATTAAAAAGAATATTATAATAGGAAAACAAATATAGGAGTGTTCAATGTCTGTCTGCAATCAATTAAGAAATTAGTGAAGACTTTGATACGTCAATAAATTATGAAGCGAATGCATTTATGGATGTGTATTATGGAAGTTTAAATAAAATGCAAACAGTGAAAATAAAATTAATACTTACGCAATTTTATGTTAAACAGTTATAATTTTCGCGAAGCCTTTTTTATGGTTATAACTTCGTAACAAAGAAAGCTAGCAGCTTTTGGTGTTTTGCTTTTGCTGTAAAATTTACAGAATGCTGATTATGAATAGCAATTCATTAATTCATCAATCTTATTCTAACAAACAATAAGTGAAAGCTATTTATAATATATGATTATATATGAGAAAGAATTTTAGTTTCTTGTCCGCCTGTTGGTGTATTTGAGAGAGCAAAATATTTCATTAATACAAACATCTCGTCTAGACAGACAATCACGCAGCCAACTACGCTAACCTGGCCCACCGAAGAAACAGTGTCTTTGTTGTCGTTCGTTGATCATTCTCTGGTTGTACGATAAAAGTTAAGTATATAGATGTGACATATTTTTCTGTATTTATTCACTTTTCTTTCATTATTCAGCGTTCGTTCTATGTAGGTACGTTAAATACTGTAAAATTGAAGTTAGTGATAGAACGTCCAGCAAATTGTCCTGCTGGAAGTACCTTCCGGCAGGACCGCTGGACATGCGAGACTTGTCCTGCCAGAAGTACCTTAAAATAACATTAGTTTGTCCTGCTGGCAGGACACAAATTCCTTCTGGCAGTACTCATTAGTTTTTCATCGGCGGAGGTAACGATTTTTAATAAGGGGTACAATAATATTTAAAATATATCGTTTATTAAAAAAATACAAATGAAAATAAAAAATATTTCTTAAAAATAAATTTTGATCCGTTAAACTGAAAAATAAAATAACAAATACAGTATAATACTAAAGTGGAACTCCTTTCACAATATGATAAGCAAAACATTCTCGCCCTGTTTGAGGTGAACACAATACTACTTTTTGCCCACATGATTCGCAGAAGTAACTTGCTTTGGTTTGTATTTTATGGACCATGGAACAAACTACACACTTACGTTGATGTCTTTTCTTGTCGGAAAGGCTGCTCAGTGGTACCAATTTATGATCAGTACGTTGATTTTCGCTATGAGCCGCTGGCAAAATATGATGTTGTGGTACTGGGGCTTTTGCGGCTGGATTATCTCTTTCCCAATCTTTTGTTATCATTTGAAAAGGTAGATTTTTTGTAAAATCAACATGGCTGATTTTGTTGTCATCTTTAAAATACTTGAATGCCAGAAAAGCGTTTGTTTCTATGATTCCGAGCAAAGAAGAGTAGACTCTATGCTTCCAGTTTTGCGTATTCCATACCTGCTCAAGGGCTAATCCGGATTGTCTAATATGGTTGTGAACGTCAATGCTAGGCGCTCCTTGAAAATATTCTTCAATCATCTTATTTCTAGGAACTTCGTAGGAATACCTCTTTCCGTCAGCATCATAACGAGTTTTTTTCGCTGGTTTCCCTTCCAAGGTAGTTCCACAGATTCCCACAAAAGTATGCACTTTTTTATCTCGCCAAGCACAACTCATTACCTCAATACCTTGAACGGAAGCTTTGGCACAAATTATTCCTCCACGATTTTCCGGACACTTCTCTTTTAATTGTTTGATAGGAAATTGCTTTGTGGCAGTTTTAACAATACCAATATGATACAACCCCCTTTTATGAAGTTCCACCGAAGTTTTCACTGAAGAAAACCATGAATCGGCTACAACAATTCTTCCCGAACCATGCCAAGGTTCTGTGAGACGGAGTATGGTCGCAGATCCAGCTCCAAGCTCTTGTTGCCACTTTTTTGTGGCCATTCCACCTTTGCCTTCATTTATTTCTATTCGGAGCATGATATTGGACAGTGCATCTGAAAGAGTTTTGCATTCGCAACCAATCCCTTTCGGCTTTCGTTTAATTTTAATTACTGCAGGCATTCCATCTACTGCTTTATCTCCTCGGCCATACCAGGCGAACATCGATTCGTCGACACATAATTTATAACCTGGTAAAAGGACATCGTTCCATTTAGTGTGTAGCATATCTATAAAACTTTGAACATGTTTCCATTTCTGATTAGTTTCATTTGGGTCATCTCTGTCATTATTATTAATACCAAATGATAAATTTTGTAATATATACTCAAACCGATGGTAACCTAACCCAAATCTCTTGCCAAATGAGGGAGGTGGAAAAAGAGCATTATCTTCTCTATTCGACCAATATTCACGACGACTATGCAGAATATTTGTACTCATTGCATAGAAAAGCCCTAAAACTTTGATAAATTCTTTTTTGGTTATATGTTTGGTGCCTGGCTCCACATTAGAATTGCACGCTTCAAGAATCTGTTCTATGTTTTCTGTTGGAAAAAAAAGTAGCCACATATCTAACTCCGTCATGGTATGAATATTAGCTGCATTTAATTTTGGCTTGTATCTTGCTCCTGAATAGCTGTCGATTCTAGTTTCTTCGTCAAGTTTCCATATTGTTTCATGAACCAAAATTTCTTCATTTATTCGGCTACGGTTGTTTCCCTCATCCAAAATATTCCCAATATTATCATTTTCATGATCACTGTCGCCACTAACATTATCAGAGTCACTGGAAGATGAACTACTACTACCACTACTGAGGGAATAATACTTATTATTACACCCAGATGAAGTAGATGGTTGTGGTATTGCGTGAGCATCTCTCGTTTTTTCACATTCCCGTTTTCTTTTATTATTCGCTGTTCATGAAAGAGATATTATTTATTAACAATACAGAAATAAAAGGTAGTCACGCTGCTTACCTATTCTTTTCAATAAATTTATGGGGATCGGAACAACTTCATTATCGAGATCCCATAGCACATCAGCTACACTTTTGTGTATTTTGACGACTTTCGCGTAACACATGGCAGTTTTGTATTTGTCTTTACCATAGACGGAAACACTCCATCTTTCTTGGCCATTTTCATCAAAATTCGTAGCCTTTGTGGCTACCCTGTCCCCTTCATTAATACTCCTAACATTCATTTTTAATCGTACGCCCCTGATTTTTCGTAAGTTGATGCAATTTACACATATTCTTTCGTATCTCGAGTACGACTGAAGATAGCAAGTTGAGACTTGCACAACAAATAGGCAATTTTTTTCACTCTTTCTAGTGGTGGGAGTTTAGTACTTCTGGAAGTACCACAACATATGGAAAAATGCACTTCATGATTTGCGTACTTCCAGCAGGACAAATAGTCCTGCTGGAAGGACGCTTGGACGTTCTATCATTAGAGTTTCTTCAGTACGGTCCATATGTTGCTAATTTAAGAGTTACTTACGTGTGTAATATAGCTTACTACTTCAATACGAATATATAAAAATTAAACTTTTCAATTGAACTATGTAAGATTTATGTGTGTTATCCGCAGTCAGTTATTTCAAATAGGAAACAATTAAAGTAATTCTTTTATTTAGAAGTAAATATTTATTAATTTGAAAACGTAACATTATAAACGATACAAATAAATATAAATTACATTTTGAATAAAGCAAGAATGTGTTTTTGCGTGCTACCAAGGCTGTAACTAAAACTAAAAAATCTTTGGAGTATATAATCAAAGGATCTAAGTAAAATGACAAAAAGAGAAGGACATTTGGTTAACGTTTTTTGTAAACCCACTATATATACATATAGTTAGTAGATTTTCAATTTTTAATCATAATTCTACATTGTCCGACGTTCAATTTTCTTCATACTTGAACCGTTCTAAAAATAACACTACAATTGTTACATTTTTCAATAAAAATAATTCTTAATAATATACCTACCTACACTTTTAGGTTAAAATTGGAAACTGTCGCAGTGGTCCTAATTAATTACGAGAACTGTAAGTACGGCAATCGTTTCACATCAATATCGTTAAGTGGTATTTACTAAATAAATCATCCTTTGTGGCGGTTTCATTCTAGGTATTACTAATAACGCAAAGAACATGTTATGAATAAATGCACTTGTTCATGGACGAGAGTATTAGATTATACAATTGTCTGTATATTTATTGTTGTTGTACATTTTCTTTGTGTTAACTTACGTGACATTGAGGTGGCATGTCGCTATTTATACGTAACTTCCACAAAAGTTCGAATTACTTAACAATTTACTCATTCAGGTTTAACACCATATAAGTACACAAATTCAAACAAGGCGTTGCGATGTTGGCGTCTATTTTATCAATACAAACCTTTTTTTTTAAATTTGTGAGTTTAATTTATTCATGTTATATTAATTTCTTGTAAGAAATCATTTAAGACGAAATTATAGGAAAAAATCTCTATGCTTGTGTAAAACAATTTTATAACCATATTTTTTATTGTCCGAAGTATAACATTAATATTAAGGAATACTTTCAACAGAATCTAATAACACCAAATTTATTTTCACGGCGGACCAGAAAGCGTTTTCTCCAGACGGAGTCTGGACTTTGTTTTGTGATCCTTGAAATTATTTATAAGACAGCAATGAGCTTGACCTAATTCCAGACGAAACTTTGCGCCTCACGTTCATTACGGTATACATAAGTAACGATGTAACTGTACATTCTGCTACAAAATTGTCATTTAACCAATGATATCAAAAGACGTAGGTATATATGAAAATGTTGATTCCAACAGCGGCATAACTATATACTTTAAACAGAAAAAAACCGCTTATTTTATGCATACAGGTATTCAAGCCCAATACCAAAATACTAAGTGTAATGGGTTTCCAACAACACAGGATATACCGGGTGTCTGTTTAAGCTCGGTCACCGGCCATATCGCGGCAACCGTTTATCGTACAACCTCGCGGAAAAAATCTTGATAGTAAAATGGATGACGGGAATTACAACAAAAATATTTTTAAGTTTCCAAAATGATCGCAAGGGGGCGCAATTCTCAAGATGAATTAAAAATTCGATAATTTTTCATTAAATTCTAGATTAAGATAGATTGAAAATTTTACTAGCAAACTTTCTAGACGTTTTTATACAAGTTTCATTTGAAACCTTTTGATCTAACTCCCATACCAAGGGGAGACTTGAGGGGGGGTATGTCTGCGCACAATAGTAGATATAACTTTGGTTTGTCCCAACGGATTTTAATGTTTCTGGGCTCATTAGATAGAGAATTTTACAAAGAATTGAAGGATATGTATCACGAAATTACGTGGTTGTCAAAGAAAATAACAGGGGGCGCTGTTCTCATTGTATGTATATTTCTTGTTTTTTCTTTAAAATTTCAAATAGAACGGTATATTTTTAATATCGTAATATTGAAGCACATAAAAAACTGAAGAGAATGATGAAAACCGGAAGTTGCTACCTTTTTTGTTGACAAAGGTATAGTCATACGAAGACAATCCAGAAAAATAAAACTCTTTAAATATAAATTTATTTATTTATTGGGAGTAATAATTTTATTTTAATTTTAATAGGGTCTCTAGACAGTGTATAGTACGTTTTCACTTGAAATTTCATCATACTCTTCGCTAAATGTATTTATTTCAATCTTTTTAGCGATTTTTTAATTCATTGCATATGTTACGTTAGATTCTCCTTTTAAATGTTTTTAAATACTCTAGCTATTATTTTTTAAATATCATGTCTTATCCTTTCCAACATTGAAATAAAATAATAATAGTGAACAGTGTAGTTTGCTTTTTTTTTTTAATTTTCATCATACAACATGGCATGCACAGTGATACTAAATTACATTATGATGAGATTTCCAAGGTAGGCCATGAAGATCGAAATGCAAAGATATTAGTGTCACTTGTAGTTAAACTTTTTGTACGTATTTAGCAAATTAAGCCTTTTTGGACACCTGCACATAATTATTAAGTTTGTAAAATACCGTATTCTAACGTTGAAGCTTATGACATGTTTAGGTATATAATAGGTTCTTTTATTTACTTTCATTTCAGGCGGGGATGATTTAGATATCAATTTGTGTACCCTTTCGTTACTAATGAATAAATGATTTGATTATAACTAATGCATTATATTATATTGTTTTCTTTTCTCGTTATTGTCTACTTAGTTCATGAGTTATGGAAATTATTTTTTCTGTTTTCCGATCTACCTATATCAGTTGGGTGATAAAGATATATTATTATTATTGTCATTATTATTATCATTTCATTTCAATGTCTAAAAAGGCAAGACATGAAATTTAAAAATAGCTAGAGAATTTGAAAACATTTAAGAAGAGAATCTAATGTAACATATGCAAGAATTAAAAAATCGGTGAGAAGATTGAAATAAACACATTTATGGAAGATTATGATGAAAATTCAAGTGAAAGCGAACTATACACTGTCTAGTGACACTTAAAATTAAAATAAAGTTATTACTCACAATAAATAAGTAAATTTATATTAAAAATGCTTAGTTTTTTGGATTGTCTTCGTATGACTATATCTTCGTCAAGAAAAGAGGCAACAACTTCCGGTTTTCATCATTCTCTTCAGTTTTTATGTGCTTCAATATTACTATATTAAAAATGAGGTGTGGCCACCACACGACTTTCTTATACGTATGAGCGTTTCAAACTATACAATTTTAAGAATTTTTTTATACAAAACTTATTCAAAATCCTATTCTAGGTACTTTCATTCGCTTAATAAATCGCTATAGAATGCATACTTTGCAAGATATTATCAAAAAAGTGCTCCTCGCTAAGAGTAAAAGTGCTACTTCCGGTCCGAATTTTGAAATTTCACATATACAAAAAATATTGCAAATCCAGTTCTAAATACTTTTGTACTCTTGATAAATATATATACGACATATTTGCAAAAAATCGCTATTCGATAAGAGTAAAAGTGGTACTTCCGGTATGAATTTTGAAATTTTTTTTATAGAAAAGATATTGAAAATTATGTTTTAAATACCTTTATACCCGTAACGTACTTGTCTAAAAAGCATGACTTGCGAAATATTTGCAAAAAACTGATTTTCGATAAGAGTAAAAGACCTACTTCCGGTAGGAATTTCGAAAAACTTTTTAAATAAAATTATTCTCAATTTTAATTTTAAGTATATATGAATTCTTTATAAATTTGTTTAAACTTAGTAGTTGACGAAATATTCGCAAAATTCGATTTTTTCGCTGAAGTAAACTGCTACTTCCGATCTACCGATGTTACTGAAAAACTAATCAGATCTCAAGAGGGAGATTATACACGTAAATACAAAATTTGGAATTGATATCTGCAGCGGTTTGGCCGCTATCGTGGTCGCACACACACACAGAGAGAGAGAGAGAGAGAGAGAGAGAGAGAGAGAGAGAGAGAGAGAGAGAGAGAGAGAGAGAGAGAGAGAGAGAGAGAGAGAGAGAGAGAGAGAGAGAGAGACATTTTTTAAAAACCACTTTTTCGGTATCAGGGGACTTCAAAACGTGGACATCTGCAAAAATCTCGAGGTCGAAAATTTTCATCATCACAATACTTCCTTATACTACGTATAAGAAAGTAAAAATATGCCGTTCCATTTAAAATTTTAAAGAAAAAACAAGTAATATACATACATTGAGAACAGCGCCCCCTGTTATTTTCTTTGAAAACCACGTAATTTCGTGCTACGTGTCCTTCAATTCTTTGTAAGATTCTCTATCTAATGAGCCCAGAAACATTAAAATCCGTTTGTGTAAACCAAAATTATACCGACAAACAATTCAGAAAGTAAGTGAAAAATATGAAAAACATATTAATAAAGTTTCATTCTTTGAATACAATTTTGTAGTACATATACCGGATGAATCATCAGAAATTGTAATCGGAGATAAATATAAATAATAATAATATTTATTAAATTGCCCACCAGGTCACCCCAAAACGGACAATATATACAAATAATAAAAACAATACATATGTGAAAAATTAATTAATAACAACAAACAATTCAGAAAATAAGTGAAAAATATGAAAAATATAAAAATATAAACGACTAATGGCAGTGGGAAGCAGAAGCACTTCATTCTATACATGGGCGAGATAGGGGAATACGGTTCAGTTTCACTCAGACTAGACCGACTCGTGTTTTGTCGGCTCTCGCGCATCAATTACCTACCGGTTTCCCGGAGTGCCGACAACACACGAGTCCGTCTAGTCTGACTGAAACTGGACCATATTTCCCTATCTCGCCCATGTATACTTCATTCATCATTGAGCTTTGGCGAGACACTCAAAAATTATCTTGTGCTAGCCAATCAGGAGAGTCTATCTTAAACAGGTTTACAATTTTTACAAAATTATCACTAATTGGGCGCCGTCTTGCTTCATGCGATTTAATCTCATCTCGATCCAGGAGCAACTTATATTCTAATATACGAGGAAAGTACGATCCATCTATTTAATGACACAAATACTTTAAGAACTTGCGCTGTATTGATTCAATTCCATTAGTGTAGCAATCGTATTTAGGATACCACACGGCAATGACATATTTCATCTTGCTAACAGTCCGCGCATAATAAAGTGACTTGAGTGTAGCTATAATATGTTGTCAAAATCTCTGCAGATGCGAATAATGAAACCCATTGCTGACGTAGTGACTACGGCGACATGATCAGCGAAGGTGAGCTTTTCATGAAATCAAACTTCGAGATCATTGACATGCGTTTTGCGGTTAATTGCGACGTTGTCAATAGAATAATTGGAACAAAATCCACTGGGTTTTCTGGTAAACGATATAAAACAGTATTTGTCGATGTCAGGACTATTGGCTGGCCATTCCATGAACGGAATAGCAGCAGTATTTAAGTAGTGAATAACTTGCCCAGCCACATGAGGACGAGCATTATCCTGCATAAACAAGAATTTCGGACCCACAAAAGGAGCAAATTACATTACATGGGAAACAACGATGTGTTCAAGATAATAATCTGCATTCATTGATCTAACACGTATAGGGACCAACTCTGTGCGGCCCTTGAAACATATGCCTCCCCAAAACATTACAGAGCCACCACCAGGGGAGTCTTGGGGGGATATTGCAACTAGCAAATCTTACTGCTGGCCTTCGCCTAACACGCTCACGTCCATTAGGAGATTTATGGCAAATCCTCGTTTCGTCTGATCCATTAATTAAGCCAATCTTGATGATTTCTCGCAAAACGCAATATTTGAATATTGTGCTCTCTGGTGAGCAGGGGTTTCTTGGCCGGTTTTCTGCTATCCAGTCCAGCTCCATTTAAGCGTCTTCTAATCGTTCGGGAAGATACAAGAAGATTGCGAACATCTACGAGCTCATTTTTTAGAGTGGTACTAGCCGTTCTCCTGTTTCTGCGAGCAAATTAACTAAGAAAACGCTTATCTATTGCATTAGTGCACCGTTTTCGCTCTTGTCCCGACCTTCGAAAGTAGAACTTGTCTCGTTAAATCGTCTAACCGTGCGACTTAAGCTGGAATGGTTTCTTCCTATCACATTAGCAACATAACGCATCGAATATCCCTCATCCAGCAAAGTTGATGCTCTTACTGCTTCCTCCACTGACAAATTTGTTCTGCGCTTTCATTACTAAAATGTATTACACTTGCACTGACACTATCAATAACAAGAAAACTTGGTGACGAAAGACAATTTGTCTTAATAAACAAAAATGTCCTATCAGATTTTGGATCAAGTTTTGCCAAAAATGCTTTTATCGCAATTGTACTTTTAAAAGAAAACCCTTGTTGACAGTATTTCCTTGAACTGTCCAAGTAGGTCCACAGCCTATTTATAAGATAACTAGAAAATTAAAAATCATCATGATATTGGAATAACACAGAATATAACTGATTGATTGGAGAGTTACTTGTTGAAACTTCATTTTAATAATTAATAAGTAAAAAACACAAATTTTAGTTTCAAAAATATTTAATGTAGACACTACATATGTTTCACCACACTGTGGCTTCATCAGGTGATGAAAATATACAATGTATATTTTCATCACCTGATGAAGCCACAGTGTGGTGAAACATATGTAGTGTCTACATTAAATATTTTTGAAACTAAAATTTGTGTTTTTTACTTATTAATTATTAACACAGATTATGGTGGTGCGTTAATTTTGTCCATGAATTTATGTATTACCTAAACATGTATGTGTTCTTTATATTCCGCCACGAAAACACATATATATATATGTATGTGTTTAATTTGCATTAACCACATAACATGATAATATATATACATATATAAATTTGTATAAAAGGTTCACCGAACATATTAAAAAAAAGTGTTTTATTTGCATCAGTATACAATTCTTTATTATTTTTTACTCAAGTTTTGTATCTAGAAGTATTCAATTTACATACATAAATAAAGTAAATACGGAATCCGTCTTTAGGTATTTATCAGTATCACTTAGCTTTTGTCAATGAATAGATATTTATATACGCACAAGTTCAACAAAGTTTCAACTAAACTCAAATATTTGGACGGCGAAGTTGTCTAAAACTTGTATATACTATATTCATACCTATATGTAAATTTAAGAACAAATATTCATCATATCTGGTGGCATCCTCTTCTTATCTCACACCATTATTAAATTTATATTTACGATGATATTTCACAGCGATATCCTTGCAAAACATATACCTAACCTACGTGCATAAATTTCGCGTTGAGCCCCGTCAAAAACAGTACAGATAATAAACATACTTTATCTAAATTGCACTCTAATCTGATTTTTTATAATGTCTACCAGTTGTGTTGTCCGATAAGGCAATATATGTATATTATGTAAATACGTATATGTTTTTTTGCGTTCGATTGATTTGGAGTATTTTATTTATTTTGCGAAAATTTATCTGTGAATCTTCGCCTCGCGCAATTCTTACAAACAAAGGTGAGAATGATTGTAAACAAATTAGTAACTTTCTCCAAGAAAACTGTCTATTAAATGCCAGCGCCACAAATCAGATTAGACTTAATGCAAGAGTGCATGCATTTGATTAAGAAATATTATGTTTCGCTAATGGGAAAGAGACTAATAAGTTTTATTTGTGTCATTGTTTTTTATCTTGGATTAATTAGTTTACATTCTTTTTCGAGTATGAAATCATCTTGTAATTTCTGCCTAATGTTCTATGAGCGCCTTCTTCTACGTTGAATCCCGTACTCTGCCTCGTTGTACAGAAAAAGGAAAAAACCCAAAATTGGTCTGGGCAATATTTTTTTCAATTTTACTGCATAATACTTTTGGTAGTTTGTGGCGCTGTGGAAGTTGTGGTGTTTGAATAATTCGTAATTTTCTTTCTCCAACTGAGCATATTCCATCATGCACAGCCCCACCTAAATGTATCTACCTTTTTTTCTTTAAGAGCTTCTGTGCAAGAATTAGCTCTTCTAATTTCAAAAACGCTCTTAATGCATGACATACAAGTTACGTGTGCAGATTTTCTCCAGTATATAATAGCCGTGACTCAACATAACCAATAATTAAAGGATGATATTTGACTCGCCAAGTACTCAACATCATGTTTTTTCCAGTTCAATACCTAAATAACTAAAGAATCCTTCATGAAGTAGTGCGTAAAATGTCCTTTGTTTGTTTTTATTGAAACTAGTCGTCAAATAAAGTTAATGTTTCAGTTGTTTCTCTGTTGATTTCAGTATTTTTTACTTCATATGATAATTGAGGTGTCGCCAGCAAAAGAGCAATTGTATGTGACATTACCAAAAGCAAATCATTTACATAAATGAAAAATAAGAGAGCACCCAACACCGATCTTTATGATACTCTCCTCTCCAAATAGTTTCCTCAACATTAGACCAAGAAGGTGCTCCGTTTAAATATGTATCTTAAAGATATTTTTGCCGAAACTTGAAGAATTAACTGTTGCTGGATAGCATATCAGAAAAATACCGAATGATGCACAGTTTGATTCAAAACGAAATCAAATTAACTACACAATTGTTTGGCAACAAAAGTGTATAAAAAAACTCGAGAAACTTCTCGAAGAATTAATTGTAATTTCTAAAAATTAGTTGCATAATCTTCTTTAAAGCTTCAGAATATACGGTGTTATATTTTTATAAAAAGTTAACAACGTGTAATACAAAAGCAGTACAAACAATGGATGTGAAATTTATCTGCCAAATTAATTAGATTTTGTTTTAATTTCTGTGCAAAATGTCAGATAATACGTGCTAAATTTTATGGGACATTCAACTGTTAAATCATTTATTTATTGTTTTATACAGCCACCTTCTGTTCCTCAATTTTGCCTTTTTCTTCTTTATACTTTTAAGCTTCCTGGGGTGACTCAATTCGTTAATTCAGTAGCTGCAAAATGTAGCTCACTTTCTCTCTTACTCATCATTTGACTTTTAATAAAATCATAAGAGACAACTATAGGTATATCAATAGAAATTCACGTGTGAAAATTACAACATTTCTGAAAATTTTATGTTTAATTTGAATTTTCGTGAACATTTTATCGAAATTTTATGGACGATTCAGCTGTGTGACATAGAGAGGCCTTAAATGGGGGATTTAATTTTGATGAAGGAATATTACTTTCTTTTGAAGAAAAGTGACACAGAAAGAAATCAGTACTTAAAAAACATCAATATCTCGCCTATGTACGAGGGGTTTGGTATGTAGTTAACCTTGAAAGGTTCTAATAGACAGAATTGAATATGATTCCTATAGTTACAAATACGACGTTTTATGATAAGTTTTCAAAGTTTTACGTTCGTAAGTTGATGAGATATCTAATTGTGAGTTTTTGGAAAAAACATGTCTAGGAGAATGCTAGATTTTACAAAGAACGAGTCTCTGTCAGATATTGTGGCCATCTGTGAAAACATAAATTCCATTCATGATTTCGCCAAATTGAGATCGAGTGTTTAGATAAAGCATTTCCAATGATCGTTAAAAGAAGCTGATCAGCAGCTAATGAAATTGAGACATTGCCCAATGGCATATGTCACCATCTCGAAGGATATGAAATTTTTGAAATGGCTTGTTGCTATGTGCTAAATGAAGGTTCATCAATACAATGCTGAGACTACAGAACAATCGAAAGAGTGAAAGCATTCTGGTTGTCCGCATACAAGAATCGGCTTGCAAAATTCTTGCTTGGGTTTTTTCTTTTTCGGAAAAAAATGAAGGCATAACTAAATTACGTATAGGAAAATGCCGCAAAGAACTTGCATACCGAAAGGGTTTTCTTTGTGTAAGATAATGCTCTTGCTCACAAGTCGTTGATTAAACTTGAAGAAATTGATAAAATTAGTTTGCCATATGCCTATTTTCCGAATCTGGCACCATCAGAACATTATTTGTTCTTACAAATAAACGAACATGAAAGAAGGCGCGTGAAAGAGGAGGAATATGCCAAAAATAGGTAAATTTAAGCTGAGTACACTAATTGCAATTTCTCACGGAGATAATTTTAAAATATAACAAAATACTTATGACCATTATTTTAAAACTAATCGATAACAATCATTTAATTTAGATTATAGCAAAGATAGTGTGCACGAGGTTATTGTATATTTTACTTGATTAGTTTACATATCTTATGAAATCAAGGGAACAGAGAATTTCCCTAATGCAAATTGCCGTTTGACCTCGTCATAATCTGGCCAGTCATTTTTAACCCGGTCAATATTTTTTAATGGGTTTAAAAGGCTGTTTATTACGATCCGTCAATAAAACCTCTTTGTTTAAATGTTTAACTTGCCCTATCTAATCTCACGAATTTGCAAGCTTGCTTTTGTAACGGTTCTGTTTACATTTTGAATGCTGTTGTAAAATTGAAAGTTAAACAATGATTCACCGCCAATCTACAAAAAAGAACCGTTAAAATCGTTCGTTGAAGAAATTGGAGAAACATATTAGGTTTGTTTAACTGCCAATAATGTAACATGTCAAAATCAATTCATACAATGACTTCCTGAACCGTTTTCGACACACTAACCATAATAATTATGAAATTTAAAAGGTGAATAATTGTTAGGTAATGTAATTTGGATTTTTTGCAAATATAATAACAATAATATGTACTTAGCTTATCTAAAATTCTCTAAAATAAATAGTAGATTTTATTTTTTGCAGATGAATGAAACTCGTTTACTCTTGAAAAATACTTAATGGAAAAATACGTACACTTTTTGACAGTTTTCATATATAAAACAACATGTGTATTAGACTTACTTAACTTACGTCATTTTTATTCGCAAATATAAACAAGATATTTTTTTTTAATTCTAGTACCTGAGTTTCCTAAAAACAGGCCATATGCGTGAGTAAACATGAAACGGGTTTCTAAAAACTTATATGTGATATGAAAAATCTGCATAAAGAATTTCTGTAATAGATAGATATGTAATTCATATAGACCGGACGTACCGGACCGAAATTACGATGGACAAAAGAAATAATGTAAAAATCACGCAGTTACTGAATAGCACTATTCATATGTTGAAGTGCAACATCTGTTGTTGTCTCGAAAACGACAGCAAAAAAAGTCGATTTTATTCTAAAAATTCCTTTCTTCATCAGCGTAGATAGAAGGGTGAGGAATTTTTAAAATTTATTCTATTTACCTTATATTTCGTAAGATAAATAAAGTACGAGTTAGTTTCGTTTTTTCATTGTTCTGACTGTTAATTACATACTCCGTAATGTTTGTAATAGTTCCTTTTTAATACCGTTTCATTTAATCTACTTCTCCCAATTATCATGACGTAAGTGTGCACAGAATTTCGTTAAGTTTCAATAACATACGCATACATATTTAGTTAACATTTATTTACATCTAGAACATTGTTTAAGTTACTTTTTCAGATATGATATGGAATAACGTCGAGAATGGCATCGTGAAACAATGGCGAAGTTGATTAAGGGTCATACTGATTGTATGTCCTCCATTGTCAGTGATTCCGAAATTTATTGCAAAGTCTGTAAAATATCTTTACAGAATGCCAAGAAATCGCACGTACGTCACTTAGCTTCGCTAAAACATACACAGAAATTGGACCCGTTGGAAGCTGACAATTTTAAAGAAGAACTCTGTAAAACTTTAATGGCGGCTAATATCCTATTAAATAAACTTGACAATCAGACTTAGAAAACATTTTTCCAAAAATATACTGGTCGAAATGTTTCTGATGAATCCACCTTACGCAAACATCATGTTTCTAAGTGCTTCACGAAAGCAACAGAATGCATTAGAAGACATCTTTAAAATCAGTACCTATGGATAGGTGCCGATGAAACTGTCGATATATTAGGACGCTGTGTGGTAAATGTTGTAGCTGGTGTACTACATCCAACTATTCCATATAACAGTTGTTAAAACCATTGACGAGAATTTGCACAAAACGACAGGTACAAGGAAAAAATACTTTTATTTGTTAGTGACAGTGCCGCATATATGTTAAAAACAGACAGACTATTAAACGGAATATATCTTTATATGCTGCATATTACTTGTGCAGGATGTCCTGCATGTATGTACTCTCCACAGAATCTGTGAATATATCAGAGACACCTACCCGGAAGTTGATAGACTTGTATCCGCTTTTAAAAAAAACTTTCAGAAAAGCACCATTGAGAGTAGCTCTTTACAGTGAAAAACTTCCATCTTTGTCACTGCTTCCCTCGCCAGTAATAACTAGATGGGGAATATGGTTGGAAGCTACTAGTTTTTATGCAGAGAATTTCGATAGTTTACAAAATTTGTTACATGTTTAAATGACGATGCTCGAAGTATTTCTGAGTGCAAGGAACTAACACAAATCCCGAATTTAAAAAAAAATAGTTGTTATTCCTTCAGGAGCACTTTGGAAATTTGCCTAAACTAATCACATATTTTGTAAACCGAAATCTCAAATTTAAAGATAGATAACCGCATTAAATGTGGCTAGTAATAATTTCAAAAGTATTTCAAGTGACTTCGGATGTGGCCTTCGGTAAAAGTTAGACGCAGTTTTTAATAGAAATCCAGATTTAATAACATTGCGGCAATTGTGTATGGGGACAATGGCACAAAATCTAACTGCTAAATACATGGACGTTATACTCTTCATTCAAAGAGAACAAATAGTATAAAAGAAAACCTTGAGAAAGTATTGTTAGTAAATATTAATACTAATTTACTCGATTTGAACTACAAAATGAAGAAATAATAACGTATTTTGAATTTTATAGATCACCAGCCACTTGTTATCCAATTATATAAATAAAATTAAAACCTCTTTAAAAATACATTTCAATAGTACGCCCATAGGCGATGTGTCATTTAAGGAAATAAATAATTTCTGACAACAAAGGTAGGTGCCTATAAAAGATATCTAGGTATCTAGTAAATTACAGTATTTGCCAAGTTATTGAAAAATCTAATTTAATAGGTACTAAACATTCGTACTTATCTATTAATTTATATGCTATAACATAATTATAATTAATTAAATATATAGTGAAATAAACAAGTTACAACTGCCTATAGCATTGGTATTTGGTTATATATGTTATGTACACTTATCCAGATGGTATCATCATGAGCAGTGATAGAAATTGTATTCTATTATACGGTTCACAACTTTCATGATTGCCCCGTTAAATCGGTTCTTTGCATTTGTGTGTTTGTTCTTTTTGTGATAGGAATTGTTTGTGTTGTGAACACGTTTCGTTAAGCCAGTATCGGCATTCTTTGTGCTTCGAGGAAGGAACGGTTTGGAGAAGGGGGACCTTGGAACCAACGCAACGGTCCGCTTCGGGTTTCTAATTCTCTATTGATCAGCAGTTTTCAGCCATTTTAAATTCGACACCTCCCATGGACTAGTTTTAGAATGCCTTCCATATTAGACCTTCGTTTTATAAGGACTTTTTGCAATACACGTAAAACATTTATATTAAAATAATTCATTCTGTAGTACAGTATTAACAGAACTAATTGAGATCTTATTCAAATCACACCGACAACAACATTTTCATGATGAAATTTTGCGAATTAATAATCAGTGTCAAGTAGGACACAAAAACACACAGTGACATATATTTGAAATAATAATTTGATATATGATATGTATTTATATTAATGTTTCTACACTTTTTTTTTATATTCAGAAAATATTCATTGTCAAAGATGTTTTCATAAAGAATAAGTATAACTAATTATTCATATTAGTAAGAGGCCATCGAAATTGATGGTCATAGCCGCTCCCTTGATTTTGCTATAAGTTTTACGCTGTGCCACAGAATAGAATAGAGGTTCGAACTACAAATTTTACATTGGCGTGGTGTTTGAGTTTGTTTCTTCGGTATGAGACAACTCAGAAGGCGTGTATTAAAAATAATAATTGTAACATTTAAATAATATGTGTAGTATTACCTTAAGAATGTCAATTCCATGGTGTAAAACAACAGAGTTAGTAATGCACTTAGTACTGTCTAAATGCCAATTCTTAATCAGGCAATTAGTAAATATAATAAAATTATTTGCCGAAATATACAAGAATTAATCTGTCATTTTGACGAAGAAACCAAATACGGTAGAAACATATATGCTTGCTACTATCATATAATGAACACGTTCATGTTTGATTTACACAGTTCTACATCATAATATCTTTAGCACATAATCAGTATTATTGTGTATTGAGATTAGATGTTCGTCTAAGATGAATCTGGACTGTCTTATCAACTTACATGAATAGTATTGGTTTACTTTTTTAATAAAATTTTAGTTGTTTGCTATTTTTAATTAATGTTTACTGTAGTGAAACTGTTTGGAAGACAGCTTACTTTCCTATTGTCTTTTTTGTTATTAATTACTATTAAATATTATATGTCTTTACCTCAAAATGACTGTTTAATTTAATTACATTTAATTTAATTCTGTAAATAATTTTATTATATATATATGTATATATAGGTATATATGATTTGCTTCAGAAGAAAGACGTGTATTTACATTATGACACGCTCTCGTCTAGAGATAATCGACAAATCACGAACTCGTCTGTATTAGATGACCTAAATTTCAAGCAAATTTTACAGTTACGTATTTGGGTTATAAGTTCAGGAGTTCACGTTATAACTTGATCAGTTCTTATTATTAACTAGATTATCTAATATTTAAAAAGTAGATAAAATTTAATTATTAAGCTTAGTGAAAAGAATAATTAGTTTTGTCTGCTCAAATTACTAGCTTTTTTGTAGACATATTATTTTTAATTTGGTAATAACGTGCAAACAATGCATGTTAACTATAAAAGTTACTTTTGGCAATAGTTTGCCCTGTTCTTTCCAACGCGTTGGGATCGAGCACAATAACCTGGAATAGGTAACTAAAGTAGATATAACTAAGCATTCCTTACAAAGGGGGAGTTGAGAATCACGCCCGTGTCCCCCATCATTAAAATAAACTACAAAGCATAGTCATAACCTAGAGTATTGTAAATAAAGGATTATGCTATATAGTAATATAGTAAGTGCAAAATAACGAAAAAGGATTTAGAAACACACGGTGAAAACAATTCAGAGAAAGTGTCTAAAATGATCATTAATTTTTTCTTTCTTCTTGTAATAAGATCTCTTTCTGAAAATTGTAGCACGGTTAAGCAATGTAGAGATCAAAATAAGATGAGCGTTTAACACCTGCCTTACAATTCATTTGACTACAGTGTACTGTTGTCCCGTATGAAGCATGAACCACATATGTACGTGCTATATACCGCATGTGTCAAATATCATTAGGTATAGGGATTCAATGTTTACGTGCGATCTATACGTATGAATATAATACGTGGCAACGTGTTACCCCTACTGTCCGTCACCAATGCCGACAACAACCGACATCACAACGATATTCTCCGATCCCGGCCCAGATTTTGCATTCAATGTTTAGGTGGGGACACGTTGTGGTCCCTGGCCGTCTTATTACTGGAACGGGTAACATCAAATGGCCTCCGCGATCTACTGATCTCTCTCCAAATGATTTTTTTTGTGGGGATATTTAAAAAATATTGTTTATACCCATGAAGCTGGTAGAACAGAAAACATAGTTGCCTTGAGAGAAAAAATAATTGAGGCTGCTAATTCAGTAACTGCTCACATGTTAGAAAACGTAAGAGTAAATTTCTACGACCGCCTAGGGTAATGTCTTGCTGTGCAGGGAGGAATCCTTTTTTATTTATTTTATTAGGGTTATTTTTTAATTTTATTAGAATGACGCTTTTGTTTGTGTCATGCAGCGTGAACGTAGCTTAATAATTCTCTGCATTTACTGAAAGGAAAAAGAAAAACAAATCCTTGCAACTCGTAAATATTATTTCTGAACGCATTAGAAACACACGGGTCGGTGGTCGAATGGTTACTGCTAAGTGCTAACTTGTAACTTGTATTTGCGAGCATGTGCAAGGAAAGTATGGATACCACGTTGCATCATATTGAATGGATTGATCGCCTATGGCTAATGAAAATTGGCACATAAGGTATATACAGTTTTTGAATGTTTAGCATTGGGATCTCAGAAACTACTGGAGATAGAAAAACGCTTAAATGGGGAAAGATGCGCAGTTTTACGAGTTTGATTTAAAACTGCTTTTGTTTCTCCGATAACTTTCATGGCTTATTAGATATTCAAAGAAAACTAAATTTTACGATTTTCTTTAAACATGCTTAGCATCGCTAATAGTAATTTTAGAGAAAAAGTGTTCAGACAAAAGTTTTAGATAATTTTACGCCAAATAAAACTGTATAGCTAATATTTTTTTTCGTTCACCATTATCGAGTTATGACACAAACTTGTGTTTTTTTTAATGAAAACCATAGTTGGTTTTGACGTCATTAAAAAGCTTATTTTTTGTTGATTACAATGATATAAGGTTTGATTTGGTTATTTTAAAAAATGAAGAGGATATAGACATTTTTATGGTTTTTATGGAAAACAATTGAATTTCGAACTGATAAAATACAAACCAAACGAAAACTTATTTTGAAATCTTATGTAGTAATAAAATGAAAACTATAAGAACTTTTATCACGCCTATCGATGTTATTAAAAGCAACTAAGACAGCTTCTCTTAAATCGTCGATTGTTCTTTTGTATACAGTGTCCTTTAGTACACCCCACAAGAGAAAATCCAAAACTGATAAATCAGGGGATCTAGCCGGCCATTCAATGGGTGCATTTCGTCCTATCCATTGATTAGGGAAGTTCAAATTTGAATAATTTCTAACATTCAGTTGATTGTGCGGAGGCGCTCCGTCATGTTGAAACCATTGCAACATTGCTCGGGTTCTTAAATTTAAATTATCTAACATTTCCTCGAAATCTTGTTGTAAAAAATTAAGATAACGATTGCCAGTTAGTGATCCATCAAAAATAAAAGGAGGAAGAACAGTTGATCCTATAACACCATACCAAATATTAAACCCAAATTTAATTTGTGGTCTCCTAGGTGAAGTGGATTTGTTTGAGACCATATGTGCTCATTGTGCCTATTAAACATTCCACAATTTGTGAAACGAGATTCATCAGTCCATAATATTTTCATTGAAAAGTGTGGATCGTTTTGACACTGATCTTTAAACCATCTACAAAAAGCTATTCGTCTGATGTTATCACCTTCACGTAAAGTTTGTGATACCAATAATTTGTAGGGACGAAATTTATGCTTCTTCAACACAATAGTGCGTTTAGAGGAGCCCATTTCTGTTGAAATTTGTCTGGTCGATGTAGATGGATTCTGAGCGACACATGCTAATATGTTTATTTCTCTATCTTCATCCATCCCTTTTTTGAATTTGGTTTAACGAACGAACCATAATCTGCTAAATTATCCCATAATCTCTTAAAAGTAGGTAGCGACGGCTGACGTCGATCAAAATAAACTTCAGCAGCTCTTGCAGAATTTTTCTGGCACTGAATGTAACATTCAACCATATATTACGCATTTCTACGTTAGAAAATTCCATAGCCAATGAAAACTTATGATTAACGGCCGTTTACACCGCTTACAGTTAAGTTACAATTAAATTAATTAATAGTTAATTGTCAATGTTTGACAATTAACTTGACTTAAAAGTAAAAATTAACAGCTCTCATTTCTGTGACTCAACGTGAAAGCAATGTTAGTATATATATCTCGACTGCTCCAACGAACATTATTGTAACTCAGATTTTTCGTTTTTTGAATTACAAAATCCCAACATTTTTTTTTAAAAGTTTATATCTTATAAAGTGAACAATCATAGAAATGTCTATATCCTCTTTATTTTTTTAAAATAACAATATCAAACCTTATATCATTGTAATCAGCAAAAAATAAGCTTTGTAATGATGTCAAAACCAACTATGGTTTCCATTTAAAAGAAACACAGGTTTGTGTCATAACTCGATAATGGTGAACGAAAAAAAAATATTAGCTATACAGTTTTATTTGGCGTAAAATTATCTAAAACTTTTGTCTGAACACTTTTTCTCTAAAATTACTATTAACGATGCTAAGCATGTTTAAAGAAAATCGTAAAATTTAGTTTTCTTTGAATATCTAATAAGCCATGAAAGTTATCGGAGAAACAAAAGCAGTTTTAAATTAAACTCGTAAAACTACGCATCTTTCCCCCATTTAAGCGTTTTTCTATCTCCAGTAGTTTCTGAGGTCCCAATGCTAAGCATTCAAAAAAACTCACCCTGTATATATTCGTATGAAACTACAGGACAGGTACAAAACAAGAAACATATATAAATTATATAACAAAAGTAGAAATAAATAAATTTTAAAAGGGCCATAACTGCAGGGACCCTTTAAAACACTGCACCATTTGGTCTAGGATGTAGGAAAAAGCCTGCAGACTATAAAACGTGCATCACAGTGCCACAAAACTAAAGGTCTTTAGTTGTTAAGATCTAAGCAACAGCCTCTGGAGTTAAATTATATAGATCTGTGTATCCAAATTCAAACTTAGCTAGAGGGCATTCTTCAACAACACGCTGGACTCGTACGTGCTAATTTTAAGAGATATACAAAATCATCATTCTGTAGTACACAAATTCTTTCCAATCGATAGAAATCTACGAGGAAAGAATAGAACAGGAGAGATAAAAACGTGGTGGGGGAATATGTATTATTTGGACGGAGTTACCACTTTAAGGCAGGTCAGTTATGGCAATATTGACCAATCATAATTTATAAAATGAGTATTTTGTCAAAAATCTGACATGTTTGATTATGTGTTCACTGGTGTAACATACATATTCTATGCATTGAGGCGGCCATATTGAGTTAACATTTTGAACAAATATTATTTTTAAGGAGACTCTCCTGTTCTATTCTTTCCTCGTAGATAGAAATACAATCGACAAGCTTTTAAAATCTCCTAAATGGCACGCTTACTTGAATCTGTTTCTAAGCAAATCTTCTTACTAGGTAAATCTCTACCGAAGATAATTACATTTTTGGCAAGAAATGCTTAAATATATTGTGACATTTTTATTAATTTATTTTGTTCAATTAAACAATTATTTCCTTCATTCGAAGCAAAATATTTTTGGAAGATACTTTTTACTCCAGGAAATATTTTTTCTGGAAGATATTATTTGTTCGTCACGAGATAATTATTAAAGAAAATATTATCTTGGTTCCAAAATAGTATGTGAATTGTATGGGCGCTCTCAAATTTGCTTGGCTCAATGCAAATTTATTTGAACCGAAATAATTTCCCGGACTCCACAAACAAAAGAGCACTAAGTACTTTTAATAAAATACAATTTGGTAAGTACTCTTGCTGTTTCAACAACCAAGTACCTATAGATATATGTAATATGCTTCTTCTCAAATTCTAAATTTAAAACTAACTCCTTAAATCAGCATTTAACAGCAATGCTTTCGAAAAACTTTTTCGTTTGTATTAATGAGGACTCTTTATCGGATAAGGTGAAATTGGTTTCGGATAAGCTTTTTCAGTACGCTTTATTGCATAAATTTCAAATCAGTAGTAATGAAACTACAGCAAAAGTTTCACCGTAAAGTTCATTTAAATTATATTTCACGATAGAAATTTAGAGTTTTGTTCCGGTACTAAAATGCTTAACCACTGACGAAAATGTTGCTGACAAACATACTAGCGCAAGCAGTTAACTTGAATAGTACGTAAAGGCTAGTCTAACAATACACCAAAAGTAACAAAACCCGCAAACTATCTCTTCCGAAAATGCATGCTTTCAAAGCTCACGTTACGAAGGTACGTGAAGGAAGGCTTTATTTTAGTAAATGTGCTAACACTGATCTTCTGAATAAAGCGGTTCCGAAGATAGGATTCTTTTGAACGGATCGGCCAGATTACATAGCTAAAATCCTCCGTAAACTCGATTACATGTACAAAAGACTACGCGAAAATTGATAATAACACAAATGTCAGAATTGAAAAACAGAATCGCGACGGTTTTTTTCATAGAGCGTGAAGTTTTCGAGGCTTTTCTAATAAATACATCGCCGATATGATTAAAAAATTAAGAAACGATCAAACGCGGTACGTATTTGGACTATTAGAAGAGATTTTTATATTTAAAGTTACTATAAGTATGTGCCCAGAGTCGAAGGTGACAGTTCGAAGAACGGCAGACAAATAGTATTCTTTGTCGTAAATCTAGATAAAAATTGCAAATAAAATTATAATGGAAAACAATTATTGTAATATTTTCAGTGCACTTCGCTTGTTTTGAATCTATATTAAAATAGATAGCTGTCATATCATATCTGTCCTGGGCGCGGTCCATGGATTTGCAATGTTGTCTTTTTTAAGTGCTAAAGTTAGTCAATAAGCCCGGATCATTCCTATATATGAGATACGAAATAAAAGCAGCAGTATAGCCAAATCCATTATGAAGTTGAACGGCTGCATGTCTTTAACCACTACTCTAATTAAACAAAGACCTTAGATTTTAAATGATTTAAATTAGTCATTAGGAAAAATCTAATTGCTCTGCAACTATGAATATAATGAGAATTGGTTGAAAGTATTCGTGGGTTTAGAAATATCAAGAGGTGAATTTTGAAACGCGACAGAACATATTTATTCCAAAAACCTTTTTTCTATCGTTGTTTTTGTGAAAACTTAAAAGTGGCTCTCCTATCACAATTATTTAGAATCGACGTATGTCCTGTATATACGTAAGTAAAAAAAAGTCGGTCCAATTAGTTTTGTTAAATTCTTTTTGTCATTACAACAAGCTTTACCGCTCTCGATGGTAATCCATCGCAGTAAAATTGCATATTGTATATATTAAAAATCACATCATGATGCATCGACAAACGTACCATATCTAATTAAGTGCCAAGGCTGAAGTACAAAAAAAATAGAAATATGATATTTATATATATCATTTACATTAATAATTACAAGTTTATACACGTCATGTATAAAGTGCAATGGAATTTTATTAATTTTGGAGATAATTTCATTTGACTGACACAGATTAGTGGGATACCTAGAAAAGGTGGGTAGTTGCGTTTATGATAATGTTCAAATATGTTTTAAATATCATAGGCGATACTACATAGTTTATTAGATTACCTACAGAAGAGTGACGCAGTAGACTTGTGTTTGGAAGTTTAATTTTTTTTTTCACTTTTAACTTTAGTCTAACATTAATATACATTGATATATACCACGCGATCATTTAAATTCTAAATTATAGCAGGCGAGATTTTTTTTATTAGGTTGTCCAGAATGTCAATTATTGATTTTAATTAACATTTTGAAACGTCACTTTGACAATTCATATTGTAAATTAGTACTTATATACCAACCTAATTTAAATTTCACAGCCTGCTCTAATTTAGAATTTAAATGATCGCGCGGTATTTAATTTTTCTACTCAATTTTTGAGGTGGAGATTCGCTTGATTGGGTCATAGGCAGTTGCACTATACATACGAGTATATATATGATAAATATTGAGCAATGGCTCAGTTCGAATAATCTATCAATTAGTCACAAGAAAACCAATATAATTTTATTCAAATCTAAGTTACGGATCTACCCTCAAAGTGTGGATATTAATAACATAAATTAATAATAAGAGGAATAAGCCGAAGTAGCGTCGATCGAATTATGAGAAAAATACAAATTCCACCCTTATAAAATTCATCTGGTTCATGGCAGGAAACTAATGAAGACGATTTTGACCCTCGTATGCAATTTTGTGAAATAATGAATGAACGTCTTAGAGATCCAAATTTTTTGTTTAATAATTGTTTTTCTGATGAATGCTCTTTTTTTATAAATGGCATTGTCAATCGTCATGATTGTCGGTACTGGTCAGATTCCAACACAAATATATTTCATAAAGTACACATCAAAATCTTCAAAATTGAATATTTAAGCTAGAATATTTGACGATTGTATTGTTGATACATTTTTTCTCTTCTGTAATTTAAATGGGAAAATTTATCTGGAATTACTTGAAGACACTATTGATCCTATGTTAACAGACATAATAGAAAACGATACTTAGAAGATTACCTACCTAATATTCCAACAGGACGTAGCTCCTCCACATTTAGTTGTAGCAGTTCGTCAGTACTTGGATGAAAGATTTCCTCGACTTTGGATTGGGAGAAGAGGATTCATAGAATGGCCTCCGCGATCTCCGGATTTATCCTCTTTAGATTTCTTTTTGTGGGGATATTTAAAAAGCAACATATACCCTACTCCACCTGCTTCACTAGAAGAGTTACGTCAACGCATTGTTACCGAAAGTCGTCAAATAACGCCAGAAATGCTCCAAAACGTCAGGCAACGATTAATTCGACCAAAATCTATACTCATGTATTACAGTTAATGTTGAACACTTTCAGCATCTATTGTAAACTAATTATAATAAAGCTTGTAGTTAATATTTTATTCACTTGTGCATTAAATTGCTAATAAAATTAGCTGTCAAATGATGTGTCGTTTTTTTATTCTGCTAGAGGGCGCTAAAATCAAAAGTAGCGCAACCAGCAATCATGTTTCCCAATTTAAATTGTAATAGTTAGAGAGATGGAGGGGAGGGGTATGACGTATAAAAAAATCGACTTGTTTTTGCGTTTTTTCACAAAGGTTTCTCCTTCGATATATTCAATCTGTTTCGTTTTCAGTGGTGCAGCCTGTATAATAGAAATTAGCATGCGTGATATAGAGATTCCAAAAAAAAAATATGATTAAAAGAGATTGGAAATTCTGTATATTGTAAAAGTTTAATTTTAATACGTAAATACTCATCTTAAATTCCAATAATGAAAAATGAAAGTACCAAGACCAAATGTGTATGCATTTATAAAAAAATGCTTGCACTTTCATCGAAGAACATGTGGTCGTTTCGTACCTTTATTACTTTCTCTGAAATACTAAAGAATACCTACTATATCTTCAATTAATAATCAATATTATCTCTACATAAAAGAAATTTCCATATCAATTTAAAAATCTTAAAATTGTTCCACATAAGAAGGTAATAGAACATCCCAGAAATATTAATATTACAAAGAACGTTCCCTCGTCTTTGTACGTACATACATACATACATACAAATAAACTTGAAGGATCACTTTTCATTGTAAACACGCGGTATGAATAATGATTGTTGGGCTGCCTAGTCTAGAGAGGAGTGAAGGAAGAGTATGTATTTTTTCTATTCGCTTGTACCTTTTTTTTGTTGTATTGCAGTAGCCATAGGTACGTGCCTGAAAACAGACGATTGGTCGACGGTAACCAACCAATGACCTTCCACTTTAAAAATATGTCATTGACCCTACGATTTGGTGTCTTGCCTGCCTATCCATTTCAACTGGTGAAGTGCTTTCCTATTACAATCAACGACCTCTTTCTGCTATTCTGTGTAACGCATTGTTATGTTATTCTCTTGCGTGAATTATAGTAATCCATTATTAAACCGTTCATGCATGAAATAAGGTGAATTTACGGCAAAGTTCGCGTATTAAAAATACTTAATAACCTATACAATTTTTTAGCATTTTTACTTTGCTGTAAAATATATTTCACTTTCTTAAATAGTAAAATAATATAGGTATACAATGAACAATATAATATTATTTAGTTAACAGGAAACCAAGTAGAATTTCAACGGTGTACTTTTTTCTTCCCAAACGTTTTGAAATTTCTCAATCAGAGAGATATTCTGAGAAGTGTTATTTTATATAAGGTAACTGTATCCAATATGGCCTACCTAAGGTTATAATTTGTTTTTAATTTTTTTTTTGTGCAAAGAAAATCTTTTCAAAGAATTGGTGTGACATTTTGAAACTCACTAAATATATAAAAAAAAAAGACAGATTTAGACTATATTGGGTAACCTCTGTACTCAATATGGCCTATAACATTGAACCAAAAAAATATTCAGAATAAATGATAAAAACGAAAAAATTGTTTTTATTTTACACTAAATCTCACAATTTGGTCATATAAAATGATCCTTATCACATTTGGATAAACAAGTAAGTTGCGCAGACATAGCAATACCAGGATTCTTTTTTGTAGATTTCTTTTATGTCTTCTTAATGTGAGGTCTGACAGATGTAGAAGGAGGTGATTTGCCTTTCAATTTTGAAGCTATATTTGTGTTTTATTTTCATTGGAAAATAGTTACTTTTTTTAAAATAACAGCTCTACTGTTGATAGCTTTTTGTCTGTTAGTAATCACCTTCGGAGTCTTCCTGATTGGAGTAGGAAACAAGTCAGAAAATGTGCTTGTGTTAGCATCTAATTCGCCATTTCCAGATTGATAATCTTCATTAATCCAGTTGGGAACATCAGGGCACTTTCGTCGATGAATACACCACGCATTCTGGGGCGCTTACGTGTTGACACACCTGAAGTTCTAGGTTGCGGAGAAATTTCTCTTAGCGGCTAGGAAATTATCGGAGTTGTCACCTGAGGTTCTGCTTGTTCTGGAAGTGGTAAATGAGATACCTACTGTACTTGGTTGGTAGGCAATTTTAGGAATTGCATTTGCATCCAAAGGAAATACGCCTGTAGCTCTAAATCTTGATTTGATGTTTAATGGTGTCATACTTTGATCAAAAACTGAAGCGAACACTTTTCCGAAGCGCTGTTTCATTAAAGTCCCAATGGTATTCAAAACACCGAAACACCCGCTTATCCAGGGGCTGGAGTTAATGTGTCGTTTTAGATGGAAGACAGTATGTCATATTGATCAGCAGTTTCCACAATGACATAATCTAAGTGACCTTTGGCGCCATCAAGACGGAATACGCAGTGACCTGAGGTTTGTAGTTTCTAAAATGGTGTAGCCAATCAACAAAGCATTTTGTTGTCATGGAGCTTTTCTCAGTCATACGGCAAACTGAACCAGGTGGTCAGCAAATTCTGGTTTCATTCTTTTGCCGTTGAACGAGTCGGTATGTCTGATCCTATGGCATTTGCGCATGAGGCAACAGCCACATTTTCTCCAATGATATGAATTCTCCGCGCGCCTTCTTTGGCTAAAACTTTTGGTTCTTTGTGCAAATTAAGTATACAACCTTTCTCATCCATATTGAAAAGCCTCTCTGGTTTACCAAATATGCCACTGTCCTGGAAAACCTACTTGAGTTTAGAATAATGATCTTCAGCAATCAATTTATTTAATTTTTGTGCCCTAGCTGGGTTCAGATTTTGAGATTTTCTTATAGAAATGATAGGCTTGGCCTTCAAACATTTTCTTGTCTATTTCTGGCTTGCATGTTTACTTCTAATACCCTACGGTATTAGAAGTAAACATCTCACAACACCACCAAGAAATAGGTTCAAAAGATAATGTTGAAACCACATGTCATTTGAGCTCAAATTCTCAATTAATCAAAACAAGTTACTCAGCTTCCGATAGCGTTGTCAGCATAACCCTGAAAAAGGTACGCACAAATCATTCCTATAATTCAAGGCTCATACTAAGTAATGCATTTTAGTGAGGTATTATTTTTTCTTGAATAAGATGTGGATCCACTGTCTCAGATGGTATAATTTTGCCAAAAAAAATGAGCTGTCTTGGGAGTATTAGGAACAACTTCTATGTCAAAACCTATTTTGCAAATGTACGACGATTCTGGTGGCCCGATTCTTTACGTTGTTCACTCACTTCAATTATATTCTCTTGTTCGAATTCATCAATTACAGGAGCAATATTTTTCCACATGAATGATCCGCATGGCTAATACTACTTTTTTTGAACCCACGAAATCGTAGTTAAAAGCCAAGGTATAAATACCTACTTACTTCAATACTCGAAGATAATGGGACATGAGTACAAGGTAAGATACCTGAAGGGTACTAAGCCAATATCGTGACGTTCCAAACTAAAATCAACGCTTGTGCATTGGAGAGAGTTGGGAAAAGCTGCTTTAATAAATGTATCCGAATTCTCTTTGGTACTTCAGCATTTTCCCTGTCAATATCTAATCAAAATACAAGATCAGAATCTGGTACATATATACCTATAGTTCGCCACAACATATTATATTATTGACTTTGAAATATTGCAGCTACGAAAAATCACATCAAACAAATGCTCAGCATGGGCATCATTTTTGAAGATGGATGCATGGGTATATAACGAGAACAAATACAATAAGAAGGTGTTATAAATCTAGGCGATCTCAAACCAGATGGATTAAGGAAGCGAAAAGGTTTTGGTGTGAGAGAGATGTGCTAAAAAATATGCATTTTTGGTTCAAGTTTTTTTGAGCTTTAGAAACAAGAACTTATAAAATTTTATCTCTGAGCAAGAGGGTAGAGGTTTAGCGAATTATAAGGGTATACTATATTCCAAATTAAGTTTAAAATATAAGCAGTAAATAAATTGGAAAGTAATTGTGTTACATTAGAAAAAATGGTTTAATTTAAAAATTACATCGTAAATTTATATATATAATATAGCTACTACGCTTGGTTTGTATTATTTGAAAGGTGAAAATAGTAGCTAAGCATATGAGTATAATGTTTGAAGATAAATACGAAGTAATGATTATTATAATTAATGCATGCTGTTGACAGACATCTGTTAGATGTCGCATCATAGTGCAGCACGTACGGTATAGGTGGCGCTAATATCTTGGCGTTCGTTTTATATTATATACTAATTTAATTATGTATTATAATTGAAATTTATAATTCAAAATAGCTCCTGTGTGTTACTATTTATAATATTTAGTATGTTAAGAGTTATTTAAACACAGCATAAAGAGAAGAGGTTGGCACCACCAAGACGATAATAAGTAATAGTTTATTTTGTAGGTTTAGTGAAACTGTAGTATGTATTTTTAAAATATGAAGTGTTCTGTGTTATCTTGAATTAACAGATCAATCTATTTCCTCTTTCGTTTATATTCATGCATCTCTCCCCTTAATTTTAGTCCATATTATTATATTTTTGGTCTGTGCTAATTCAAGTTCAGGTATTCCTTTATATACTCATACTGTGTTTAATTTTACAAATGCGATATTAGATAATAACTTATTTTAAGTTATTAGAATGTCATTATAATTTATTGCAAATTAAAAATCAAATTTATATTAAAAACCCACATGAATTAATAAATAAAATTTGAAACATAGATTTACCCAACAACTATAAACTTCTTTCATTTGACGTCACTAATCTATTTACAAGTATTTCACCCCAGGATTAATAGATATAAACTCCTTAAAATTGAACAAAAATAAGACAAATCCCATTTTTACAAGGGAACTTTTAAAATTACTAGAAATATGTTTAGACCGGAACTATTGTCAGTTCCAATACGAATTTTATAAACAGATTCAATAGATTTAATTAATAATATTTTAGCAAAACTACAGAAATCTAAAACGCTATCCCTAATTTATCCCACAGTAAAAAAAACAATAGAACTCACGGTTATAATTCCATCATATACATTGGTAAAATTTCAAACACAGTAGGAACTTAATTAAAACAAGTAGGGAAGTAGCCATTTCATTCAACACAAACAATTCCTTACAAAATGCAATAAAAAACAATAAAGACAAAACAGACAATAGATAAACTTTGGGGTGTACAAGTTGACAATCGAAGACTGCAAAAAAGTGTATGTAGGACAGACAGGAAGGACTTTCGATATTAGAATGAAAGAACACGAAAGATGTTATAAGGAAAAGAAGACAGACTCAACTTTTGCGAATCATTTCTTAGAACAGAATCATAAATTCAATACTAATTTTGCACTTCTCATGTTTTACAAAAAAGTAAAAAAAACTTAATATGCTAGGAAGTTTAGAAATTAATCAATTTAATAAATTTAATAAATTTTAAGTGACCAACTATATATATATATATATATATATATATATATATATATATATATATATAATAGCTAATAATACATATAACAGCTAGTATGTAATTTGAAATTGCATTTTCATACTCCTGATGAAGCCACAGTGTGGCAATACATATGTCGTGTGATCATTATAATTTTTGAAACTAAATAATTTCTTATAGTTTATTTATAGTTTTCTTTATATATTGCTTTCTTTTAAATAATAATCGATTAATTTGTTTAAAACTCTATTATAACTTTCATCTGTTTAATAAAATAAACAAAAACGAAGTAATTATAAGCAATTACAATGCACAATATCCATAAATCTACTGAATTATTATAGAATGACTTGTTCATCTACCTGAACAATAAATTTCATTAATAGTTTGACGGCTTAATAAATGTATTTCAGGATCATTATCAGTTAATATTCCTATTTTACGAAATGTTTTTCCTTTAGATGATTAAATTAATATCAAATTATATGTTCGATATCTATAGGTACCTATATATCAAGTCAAAAAAAATTATTTTTTTAAATGTCGATAATCATAATTATGACTAATTTTAATTAATATTAAACTCGTTTCAAACGTTAGTGATCCAGGTCAACGGCTTTTCATAATAATGACACGAATAATATCGTAGATATTTCACGTAATGTGTTGTCTAAGCAGTACATGATGCCAGTATTAGTAACTGAGAAACCGCATTAGACATTTCGCAAGTAATTGTATCTTTTGTGAAACTTTATTTGGTAGTAGAACTAAATAATGCAACGGTCTGTCCTCTTATTAATTGCTAAATGAGACCGTTACTAAAGTGCATCATAATCATGATACATCTAAGTAGCCGTATGTTCATACGTATATACATCGTACATATCTGTCCTTTGTTTTCATTTTAGAAGATTGTTTCGCACTTTCTCTAATAGAAAATAGTTGTATTACGATGAAAACAGTTATTAAAAGTTAGACAAATTACATAATTTTATTTAAAATTTAAAAAAATATTTAGCCATTTCTGCTTTTATAGGTACTCAAAAATAATTAAAATTTATGTATACAAAAATGTTCATTTCTGTAGTATACGTATAAACATATCAAATTAGATTTGGAAGTTAAAATTGACGCTTAAAATGCATTTGTCTACATCCGAATGTTAATTAATCTATTTAAATGTAATTCATTAAAAATCTGGAAAACAAAATAAAATTTCTCTCTAAAAAAAATTAATTTAGAAATTTCTTACGGCGTACATATATATTTTATTTTTCGCGTCTCTTAATAAAGAACATTTTCAATGTGTGTCACATGAATTTGGTGACAAATAAATTTCGTGCAATACAAAAATAGTGGCAAATTGATAATCTGTTCTCCAAAGTTTTCTATTTGCACTGTTAAAAATGTCTGTAATATTTGATTATATATTCGTTAATGTTTACTTAATATGTAATGTGATTAAAGAAATGCACATAACATGTTATGCGTCTTTTAAGTTAGAGCATGCGCATCAAAATTAGTCGCCATTAATCCTATTCATTCCTATATAACTGTGGCGAAAAAGAAATATTGTCTACCTATGTTGTATATTGATATAGCAGTTGAAATGGTGTAGGCTTATATACTATAACAATGAACACTTGTAGAATATACAAATTTAACTCTGCTACACAGAAAAAATAGGATTTACATCAATATTTACATAGAAATTGGAAAATTCTTTCTTTCTATTGCACACGTGTGAATTGTAATATGATATTTATAACATACATAAGATTTAAGCAAACATTCATCTAGTAAACCAGTTTTTTAAAACATCTTCAGGAGGACTTTGGTGCTATTTACAGATTTACGGAGGTAAAATAGTTATTAGGTTTACATGATTTTGTAAAAATAATATAAAATTTATTTGTATAATCCGTCAGATGAGTCAGTGAGGCTAACCTGCCAGCTGCACCGCATGTATACCTAATACAAAAAGGTAAATTTGAAAATATAGTTTTGTACGTAAAATGTCTTTAATTCGCTTTTGTCAAAGCAATTACTATAGAAGACTAGTTTGACTATAACCTTTGTCTCCCTGTACATTTTTCTAAATATGGTTTTATATTTTATGCAGGTCAAGAAGATGTCCCGCTTAAATACTTCATTTATATGGATCATCAACTAATAAACTGGGATGCTTACGAAAATTTCGAAGATGCGTTCATGGTCTGTTTTTCGTTATATTTTATATATAATATACAATTCCCCAAATTATATAGTGCAACCCTAGAACTAATTCAAAGACTAGTACCCGCAATACATTCAGACAGCAGATCAAAATCAAAAAAAGTTAATCCTATTAGAAATAAAATTTTTAATGTTATGAATATATACAGAGATTTTTAATTTTACTTAAATACATATTTTTAACTTCAAAATTATTTTACGTTTCACTATATGTATTGTACTTATTGGAACTTAGTTTATATTTTTTTTGAAATTATTAATAGCCACATCCAATGTGGTTAATCCATTTTTGATGATAAAAATTTTCGACTTCGAGATTTTTGCAGATGTCCACGTTCTGAAGTCCCCTGATACCGAAAAAGTGGTTTTTAAAAAATATCTGTGTGTCTCTGTGTGTGTGTGTCGGTGTGTCTGTGTGTCTCTCTCTCTCTGTGTGTGTGACCAGGATAGCGGTCAAGCCGCTGTAGATATCAATTCCAAATTTTGTATTTACGTGTATAATCTCCCTCTTGAGATCTGATTAGTTTTCAGTAAAATCGGTAGACCGGAAGTAGCAGTTTACTTCAGCGAAAAAATCGAATTTTGCCAATATTTCGTCAACTACTAAGTTTTAACAAATTTATAAAGAATTCATATATACTTAAAATTAAAATTGAGTATAATTTTATCCTAAAAGTTTTCCGAAATTCCTACCGGAAGTAGGTCTTTTACTCTTATCGAAAATCAGTTTTTTGCGAATATTTCGCAAGTCATGCCTTTTTGGCTAGTACGTTACGGATATAAAAGTATTTAAAACATAATTTTCAATATCTTTTGTATAAAAAAAATTTCAAAATTCAGACCGGAAGTACCACTTTTACTCTTATCGAAAAGCGTTTTTTTGCAGATATGTCGTGAGTTATGCATTCTATATAAATTTATCAAGAGTACAAAAGTATTTAAAACTTGATTTGCAACATTTTTTGTATATATGAAATTTCAAAATTCGGACCGGAAGTAGTACTTTTACTCTTAGCGAGGAGCACTTTTTTGATAATATCTTGCAAAGTATGCATTCTATAGAAATTTATTAAGAGAATAGAAGTACTTAGAATAGGATTTTGAATAATTTCTGTAAAAAAAAATTCTTAAAATTCTGTAATTTGAAACGCTCATACGTATAAGAAAGTAGTGTGGTGGCCACACCTCATTTTTTACTTTCTTATACGTAGTATAAGGAAGTATTGTGATGATAAAAATTTTCGACCTCGAGATTTTTGCAGGTGTCCACGTTTTGAAGTCCCTTAATACCGAAAAAGTAGTTTTTAAAAAATGTCTGTGTGTCTGTCTGTCTGTGACCACAATAGCGGTCAAACCGCTATAGCTATCAATTCCAAATTTTGTATTTACGTCTACAATCTCCCTCTTGAGATTTGATTAGTTTTTCAGTAAAATCGATATACCGGAAGTAGTAGTTTACTTCAGTGAAAAAATCGAATTTTGCAAATATTTCGTCAATTACTAAGTTTAAACAAATTTATAAATAACTCAAATGTACTCAAAATTAGATTTGAGAAAAATTGTCTTAAAAAAGTTTTTCAAAATTATAACTGGAAGTAGGTCTTTTACTCTTATCAAAAATCAGTTTTTTGCGAATACCTCGCAAGTCATGGTTTCTAGGCAGGTATATTAAGAGTATAAAAGTATTTAAATTATAATTTTAAATATCTTTTGTATAAAGAAAATTTCAATATTCGGACCGGAAGTACCACTTTTACTCTTACCGAATAGCGATTTTTTGCAAATATGTCGTAAATTATGCATACTATATATATTTATTAAGAGTATAAAAGTATTTAGAGTTGGATTTGCAATATTTTTTGTATACATGATATTTCAAAATTCGGACCGGAAGTAGCACTTTTACTCTAAGCGAGTAGCACTTTTTTTTCGAATATCTTACAAAGTATGCATTCTATAGCGATTCATGAAGAGAATGAAAGTACTTCGAATAGGATTTTGAATAAGTTTTGTATAAAAAAGTTCTTAAAATTGTATAGTTTGAAACGCTCATACGTATAAGAAACTCGTGTGGTGGCCACACCTCATTTTTTAAATTTGAGATTTGTGTTAGTTCCTTGTACTCAGAAATACTTCGAGCATCGTCATTTAAACATGTAACGAAATTTTGTAAACTATCGAAATTCTCTGCATAAAAACTATTTATGTGTATGTTTTAGCAAAGCTAAGTGACGAACGTGCAATATTTTGGCATTCTGTAACGATATTTTACAGACTTTGTTATAAATTTCGGAATCACTGACAATTCATTTTCATATTAGAAAAAGGAACATAAACAACGTTCTAGATCTAAATAAATGGTAACTAAAAATGTACGCGTATGTTATTGAAACTAAATAACAGTAAGTATATATTACATATTTACATTATATCTCTTGCGAAATATAAGGTAAATATAATACATTTTAAAACCCCTCAGGCTATCTACGCCGATGTAGAATGAATTTTACTCATAAATTCCTTATTTTATGGCAGTTTTTTGCTCTGATTCTCGGGCACTTCTCGGACGTAAACTGATGTTGCAGTTCGCCCTATGAATTAGTGCTATTCAGATATAATGTAAACAACACACAGTTGTTTACATTATTTCTTTGCTCGGTTGTAGCTCCGTGGTAGTTTAGCTCGCTCGATTCCGCGCCCTAATTATAACTATTAAAGTTGTGAAGTAAATGTGTCATTTATTAAAAAAAAAAAATATGTAAGGTACCAATTTTTGTTCATCATCGTTTTAGCAGTAAGAAGATCTACTAAAAACTGAAAAAAATAGTGGGGTTTGTCATTTAAAAAGAATAATCATGGCGTCATTGTGTAAAAACCAATGACGTGATTCGAAAAAAATGGTCGTCATTTTAAAATCTAAAATTGACCTCCTGTTCGAGCGATTTTCTTAAAAACAGTATAAAATGCTTTTATAAATTTTGTTCCAAACTTTATCATTACACTGTATAATTCCACGAATAATTATTTATAGCTATTATAAACCAAAAACATTGTCGGACAGACCTCCGACATCCACTTAGCACCCACAACAATATCGAAAAACGAAGCTTATTTACATTATATTCACATGCATTGAAGAGCAGATCAAGTATTTACTAGTACGTATTCACTATACAATATTCATTTACAATTAAATTAAAGCAAGAATTTTATTCGTAAACATTAATTTATAATAATTAAGGAGTGCTTATATACACTATATATGAGTACGTGAACATCTGCATGGTGTAGACGTATTGGGCTTCTACAAATATGCATTTATTATATAACATAACAATTTATTATTTAAGGAACAACATTATTAACAACAGCATAATTTTCTTTAACAGACCTCTGCTTGTTTGCATATTATATGATGGTGTGTAAGGCGTACGATATTTATATGTGTGTATGTGTGTTTTATTGTAGCATTTGTTTCGCCAAAATTCGTCCTGACTCGTCCGCACAACACTCAAAGCACATACAACACAGAGGCGTGCACGACCGGTAATTTAAAACTACCATATTATTAACGTTTCAAGGTTAAATTGCAATTGGAGACCGAGCCGGTTGTTTCATCAAATTCGATAGCCAAGCGATAATATTTGCATATTTAGAGTTCTGCGCGCTTATACCTTTAGGTAGACCACAACACTCCGCACTGGATAGAGAGTGAGAGAGAGAGTGTGTGTATGTGCAAGTATCGCCAGAACGTGTTTAATTGGGCACGGAGTGTGCAACGTTCGTGTTTTGTTTCGAATTTCACGAAAAGATTATCGCCACGCTAGCAGCGTTCGAATGTATTTTGTTTTCTGGAAGAAAAAAAAACAGAGCTCTTTTTAAAGGAGCCGACTAAGCAGAAAACGAAAAACAAAATGGTTTATCGTTCGCACTTTTACCTTGGGAAATTTTCGATTTCGCAGTATAGATAATCATGATTATTATTATTATATGTACTTTCTTCTACGTAGTATAAGAAAGTATTGTGACGATGAAAATTTTCGACCTCGAGATTTTCGCAGATGTCCACGTTTTGAAGTTCCCTGATACCGAAAAAGTTGTTTTTTAAACATGGTCTGCCTGTCTCTCTCTGTGTGTGACAACGATAGCGGTCAAACAGCTCTATCTATCAATTTCAAATTTTGTATTTGCGAGTATAATCTCCCTGTTGAGATCTGATTAGATTTTCAGTGAAATCGGTAGACCGAAAGTAGTATATAGTTTACTTCATTGAAAAAATCGAGGCGTCCTCGAAATCGTTTTTCCCAGTTCCTAATCGTATTTTTCATGAAAACCTTACCGAATTTACACGCTAATTTAAGAAAAAAATGCCTTTCAATAGGGTAAATCCGGGAGAGTTCGACCACTTTTTGGGGAAAAAATTATAACTTGCTTGTTTTCTGAGATAAAATTTTCTTTACACCGTCAAAGCATTGCCCAAAGGGTTTAGAGACTATATAAAATGTAATTTATGATATCATAGCAAAATACATTTTTATTTTGAATAAAAAGTACAAACATTGCAACTGGGCGATCTCACCCGGATATCTGGGTTAGACCGACCACCAACTACGGGTGAGATCGACTTCAAAAAATAACAAAACGTATATCTTCGAACAGCATAATAGTAATAATAGTATAATAGGAAAGTATAAACAAAATTAGTTTTTACGACTTTTCTTTTTCATTTTTCCGCTTAAATCGCAGAAATTCTCAAATTTCTGTGATTTAAGCTGCTGGTTTTCGTAGCAGAAAATGGGATTGCAACTAATCCTTGGAAAAGGTAGCGTTGACATACGCCGATTTAACTCACATTTTTTCCTTTAAATATTGCGTAAGGTGGGAGAAACATTCCCTCTGCATTGGAGCAACCTATGACGGAAATGGTTTCGCCCTTCTCGCCTGATGTCAACGAAGAAACATTTTTTGAGCCTTTTGCGGCCAACACTTCAGTTGGTTTATTGTTCAACTGCAAACCGCTTTCGTCAATGTTAAAAATATTAGAAGGTTTGTCTTGGAGTTGGTTATCAGTGAGAATATTGTCTAATAGGGTAAAATAGTGTGTCACATTGTCACGGTTCATTCCAGTCGCATAAGCAATCGAAATTCCTTCGGCTTTTCTAATTGATAGGTATATCTGGATGTCGTCGCAAAAAGAGTTAAGCCAATCATAGCCGGCTTTGCCTTTTTCTTTATTGAACGTGTGCTTCAATTTCAGTTGTTCGGCAAGTTGAGAGGCTCATATTCTGACGGACTACAGATCTGGTGCAAATCCAAATGTTGCATTTTTTAAATATGTCGCACCAATTTCAGTTCGGCATCATCTACCAACACCCATGACGGACCCAGTCTCTTTCGTTTTATTCCCTCCGACTTCTTAATATAATCTTTTAGAGTTGTTTTAGGAATCCCAAACTCTCGGGCGGCTTCATTTACACCCATTGTACGATTTTGTACACATTCAATTGCATTTCTTAAAGAATCGGCACACCATTTAGCTCTTTCTTCAGTTTTTCTTTTGTAAATTGTGGACATTTTTGTTCATCTGTAAGAATATTATTTTACAATGTATTTAACTGTTTAAATTGGGCTTCATTAAATCTCTAATTTACTTCAAATCAAGTTTTTAATTTTTTTTTCGTGGTCGATCTCTCCCAGATTAATGTGGTCGAACTCTACCAAAGTCACGGGAGAGATGGACCACCTTATTTACTGGAGCAAAAACGAAGAACGACTATATGTTTGAGGTTATGTTACAGATTCATGCATATTTTATCATCCAGTATCGAAATAGTTTAAATAAACTTACCCGTTTTTAAAATATCACTAACACAGTAAATAAGTCAAAAAACTTTCAAGTTCGTAAAAAGCTTAAAACTTAATTTATAAATTCACAGTGATGTCACGGCCCGTGTTTACACGTTGGTTGCAACAAGCTCAACTAATTCCATCGAATATGTGAGGCACAAGGCCCTCTCTTGCTTTTTCTTGAGTTATCCGTACTGGTCGGACTGTCCCGGTGGTCGATCTCTCCCGGACTTACCCTAGATAAATCGTAATTTTTTCGAAATTGTCCAAAGGGCCCTAAATAAAAATAAAAATGTAAGAAATTTCAAAAACCAAGCCTTTATTAAACATTATGTAACACTCAACAGCAATACATAAATTTTATTTTTTCTTAATTTTTAAAAATAAGGTCACGAAACGGAAAACAAAATTTTGAAATTTTGGGCGAAATTCACTGAAATCAAATAGAGTATGTGGTACGCTCGCACATAGTGTCGAGAGGTAGCTCCGCCTACCATTTCGGACAGTTTCTACGCAGTTTGTAAAATACTTCTGAGATCGGTGTAAAAGCAATATCTCTTCCCGTCCCTAACGGTATACCTGCTAGAAGCGCATGCTAGAACTCACACGGCTTGCGCGCAGGGAGTATAATTATTATATTTGACTCGCAATAATTTGCTTCTGAAACGATCTAGAAATTTATTTCTTGCACAAAAAATAATTTTGGAATGTTGGCTTTATTTACACCGTCAAAGCATTGCCCAAAGGGTTTAGAGACTATATAAAATGTAATTTATGATATCATAGCAAAATACATTTTTATTTTGAATAAAAAGTACAAACATTGCAACTGGGCGATCTCACCCGGATATCTGGGTTATAAAGATAATTAAGCGTATAAACTGAATTTTAAAATAGGTAGTGGCACAAATTCCCCCCTTATATTGTCGGAATCTTATTCAAGGTGACACACCCAGGTTATTTTGCACTACTCGACCACTGCGTATTCTTTAAAAGATAACCTATATAACAGCTAATTACGTGTGAACTTTGAAACGGTCATTATTAAAACACTTTAGGCAAGCCAGGAGAAAGTATGCGATAAAACGAAAATTTTGCAAAATCTCACCAACTTAATAACTTGACGGAACAGAAATGGAGGGTATTGCATACACAAACCATACATTTCATTCTATTCGCCTCTAATATCGGTATTCTTGAACAAGAGTTCGGGGCGGTAGGTGAATCGATATGCCGATATGGTGCGAATATACACGATCAACACGTAGTGGCACAATCACGCCCCGGCTGGCACAAAGTCACCCCATTTTACGGTACCATAAAGAAAAATCGAAAACACTAGTATCATCCAAATACTTTAGGGTATAACCTTATAAACAAACAGATCCCTAGCTCTCTGCATTGCTGAGATATCACGAGATAAGTATTAAAAATTGAAGAAAATGAAAATTTTAAAATTAACACAAGAAAACAATTTTTCGACCTTTTTGGGATTTCGATTTTATTTTCCAACTCAAAATTTGAATCCGGCAGGTGATTTTACATATTCAGCTTCACTTTTTTTGTGTGTTTCAGAAAATATAGATTGTCTAATTTAGGGGGGTTGCTTCCCGACTGCCACACATGTGGGCCAACAGGCGATTATCTGAGACCATAACGCAGCCATAAATTACAGGCAGATTAGATTAGGTGACAAGTTCTTTTCTCTATCTTTTTCCTCAGCATAAGACAGAGCACGCGGACCCTTAAACATTTGTCTTTTATTACATTTGCACGAAAAGCAGTGGTACGCCTATTTCAAATCGAACTCAGCTTGAAGCGGGAGTTCAGCCTTAAACGAATTTATAAAGAAATCAAATATACTCAGAATTAAATTTGAGAAAAATTGTATTAAAAAAGTTTTTCGAAATTCCTACCGGAAGTAGGTCTTTTACTCTTATTGAAAATCAGTTTTATGCGAATATCTCGCAAGTTATGTTTTCTAGGCAAGTACATTACGAGTATAAAAGTATTTAGAACATAATTTACAAGACCTTTTGTATAAAAAAATTCAAAATTCGGACCGGAAGTAATACTTTTACTCTTAGCGAGTAGCACTTTTTTTCAAATAATTTGGAAAGTATGCATTCTATAGAGATTTATTAAGAAAGTTCTTAGAATACGATTTTGAATAATTTTTATATAGAAAAATACTTGAAAGTGTATCATTGGAAACGCTCATACGTATAAGAAAGTCGTGTGGTGGCCATATCTAATTTTTTGTAGGGACAACAGCAACATAAACTAAATCCTTCTGCTGTAGGTAATAATTGAAGGTGTGAGAATGATAAGTGGTTATGAACCATTTTAGGCTAAATTGGGCTATGAACAGCATTCGACTCATAAATGGCTACGGCATCGTTTAGAATGAAAACAGCACATATCCGCTTATTCTACAACCCACTAGATGGATCCGATCTGATTTGTACATTTTTGATGAGGATGAAAAGTGGCTGTGAACCGGATATGTGCAGTTGTCATACTCATAGTTTTTCTAACCCAAAAGTTGACTGTCAGTAATGCATGTGGATGCCGTGCTACTGTAAAGTTGTTGAAAGTGCTATTGTTAAAGCGACAAATTAATACTTAATAATAATGAGTAGTTCTGAAGATTACACTCCTGAACTGGATGATTCGGACAGTAATGATGAAGAAACGCCTCGCAGTAGAAAAAAAAGGTCTGTTGGTTTGTGGAAACAAATAGTCAGGCAACGCAAACGAAATTTAGGTGAAGCTTACACATCCAAATCTGGAAAACCTGTGCCCGCAAGACGTTCTAGCTCTTGTTCATGTAAAAACCGATGTACCGAAAAGTTTGATGCCGAGACTAAGCACAAAATTTTGAGTGATTTTAACAACCTCCAGGAAAAGAACATACAGGATGCGTACTTACATGGTCTAATATCTGTACATCCAGTTCCTGTTACTTAATATTAATGGTTACAGACGCCGGCCGGATCTAAAAAAAAAAGACTTTTGGCTAAGGGCGAGCCAGTACCAGAGGATGCTATACTAGCTGCGGAAGCTAAAAGAAATAAAATATTCCATTACAAAGTATGTACTTATTACAGAATGTGCGTCTTCCACTTTTATTAGATTAAGTAAGTACATATAGTTAAGCAAGTAAATGTTTTGTTTCAGATTCAAGTTAACGGAAGAACATTCACAGTGTGCAAAATGGCAATTTGTGGTCTGCATGGTATAAAAAAAGGCAGACTTCGCAGACTTGCAGACAGTAAATCTCAATGTGATGTGCCACCAAAAGATAGAAGGGGGCAATCTATTGGTTCACGATCCCAGAAAAAGCCCAATATACTTGTGGAGCTAATCAAATCGCACATTAACAGCTTTCCTCTTCGAGTGTCTCATTACTCAAGGAACGAATCACGTCGCAAATATTTATCACCAGATTTATCCGTTAAAAAATGCACTCTTGTATCTTGAAAAGTATGAACCAGATGCATATGCAGCTGTAATATCCGGTGGGGGAATACGTCCTAAAGTCAAATATGAGTTCTACTTACATATTTTTAATACATGCTTTAATCTAGCTTTTGGAAAGCCGCGCAGTGATACTTGTGGAAAATGTGAGAAGGCCAAGATAAAAATAGATTCAGAAGAAGATCCCCAAGTGAAAAACACATTAGAAAATGAACTGAGGTTGCATCATGCCAAGGCAGAAAAATTTTATACCGATTTAAAAGCCATGACTGAAATCGCCAAAACAGATGACACCGTAGAGGTAATATGCTTTGATTATCAACAGAATCTTCCTATTCCTGTCATATCAGTAGGCGAAATATTTTACAAAAGACAGATTTGGGTGTTTAATCAGTGCTTTTATTCCGGCAAAACAGGAAAGTCCAAAATGTTTATGTACGATGAAATCGCAGGGAAAAAAGGTGCGAATGAGACTATTTCATTTCTAAAGTACTATATAGACAACTTTATTGATCCTAATGTAAAGACGCTTTATATCTTTACTGATAACTGCGTTGGACAAAATAAGAATGCAGCTTTGGCCCAGTTCTTATCACTTTTGGCAAGTATACATCGATTTTCTGCGATCTATCACCGTTTTCCTGAAAGGGGGCATTCATTTTTGCCGTGTGATCGCAATTTTGCGCAAATTGAAAAACATAAGCGAAACGTGACCTATCTCTATTTACATGAAGAGTGGTACACCTTGACCCAAAAGGTTTCAACCAACTTTGAGGTAATACGTGTGACCCAAGATATGATCAAAGATTACCGTACATACCTTCAGCAGTTTTTTAAAAAAAGTGTAAGAAAGAGATATGGTCCTTTCACTATTACAAAATATAAGTGCTTCAAATATGTGGACAATCAAATATTAGTTAGCCAGGCGCAGACTATGGAAAGTTGTAGTGAAGCATTTCAATGGCTTAAGAGCAGTTTGCCAAATGACATTTTGTGGAATCCTAAAAATCTATATGAGAAGCCCATTCCCCTCAACCCATTGAAACTAAAGAATATACAAGAGCTGGAAGAGTACATCCCACTAGCTTTGATCAGATGGTACCATAACTTGGAGCAGACATCTAGTGAAGCAGGTGCTGCTAGTAACGAAAGCATGAGCGAATCGGGCTATTCTGAATCTGAATAGGAATACCCATATTATAAATAGTTATAAATCATAACTTCTTTTTCAATAAGATGTTTGAAATACTAAGGTACTTATGGTTGTTTTTAATAAATACCCTTATATCCATTTGACACAAAACAATTCGTGTGAAAACAGGACATATCCAAAAAAAACACATTAAAAAAATATAGTTCATAACTACAAAAAAATGTTTTTGCTTGTTGGGCTAGATCGTCATATGCATAAGAACAGACTATAACAATGTCTAACGTGCAACTATTAACAGTTCGGAAAAAACGTTTTTTGCTTCTCCTGCAAAATCTTGTGTTTGGTTCATGACCACTTATCATTCTCGTGCCTTCAATTGTAGATACTGTCCGATTACACTGCCTAACAAAAAATAACGTTTTTTCCTTCACTGCATGAGTCAAATCTTACAATTTTTATTAGCTCTTGTTCTTGTGATACAAATAGGTGGAAGTATTTTATTTCAACGAATTAAAAGCAAACAATTTCATTACATATTCTAAAAACATTGAATGTCCATTTGCAAATTGACACATTCATTCTAAGACTTCTAAATTGATACCTGGCAGTTGGTTGGGTCTGAAGAGAATCAAGTGGTGACCTCATGATCGTTGTTTTTTGACTTGCCTCTGATGAGTTCCGGAGCATCTCTACACAAAGACCAACAGTAATCCGCAAGCATTGCTTCATACCAACGGCTCTGATATATTTCGTCCATTACAGAAATATCCTGATGGAATATTTCTTCGTGTTCATTACTAACAACTCCACAACTAAGAGGAAAGTCTTCACTTAGCCCCATAATATTTGTTACGCTATAATACTATAATCGTTTCATTACAAAGTGCAACAAGTACTTCACAGACAATCCGTTCAACAGCATGCAATGGACGAATACTTCTGTTTCAGGAGTCAACGATAGATACGGAATATATTTACATCTTTACTTACATTTTTATTTTATTTTTATTTTCTTTCATGAATTTGACCTACATGTACAGTGCCTGACAGAATTAATGTCTCCCCCGTAAAACACGTAAATATCAAAACTACCTACCTTGTTTTCGTCTGGCAACCCGTATTGGTATTTTTCAGTTATGCGAAAAAGGAGTATAATATACGCATTGTAATCTATGAATGTAAATATGACAAGTAAAAGTAAACAAGTTTAAATACCTGCAAGTACCTATATGAAAAACTATTTTAGAATTTTACACGAATAGTGGATATGTGGGTTGATATAAATAAATAATAAACAATAATTAACTTTATTCTTATTTCAACGTTTCAGTATTATAGTTGTTTTGTTTATTATAGCTATAATAATCATTGCCATTCTTGTTAATTAGCAGGCTTTTTAAAATTAAAAAATGTAACAAATTGTCACTGTTTTGTTCAATACAAATTATGGAAAAAAAATATAAAATTATTGATACGTTTTTAATGTATGCAGTGAATACATATAAGTGTCAAAATAAGAAAGTATGTGCGATAAAAACTCAAATATTACAATAAAATGAAAAATGTATTTAAAAAATCGAAAAACAAGACACAGTTCTAATAATAACGAACTAAAGAAATACAACTAATAAATAGTATTTTCTAAAAAATAAGAATGAAACAAATAAATTCCGAAAATGATCAAGTAAACCACTTCAAAAAAATACATCATATAAATAAATATGAAAACAAAATAAATCTGGCTTCTACGGTCTTTCTCCGTATTCTTTTCTTATATAGTTTCCGGACTGCATGGCTTCGTCTATCGACGTTTCGTCACCAATACTATGGAACTATCTGCTTTGGGAGGGTTTATATAGGGCACAGTCACTGTGTAGCAGCAGATGCAGGAGTAACAAAAGAAGACCCTGAAGATTGATTGAGTCATAACGACCCGGTTCCAGTCCGGAAACCAAGAAGAGAATAAGAAAACTAATATTTTGTGTAGTAACCATTAGCGGTTATACAATCTCTTAGTCTGGCGGGCAATGAATGTACTAGTTTTTCACAATATTGACTACCACGTAACTCTTCCCACACGTTGCATACATTTCGACTTAAATCTTCTACAGTGCGAATATTATCTATTATTTTTTCGGACCAGTTACGAACTATTAGCACCCACAGATTTTCAATAACATTGAGATCAAGTGATTTAGGTGGCCACGGAATTAATATTATTTCAGGATTATTTTCTATCTAATTGCGTACTGGTCTCGATGTATGAACAGGCGAATTATCGTGGACGAGATAGATCATTTGGAAGTAATGTACGCACACTGGGCAAAAATATGTCTTCGAGAATATCTCTGTAATCTTCACCAGTTAATCGTCCTGTGATTGGGACAATTTGTCCAGGACCACTTGCGCACATCCATCCCCAAAAGCCGCAACTTACTCTGCCACTTCTTCTGGTAGCTTGGACATGTTGCCGATCATACCTAGTATTGTTTGGCCACCAAAGCACTCTTATTGAATCGTCAGAAGTAGTAAATACCTTTTCGTCCGCGAAAATAACATTTTCCCAGTTTCTATTAACATATTCATTCGCGAAATTTAGGCGAGCAGCAGCATGTTGTTCTGTAATCTCACCTTTTCTTGCAGGTTTTCTGCATTGTATTCCGTTTTTGTGTAAAGCTCTAATGATCGTCTTTGACGAACATTCTAGTTGTAGCAGTTCCTTTATTTTAGTTTAGGTGGTAAAAGGATTTTCAGCGCAAAACTCTCTTATGTAATTATTATCTTCCTCACTTAATATGCAGTGTCTCCCTGTGTGCAGCAAATTTATCAGAGGTCGTTCTACTTCATTTACATTGTTTTGCCCTCGAAATTCATCGTTGTACTTGTCTCGTGTAGACTCAATATTATAAGAACATTTAGAACATTATGTATATTACATTATATATATATATATATATATATATATATATCTTTTGTGTTTTAAATAAAAGAAAAAACAATTATTGGAAGATTCATCGTTGCTTGGGGCGCATATTCTATAAAAATACTTCAAGTATTTTTCACCGGAAATGCATGACACTTAACATTTTTAAATGGCCCACTCTATATATTTTTGGATTTTCTAGTACTGCTTTAAATTGTCTATTCAACTGCTTTTTCTTTTTCAAAATTAAGCCAATAGTTGTTGAGTTATTAATTTTTTTTGGAAAGTTTTGACGATAACACGTGTTCAGAAAACAAAATTTTTCATTGTTTTTAAAAGTAAAAACATTAACTTTGGTGGTGCTTGTAGCCAAGAAAATTCTGCATCATTTGGTATAAGTTGCACTCGACAATACCTCAAATAACTTTGGTTTTTCAAAGCCTACTTCCTGAAATTTTCACATACCAAAAACATATTTTTTTTAAATGGAACACCCGGTATTTTATTTTGGCATTTTGTTCCCTTTTTTTATTCTCTTTCGTTTTTGTTAACAATATCATAACCTATCTTTTGTAATTTCTGAGATAATCAGTATAGGAGCAATCAGCGGTCAAATAAAGAACTACGAGCGCTGTTTTATACACCCAAATATTCGTCCAATAAGGGCTGGAATGCGGCCGACTGCCTGAGTCAACTGTTAAAGAAAGTCGGTAAACATTTATGTCAAATTTGTAAAAGCATCGCTATTAGTTATCATCCAAATGCATTATTCTTATGAAGAGGTAATAGATAGGATTGACGTTTTGGGTGAATCTGAAAGAAACTCATTGCTATGATCCAGACTTCATGCATAGTGATCCCTGGTAGAAGTCAACCGAAGTCAGAAACCTTCGAAAGTGTAAACGAACGGTTCGAGTGAACAGAAAGTATTGAATATGAAGAAAAGAGCGGACAAAATCAATAAACGGTGAGGATGAGACGTTTATGGTACCTGCGAGTGTAGTCACAAGTCAAATTTGAGAATCCAGAATAATTAGGAAATATGTAATTCATCCGTAGCATATTCATGTACACAGGGTTAGATGAAAGAAATGTTCGGAATCGCTTACATTTTTGTCAATGGGCAGCAGATAAATTATCCTGACTTTCACAATTTTTTGTTGTTTACCGACGAAGTGGATACGTTCATCGTCATAATTATCGTTATTATAACTAGGGAGCGGAATCGAGCGAGTCATGACTCACCGCCCATGGGCGCGCTATTGAAATGTTGTATTTTTATTTATTTATATAATTGAATAACAAGTGCCTGGTGATTATAAAATACAAAATACCCTACTATTTGTTAATTTTCTCTTGTGTGAGACTTGTTCTCTTTGAATTAAGTACATCCTTGTAGATAGAAAACGTCCCTTCTACATTATCATACACAATTGCGGCAATGTTATTAAACCTGGATTTCTATTAAAAACTGCGTCTAAGTCACTTGGAATTATTAATAGGCACATCTAATGTGGTTAATCCATTTTTACTTTCTTATACGTAGTATAAGGAAGTAATGTGAAATTTTCGACTTCGAGATTTTTGCAGATGCCCACGTTTTGAAGTCCCCTGATACCGAAAAACATGTTTTTAAAAAATGTCTGTGTGTCTCTATGTGACCACGATAACCGCTGTAGATATCAATTCCAAATTTTGTATTTACGTGTCTAATCTCCCTCTTGAGATCTGAGTAGTTTTTCAGTAAAATCGGTAGACCGGAAGTAGCAGTTTACTTCAGTGAAAAAATTAAATTTTGCCAATATTTCGTCAACTACTAAATTTAAACAAATTTATAAAGAATTCATATGTACTTGAAATTAAAATTGAGAACAATTTTATTTAAAAAGTTTTTCGAAGCTGCTACCGGAAGTACGTCTTTTACTCCTATCGAAAATCAGTTTTTTGCGAATATTTCGCATGTCATGCTTTTTAGACAGGTACGTTACGGGTATAAAAGTATTTAAAACGTAATTTTCAATATCTTTTGCATAAAAACAATTTCAAAATTCAGACCGGAATTACACTCTTATCGAATAGCGATTTTTTGCGAATATGTCGTAAATTATGCATTCTATATGTATTTATCAAGAATACAAAAGTATTTAGTGCTAGATTTGCAATATTTATTTGAATATATGAAATTTCAAAATTCGGACCGGAAGTAACACTTTTACTCTTAGGGAGTAGTCCTTTTTTCGAATATCTTGCTAAGTATGCATTCTATAGCGATTTATGAAGAGAACAGAAGTACTTAGAATAGGAATTTTAATTATTTTTTGTGTAAAAAAAATATAGTATAGTTTGAAACGCTCATACGTATCAGAAAGTCGTGTGGTGGCCACGCCTCATTTTTTAATTGGAGATTCGATTTTCAAAATATGTCATTAGTTTAGGCAAATTTCCAAAGTGTTCCTGAAGGAATAACAACTGATTTTTTAAATTTGGGATTTGTGTTAGTTCCTTGCACTCAGAAATACTTCGAGCATCGTCATTTAAACATGTAACGAAATTTTGTAAACTATCGAAATTCTCTGCATGAAAACTACTATTTCTGTGTATGTTTTAGCAAAGCTAAGTGACGATATTTTACAGACTTTGCAATAAATTTCGGAATCACTGACAATTAATTTTTATCTCAGAAAAAGTAACATAAACAACGTTCTAGATCTAAATAAATGATAACTAAAAATGTACGCGTATGTTATTGAAACATACATATTATATTGCGAAATATAAGGTAAATATAATAAATTTTAAAAATTCGTCACCCTTGTACCTACGCCGATGAAGAAAGGATTTTATTCATAAAATTCCTTATTTTATGGCAGTTTTTTCTCTGATTCTCTGGAGTAAACAGATGTTACAGTTCGCCCTATGAATTAGTGCTATTCAGATATAATGTAAACAACACGCAGTTGTTTACATTATTTCTTTTCACGGCTGTGGCTCCGTGGTAGTTTAGCTCGCTCGATTCCGCTCCCTAATTATAACACATAAAAAGCTTCACTTTATCACACCTATAAACTTTCCAAATCGTTGGGCATTAAATGTGTGAGGAGGAATAGTATAGGTAGTTACATAATTGGAAAATGTTAATGGAGAAGAGCATCTTCGTTTTCTACGAACGGATTTTCAAAACTTTTTGAATACATGAACATTAAAATCAGAAAAGCGTTTAGAAGAATATGTCGAAACGTTTTACATAACGTTAGTACTTCTTTGGAAACTAGAATATTCACGTGCATTGCACAAAGTTGTGGTTATGTTGAACATATTCTTTAATGAAATTTGTTTTTCTTTCTTTTAATTGTTGATACGTTGCTCAATAGTTTTAGATTATTTAAATTGCGTTATTTTGTTGCTGATTTTTTTCTATCAAAGTTTTAGGATATCAATTTATAATTTTGCAAAACTACAGCCAACTCTAATGAAGAGCTTCAACAATGAAAGAATAAGAGCATTAGGGAAGCATTGGTTCACGCGCCTTGTAATTGGGCGCCATCTTCAAATATGTCAGTAGCCGGAATTAAAAAATTGAAATGCGATGCTCTTCATTATGTAAAATTATTACTTTTGGGATAGTTAGATTTAACCTATACTTTGTTTAACAGTTGACTAAGGAAGTCGGACCCCATTCCTGCCTTCCATAGGTTGAACGAATATTTGGGTGCATAGAACAACAGCGCTCGTAGTCTCTTAATTGACCGCTAATTGCTCCTATAGTGATTATCTCAGAAATTACAAAAGATAGGTATAGGGCATTGTTAACAAAAATGAAAGAGGGTACAAAAAGGAACAAAATGCCTCAATAAAATACTGGGTGTTTCATTTAAAAAAAATAAATTTTTGCTATGTGAAAATTTCGAGAAGTAGGCTTTGAAAAAACAAAGTTTTATGAGGTATTTCGAGTGCAACTTATACCAAAAGATGCATAATTTTCTTGGCTACAAGCATCACCAAAGTTAATGTTTTTACTTTTAAAAACAATGTGAAAATGAATTTTTTTCTGAACACTTGTTTTAGTCAAATATTCTCAAAAAAAATTAATAGTTTAACTCAAAAACTATTGGCTCAATTTTGGAAAAGAAAAAACAGTTGAATTGAAAATTTAAAGCAGTACCTACTAGAAAATCCAAAAATATATAGGGTGTCATTAAAAAAAATTAAATTCCGTGCATTTCCGGCCAAACCGAAGCGCGCCAGGGCTTAAAGAATTTTTGCAATATGTGCCACAAGCAACCATGAATCTTCCACTAATTGTTTTTTCCTCTATTTAAAACACAAAAGAGCAATCGAAGAAGCGGCTACTAATGACTCACCCTATATATATATGTTAAGAAGTATTTTTCCCTTTCATAGCACACGTTTGACAAAAAATAACTATCCATAGCAAAGATCCCATTAACACAGGAACATACAGATAAATGAAAAGAAAAGACTGCGTGAATATAAGAAAAGACCCTAAGAAAAATTGATTCAAACTGTTATTACGAATCGAAATAAATATTTACTCGCTATTGTAAATAGACTTTGAAAACCGTTTTGTTTCTGCGAAAACTCTCATTGCGATTATATTTTCTCTTATTTGCAAGGTAGAGTCTTTTTGGTGCTGTTGTCGAGGCATTTTCTATAAGGACTTATATATTAACAAAATCAAGACCACAACTGAAGTGTAGAAGCAATAACACCTCTTCGTCTGTTTATTTGATAATTTTCCAAAACCTATGTTTCCTATGTTATGTTATACCTTCCATTCATTCCCTTATTAGAAATTATAAATCTAAGGATTTTATTTACATAAAACGGTGAATCACAGAAACAGAAAATAACAATGGTTATTATACCTATAATAAATACATCGAACATTGTCCCATTACAAGTAAAACGTTTTATCTTTTCATTTACATATAGTGTATGTATTCGTTGCATACATTAAAAACATCTTTAACATCTATGAATAATTATGTGTTTGATATAACTGTAATTTTCCTTGAATGAAAGGTTCCTTAAACAAGATTTAAAATTATGTCTATAATGTTTCAAACGTTAACATAAGGATAATGAGAGTCCTCATATATTTATCTTGCAGATATTGGAACTTGTTTACATTTACTTTATTTACATTCAAAGAATACAATGCCCATATTATACCCCGTTTTCGTATAACTGAAAAAGACGTTGTGCGGCAGAAATAAGGTAGGTAGTTTTGATATTTACGTGTTTTATGGGAGAGACATTAATTATGTCAGGCACTGTACATATTCGTTGATGAAATAAATTCTATTCTATAAATTAAAGGATATTGGTCGGTAATATATTTAATATTTATGTCATCACTGTCAATATGAGTATCGTTAAATATTTAATGTAATTCGCTACTGTAAGTATTATGTCAAATGTAAGCCTTATTTAAGAACAAAATAATATATCTACTTATTGTTGTATAATTCCTCGTAGTAGGCCAGTGTTATGCAATACAATAGTTTTGAATTTAGTCTGCATTATATGAAAGATGTCTTTGTGTGACTTTCTTGTAACGAGAATCACCTTTGTTTAAGAAAAGCCCTAGATAACGTTCTTATATTCTGTCAAATAAAATCATAACATCCATTGTACGCAATTTTGAGCGCTGATTTTCGAAACTAGGGTGAGAACATTAACAGGTGGCCTTACATAACGACATTCAAGTGGGCGGATTGCGAACTATGGGCGACTAACAATGTGTGTACATTGTAGCACCACCACCTCCCGCCCGGGAGCTACTGTGCGAAATGTTCAGATTAAGATTAGCGGCGTGTGTTAATGACAAATCCTTGTCGTGAAATACGTAGTGTTTAAGTCTCGCCCATAGATATATTGTTTAGGCTTTTCTTTCTCCGGTATATGTGCGAGATTCAATTGCACAAGATTATCTGTATAGGTATAGCCCACGTGCAGTAAATAAAGTATCGGTTTGCTTCATTTGCCAAAATGGATGGATTGTTTCTTGTAGTTGATTATATGCGTTGGTTTTTCAAAAAGGCCACATACAATGTTTGTATTTACGCGTACATCTGTAGAAATAAAAATGAAATGCGGTTTGTTGGTGAACGCATCACTTTAGAACAGCTGGACCGGTTTGGCTAATTTTTTAAAAAAATTTTCGTAATAGTCCGTAGTAGTAATAGTTTCTAGGGAAAGAAAAATTGGAAAAGTTGCTCGGAAAATTGGAAAAATCTGAAAGTGTATTTTTTTTCTATAAGGTTTTTCTATAAACTCAAGATCATAACTCACAATTCTAACGATAGGTATGCGTCATTCTTTTTTTAATTTCTTCGATATGGTCCTGGAAAAGTTTTCAGGGAAAAAAAATCGGGACAATTACAAACTTCGGACAAACCACAAAAAATCATAATTTTTGTATGTAGGTACTCTTGATCATAACTGACGATACAGCTTTTTCAAAAAGCAGAAACCTCTTAAATATAATGAAAAACAGATGTTGTTTAGTGACATGTGAGAGCTGTAAATTAACTCAAATGTGAAATGAACCTAAAACCAACCAATCATTCCTATTTTTATGGGAATTTATTAAAAATTTCCGAAGAAGACCAAAAATTATAAGGTCGAAACGTTAAATAAAAATTTCCTTCTTGTTCTACAAGAGCATTTATAATTCACATGCCGATACTACCCACATAATAAACACATAGTTAATATTTTTCAGGCAACGAAAAAACCACACATATAAGAATTTTATGGGGCAATTCCGCCAAAAATGCAACTGCAGACACGTATTTCGAACTGGTTAGCTCTCTTCAGTGCAGTGTAGCCAAGGAATAAGATGGGATAACCTTGGAAATGAAGAGCATCAATCAGAGACACGTACAGGAGACAGAAGTCTGTAGTCCTTGGCTACACTGCACTGACGAGACCCAACCAGTTCGAAACACGTCTCTGCAGTTGCATTTTCAGCGGAATTGCCCCATAAAATTTTTTATCATATATTATATCCTAAGATCCGTATATATATATATATATATATATATTTGTTTTGTCGAGACCATTGTTCATAACTATGCCAGGATCCGATAGGTGGCGCTGTGATCAATTCATGGCACCACCTACCGGAAATTTTTTTAAAGTTTCTCCTGCATTCTATGTTAATCCACAAGACGTTCAAAGTTAAGTGTTCACCATTGCTAGCTTTTTTATTTTGATCTCTGAAGTATGCTAAATTAACACGTAGGTGGCATTTTTGCTTTTGATGGGGATGGTGAAAAAGAAATGAGAAGAATTTATTTTTTAATGAAGCACATTACATATATACTTATACAGATTACGAAAGAAAATAATATTTTAAATCAGAAATTATTAATACACTTCTAGTGTAAAATTATAAATAAACAAAATAATATGTATTTAAACCATTTAATAATTCTTAATAGTACAATAATAATTAAAGTAATATCGTGAGAGCATTATTTTTTCAATCCTTTTTAATATAGTAACATTTATTCTAACTGTATTAAAGAAAACAGAAAAAAAACATGCCTAGAGCCCTAGAATATGTATGTTACGCCACTGAACACATAATCAAACATACAGGATATATGACAAGTTATTCAAAATACTCATTTTATAAATTATGATTGGTCAATATTGACTGACCTGCCTTAAAGTGGTAACTTCTGTCTAATAATACATATTCCCCCACCAGTTTATTATCTTTCCTGTTCCATTCTTTCCTCGTAGGTTAGAAGTATTTCAAATAGGCAGTGCCAGAAATAATAATAAATATCAAAAATATAAGAATAAACACTTGATTATTGAATTGTATTACCAAAATGTTCAAAAGTATCGCTGTTTCATTCAAGACTGTTTTAAGTTCTCTTAATATTTGTTGTTGCTTTAAGAATAACTCTGTTGGATATATGATTTAAAGTGTGTTTAATTTAGTTTGCAACTCTATCAAATTTCGTTACCGTTGCTTATAAACACTGTCTTTCACAGAACCCTGTATAGAAAAACATTTAATAGGATTATATATCAACGAATTGTGCATCCCAACAAATTGTGCGATTGTTTCTATTCATTTATGGTTTCAAACATCACCGTATCAGGAAATTCCAGGAACATAGAAACATATTTATTTTCCGACAACTTATTTAGTTGCCTTATAGCCAAATAAAAGCAGCTAGCAGTATCATTCTACTTTTTTAGTATTAAAATTATCTCATATTTATGTTGCATGTACTGTCCATGTGTTATTTCACCAATAAGTAGCTTAGAAAAACTAACTTTCGGATAGCGATCTATAAATAAGCTGTTTACCTGTGAATTTTGATGGAGAGATGTGAAACATCTGATAATATAAAATTAATATAATAATAAATTACGGGATCGTACAAAACTGTATTCACTTTAATCATATGAATGAACATCCTGTATATTCTTTTAATAATATTGTTTTGTAAAATATATTGATAATGTTATATCTATTGTATTTTTTATCGGAAAATAAGGAAAAACTTAACCGATCATTGCAGTATTTTTCGACTACCGTGTATATAACATTTAGCCTAGAAAAATTGAGTGTGTTTTTCAAATCGAAAATGGTACTTTGTCCTGTGTAATACCGCCATTTACTTTAATGCACGCATAATGATGAGCGTTTTACTGCTTTTCATAGTTGAAATTCGAATAACAATCTAAATTCCAGCTGCGTGGCCTTCAAGCTGCGGTCATGACATACCACAGTCCAGAGTCGCATTTTTTAAGAGTTCTTTGTCGAAAGAAGGAGAGAAAAAATATCGAATGTGGAGTGTGTAGGACTGGTTCGGCAGATTAGGCAACGAACTGTTGCTTTGTTATTGGTTGTTTAGATGTAATGTCAGCTGCTTCTAGTCGCCCGAATCACGCCCACTAACATTTTTCGGGGACAAACAAGTACCCAAACCTGCCATTGTGGAAATTATTCAACATAGAAGAAGCTGGCTGTCTTTGTTCCACAAATGTTACATGCACGCTTTCGGGCGCTTTTTGTCTTGCAACTTTTAAAAATTCCTGTTATATATAACCAAAATAATAAAAATATACAATGCACGTATACATCATACTGACTGACTTAGATGATTAATAATGTGTATACCTATATGCAGCATTTGCGTGTAATTCCCAGAAAAGTTTTCCCATAAATAGGTGTTAACCTTTTCTATGAATATAGACCGTTGTATACCACACACACACACACACACACACATCTAAATATACTGGTTAGTGCATTTCGAAAGATTTTGTATGTATGTTCTAAGTACACTATCGGCCATATAAGTTCGGACACTGAATCAAATATTACCATAAAGTATTGTTTTAAGGTATAAATAGTCTTATTACTCATACAGAATTATGTATAACGTTTATTAATCGTTGCATATACAGGGGTGAGTCGTCTCCGCGGGAAAGGCAGATTGTGACTTTACCTATGAGAAAGCGACTTTTTTTCCAATGATAGCCAATTATTAAAAGCACCTTTTAAAATTATTTGATGTTATTCAGAGTGTTCCATAACATGGTGGCTGACTATAGTTACTTGTTTTTAAATGGATCACCTTCTATATTATTACACTTTTGTATTCTCCGTATAATTCTTAGTCAAAAAGTGATAAGATAGATAGTATAAGCCTAAAATGTATGGTTCTCGATTTACTACCATTTCTTTTGAAAAATTCAATGTCTTTATAAAATATATTTTTCGTAACCAACGTATATTAAATGGACACAATTTTTGGTAGCGTTGTTCATAACAAAAGATAATAATACAGACGTGTTTTATTTTTTTGCAATTAGTAATTGAATTTGCAGAAAACTAGATTCAAGTTACATGTCACATTGAAACAGGAACTGTTACGTGAATGGATGAGCATATAATTAGTGGAACAGAAATAACAATAAATATTAACATTTCACATTGATAATTTGTTTAAAGAACTTTCTAGTACATGTTTTGCATTAGCTATAGACAACTCCGTTTAACTATAATATTGGAAAAATCTATATATAGTTATACCAATGCTTTCTTGTACCAGAAGATGGTACTAAGGCTTTAAGACTCATGCTTAATATGATTTGGCGGGATAGTTTTAGAGATGCATGTTAAAATTTTGAGTTTTTGCTCTTTTTATAATAATATATCTTTATTAGCAATACGCTATTTACATACACTTACATTATTTATATAAATCTCTCTAAAATATATAATGACAGTTGTCTCTTAAACCTATTTATATTATTACAGTGTTTTATGTCATATACGGTAGGCTGTTAAACATTTTTAGCCCATTAACAAAAGTTTATTTATATCTATATTTTCAAAGTAGTTTGAATTGTTTTCACGAACAGATCTGAATTCTCTAACGGGCTCCGTTTTAAGTATCACACAAGGAATCCTAACTACCCCCTTCCTACTCCTCATAAGACTGCTCTCTTTCAAAAGAGTTTTTATTTTATGGGTTACAAATTGTGTACTAAATTGCCCCTGGAAATTAGAACTGAATCCAGTTTTGGTTTGTTCAAGAGTTCTATTAATTCTTTGGTCCTTTCCCTCAACTGCTTTTCTCTAGATAATTTCCTATCCATATAATTAGTTACTATTATGTTTTTTTTTGTAGATATATTAAATATTATTATAGTCATTACATATTTTCTTTTATATTTGCTATGACTTGTTTCTGGGTGTTGAAATAAAGTACGTATGTATATTATTATTATTATTAAATAGTAGCTACCAAGAAAATTAATTGCCCCATCCCAAAGACCCCAAAATGGAGTAGGGTTTATTAAATAATATTTGAGGTTCTTCATGAATATGTCTATATGTGCATAATCAGTGGTAAATAAAGAAATGATTTCATTAAATTTATTTAAACTCGCAAAGATCTAACTTGCATACAGGGTGTTCCGCGATTCGACCGACAAACTTATCCCATATATTCCGAGAGTCATTACAATCAAAAAATGTTATATGACCTGTAAGTGAATTCCTCTTTGTTTCGTAGATATTAAAGGAATTTAATTTAAAAAAAAATTAAAAAAGAAAATTTATTCATAAATTGTTAGATAATTAACACAAAATTACAGTAACTGTTTAAATTGAGAACCGCCATTTTCTAAACAAGCAACTATTGTGTTATAGAATGTTGCCGTTGTCAGTTAATTGTTACCAATTCATTCTTTAGAGAATTAGTAGCTTCAACTATACGGTCAGTCAACTCTTCGCGTGTATCTAGTTTATCATTAATGTACACACGAGATTTGAGGCAACCCCATAGGAAAAAATCTAACGGAGACCAATCAGGTGACCGAGTTGGCCAATGTACAGGACCACATCGTCCTATCCATCGTTCCGGAAAATTTTCATTAAGAAACAGCGTCACTTGTCTCCAAAAATGTGATGGTGCCCCATCTTGCTGGAATCACGTGCCATGACGAGCTTCCAAAGGAATATCTTCCATGTAATTCGGCAATTCTTCTTCGAAAAAGTGAAGGTAACTTTCTGCATTAAGACGTTCATCAGAAAAATGAGGCTAAATAAGATGATTATTTAATAAGCCGCACCACACGTGACGGGAAAACGATACTGATGGTTAACCACGATTGTCTCGTGTGGGTTTTAATCCGCCCAGATGTGAGAATTACGTGTGTTGTTAATACCAGTCCTTGTAAATTGGTCCTCATCCGTAAAAAGTATGTGTGGAATAATCTCTAAATTATTGATGTTACCACTGGGAATATCGTACTCAATTTTCTAAATCTCCAGGAAGTAAATGCTGGACTTTATGTAAATCTTTGAGGAATTCCCGTTCTATGAGATATTCTACGGATACTGGTAGAAGGACTTCATTCAACTGCATTTAAAACTTCTTCAGCGTTCCCCAATCCATCTTTTTCTACACGACGATTTGGGAAAGATCCTGTCTCTCTTAAACAGCGAAAAACGTTTGAAAATGTTGTGTGGTGAGGAAGAATGTGATTTGGGTATCGCCTGAGGTACCTATTCCGCAGCTGCAGCACGTCCACTTCCATCGCAAAAACCATAGAAGAAAGCCATATCGGCATATTCTGCACTAGTAAAACGCGGCATAATGGCTTCAATTAATATTACAGCTCAAAACTCATTAATTTGTCAAACATACGTCAATTCGTCAAGGCTAACTAAATTAGAGGAATTCACTTATAGGAACATTTTTTGATTGTAATGACCGCCGGAATATATGGGATAAGTTTGTCGGTCGAGTCATGGAACAGCCTGTATAAAGTAATAATTTTTTCGATATCGAAGGATATTCAGTAAGTCAAATTCTAGAAAAAACGCAAGTAACTTTATTATGCACAAGTTAATCGTGACCGTAAAAGGCAAATTTATCTTAGTACGGTGAAGCGATCTTTAAAATCTGTCAAATGCGACTTTACTAAACGTTTTTTGGTGTTTTCAAGGGCTAAGCTTGTTGAAGGTCTTTCAAATCTTACACTGGTATTCTTCCTCTTGTACAGGTGGTGTGCCAGTCAAATCATTTCAAATGAATTATTGCAGCATTACGAACTATGACTAAATGTTTTTGCGATAGATTTATCCAGTTTTGCGCTGAAGCCTGTGCTACCATCTACTGACATTATACAAAACTATCTGTTATATAATACACGTCGGAAATGATTTTTGTCAGCTGCTATCTGCAGCATTTGGTAAAACACGTAGATGCTCTCATCAGTGGTAATGGGTGCAACATCAAATAGGTATATGCGATGCCTTTTAAATTTGTTTTGCTATGCACGTTCTTGTCTTTTGGTGACAACAATTATAAGATACCCCATTTAGGCGAAGATAACCTAAAACGACTGGGACAATTACAACTTTGCCTTAAATTGTACACAGAACTCCAAGCCAAGCAGCCCAAGTAAATAGTTTAGTAACCTTTCTTGTTAGTCAAGTTATTGTGCAGGATGTTTCGTTAAGTGCAAATATAATTTGTTAGCTTCTAAAAGAAATGTTTTAATTTCAAAAACGTCAGCGGGAAATCATTATATTTTATAGTGTTCTAAAAATAAGTTAAATTTTGCAATTAATATTTCACATACATCACTTAATTGCATCATACACTGCTGTACTTGGCATTTTATATTTATTTATTAAGATGACTGTACGGCAATGAAAATATAAAAAAAATGTATACATCTCTCATGAACGTATTTGCTTTTTTGTTATATCATATGTATGGCTTAAATATGCACTTTGAGTATTGGACTGTATACCGTATGTGTGTGTATGCATGTGTGTATTTAGAGTTAAGTACATATGTATGACTTCACTGACTCAAGGGCACATTAATCATTTTTTCCAGCGATTTGTGTGTTTGTGTGGGCAACCCAACCGACAACGATACACATGTGGAGTCCGAAATAGTTCGAATACGAATTTACTCCACAGTAATGACGATGTCACTGCGTTTGCAACATTTTCTAATTATATTCCTTTATAAACTTGTCTCGACATTTCTTTCTTCTTTCTATAGTACTTCTCAATATATATAAATATTATTGTTCGTTGGCGTTTTGGTTTTGAAAGCTGCTTGTTCTTTCTCAATGCTTCCTCTATATACAAAATTGCGCAACCTTTTCTCTATTATCCTCGTATATGTTTTGAAACATAATGGAGGTAGCGTAATGTCTTGCAATTTTGCGATTTACATTATCTGAATTTAGGTACATAGACGCTATCAAATTAATTAAATTATCGAAGCTTATAATAACTTATACAGGGTTATAAGCGTTATACTCTGTATTTGTCGAAAAGCAAACCCAATAGTCCCAATCTTAAAATGAAATGTCTGCATTTATTTAATTTAAATCCTGTTTTTTTTTTGAAAGGTTGTTATGCTTCTTCTTAAGATTGTACAAGATATTAATATTATTAAGGCAAGTTCACTTAGATGCTTGATATCAATATTTAGTCGAGCATTTGCTGTCACATAGGATGTACATACTCCATTCATTAGGCAAACTATAATAGAAAAAATATTATATTAATTAATACATTATGCTCATATTAGAAGGTTCTCTGTGTAGGTACATGGAGAGCTGTAAATCAATTTCAGTTTTCAACTTGCCCGTTCTGCATAACAACTAGAGTCTACAACATAAGGAAAGTACATTTATACATTTAAACGGATATATGTCCAAAAAGTGTGTTGTAACCATATGCGTGAACGAAAACCAATTAAAATGGAAAGTTCAATAGAGTTTCCTTTAAAGTATTTTTTTGCTAAATTCCTAAATCAAATATGCTAATAGTATTCAATTTTTATTATATAATTTCAATGAAAATGACAAAACGCGATTTCCTGTCTATCGCTTTTCCTCATTTACGTAACGTGACAACATGAAATCACCAAAAAGAGGTAACATTCCGATTTGCGAAATGTGCAAGCACGGAGACCTGTCAAGGATTTTCACGTCAGCAGTATCGTTACACAATTGACGTCAGCAATGCAATCTGATGCCAATAATGAATTCAATACTTAAATTTGGTTCTTACGTATACATCGATAATAGTAACATACACAAAAAGAGAGCATAGTTAAAACAAGAAAAATATTACCTGTAAAATCACTTGACTACTTTCATAATGATATTGTTATCGGGATTTTAAGAGGTAGTATTGAACTAAAAGAACATTATTGATTAAATTAATGGAAAAAAAGACATGAACGTGTAAACAGAAACATTTTGTTTGATACAGTTGGTAGTATTAAGAGAGTAAAATAAAGATGGCGACTTGACAAGTATTGTATCGGTTTGTTAAAAGTGTAACAGTGTTGGGCTTACAATCACTTGCTCACGCGTTTAAAGCAAAAACTGTATATTATTATATTATTGATCATTACATTGCTAGGAATTCTACGTCAGACAAGAAGGATATAAAAGAAAGACAGAGAATTTTCGACAAAAAGTGAAGCTGAGAAGAGTTTGTCTATACATCCATCATTGGTGGGACATTACAAGCTTATTTGTCTAATATATATTTTGTATTTTATTCTTGAATATAGTGAATTACAAACAATAATTTATTTTTTATTTAATACCTACAATACTATCATTCAACAACAATGCTCATATGATAAATTACTGGTACATAGAAATTCTCGTAAACAAATGTTGAAAGGAAAATTATTCAATTAAACCAGGCAGTCCAGATGTGCGTAAAGTTGGTTGGCTTCGTGCCATATATTCATTGTATGTATACGTTATATATTTATTAATGGCTAGTATTTTGACTTGCACTTTCGTCTATAATATACATTCAGTCTGTTATGTGGATAACATTGTTCATGAAAATCTCATAAAACTATTTTTACCAGACAAAATAATTAGGGATTTATATAGCAGTACAAATTTTTAAGAATTCTTCTATAAATAAAATCGCCACACACACTGAGAGAAATGAAAATGTAAATTCAAGAAAGCATGTGGTGTCCACTTTTTTTTGTTGAATAAAATTAAATATTATTCAAGCAACACCATCTTATTCTTCAAAGAAGCTTTCTATTTTATTTGAATGTTATTGCTTGAATAAAATAATAAATTAGTTGATTCAAATGGGAATGATTCTGTTCAACAGATTCCATTTTCAATATATTTGACATATTAAAAGTATTTCAAGTGATTAAATAATCTGTAAATGTAAATTTCTCCATACGTTTGAATCAACATGTTTTTATTGTAACCTTAGAAATTCTAAAACTCCCTTGATTGAACTATCTTAGAATATTGTACTAAGGCGGCGCCGGCGTGCACAAAATATCCAGATTGAACCAGATGCACTAAAGAGCATTGAGGAAAAGAACACATTCCAGTATCAAGTTGTTTCATTCCTTTTTGTTGGTTTAATAAATCATAATGCGAAAAAGGGATACCTACAATGTACGGTATCTTACGAGGTTTGTTAGACTGTAAAGAGTAATTGTGTCTTTTAATATGTACGGGAAATTCTATGGATGTAGAGATAAGTTAGACAAAGGTAATAATAACATAACGTTTCCGAAATCGACAATACTGTTTCACGGGGTTCTTTGTAGCGAGGGATGTTGTGTGATTTGAGCAAATAAGTTATTCGCAGTTCGGCATTATTTGCTATGATTAGGTATTTACATCTTGTACGCACAGCTATAACGTGAAATGGACGACGTACAAGAGAAGTTGGTCAGTTAGGGATTTTTTGAATATGTAAAATAGTTCAATCTTTGGATTTTTCAAGAGTTTATATATATTAGAAATTTAAATTTATCTTGAATTAGAACACTTACGTTAAAACTCAGGACTGTTATTATACACCTAACAATAAGTAACTATACTATACAGCATTTTATTTGTATGTCTTCGGAAACTCTAACAGATTTGATGTTACCGAATGTAATGTCGGTAATTGGTATCATAGTTCAACAAATTAAATTTAGTTACTTGCTGCATAAAACAGTCCTAGCTTTAACTTAAAAGTGACAGTTCAACATAAATTTAAATTATCCATAGATTTTAAACTCATAATGACCAACTGAAAAAGGATTTCAAAGAATGATAAAATTTTATTCGTTTAATAAATACGAGTTGTTGACACGAAAATATTCTAACTCATACAATAAGTTGAAATTGTAGGCCAACAAATACGTGTAGTTGTTGCACTATATTTTATTTGTCTATTCAATTAATAATATTTTTTCACACAACACACGAAACTGCTGCGCCAATGTGCAAGTGTCAACAACTTCACTTGCATTGCATCAAAACAGATGGGGTTTTGATTATAGGTGAATAAACACGAATGTTGACTGAAAGTGTTTGGTGTTGGCCGAACATTTATTTTTCTCGGTGCAATATTTAAGATACAAATTTTACGGATTAGCATTTTAAGTGACTCTGCCAAGTTGTTCGAGTTTTTCACATATTGGCAGAAAATGACTGAGGGCCAAATTCATAGTTATTACTTAAGAATGACTAATCCTCATCTCAACTAGCCCTCATCTTTTACTCGTTGAAGGAAAGCTTATTCTTATCTCTGTTTTGCAATTCATAAACATGAGTAAGCGGCTTGCTAAGTTGAGGAAAGAATAAGAAAGCGGTGAGTTTCTACGTCATTGATCTAATGACGTGTCGGGCCGCAGACCAATCAGGAATAAGACAACAATATACGAAAGTTGTGGCATTTCCGTATTTTCATTTCTGTTTCTAACCTCTTGCCATTGTGTTCATATTGTGTTGTATTGTGTTCGTAGTTATTAGATATGGAGAGCAAGCGAAGTTTTTTTACGGGCGACGAAAAAATTTATTTAAAAACTTTAGTGAATAAATATAAAGAGCTCATAGAATGTAAAAAAACTGATTGCATTAGTATGGCCCAGAAAAAAGAAAGCTTGGTGTTCTCTAACAAAAGAGTTCAATACTGTAGCAGAACATTGTTCCGTAAGTATATATTATATCCTAATAAACATAGTAAATAATAATTAGATTCAAACGATATTTACAACCTTCCTTTTTTTTTTTTATTATAGCGCAGTACAGAACAACTTAAAAAATGTTGGGACAATATGAAAAATAGACGAAAAAAGGAATTGTCAGAAGAAAAGAAAACTCGAATGGCAACAGGTGGTGTTCCATATATACCACCAACACAAGACGACCAAATTGATGATGTTCTAAACAAGATAAATATTGAACTGACAGATACTGTTGATAGCGATGCCGTTGTTCTACAGGATCGCCTGACTACAAAAAAGCCTGCAGACACTGCAATGGATAGCACGTTTCATGAAGAAGGTAATTCATCATATACATATATATGAATTTTTATAGTACAATATATTACTTTCTTTTGCAGAAATTCATGTTGTTGTAGAGGGGATAGCAGAAGCGCATGGAGATGTCATTACAGAAGGTAATTTACCCATATATTTAAGTAATTGTTTTGCTAACAGTAAATACATACATATCTTGCAGAAAGCAGCACTCCTGGAAGAATATTTCCTACCCGGAAGCGTGTTATTCCTTCCTACACATCAAGGGGTACAGCAATTGAGAAAGAATTAGAAGTACGACGAAGAAAGACGAGTCAGACTTGAAATAGCAAAATATGAATTACAAATGCTAAAGAAAAAATGTAATAATAAAAATAAATAAACATAAAAGTAGGTACCTAGTAATTGTGTTATTTGTGTCTTTCTTGACTTTATCAATATATCTCATAAATAAATGTTACAAATAAAAGATATGAAGGCAAGTACATATTTATGTAAAGCAAGAGCAATTATTAAAAATCTAGGAGCAGGAGCTCAAAAATGAAGAAAGACGAGTCAGATTCGAAATAGCAAAATATGAATTACAAATGCTAAAGAAAAATGTAACAATGAAAATAAATAAACATAAAATTACCTATTCATTGTGTTATTTGTGTTTTTCTTGACTTTATCAATATATCTCAAAAATAAATGTTATAAATAAAAGATATGAAGGCAAGTACATATTTATGTAAAGGACTTTCAATAACGGAACCATGTTGACGTAACAAATATTTTTATTGCACATAGCATTGAAGTTTAATGAAAATACCAAACAAATATATTTTTAAGATATTTATTTATATGAACATTACATATTTGTAGGGTAATTCCGGGTTAGATGGTGAGCTGGGTCAGATGGTGAATCGTTGTAGTTTTACAAATTTTTAACAGAGGGCGCTTGTAACCTATAAGCGTGTTGTTTGTGATCAGCTATTGTGATTGAGTCTAGGAAAATAACGGTCGGTGTCGAAATACGTGAATAATTTGGAAGGTAAGTTTTTGTAGCACCAATACTTTTCTATACGCCTGATTCAATGTCGGAATTGCCGATGTATTTCAGTAAAACAACAGCTTGTTTTGGCTTTTCTACCTTTTTTCATGTCTTGTAAAATTACTTAACCTCAAAACAATCGTCGGCAAATATCTGTTCATTCGCAGATGCGTTCACCATCTCACCCATATCAATTGGTAGAGTTGGTGAACTCAATTTTGGTAGAGATGGTGAATAGTAAATTTAAATTATTTCAGTTTTGTGAAGAATGCCGACGTTCTACAAAAGACAAACAAGATCTTCAAGGGGTCAGTGGAGTGAAGATCAACTCAACAGAGCAGCCCGTACCGTTCAGGAGGGTCAAAACATACTTCAAGCTGCAAAAATGTACTCCATTCCATGGTCAACGTTAAAACGCAGACTTGTTAAAGGCAGTTTTAAGAAAACATCAATGGGTCCATCGTCTCATCTAGGCGAAGCAGCTGAAAAGAAGCTTGTAAAGCACATTCTGAAGCTTCAACGATTTGGGTTTTCACCAACACGGAATGAAGTGCGTTCTATGGCATTCAAATTGGCAGAACAGTTGGGAGTACGGCACACTTTTAACCGTGATAAAGAAATGGCTGGTTTTGATTGGCTTCGTCTTTTTTTGAGCCGAAACCCTGAGCTTAGTGTACGGAAGTCTGAAGGCATTTCACTAGCTCGCGTGAGAAACTTAAACAAAGAGGCTGTTTCACAATATTTTGACTTACTTCAAGACATTTTGGTCAACAATGACTTGGTGAACAAGCCAGCTAATATCTTCAATGTTGATGAAACCGGATTACAGCTCAATAACAAACCAGGCTACGTGATAGCTGGAAAGGGATCCCGAAATGTTTCAAGCATAACTTCTGGTGAAAAAGGCGAAACGATATCAGTCATTTCTTGCTGCAATGCTGAAGGAAACTTTCTTCCACCGGCTTGTATATTCAAGGGTAAAAATGAAAAGGCTGAATATAAAGACGGCATGCCAACGGGTTCTACTGTTTATATGTCACAAAAATCACCATATGTGAATACCGATATTTTTTTACTTTGGCTGAAAAACCATTTTGTACCAAGAAAGCCAGAAGGCAATGTTTTGCTTATACTCGACGGTCACAGCTCTCATTGCAGTTCAGTAGAGACCCTGGAATATGCAGAGTCGAAAAACATCACATTACTATGTTTACCAAGTCATACCACCCATTACCTTCAACCACTTGATAAATCATTTTTCAAGGCCTTGAAAAGTTTTTACTACAATGCTTGCAATACCTACATGAAACTGAACCCAAGCAGAAGAATAAACAGGTTGTCTTTTGGTAAACTACTGTCTGAGGCGTGGGAGAAAGCCACTACGCGTGATAATGCTACGTCCGGTTTTAGGGCGACGGGCATTTACCCCTTTAATCCTCGAGCTATTCCCGAATACGCCTATTTAGCCACACAAGATCCTTCAGCAGAAGCTAACACTCACCAAACAAGAGAGGAAAATCAAGAACGATTAACAAGAGATGTAACGCCTCAACCTACTACATCGAAGTCTTCTGCTTCAGTTGAACGAAAAAGACCAAGTGAAGATGAGGAAATGCCGCTTCAACCCAGTACTTCAACATCTGTTGCTTCAGTTGCACGAAAAAACTCAACAGATCAGGAAGGATTAGGTGATCAGCTAATAACACCAGGAAAAATGTTGGACCAAATATCACCAGTTCCAGTTGTTGAGAAAGTCAAAAAAGTAAGGAAAAATTCCAGACAATTGGCAGCGGTTCTTAATTCCCCTGATTCAATTGCATCCTTGAAATCTAAACAAAACAAGAAGAAAATGAAAAATTCTGGAGAAACAAAGAAAAATACCAAAACAAGAAAAACAAAAGCACTAAAAAAAGTAAATTCCGTAAAAAATTACAAAGACTCGGATTCAGAATCATCTATTGAGATTGAACTAAACGACGAAGAAGAGATCGAAGAAGAAGAATATTGCTGTGTTGGTTGTGGTGAATCCTACCTACTCACCAAAAAACAAGTAGATTGGATTCAGTGTACCATTTGCAGTTTATGGTTACATGAAGATTGCACCAAATTTTGCAACATGTGCGACCTCTGTGGCAAAAACGAGGACAAAAAGAAAAGGCCAACAAAGTGACTTTTCCAATTTCCAATCCACCATCTGTCCCGTTAAGGTGTCACCATCACACCCATAGGTTGAAGGTGTGATGGTGAATTGGGAAAAAAGAAGTTTTATTTTTTTTAATTTGTGTTTTACATTTTTTTGTACTTTAGAAGTTACGTTTATGTTCCTTATATATTTTAGGAAAGAAAGCCTAATTTATGTATGTTAAATACACATTAGTGATAAAATACAACCTTTTAAAATTTTGTTCACCATCTAACCCGGAATTACCCTATATTTCCTTTTTAAATATTGAAATGCCTTTCAATAAATGCTGCTCGGATTTCATTTCCTCTTATTTCTTGACCGGGCACAGGTAGCACTTCTACTATCCTATCCACAAATCCCTCTTCAAAGTTTTGTTCTCCTTCTAGCACTGCTATATTATGCAGGATAGCAGTTGCAGCTATTATCCTGGTTGTGTTTCTTAATTTATACTGTAAGCATGTCATTAAACATCCACATCTTGATTTCCATATTCCAAATGCTCTTTCAACATCATTCCGTGTTCTAACATGAGCATTGTTGTATACATGCTCTGCTCGTGTGACTGCGGCATACCTGGTAATAAGTTTTGCTCAAATTTCATTTTATCGCTACTACTATTAAATACCCTACTATCGTGCGCCGATCCAGGCCAATGTATTACAATATCTAAAATTTCACAGTGAGGACCAGCAACGACTTGAACATTTAAAGACATCCAACCTTTTCTGTTCCGAAACACTTCGGTATTTTCACCACTAGGATTCTTTATTTCTACATGTGTTCCAGCAACACATCCACTTACTCCTGGAAATCCTCCAATTTCAAAAAATAAATTTCTGTTAACATCATTGCGATCAGGAAATTTTAAATATTGTCTTAAATGTTGTGCAAGATTTTCTGAAACTTCACTGATGATACGATGTATAGTGCTTTGACTTATATTTAATGTATCACTAACAATTCTCTAAAAAATACCAATTCATAAAGTTCAGGTGGAAAAAATATATGCAATCATTTACCTGAATTGATCCACCAGCATAAAAACGTAGTGCTACACATAATTTTATAATGGGGGGAACAGGTAAGCCACGTCGATTTAACGTAGGTGCCGGAGGATACACCAAATTCAACAAAACATTTTGGATGGTATGTCTTGAAAAGCGATACCGCTGTAATAATTCAGTATTGCTGTATCTTTCAAGGGGATTTTCAATATGTCTTATATTCCTGCAACAATTTACTTATATTTAGTAAATCGTAAATACTACTGCAAACGTCTCATTACCTTGGTACAGGTACATATACTTCATCTTCTACATAATCTACAAATTCCCAAAAATCATCCATTTCTCAAATACAACTTGAAAATACAGAAAAACTAACTAACTAACCTCAAAAAGCGTCTTAAGTGCATAATAAGGAAGCGGTTACTGTGCCTTAACATTTGCTCATGTCTGACTCAATTATGAGTTGCGTTTGAGGTGTAGATAAGGGTGAGATGAGGTGAGGTCTGTTTATGAATTCGAAAAAGTGAGAAATTGACGTAATGAGTAAGAGGTGAGGGTGAGGAATCCTTAAATCGTGACTATAAATTTGGCCCTGAATCTAAAGTTATTTCTTTCACCTCCAACAGCACCGCGTCTTGCTGAAATAACGTTTTTAACATATGAGCAAAGCACTGGATCAATGCCTTCAAGTTGACGTTATTTATACCGATTTTGCAAAGGCTTTTGATAGCGTTAACCATGCGTTGCTTCTAAAAAAACTTGATGATTTCGGTTTTTCGATTGTTTGCTCAAGCTGTTATTAGACATTATGAAACATAAGAAATTAGATTAATTAATGACCCTTTTACTAATGTTACTTGCCACTTCGTTCATGTACGCAAGTATCAATGTTTCGTCCACCATGTGGTAATTCTTCTTTCTCATCCAAATCAATAATTTATCATGTTTTTTATAATATGCAGTTTTTGATTTTTGTGGAATTTCAATTCGGCTTGCTCACTTAATCGTTCAACTTCCGATGAAATCTCTTCACTCATTTTGTACAATGCAAATTCAGAAAATTTGTGTAAAATGTACATAGCAACCACATGACAACTAAACAAAAATAATTGCTAATCGTTTCTATGTTAATTATTAAAAATTATATCCACACGCTACCTTGTAAAATGAACGATTTTTTCTGTTCTTTTTCTGATTTTCGCCTTATAGCGCGCAAGTATAATAAAAAATAGCATGTAATATGCATTTATAAAAGCCTCTAAAGCACTTGCTCCATTTAAACTCCGCCATTGCGCCGTGTTCTTAAACGTGTCGCGCATGCTTTAAAGGCTTATATACTTATACACTTGTAATATACTATTTAAGCAGTTATTTTGAAAATTACCGACATAAACCAGTCAACTTTAACAGAACACTAATTCGAAATTAGAACGTGTATTGGCATCAATGTTTTTGTTGCGCGTAAAAATCATATAATTATAATATTATGTTTACTTTGTAATTTACATATTTAGAGCAGGACTCTGACGGTACAACAACTGAAAGAAGCCGTTTTCAAGTTGCCGATTTGATGACATTAAAATGTCTATATCGCAATGCGTATGTCAATCACAGACACCAGTTATTGTTGATATTAACGAGGCATGGATTAACTTATAAACGTTCGGATTTTAATTTCCCATAGACATCAGTAATGAAAATTATACGATTTATTAATTTCTATTATTCAGATAAATGTTCCGATAATATATTTTACGAATTCGCACCTGTATATTATTACCATCGGGCATTATTGATTTCAAACAGGTGGTCGGCACTATTTTCGAACTAATAAAAATAATGGCATCTAAACACAATATATATATATATCATGTTATAAATGGGTAGCAAAGCAGCTAATGACATTAATGGTGGGGTCCATGCGTACCGTGTGATTGTTTCCAGCGCAATCCAGAGCACATTTACATAGAAAATACGTATATTGTACAAACACACACGTACAATTTTGTTAACGCATTGGTTATAATTTTATAATTAACACAATTTTGCCAGGTCGACAGGAAGCATCGTTATATATTTATTGGTAACGATTTGCAGTGAATTAACATGTTACGAGTACTACAACGGTGACAGTAGTATCGGCACCAACATAGCGGCCATACGGCATAAAGACAATCGCTTGTATATGTTTCACTATTCATACACTCTATGGATAGACGCAAATAGATGCACGCCGCGAAGTTCTATTTGTATGTATACATATATATAATATACATGTATACGTATGCACATAGTAGTAGTAAGACTGGTAGTAAAATAGACACGTGCGATTTTCCCAAGTTCAATGTTAATTTTATGTATTTTATTTTATGTTCATTTTATTGCTTAACGCGAAATGCTTCTACAGCTGACGGAATCAAATTAGCGGCAAATAAAATCAAACACCAACCATTTCAAGAGCGTTTCCGAGCAACTCTTCCATCTAGGGAACAATTTTATAATAACTTGTATAAACTATGTAATATTATTAGTTTCGTAAATAGCTTTCTAAATTGTTGCCTCTGTAATAGAAATATATATCAGTCCTAAGTAACATTTTTCGAATTTCGCGGGTGTTTTAAGTTGGCTACGAAGATAATCAAATAGAACATTAACATTATATTGCGAAATTACTACACATACCGTGCCCCCAGCAGAAGATTACTCAAAATATAGATGTAGAAACATTTATTGATAAAATTACATTTCTATTCACTAATTTTGCAATGAAATATCAGCGCTTACACGTCTATATGATATTCTATTACGTCTAGTGCAAAATTAGAAAAATGTTATATGCGGGGTATGTCTAATATGAGATCCCTGTTTCTAGATGTACTGAAATCAGTTAAGTTATTAATTTATTTGGCTTGAAAACTTGTTTATTGTGCCATATTCTACATATTTTTATGAATTATGTTGTTGGTATAGTGTATTGTAAATAAGGTATATCCTTTTTTTTTGCCATTACCCCAATACATACAAAAATCATATCTCTATCGCCACTTTTGCGCCAAATATCATCGCTCACTATTCCAAGTTGGCAAAATTATATCAAGAAACGACAATAGCTGAGTAATGGTCTCTTTTAAAATAATAACGTCTTACATGTTTTTGGTGGGAAATTTGATAAGCAATTCAAAAATGAACCGATATACAGGTTGGTCCATTTGAAAAATTCACAAAAATTCAGTTAGTAGTTGCGAAAAAATAAAATATGTTTGCATTAGGACCTTGTATTATGAACAACTCTACCAAAAATTGTGTCAATCTAATACGTCGTTTTCGATAATTATGATTTTATTTTTACATTTTTTTATTTTACATTGAATTTTTCTGAAAAATGGTAATAAGTCGAAAACCTTAAATTTTAGTCCTTTTTTTTTACTAAAAATTATACCGGGAATACAAAAGTGTAATAATATAAATGGTATTCCATTAAAAAAAAACAACAAATATGGACAGCCACCAAGTTATGGAAAACTCTGTATAATGCAAAATATTTTAAAAGGTGCTTCTAATAAGTGGCTATCATAGGAAGAAAACCGCTTCGAAATATCTTTTCTCATAAAGTCACAATCTGCCTTTCTTGTAGAGATGACTCACCCTGTATATAACAACTATAAAAAAGCCCACAATTTCATATTTTTTATATTTCAAATTTTAAACAAAAGTGTCCCTTTTTAAGATCTAAAAAATTAGTCCTTATTTGAGACTCCCTTACGATAATACTTAAATGTCTAAAATTATTCAGGAATTTGTAAAAAGGCAAACTGTTAAACAATAATTATGTAAACGTTACTTTTATACACTTAAGAATAAAAAATAATAGTGACTATTCAATTCACCTGTCATTGTTCAAATATGAACCAATAAAATAGCAAATATTTACTTTCGTATCATAGCAACAGGAAATTTCAGCGATTATATCTTCCTAGAAGGTATTCAAGTGGATATTTTAAACAAGTGAAAGTTTTTATTAATGTAACTCATTTACTAACAATATTGAAGGTACAATTAGAAAAACTAACATTACTGCAGTGCTGCAGCAGACATTCTGGAACAGAGCTATCACTGGGAGTACCCGAGGGAGTACCTTTCTCTTGTAGCTTAATACCGTCACTATTACTGACAGATGTCGAAATTGTACATGACACATTTGTTGTTGTAAAATTTCTTCGCATTTTGGTGATAATCGACTCGTGGTGCTCATCATCAAGCTGCAAGTACGATTTTATGGAATTCAGATTTTGGTGTCCCGTTATTTTCATCAGTTGTTGCTCTCCGACTCCAGCTTTCGCCAGAGATGATACAGTTGAAGAGCGTACCGAATGATTTGATATCTTCCTTCTTTTAACATCTAATCCAGTTTTTTCAGCCAATAACTTCACCCATTTACTGATCTCACATATACCAACTGGACTGTTCTTATACCACACCGCATTCTCAACTTTATCCCAAAACGGATTCGGTGTCAAAAACATCCTTTCTGTTTTCACATTTTTTCCCCTCTTCGATTTCAGTAGATAATACAATCTAAATAACAGAAGAATATTAATTATACCGTCTTGAAATTAAATATAAATAGGTTACCTAACTGGACACATATCGGTATTGCTTTTATTCTCTATCAACCACTTGCTGCCTGTCAATGATTTAGTTCCCCCCTGCGCAGTTTTCGAAAATACTGGATTATACTCAATTCTACCAGTTCTTCTTCCCTTGTTATCGAGTTCCTCCTTGAAGTAATAGGTGAAACAGTTGCTCCCTTCTCCTCCCCGCCAAGCTAGTTCGTAAGATGCTATTAAGAAAAACTTTTTCTGTAAACCGTCTGGGGTACTCTCATCTAATATGCGTATCATATTTAAGTATTCTGGTTCTGTAAGTGCCGCCGCGTTGCTGGTTCTTTTTTCAGGACACGCTTGCAGTTTTCTTCTTGTAGCATCCCTGGCGTCAGGTGCTGACTTAAATATTGCATCAGAAAACGGGTTTACGTTTATTTTCCACTTATTGAAGAACATTTCTTGAACCATTTTCGCCGTCACGTTCCACATGTGCTTGATGACGCCTTCTTTATAATCGGACCCATCTTTTTTCTTCATATTACATGCCCACGACTTTAAGATGACATTTAAGTCCACAGGAGAAGTAGATTGATCCAGTTTATAGCCTTTTGCTGTTAAAAATGTACTAAATTGTCTCCATACTGAATCTTTGGATTTCTTCGTGTTCCAAGGGATATTTTCGCAAATTTCAGCATCGATTTCGTCTTCAGATTTCGTGCCAAATCTTTTCTCAGTTCCCATTATTTAGAAACACCAGTTTTTATTCAACGAAACGAACTAAATAGGAACACGATTCCAAAAATTTTAATGACAAACATAAATGTTTTTTTTGTTGACATGGAAACGTAATCATGTGTAACTAAATTTTGAGTCATTTTAATATGAAAAATTGATTTGGTTCATTGAATAGTCTCTCGAATACGATTCGTAGTCAAAGTTGAGTCTACTATTTTTGTGGTGCTTTACACTCATATCTTTCATAATTGCGAATACTACTCGTGCTCCGCACTCGTAGTATATAAATGCAATCATGAAAGACATTCGTGTAACCACCACAAAAATAATCGACATAACTTTGACTACTCATGGTATTATAAGTGATTATTTTATTAGCAAGATGAATTTTATTTTATTACAATTTTTGTCTGCATTTTCTTTTTGTTTTTTTTTTATTCAGTTTTAATAATAATAATATTAAATCCCGCCGAAACCTGAAACATATAAATGTAATAAATATTTTGCAATAAGATGTTAAAGAGTTGAGGATGTACTAATTTGTCAACAATTTTAATACGCGAAAGGGATTTATATTAATAAAACAACCCTTACATGGGAATAGTAAGGTGTGAAGCCCCATGTATTCGAAGGTATATTGGAAATTATTTAATTTAATGAAAAACAGCTATTAGTGTTGATATTTATAAGATAGGTAATTATTATATGTAACATAACTTTGATTAAATTTAAAAAATTAATAGTGCAATTTTTGCAAGTGTTTACTTTCTTATATTATTATGTTATATACATTATATTTTCCCTAGTGTTGTTAAATAAATTTACCCAAAATTGCATATAAAAATGATGAATGATTTCAGTTATTTTCTATCATTATCCGAGAAGTTGAATTTGCTGGTTTTATATAACTCAGTATATTTTATTCTAATCATTCTGTTATTATGAAAGGAAAATATATTCAGTAGTATCGCTGTCTGAGGCAACCCCTGTTCTTAAAAAGAAATGCAACCCTTCAGTCCCCACTGTTACATGACACGACATAGTTCAGACTCTCATACGATATCGCATTCCCCAAAAAAGAAGCCATTTCAAACGACCCATATATATATATAATATGAACATCCTTTCAAAATAAATAGTTCCTCTGATACACCCCAAATATATGAGGCACATTTAATATACGGGAAGTGTATTGTAAGGGTATAATGTTATGCTTGTAGAAAATAAAACACTTTTGAGACCTACATATACAAGGATGCTTATATGAAAATGTATCGTGCTAGTGGATCTCGGAATAATATTACTCCCGCCTCTGCGAAACTGTAGTATACATTTACAACGTTCATTAGTACACTCCGTATATATATATGAAGTTCAATTGTGTTTTATCAGTTTTACTTAGCTGTACCTCGCGATAAAATTTAATATTATTAATATGAAGAATCTTATAACGATTTTCTTTTGATTTTTATACCAATCAGGCTCGCAATGTCAGAAAAACATTACCAGGTGCCTCTCTGTCTAATTCATTAAGGGAATTTTCAACACATTCCATCAGTTCGTCAACTAAAAACTAAAAGCTCTCGTCACAAACGTGATATTTTGCATTATCCTGTTGTTCTGTAATCGGTTTTTGCTTATGATTTATGGGAATTATAAACTTTTGACTGGAATTAAATCCTCTATGTTATGCAACAGGTGTGGCGACTCTAAAAACAAAATTACCCTAAAACTATAAATGTAGATCGAGAAAAAATGACATGTACTTAATTGTGTCTCCAAAGCAAGAGCTAATCGGTCATTCTTGATGGTGATTTTTGAATTCAGCATGTGGAAGTACATAAGAATAACCTGTTTTTTTAGCTCGAAACATTTTCACTCTTGGGCAGTTTTATATCTAAGTTTATAGGTACAGATACTATTCGGAAATGATAATTTGATTAATTGTTATTCGCAAAAAGCAAAATGAAGATATCGCTATTATTACATCACATAAATAATATTCAAACAACATTTAACACCTATTAATTTTAGTTATTTACAGTTTTTTTTAATAATTATTGCGAGAATCACAGTTCAAGTAGTGCCCTCTCTCGAGCACGCCGGCTACTATAAAGTCGCCGACTTCAAATACCATGTTATAAACGCAACAATTAGAAACCGAATAGCGTTTTTTAGACTGTAAAATCGTGACATGTAAACCGTACCATCCACAAACAGTGTTTAGAAATTTTGCCGAAAGCTGGGCAGTAAATATTTCACGGAGCAGTGCTGCTTTCTCTTAAATTTTCTGCACTGGTTTCGTCGATCGGCTTACAATTATAAATTGCTAAGCAGTACAGCACAATTTAGAAGAGCGAATTCCGTTACTAACGGCCGAGAGGTTAGTTATTCAATTGCGAGAACGAATTTGCTGCATTTTTCACGTGAAAACGGCAAAACCTACCTACGTCTAGTCAAAGGTTACGTCGATTTTAGCCTACTTAATCGCATTTACAGACGTGCATAACACCGAAGTTATTTTAGAAGACATCATTACATCTGCAGTGCTATTTACGGCTGATTAAATTGATGAATATGAATTATACAAAATGTCCGCACTTAATTAATTAGTTATAACTGATCCGAATTACTAATTAGTAATGTTACTAATATGACATAATAACACATAGTGGTGTATAATAGAATAACATATCATAAATTAGCATAATGAAACTGCTTCTTATTGATAAAAAGTAATTATGTGTTGCTTAAGTTAGTTGCATAAATTAAATACCTATACCGTTTTTTATCGCCTTAGGTTATATAAATAGAAAAAGATTAAAATTAAAAATTTTATTAAGACGGCAGTTTTTGCTTTAACGAAAGATTATTTAAACTGTGCATTGTGGTACAGTTGCCTGCAGAAAAAAGGAGGACAAACTATTTTTTTCTATGTGAATCTGGTTTCCATTCATACATGTCAATACCTTTACATTTTATTGACATCTTCTGTTTGACTTGTCACTTATGTAACAAATTGTGTTGTTAAAGTGAGAGTTTTATTATAATGCTAAGAAAATTGTGTAATCAACAAAAATTTCAAATTATTTCTAGCTGCAAAAAGGACGAACAATTAGAGGAGTAGCGTTAATTTTCGGAGTTAATAAAAGCATCGTACAAAATGTCAAAAACCCTTGAGAGTAAGTACAAACAATTAATAGAAAACAAGGAAGCGGTAGAAGATCATGATACCTCTCTAGTGAGTGGCTTTCTTAAGAGAACATCCATTTTCTTTTGCATTAGATGCATTTGTCACCACTCATTTTCCGGGTTCTCGGTCAACAGCCTACAGAAGAATTCAAATATCAGACATAAGAAATTATAAGTAAACAAAGTTAGCATGTAAGATAACACTACATTTAAAGCATAATGTAGATTGTATTACCTCTGGTTCTTTTCCTTCATTTTAAATTCTATATTTGAATTTTCTCCATGAATTCCCGCCAAGTTAATTTTGACGTCATTAATAATATTTTCCAAATCTTCTTCCCACTCTAGAGAAGAAATAACGTCAATAGGCAAAGACTATGTAGTTAGCCCAACCCTGGGCTCGATGCCAAACATAGTCTTATATGGAGTTTGCTTTATGCCTGAATGAAACGCACGGTTTTAAACTGTACAAAAGATAGACCTTCTGATCATTTAACTGTGTTATTATGGGACATCCACGCAGCAATCATATTTACAACATATTAATTGGCTCGTTCAACTCAGCTTTGGCTCTGATGTGAGGCGTGGCTTACCGTATACAATTTTAAGTTCTGGCCATAAAGACTTAAATCCGTTTATAAGACAGTTGGCAAATTCTCTGCCATTATCAATATGTAAATACACGGTGCTCCGGACGTCAAATATATTTCGTTTATTTTAAATATTTCTAAAATAAACTTGGTTAGATGATCTTCATAAGCCATGCTGAATTTATATTTCCCATCTGCTTGACTTTGCATATCAATAAGATCTACTTGGCATTGCCTGTATAACTCATTGTGCAAGCTGGTTTAGAAACTAATCCCTTCTTCTTCTTAGATTTTTTTACTATTGCAGACTTCATACATTGACAGGAACAAATTAATTATTTTAGTAGTAATGTTGACATATTTTCTACTTGTTTCCATTGCTAAGTGAGCTGCTTCGATTACATCGAAAATGTCTTCAACTGGCAGGTAATACAATATTTCATCACTCCTGGGCTTTGCTATTTTTCGCTGAACGCCGCCCATTTCTATTATATCAAAACGGTTGTTAAGGAAACTTCCTATTTTGAAAGTACCATAAAATAAAACTAAATTTCAGTTCAAATACACATTTATTTATTTTCGGTGTGCGCCGACATTTCGGAGCCGCTCTGCATCGAACATAAGATATACAGCATATATACGAGTACATGTGAATCGCTCGAGAAGCTATATGGCCCCTACATATACGCACATGCCAGACACTGCCGTCCGTACGTATACATAGGAGGCCTTGCATCGCCTTCGGTGTACAGTCGTGTAGCCCTGTCGGCACACAATAAACTCGGCCGCTGAGACTGTATACGCCCGAAAGCAAGCTCCGCATCAGTATTCTCACAATATTTGTAAGTAAAAAAATACATTAAGTGACAATATAATTAAAAGTTAAAAAAACAAAACATACATTACAAAAATATAAAAACACATCAAAATAAAGAAAAACATTCATATATAGAACAAGAAACAATAATATAAAATAAAATATGTTAAGTTCTTAACAACGGTTCACGCGTTGAAACAGCGATGAAGTTTTCTTCGATGCCAGTTAACTTATTTTATTTCCTAGAATAATTCTTCATATACCTCTCTATTCATTACAGTGTATTTACAGACAATTTGGAATCCTCACTATTTAGTACGTGATGAGAAGTAACCAATCAGCGCATAGATCATTCATCGACCTATTCTTGCTGAGTAGTTGTACTGTTATGCCTGTAGTTACAACGGGCTCTAACTGAAAGCTGCAGTAATTAGCCGAATTAAAATTTGAATTCTTGTATTTCCTAGAAAGAAGGCGAAATTACAAATGCTCGTAGTTATTTCACATTCTTACTAGTAAGTACACGTAAAAACGTATTGCGACTATTTACGGTAACAAATATATAAAGATTCTTCTCCAGATCTTCCAGATTTTTTTTCGGCTAAAAACATTCAGTTGAATTATTTCTATCCCGGGAGAATAACGAACAAAACATTTTTTATTTATTAGATAGATATAATGAAACGGCAAGGAACTCAGAGCAGGATGTACGAGTACATTTATAATCGCATTAACAACATAATGCAGTCCCGATTGGCAGTTATATTGTTTATAAAGCAGTAAAATTAATTAAAACACTTCCATAATTTGCATTGGCGAAGATTTGTATTCAAGTCTGAAACTTCTATAAAATTAAATAAAAATCACATGAGGTCAACTTCACATTCATTGACTGCACTCGCTGTTTAGAAATACCCTAAAGATATATGTATATGTAAATTAAATTTTCTCTATTTTTTAAATTATCACCTTTTCATTTTACTTAATTAAACATACCTCATTGGCACAAACATGGAAAAACAGAAGATTAAAAAGACTAAATTTTGAGTGATATCTAATTAGTGAATGAATTATTTTTTTATAAATAAATCATTCAGGATGTGTGTTATTATTTAGTATTATAATTGTATGGCATTTCACTGGGGACTTGGTGATTGTCGATTGTTTAATTACCCCTGCCATATGCATACTCACTATCTTAATTGCAAACAGTCGAAGGCTACAATAAACGATACACATTCAAATGTATGAACACAATTACTGAAATGCCGTTACACATTTGATTAAACGTTACATGAATTAGAGATGATGGCTAACTTTCACAAGAAACCGCTCTGGCATTTCTATTTCGATAGACTGCTCTAATTGTGGAATTTTCGATGTAGAAATTTAAAAATCATTAATATATGTTCGCTAGTTAGAATAGCATGTTTGAATAACTTACTATACCTATTTTCCTAAAGGTAAAAACGCACAAAATTAAGATTATCAGTGAGATTCAAAATTAATAATTCAAAAAATTCTAATGCCGAAAAAACAAATAAAACATGATGTATTGAGTAATTTTTTATATTGATTTTGTTTTCTAATATCTTATACTGGAAAACTTTGGTAAAGTATTATATCTGGTTGAGAAATGTGAGATTTGCTTGTCTTTTTGTACTTCAATGTTTTGTAAAAAAAATTGATATGTTTTCTTTTTCTTTTTTATTTATGTTATCTAAGTGTGCTTTTATGTTTACCAATATTAAGACTATAGGTACATTGTTTTTTTTTATTGTTTATGTAATCTGTTTCTATTGCAAAATTTGGACTTAACTTAATATTTTTACTACTTCAACAGGTATGACACTATCTGATAAATTAGTTATCCAATAATCACTGAAATTGAAATTTTGAACTTGGCTCCTGTTAACACCTTTTCTAAGTTGTAGAGTTTTTATTTTTTTTGGCACTTGATTTTTATATTGTTGAAAAAATGAATACAATCTGCAAATGCATTCCTATATCTAATAATTCATTTTGTTTTTGATGGAAGTAATGTATGAATTTATTTTTGAATCTAATAAATGTATTTCTTTCGTTGCGTCCCTAATTATATAAACAGACTGCGTGAAATTATCTAGGCACCTTATTCCGTAATTTATTGCCAAGTTTGTTATCACTAGGACGTGGACATGACCAGTTTAAACTACGACGAAATTACATCGGAGCAAAGAAATAATGTAAACAACACACGCTTGCGAATAGCACTAATTCATATGGTGAACTGCAACATCTGTTTACACCCGAGAAGTGCCCGAGAATGAGAGCAAAAAATGCCCATAAAATAAGGAATTTATGAGTAAAATCCTTTTTTCATCGGCGTAGATAGGAGCGTGAGGGGTTTTTAAAATTTATTATCTTTATCTTATATTTCGCAAGAGAAATAAAATTTTCATTCATTCATCATTAGTTTCGTTTTTTCATTGTTTTGACTGTTAATTTTTGTAATAGTCTGTTTAATACCGGTTTATTGAATCGACTTCTCCCAATTATCTAGACGTGAGTGTGCACTGGATTTCGTTTAGTTTCAATAACATACGCGCACATTTTTAGTTATCATTTATTTAGATCTAGAACGTTGTTTATGTTACTTTTTCTGATATGAAAATGAATTGTCAGTGATTCCTAAATTTATTACAAAGTCTGTAAAATATCGTTACAGAATGCCAAAATATCGCACGTTCGTCACTTAGCTTTGCTAAAACATATACAGAAATAGTTTTTATGCAGAGAATTTCGATAGTTTACAAAATTTCGTTACATGTTTATTTAAATGACGATGCTCGAAGTATTTCTGAGTGCAAGGAACTAACACAAATCCCAAATTTAAAAAATCAGTTGTTATTCCTTCAGGAACACTTTGGAAATTTGCCTAAACTAATCACATATTTTGAAAATCGAAACCTGAAATTAAAAGATGCATTAACCACATTAGATGTGGGCTATTAATAATTTCAAAAGTATTCCAAGTGACTTCGGACGTGGCCTTCGGCAAAAGTTAGACGCAGCTTTTAATAGAATCCAGATTTAATAACATTGCGTCAATTATGTATGCGAAATACGCGGAAATAAAAGAATATTTCCAGTACGCACCTATAACCAGTTGCGATGTAGAAAGGACGTTTTCTATCTACAGGGATGTACTTAATTCAAAGAGAACAAATCTTACAGAAGAAAAAATTAACAAATAATAAGGTATTTTGTATTTTATAGATCACCAGCCACTTGATATCCAATTATATAAATAAAATGAAAACCTCTTTAAAAATACAACATTTCAATAGTGCGCCCATGGGAGATGGGTCATCAACCGTTCGTGTCCGCGCCCTAGTTATCACTAATTTCAGTGTGTGATTTTAGCTTGAACAAAATGTTATGACTAGACCCTCCCGTTTACAAATGACAAGAAAGATTTGTTGTTTATAAATTTATCATGTTTACTTTTTAGTTTCACTAGGTTCTTTTTCTGTTGTAGGATTCTTGTTCTTGCTTTACTTTCTTCCAATTCCATGCCTCGTTCGATGTCACCATTTTCACCCACTGTTTAAATACAACTATTGAAACTTCAAAAACACAGTTCTTGAATATATATCTTGTCTCTCTATATAATGTAATTTAACGAGGTTTTCATTGGTTTAGCAGTCCATTCCCATTGATGTATGAATTAACAATAAGTCAATAGGTTCAAATAATAGACAGTGTTTAGTCTTTTCAACAATTTATTTTATTAATTGTTTTCTTCAGTTATGTATAAATATAAAAAGGATTTTATCATCATAATGCAGCTGCAAAAAACCGCAAGTTTTAAATTAAATACGTTCTGAAACCTTATCTAAATACAAACAATAAATATCCATCATTTTTCTAAAAACAATTTATAAAGCAAAGACTAAATTAGTTTTACAATAATAACAGGCACAGAAGTAAAAGAAACTATGTATCTCAACCCACATACATACCTGTCCTTTACGTTAGGGGATTGATAGAAAAAATCAATAATGTCATTAAACCCTTTCATTTCAAAAATAATATTACAGGAAAATCATTATAGACCAGATTTTAAAAGACCCAGTATCTCTTTTAAAACAGTCACATGTGTGTGGTATACAGTATCCCTTGCGATAATTGTGATAAAGTTTATATAGGAGAGACTAAACAACTGTTGGATGAGAGACTCAAAGGTTCACTAATATGCGAAGAATTCCATGGCTTTAAAAACACTGAATTTAATTTTTCAAGACATAACATTTTTTCTCACCATGGCTTGCGTTTTCATAAAGAAATAAACACACGTGCGATGTAATTCTTTCTGTTCTAGGCCGGTCAAAGCAGATCGTTGTCGTACTGACAAAGATTCAACATGTCTATAATAAATAGTATACAGAAATCTCATGAATAGTTGGAATTGAAAATTAAAGAAAAACTACAGTGATGTTTTTAGATAAGGTTTCGGGAACGTTATAGTATTTTTTGTACTCGCTTATCAAAACCTGTCATTTCACGATTCGATTTGCGTGTGTAAAAAGTCACTTTAAACACGAGTGCGTAAAAGTAAAGTTGGTACTTCGTAGAACTTGATTAATTTAGTGACATTTTAAAATCATAAATCCCTAACCTTAATAATATGCTACCCAGTTCGTTGTTTTTCTATGAAAATAAAAGGAAATGAAATAGAAATTGTTATATTTGGAAGGTATGTAATTCAATGTCAGAACAGCAACAAATATTATATAAATTACCATTATTCATTCTTTTGAGAAATTGAAACGGAATAATTATTAAAAATTTTGATTGGGCAATTTTGACAACCAGAGATTGATACCCCAGGGATTAACTGGTTTGTTTGAATTGATCTTGATTGCGAAGGTAGAGTAACGTTGATTGTATTATTACATATATCTTGTATTTGAGATGTCGAACAAGTTGCAGGAGTCGATATCTCTAACGGGGTCATTGTTTTAGCCAACTGAATTCTACTATGCAGAGAATTTTCGATATATCCTTCTGCAACCGTAGTTGAATTCCATCCACCATGCCTTTTAATTGAAAGCAATTCACCTCCTTGGTTTGCAAACAATGTCGCGGAACTCCTTCGGAAACAGTGACCTGTGAAGTTACTTGCGCTATCAAGCTGAAGGTACTCAGCTATTCGCACTGGAATTTCACCAATTGTATTAAGACCAACAGGTGAACAAACACACTTGCCATTGCGATATGTTAAAAAGAATCGCTGCTGGCTGTCCGGTCTTAAATTTGCATATTGTCGAATTAATGCAATCCATTCGGGCTTAATGATTGCAAATGTACGGCTGTTACCTGTTTTAGTTTCTGGAATTGTTACGATAATTAAATTCGATTTAAATTCTATGTCTCGCAATGACATTTTGCAAAGTTCTTCACATCGACACGCTCCAGAAATACCCAATATTAATACAGCCTATAAATACATATAGTGTTGTATGGAATTTAAATATACGGAAATGACTTTACCTTCATTAGTAGGAACAAAGAATTTGGTGCTTCAACAATAAATTTAGTAATTTGTTCTTCGGTTAATACTGCTGATTTTTTAGGCTGATGTTGCTTCGTTATCTGTTTTAAATACGCTATGAGTTTTGCATATTTAGATATATCCGTATTATCATATATTATTAAGCATGATTTTAACATAGAATATGTGGACCATAATGATTTATTTGATTGTAAATTTTGAAAATAAACTAATAAACAATTTTCGGAGTATTTTTGTATATTTTTAGATCTAGCCCAAGTTACGAATTTAGTATAAGTGTTTTTGTATACGTTTTTTGATTTTATGGGTAATAAATTATCCACTGCAATATTGGCAGCTTCGCGAATTTCAGGCGGTGTACATTGCATTTCATTATCAGAATTCATGTTGTTGGTGAGGTTTTTATTTTGTATGGAATTTTTTGAATTTGATAATTTTAAATTAAATGTCATGACTTCAAATAATCAATACTGCCAACTCAATTTTTTTAATTAATATCAAGAGATTAGTAGTGTGTCATAAACGATAACGTATTTAACAATATGTATTATTGCCTTTCGGCTCGCGTTTTAAACTGGTCACTCATTCGCGAAATATGATTTCACGCACTTGGTTCGAAAATAACTATTTTCGCAATTTATTTTTACGTGCTGTTTTTTACAGTTGCATTGCGATGATAAAATCTTTTTATATTTACGCATATATTGATGAAGATAATTAATAGAATAAATTTCTGAAACATTAACTTTCATTTTTACGTATTGACTTATTGTTTATGTATACATCAATGGGAAAAGGCCGCTAAAGCAAGAGAAAGCTCGTTTACAAAACTTAAAAATACAATTATTGCTTGTACGCATTAATTCATATCGTGGATAGATGTCGCGTTTGTTGACGGCCTCTATGAGATGTTGTTACGGTCTTGTTAATATTTAGGCTTCATTTTGCGCTAACTATAGTACGTAGACTAATTATACCATTTCAATTAGGTATCTTTGACAGGCGGATATTTTTAAGTTAAGTAATTTTTATGTTGAATCAGGCCGAGAAGTGAATTGCAACAAAAAGTACAAATTATATTGTTTCATATAAGTAAGTTTCTCTTTGGAAATATGTTATAGCACGTGTAATTTAATTATGATAATCCTATAAGAGTGACAGTGTGTACATACAGGTCTTTCAGTCCGATACATAGAAGAAATTCGTTAAAAATAATTTATTATATTTAAGCCTTAACTGTGTCTGGTACACATAAAATTAATTAGAACAAAACTCGAATGATATAAAATGCAAATGTTATTGCAAAATTTTCTTTAAATATTTCGTTAACAGGATTCAAACAATAATTTGAAAAATAGAATAACCTATTTAAGATCAACACAATCTCAACAGGCATACGGAAGTTTGTGAGACTAGAAACAATTCATATCGGGTAGTTTTCAAAATGTAGTTGTAAGAAGCAATATTCATAATTACAGCTGTTGCGTGAAGTGTAGTAGGTACTTGATTTTAGCTTAATTTGTTGAAGCAGAGTAAGAAATCAGCAAGGTACATTTTGAAACAGAAAATTAACAAGAATGTCGAATTACGATTAAGTTAAAAGAAACTAAGTCAACATGCGACTAACTTGCCGTCTTCAGTATAAAATCAAAAAAAGAGTGTTAATCGTAGCGGTGGAAGACAATTAACTTTACCACATGTACAATGAAAATTTTACATTTATTAAAGAATTGATAACAGTAATTATTTTCCATATCTATTGAATTGAAAGTGTGCATTAGGGTCTTTGCAACTAACGAGCAATCCATAGGTAGGTTAGCAGTAACTATTCGACCACCGGCTTGGGTGTTTGTAATGCGTTCAGAAATAATATTTACGAGTTGCAAGCATTTGTTTTTCTTTTTCCTTTCAGTAAATGCAGAGAATTATTCCCGTTCTAGTAATAAGACGGCTTTTATTGCAGACTAGATTGCAACGTGTTCGCAGCTAAACATTAAATGTAAAATCTGGTGGAGAGAAGTGGGAAGATCGGAGAAAATCGTTGCATTGCCGGGATTGGTGACGGACAGTAGCGGTGCCATGTTGCCACGCATTACTTGTATACGTATAAATCGCACGTAAACATTGAATCCCTATACCTAATGAAAATTTACACATACAGTAGAATACTACTATATTGCGTGTGTTGTATCTCGATAGTGTGTAATTTTTCGTCCCAACTAAGAGAGATAGAATTGGTCACATTGCCTGTTCTGCGTATGCGTCAACTCAAAATGTCCATTTTGAAATTTACGAAATGACAGATAAACAGAAAACATAATTATAACCTCTGATTTAAATTGACATCTATAGCTATAATATTACTGAAAGCATACGGAAAGTTGTTTTTTATAAAATCCAGTTTTGTGCAAGTTTACTTCATCGGTGAATTTGTAGAATTACCCAGAGAATACGAGATAGAATAAATAAACGATATGAACGCTTGATTCCAGTGAATTATTAACAGAAAAATTTGTGAAAATTTATGACTTCTGCGTTGATTTATACGTGCTTACTGAAATATGTGAAATTATATTATTAAATGTAAATTTCGATTAACAGAAAAGATTTTGAACAGAAAACACATAAATTAATGTTTTATATACACAATCGAATATATACAGGTATGTTTTATACAGGGTGTCCAGAAATTCTCCTGACAAATGAAGACCGGAGATTCCTCAGATAATTTTAAGACAATTTAACTCAATTCACCCTAGTCCGCAAATGCTTCCTAAGGGAGCTAGAGCTCTTTGAAGATGTCGCCTTGTAATTAGTTTTTTTTTAATATCTCCCGAACGCTTCTATTTAGAAAAACAAAAACTGGTATGCTTATTTATCCTCCAGAGATGAATCGATTCCATCAATTGCGAATTTCTAGTACCGGTCATAGGCGTCCGTTTTGGGTAGGTAAAAGGTTATTTTAACACATAACTTTTTTGTCTTTAACTTTTAAGCATTTGTGACACTAGAATATTAAATATTCAGGTATTCTAGTACTAAAAGGTACTCTTACTTTAAGTCGGTAGGATACACCGTTTTCTAGAAAAATCGATTTGAAAATTTTTCGTTTTTTCGTCATTTCATCTTTCGTCATTTCAACTTCGCGAACTGACAACAATTTGACAATTAAAAACGTAGGTTTTATTTCTGTAGGCAGTTCAGAGCGAACTAGTGCAAAAAAAAATAAATTGAATTTCAATGACGAAAAAACGAAAAATTTTCAAATCGATTTTTCTAGAAAACAGTGTATCCTACCGACTTAAAGTAAGAGTACCTTTTAGTACTAGAATACCTGAAAATTTAATAATCTAGTGTCACAAATGCTTAAAAGTTAAAGACAAAAAAGTTATGCGTTAAAATAACCGTTTACCTACCCAAAACGGACGCCTATGACCTTAGGAAGCATTTTCGGACTAGGGTGAATTGGGTTAAATTGTCTTAAAATTATCTGAGGAATCTCCGGTTTTCGTTTGCCAGGAGAGTTTCTGGACAGCCTATATATGTCAGATTGTATTACATTTTAACATATAGTTCTGCTATGTATTTTTAAGCTTAAAAATGCAAGTAAAATTACTTAAATTACTGTATTTAATATTTTGGCTATATATAAGAATAAAACAATATCTATTTTATATTTGTATACGTATGTACATTATTCAATATAATGTCGCATAATCAACAATGTAAAAAACTCATTAAATTCCTGTTGTGTTCGTGTATTTAATTCTGTGTCGAGATACTGAAACATGAATGTTTTACCAAAATCATGAAATTAGGTAATCACCATTACATTTTTGTGATTGAATATAATTTTTATTATTAACATTTTTCTTAAATTTAGAATGGTTAAGCCATTCATGAAAATAAAAACGTGATAAAACGTTATTTACGCCCATAGGGTAGCAAAGAATATAAACAAACAATTACTCTGACACACTTGAATTTCTTTAGTGTATGTAATAGCACATTCGTAATCAATATATTTTTCTTGATGTCTATGTCTGAAAAACTAAGATGAGTAGAAATGAGCCTTACAAATAATTTATATTATTGCTTGAAAAAAGGTATGTTGATGTTGTATTTGATTCAATAATTACATCAATGAGCAAATTTCAAAATATTTGTATGAATTAATTTATGAAATGATAAAAAAAAATTATAGAATGTAACAATATCATAAAAACAGGAATACTGTTTAATGCCGTGCTTACCTTGCCGTTCATAATACTGCACTATTTACTTCCACAATGTTGGGAGAAGTTCAGAAGAACTCACCACACATTGTCTTGGCAAAATCCAAAATGAATATTATCTTTATATTATAAATAAAACATATTTTATTGTAAATTAAAATATAAAGTACAAGGTACATATTCTATTTGTGCTTGATTACAATTTAGTGACAGAAATTACGATACATATTGTGCAAAGTACAAATTGAAAACACGATTCCAATGAATATGTCCATAATTCATCTCGCAATGTTCCACTGCGAAAGTGCGACATTACAATAAGAATATCCTGTTGTATCGTAAAAGGCATGGTATACCAGGTATTGTCGTGAAAAAGTCAGAAAATCGACAATAAATCAATGAAAATACCGAAAACACAGCTAACAAATACAAGACACTTCAATACGTTATGATTTTGACATTTGACATGTAAATTTAATATGGGCAATTCACGGAAGTAAATATTTCCTAGTTTTTGATAATAGTGGGACTTTTTTATGACCAACCCAGGACAGTTCAAAATGATCTCTTTGTATTACTTATCTATTAGATAAAGTGCGTTGCGATATTTTTAATGATATGTGAAAGTGTTAATAATTAACAAAAGAAATAGAAACAGAAAAATAAAAGAAGAATACCGGTAGCTCAAAGACAGACGGGTGATCGCAATTGTCGCAGGCATTTATTTATACTTCATGAAAAAAATTGCGTCTATGTCAGAAATAAACGGAGCATCGTTTGCTGTACAACAAAAAATGACACAAAACTCAATCACTAGAGACAGTTCGAACAATGACTTAGCGTGAAGACTATTTCTATTCACGTATGCGGTTAATACGATTAACATAAAATAGCGATTGAAAGTGCTTCACGTGTTCCGATTTTTCAAGAACTAAAAATCCTTGAAGTTATCTATTTTCAAAATCTAACATGATTTCATTCAGATTCCTTTTCGCACTGATATGTAATGCAGTGCTAAACACAAGCAGATTCAAATTACAATAGAACAAACTTGCAATTCAAGCATGATTACCTCCAGCAAAATTCTCGCTTTTAATATCGACTATAAATATGTAAGTTGTTATGTAAAGCATAAATGTAACTAATAAGAAGTAAGCTGTAACTGACATCAAGACTTATGGATAACTATATTTGGCGAAACCTCAATAATTATTTATAATAGACGCAGAACCGATCGTGCAGAAAAACGAACCAAGGTTCTAACATTTTTAACCTTGACTGGAACCGTAGCTGCAATAAAGACAATTAAGGCAGATAAAGTTAATAAATTAAATATTGTCTAATGAAAGACAGATTATAAGTGACTCTAAAGTACCTACTACCTTATACATTAATGCATGAAGAAATCGAAAAGAACAAATAGGTTTATTTCGTAATTACTTTTAAAATATATTCACAGCGTATGTGTTACTGCAAAAACATGACAATACAAATGAATGCGAAAGTTGTTACTCGGGTAGCAATGTGAAGGGCATGATTACTCTATAGATATTTTAATAATCAAGTAAAGTGAAGAAATATATTTATTTTGTCTATCGTACTTTGGTTTCCAAGAATGGTGAATGTTCAATAAATATAGTAGTAGTATTTGCAACTGATATTGCGTCATTTATAGAAATATATAAAAAAAGAATAGAAATGTAATACACTTATCTATCATTGAATACATTCTAATCATTTTATTTTTCATCACCTCATCAATTTTCTCACCCTCTCTCTCTTCCTCCCCCCCCCTCCACTCTCTCTCTCTCTCTCCCTCTCTCTCTCTGAACACGATAGTGGGTCTTTTGCGTTTATCGAAAAGTGTTTTTTTTTTGCCAATTTGCAATTCATACTTTCGAGACAGATACGAGGAGTCGTTCTTATACAGGGTGTCCAGAAACTCTCCTGACAAACGAAGACCGGAGATTCCTCAGATAATTTTAAGACAATTTAACCCAATTCACCCTAGTCCGAAAATGCTTCCTAAGGTCATAGGCGTCCGTTTTGGGTAGGTAAACGGTTATTTTAACGCATAACTTTTTTGTCTTTAACTTTTAAGCATTTGTGACACTAGATTATTAAATTTTCAGGTATTCTAGTACTAAAAGGTACTCTTACTTTAAGTCGGTAGGATACACCGTTTTCTAGAAAAATCGATTTGAAAATTTTTCGTTCTTTCGTCATTAAAATTCAATTCATTATTTTTTGCACTAGTTCGCTCTGAACTGCCAACAGAAATAAAACCTACGTTTTTAATTGTCAAATTGTTGTCAGTTCGCGAAGTTGAAATGACGAAAGATGAAATGACGAAAAAACGAAATATTTTCAAATCGATTTTTCTAGAAAACGGTGTATCCTACCGACTTAAAGTAAGAGTACCTTTTAGTACTCGAATACCTGAAAATTTAATAATCTAGTGTCACAAATGCTTAAAAGTTAAAGACAAAAAAGTTATGCGTTAAAATAACCGTTTACCTACCCAAAACGGACGCCTATGACCGGTACTAGAAATTCGCAATTGATGGAATCGATTCATCTCTGGAGGATAAATAAGCATACCAGTTTTTGTTTTTCTAAATAGAAGCGTTCGGGAGATATTAAAAAAAAACTAATTACAAGGCGCCATCTTCAAAGAGCTCTAGCTCTCTTAGGAAGCATTTTCGGACTAGGGTGAATTGGGTTAAGTTGTCTTAAAATTATCTGAGGAATCTCCGGTCTTCGTTTGTCAGGTGAGTTTCTGGACACCCTGTATATTCCCGGAATAGGCGCAAAACAAAGTTTTGAACAGCAATAAATTTATTTTTAAATATAGCGCTCTTGAAGCATGTATTACATCGTTTTAATAATATCTCTAATCTATTATAAAAGAATTCCTTTGCTTTGTCTGGAAAATACCTTTCAAAAGCCACTATAAGTTCGTCATCGTCAATAAATGTATTCCCCTTAGAGTTCTTTTGAGATTAGGAAACAGAAAATAGTCGAAGTGAGCGAGATCTGGAATATTAGGTGGATAGTCTATTTCTGTGAAGGCACATTCGGCAACGGCAGCTTTTGCAAGTCTTGATTTGTGGACTGGTACATTATCGTGAACCTTGCGTCAGTTTTCCATGCTTTTTCGCTTTAATAGAATCTCTTAGGCGATGTATGAATCTTGCGTAATACTCTCCTGATACCGTACTACTTTCACGTAGATAATCAATCAATAGTATTCTTTGACAATCCCAAAAAATCGTTGCCATTATTTTTCCTGCAGAAGGGGTGACTCTAAACTTCTTGGGAGGACTGGAACTCAACATACCACTGCATAGATTTTATGTTTTGATTCAGGGTCAAAATTATGGACCTGGGTCTCATCTGCTGTGACAAGTCGATTGATAATTAAACCTGGTTTGTCTCCACAAAGCGCAAAATATTGTTCACACGTCTCTATCCGCACAAGCATTTGGAATTGCGAAAGCATTTGCAGAACCCATCTGGCCACTAACTTTTGTCATTCCAAGATATTCGTGTAAAATTCTGAAAACCGTGCTTTCTGAAACTTCCAAGGAAGCTGCTATTGTCGCTTCTTTAATCTTGCATCCTCCAGTACCAAACACTTGTTTTTTTTTTCAATAACATTGCTGGTGATCACATCAACAGACCGACCTGGACGAGGATCATCGTCCAGTCATTCTCGATCATATTTAAACAATTTTGACCATTCGCAAATAGTCGACTTTGAAGGACAATCATCCCCGTATACAACGAACATTTCTTCACGAATAATCTTTGTTTTGTTAAGAATTTTATAACTGCTCGATATTCAAGTTTGTGCATTTTTTTAGATATTAAAACTAATAATTTTGCAATTGTTTGGTAAATTGCCATAGTCGTTACCAAGGCATGTATGATAATAAAACATTATAATAAAAAAATATATTAAAATTGATAAATGTCTAGTTCGGGAATATAAAAACGACCCCTCGCATATTTAAAGTATTTACAGTTTAATTTTGAATAATTTTTGTATAAAACAAATTTTAAAATTTGAACGGGAAGTAACACTTCACCGAACATAACTGCAGCTGCCAAAACAAATACCAGAAAGCGTACTCAATATTTGAAGATTGGTGCAATTCTATAAAAGTCACAGTAGTCACAGAAGACCTTTTCCACGTTTATTTAGCAGAGAAGACGAATAATTATAAATCTTCGACTTTGCGTTTTTTTTGTACTTGAGCATTTTCTCCAATAACATGTATTGTTAAAATAGCAGAGATATCATCAGTGATGAGTTTTATATTTTCCCTAAAATATTAGTGTCATATTGATCCGCTTTTTCCAATTCCGATTGAAATACTCAGTTCACTAAGTCTAAGAATAAATTATCATCTCTAATCGGCGTTTTTCAATGCGAAAAAATACGCCGGTTATCTAAGCAGTGTTTAAGGATTTATTGTACGAGTTGGCAATATATTTGCTGGTGCATTTAATCTAAATTAAGATATTTTGTTCTAGCAATATTGGCGCCATTTTCTATATTTGAGTTTGATGTTCGTGTCTTTTATCCTTTAGTCCAATCGAATTAGGATTTGACCATGCAAAAATGGAAAATAGCGACTTTCCTGCGCGAATCGATGGGGGTGGGGGGTAGCAGTCTATATTTAGATTTTCGGGAATCGCAACACATTGCTTTAGCTAAAGTTGTTAGAAATTAAATTTTCTAGAATTTTGGATCTTATCGTTTTTGCCCTGGCATCGATATTTTTCGATAAAGACCTGATACTACGGAGTGGTGATGGAAGAAAACAAATCATGGACAAGAACCTGTCCCTACAACGGCCGATCCAGCACCAGAATTTTTGCTGAAGGCAATTTCGTACAAATGCAAAAGACGTGTGTGGTTGTCGCAGAGCGGGACGTATGCTACAACTGCGACGTAGAAACGTGCGACAACTTGGTCGCAATTCGAGTGTTGCTCGATGAAGATAACATCTCTCCTGAGCTTTGGGACGAAGACATCGATGTATACGAGGAAAAATCAGATGACACAAACTTAGCAGGACCATCGGCTAAACGTTCGAAACAGGCATAATTCTAATTTTGCAGGGCTTTCAAAAGTGTACTTGAGAAAAAGTAATTAATTTTATATCGAAATTTCTTTAATCAAAAGAGGTTTATTAAGAAAACCTTGTTTTCAAATTGAATTACACGGTTTCATCTTAAATAATATGTTCTGGAGGAATCGGCGTGAGCTTTACAGTGCCAGTAATAATTATTTATACCAATCTACCTATTCTATTGAGGACAACCAGCTCAGGCGGGTGGACAGCATAAAGGACCATGGCGTGTTCTTTGACACACATTTGAGCTTCTCCAGTCATATATATTTCATTTGCAATTCAGCTTCAAAGGCTTTGGGCTTTGTTTTGCGCAGTTGAAGTTTTTTAAAAATCCACGGCTTCTGAAAACTTTGTATTTCAGTTTTGTCGTCAGTAAGCTGGAATATGCATCACAAGTATGGTCACCTCAGTACATATATCTACAACTAGCCACTGAGAGAGTGCAGCGGCGATTCCTGAAATACTTATCTTTCAAGGATACGGGAATTTATCCGGAAAGTGGCATCGATTACAATCACTTACTGCAAGCACATGACCTCTAGTCACTGCGGGATCGCCGAGAGTTTCATGGTGCACGCTTCATATGGAAGCTATGTAATGGAATAATTGACTGCCCACATCTCCTATCATGCTTAAACTTTCAGATTCCCAGGATTTCCTCTCGCTCCTCCTCCGCGTTTTGGTTGCCCTTTTCGAGGACTAACCTTCTTCGGGGATCGCCACTTGTCACCATGTGTCGTGCTGCGAACTTATATTACGAAGATATATTTTTTGTTTCTAATTCAGCAAGCAATGCATAATTCTTCAACTTTATATATAAATATATGTATCAGAAAAAGAAAAATATTGGGTATAATCCGCTGTAGAGCAACCGTAGACACAATTAGTCAGAAACACGTGTCTACGGTTGCTCTACAGCGGATTATACCCAATATTTTTCTTTTTCTGATATTTTATGTATCCGCAATAATTTCTTATTCTTTCATAAATGTATGTATATAGTTATAAATTGTTTATATTACAAATAAGAATATGATTGATTTGTTTTGTATTAATGTACGTTACTTTTTTGTCCTATAATTTATTTGATACTGTTGGACTAAATAAATTATTATTATTATTTATTATTTAACTCCAGTCAACTTTACAAGCATGTACTTCCAAACTTCTTCAGCTTCTGTAGAATTTCTTCCGTGTTTTCAATTTTATTTATAATTTTTCAATACAGTTTAATGTGTTAAGTACATATCTAGAGTGATTACAAAATATGTTGGACTAAAATGATGTTTTCGTAAGGTGCTGTTAAGTGCAACTGCAAAGAGTAAAAGAGTAAACGTAAGCATACACTGTCACAGAATATTATGATTTTCTCGAATTGAGGTAAATTCCTAGAATTTAGAATTAAAAAAACTCCCAAAACTGAATCGTCTTCATCAGAAAAGATAATATAGTCGTGGTTTTAATTAATTATGTTTCTGTAGTAAGCTAAAAGTTACACATAATTCAATATTACGTTATTTTTTAAATTATACTGTACACTTCATTTATAGAAGAAGCTATACAATGCGGGTATTTTCTGTTTACATCACTATTATCCTAGTAAAGGTTTATAATCCAAACAAACCGGATACGTCTTCTTATCGTGTGTAAAGTATATGGAGTTAAAGAAGAGATTATTTCAAAGTAATTTTTATAAAAGTTGTGTACATAGATTGACCTTTTTTGGTTTTAGGTATGATATTTGAAATGTATTCTAACGATTCATTATAGTTTAACACATAAAATACTTGTACTTTTAGATTTATAGACAATATATTTTTGTACTTACAATAAACAGTTCTTTCTTCATTATTCTGTTGAATATCTTTATGAACCTGCAAGTTTAACTATATCAATAGTACAAAGCAATATACTTCAAGGAAAGAAACAATATTTTAATTGTATCCAGCATAGAAAGTTATTTTAATCAAGGTTTTGCATATACAAGTTCAGTAAAATTCTTTGATAATATAATTTCATGTTTTTTCGAAGAATCTAAATGGGAAAAGATTAAATTACTTACTGGGTAGGTATAAATAAAATCTTTCAGAAAAGACAGCCACATTTCGTTGTAAACAGAATGTTGTATTTATTGTATATAAATCTGAAAATACAAGTATTTTGTGTGTTAATTTATAGTAAATCATTAGAACACATTTCATACATCATACCTGTCACTAAAAAAGTCAATGTATGTAGGCACTCTTTATTAAAATACTTAGAAATACTCTCTTAGTTTCTCACAATATAATGTACACTGGAGAAAAATACTTCCATACAGCAAACAATTGTCTATGAAAACTTAACTACTGTAAAAAATAAGAAAAATTTATATTCCCTAGGTTATGCGCGTGTGTAAGTAATAATCCTAATCGCTGTTTAATATTTTATCAGGTACTCGAAACACCGGTTAAAATCTCTCCGATTAACGACATTCTCACTCAGTGATTAGCGCTAATCGGTGCTGAAAACCTGCAAATTTGTACTAACCGGTACTTTAATTAATGATTATCAGCCGGCATTCCAATTAGAGTTGGAAAAACCGGTCCTTAACGTGTACAAAACATTTTGAAAGGATGGTAATTTACATGTTGGTCCTTTTTTGTTTCAGGGTTGGAAAGGATAGCTGAAGAGCTGATGGGTCGCAGGAAATGGAAACTATATCAAGAATCAACGTCGAGAAATTATCTGCAGCCGCTAAACAACAACGTGAAGAAAGTAGGGGACATACAACGGGACTTAACGGACGCAAAGAGCGAGCCGGACAGATCATCGGACAAGGAAGACAAACAGGACTTGTCAGCAAGCGAAAATTCGAGACCGAATTCGAGGCGAGGCGAGGACGAAATAAACTCCATCGTGAAGGAGCAAGGAGAGACCGAAGACCGACTCAAAGACTGGTCACCGCAGAGCAAGTGCTATTTTTGCGTGGACGGCAAACTGGATAGTGACCATAACAATCACGGGGTTTTGGTGAGTTCGACTGTGGTCAGTAAGACTTTACAAGTTATGCCGTTATTATAAGGCTATTCTAGTTATGATTAATTTAAACTCTTAAAAAACTTCAAATTAACTGTTGAAAACGTGAAGTACTCCAGTTTCGGAATTCGACTATATTCTTTCATGCAAAATTAATCAAATTAGATTTACACATTACAAAATGAAGTCTGAATATACCCAAGAAATGTTTTGTTTAAAGAGGTTAAAAATTACGGAGAATGCATATACGAGGTAACAGACCGCGCTTAATATACCGGGTGTCTGTTAAAGCTCGGCCACCGGCCATATCTCGGCAACCGTTTATCGTACAACCTCGCGGAAAAAATCTTGATAGTAAAATGGACGACGGAAATTACAACTAAAATATTTTTAAGTTTCCAAAATGATCGCAAGGGGGCGCAATTCTCAAGATAAATTAAAAATTCCATAATTTTTCATTAAATTCTAGATTAAGATAGATTAAAAAATTTACTAGCAAACTTTTTTGATGTTTTTATACAACTTTCATTTGAAACTTTTTGATCTAACTCCCATACGAAGGGGAGAGTGGAGAGGGGTATGTCTGCGCACAAAAGTAGGTATAACTTTGGTTTGCCCCAACGGATTTTAATGTTTCTGGGCTCATTAGATAGATAATTTTACAAACAATTGAAGGATCTGTAGCACGAAATTACGTGGTTTTCAAAGAAAATAACAGGGGGCGTTGTTCTCAATATATGTATATTTCTTGTTTTTTGTTTAAAATTTTAAATGGAATGGCATATTTTTAATATAGTAATATTGAAGCACATAAAAAACTGAAGAGAATGATGAAAACCGGAAGTTGCTACCTTTTTTCTTGACGAAGATATAGTCATACGAAGACAATTTAAAAAACAATTTTTAATATAAATTTATTTATTTATTGTGAGTACCTAATAACTTTATTTTAATTTTAAGTGTCACTAGACAGTGTTTAGTTCGCTTTCACTTGAATTTTCATCATAGTCTTCCATAAATGTATTTATTTCAATCTTCACACCGATTTTTTAATTCTTGCATTAGATTCTCTCCTTAAATGTTTTCAAATTCTCTAGCTGTTTTTAAATTTCATGTTTTGTCTTTTTAGACATTGAAATAAAATAATAATAATAATGATAATAATAAAAATATATCTTTGTCACCCAACTGATATAGGTAGATCTAATTATAGGAAAACAGCAAAAATAATTTCCATAACTCATGAACTAACTAGACAACAACGAGAAAAAAAACAATATAATACATATAATGCATTAGTTATAATCAAATCCTTTACTCATTAGTAACGAAAGGGTACAAAAATTGATATCTAAATCATCCGCGCCTGAAATACTTTCATTTCAGGAACCTATTATATACCTAAACATAAATAAGAAAATATATTGACCAAGTAATATAAACGAAAAGAAAATATATTTAAATCAGAAAGTACAAAAAAAAAACAAGAAAAAACTTCAACTTAACAAATGTTCAAAGTGTTCACCTTCATTTTCAATACTTGTCGATTAGTAGAGAGCAGAGTTACTTCCATTTCGGAGGCAGCAATTGTTGTACTTAGCTTTTTGTGATAAACTATGTCTATAAATAAACATCAAGAACATCTGGCAAGGTGAATAAAACTCAATAATGTCTTCTTTCGGGATAATTTAGGGAATATTTCCCCGAAGAAAGAATGCATTTTCAAAGCATTGAAAATACATTCTGATCATGTCATAAGCTTCAACGTTAGAATACGACATTTTACAAACTTAATAATTATGTGCAGGTGTCCAAAAAGGCTTAATTTGCTAAATACGTACAAAAAGTTTAACTACAAGTGACACTAATATTTTTGCATTTCGATTTTCATGGCCTACCTTGGAAATCTCATCATAATGTAATTTAGTATCACTGTGCATGCCATGTTGTATGATGAAAATTTAACAAAAAAAGCAATCTACACTGTTCACTATTATTATTTTATTTCAATGTTGGAAAGGATAAGAAATGATATTCAAAAAATAATAGCTAGAGTATTTAAAAACATTTAAAAGGAGAATCTAACGTAACATATGCAATGAATTAAAAAATCGATAAAAAGATTGGAATAAATACATTTAGCGAAGAGTATGATGAAATTTCAAGTGAAAACGTACTATACACTGTCTAGATACCCTATTAAAATTAAAATAAAATTATTACTCCCAATTAATAAATAAATTTATATTTAAAGAGTTTTATTTTTCTGGATTGTCTTCGTATGACTATATCTTCGTCAGTCTTCGTATGACTATATCTTCGTCAACAAGAAAGGTAGCAACTTCCGGTTTTCATCATTCTCTTCAGTTTTTTATGTGCTTCAATATTACGATATTAAAAATATACCGTTCTATTTGAAATTTTAAACAAAAAACAAGAAATATGTATATATTGAGAACAACGCCCCCTGTTATTTTCTTTGAAAACCACGTAATTTCGTGCTACAGATCCTTCAATTGTTTGTAAAATTATCTATCTAATGAGCCCAGAAACATTAAAATCCGTTGGGGCAAACCAAAGTTATACCTACTTTTGTGCGCAGACATACCCCCCTCCACTCTCCCCTTCGTATGGGAGTTAGATCAAAAAGTTTCAAATGAAAGTTGTATAAAAACGTCAAAAAAGTTTGCTAGTAAATTTTTTAATCTATCTTAATCTAGAATTTAATGAAATATAATTTTTAATTCATCTTGAGAATTGCGCCCCCTTGCGATCATTTTCGAAACTTAAAATATTTTTGTTGTAATTCCCGTCATCCATTTTACTATCAAGATTTTTTCCGCGAGGTTGTACGATAAACGGTTACCGAGATATGGCCGGTGGCCGAGCTTAAACAGACACCCGGTATATACGAGGATAAGCAGTGGCGTAGCAGAGTTAATTGAAAAAAATAGGGAAATAGTGACTACATTTTCTTGAAATATGTAGTTCTTTATTTTTTTACTATTCAGCGAGTATATAATGATGACCATTATATGCGAGTCGACTACTATACTGCGCCGACAAATATTTCATTCGATATTGATCTTGAGATTTTTATTTTGGTCGTGTTTATGAATTCAATTACTTAAAAGCCTTTGTGACTTAGTGGGATCGATTTTTTTTGAAAGGACTTTGGATAAATAATTATTCACTAGTTATCGACTAGTGGTTATCATTTAACTTGACGAAACAAAGGTATACTTATTACATTTAACAACAGCCATGGGCAAAAATGTTTACGTTTACACATATTCATATATTATATGATACTAGCTAATGGAGAAAATGCTCCGAAGGTGAATATACTTAAGCAAAAAGGCCCCACATGCGAAAAAGAAGTGTAAAAGCACGAAAAGGGGTGTACAAGAGTTATTTTCATCAGCACATTAAGAAGAGGATTTAATTGCTGAATTGTGCTATAGCCTCATAACTTGGAAAAATATTTTTACCAAACAATGTCTATTCCGCAGGCTCATTTTTACCTCTAACCATTTCCTGCTTTGTGTAACATTATTCCCTTTAAGTAAACTACAAGCTAGTCACGGCAGACTATGCTATGATATACGTGCAAAATTTACAGATCGGTTCTTAGTGTAGTTACATGTTGGGAGAGCTTTATTTTCCATTCTTGACCTCCCGTATCTGACTGATAAACAACTAAAGCATGACTAAAGTAAATCCAGCTTCAACATTTTTCCCTGAACTTGCTCGGCTGCCGAATATACATTGTTCGGTGCAAATATTTTACCAAGTTATGAGACTATAGCACAATTCAGCAGTTAAATCCTCTTCTTAGTGTGCTGATGAAAATAACAATTGTACAAACTTTTTTGTGCTTGTACATTTCTTTATATACTTAGGGCCCTTTTTCTGCCTCCTTCGGGACATTTTCTCCTTTAGCTAGTACATACATTTTCAGTGGCAATTAAAGCCTTACCTCAATTGACATCAATATAATGCAAATAATGTCGTACCATTGAAATGAATAATTTAAATGCAGTAATTAATATAACGAATACCAAAATGTTCAAAATTTGGTTCTTTGACATCTCTTATTTACAACACAGTAACTGACTGATAAATTAAAAACAAAATAAACTAGGTCAAATTTCAACTACCTGCCGTAAAGTGCATGTGGTTTGAAAAAACTCGAATTTTTGAAAACTTCCTAAACCTTAAAGTTTAAATAAAATCTAATCTAGACAACATTTTTAAAAACGGAAGAATTTTTCTAATAAAACTTGAGACGTAGAATAATTTAGTGTCATGACTTCAACCTTATATTGAAAGAAACTGACGATGTGCTATTGCATCAAAGGCGATTTTATACTACTGACGTTCTCAAAAATTTTAATAAAACCGCTTCTAATGAAGATTTTTCAAAACAGAAAAAGTGTAATTTGTAGGACATATTGTAATATAACTATGCAAAATTCCACCCTTCTACCGTAAAAATTGACGATTTGCTCAAGAGGGCACCTTCGTTTTGTGCAAATTTTGCAGTTTTTGGTACTTTTCCAAGCCGCGCTTTGGTTTGGTGAACCCTAATTCGACCCACATCCTAGACTCGCCACAATGGTAATTTTAAAAAGAGGTGTGGCCACCACACGACTTTCTTATACGTATGAGCGTTTCAAACTATACAATTTTAAGAATTTTTTTATACAAAACTTATTCAAAATCCTATTCGAAGTACTTTCATTCTCTTAATAAATCGCTATAGAATGCATACTTTGCAAGATATTCGAAAAAAAGTACTACTCGCTAAGAGTAAAAGTACCACTTCCGGTCCGAATTTTGAAATTTCATGTACACTAAAAATATTGCAAATTCAACTCTAAATACTTTTGTACTCTCAATAAATATATATAGAATGCATAATTTACGACATATCTGCAAAAAATCGTTATTAAGTAAGAGTAAAAGTGGTACTTCCGGTCCGAATTTTGAAATTTTTTTTATACAAAAGATATTTAAAATTATAATTTAAATACTATTATACTCGTAATGTACCTGCCTAGAAAGCATGACTTGCGAGATATTCGCAAAAAAAGACCTACTTCCGGTTGGAATTTCGAAAAACTTTGTTAAGATAATTTGTCTCAAATTTAATTATGAGTACATTTCAATTCTTTATAAATTTATTTAAACTTAGTAATTGACGAAATATTGGCAAAATTCGATTTTTTCACCGAAGTAAACTGCTACTTCCGGCCTACCGATTTTACTGAAAAACTAATCAGATCTCAAGAGGGAGATTGCACACGTAAATACAAAATTTGGAATTGATATCTACAGCGGTTTGACCGCTATCGTGGTCACAGACAGACAGACACACACACACACAGACATTTTTTAAAAACCACTTTTTCGGTATCAGGGGACTTCAAAGCGTGGACATCTGCAAAAATCTCGAGGTCGAAAATTTTCATCATCACAATACTTTCTTATACTACGTATAAGAAAGTAAAAAAGGTTCAAGTAAATCGGGCCAGTAGTTCCTGAGAAACATATGGGTGGACACCCTTTCTAATTTTAAATGAGGGTATCAAGTATGTTAGAGGTAGCGCGCGCGCTACCTCTGATACAAGATAGCTTAGAAAATTTAATAATAGTAGATATAAATAAGGCTGCAATAAGAGTATCGTAACAAAACTAATGTCTTATCAAAAGAAAACAAAACGTTTATTCATAAAATATATTACAACTTTGGAGTTTTATTTGCGTTTCTTTCCTTTATTTCCAAAAATTAACTAGTAAATCTGACTTTCCTCTGTTTACATTTGTTCGAATATTTATCGTTTACTTTGCACCTTCTATTCTTTTTGTAACAGTATGTGCTGCTTGGACCAGTCCTTGTGGTATATTTGCTTCAATTATGCTGTTGTATTTTAGAGCTTTTGGTAAGTTGTGTTGTGGTTTATCTAACAGGTCTTTAGCAGGTCTTTTCTTTGTAATTTTCTTATCTCGTAACTTTTTTGAGGACTTTTTGTAAGTCATGTTAGCTCTGTCTCGCTTTCTCCTAATTACAAATTTATTTTCTTTAGCTTCCTTCTCTTTTTGTTTTTCGTAGACTGCTTTTTCCGAACGTTCCTTTCTTTTGCTATTTTTCTTCCAAATATGCATCATATGATATGAATGAGCATTTTTTGCCAATGAATAATTTCGTGTTCCATTGACTTTTATATTGAATATTTTATTTCAAATGTTAGCAATTCGTTTATTATCTGTTGATAATTTTCAAATTGGAGTCTTCTTCATTCTTCTTCTTATTCACTAAAATTTTAAAAAATTGAAATGTTTCGAGCAACTTGTGCATTAATATAACTGGAACTTTCTTTATTGTCTTTAAAATATTGCTATTTTCAAATATTTTTCCTCACTTTACTTGTAAAAATTAGTCACTCTTTGATAAATTTATCAAATTATCAAAACTTGCCTGTCCATACAGACTCACCCTGTTTCAGATGAAAGCTTCTCAAGCTTTCTTTTCGGCCCCCTACAAAATTCGATCAAACGCAGGACCTTTTACAAGTTGTCGAATTTGTCGTCCAACAAAAATACCTTCCTCAACCTTTGCATCACTTGATATAGGAAATTTGTCCCTTAAGCTTTATATAGAGTGTCAGAAGAAAAATATCTTTCGGGTCCGCGAGAGGCTTGGCAATGACATTTTTACCACTCTGTATGTGGGTCTAATGTATTTGTTAACCTTGCCGGAATATATGATTCCGTAATTACATGCGTGCAAATGAACTATATGAAGAATGCATGTGACATGTTTCGCATAAAACGACATTTTTTACATCCAACTCGCATGGTTATACTTTTCTTGCTGCCTCATAAAACGGGTAATTATTTAATTATTGCGTGCATTGTGCGTTACTGCCATTATTTTTGATATTAGTCAACAACATGACCGCACGTTTCATTTTGTGGCTCTCCGATTCATTGTACTGTGCAACGCAATAATAATAATAAACCTACAGCATTTTCATGTGAATTACAAGTCAGTTATTTTGTGGAAAACCACCGTGAAAAGTTATTAATCTCAAGTTGGGAATGCCAACGGCTATCCGCACTTATTTGATGTCTAGGCCGCATAATTTTAATAATAACTCAGCTTTCTTCTTTTCATGCTGATAGTCAAATATGCCAATGGAATTTTATGTGATTTATTGTTTGCAACCTGCAGAAAATATTGTATTTATATTTTTTTTCCTAAGTGCAATTATTCATTTAATTATATTTTTGAGCAAATACAATGAGATCCGCAATTGGCACACTATTTTTCTATTTTTGTCTTTGTGATTAGTTTAATACATTTGTCAATGAAGCCTCTAAATCAAAATGAGAGTTCATATTATTTTTGTGCATCCCTCTCTCACTCTCGCTTTCTGTAACTACATTTCGAGACTAGTGCCCCATGGTCTGGAACCATTCACTCTGAGTATATCTATCCACCTGTTATTTTATACGTTTGAACGAATTTTACATTTTTTCTGACATACGAGGGGTCGTTTTTATATTCCCGGACTAGTCAAGAAAAAAAGTTTCGAATAGCGAGAAAAATTTATTTTTCAGTATAACCCGTCGTACGTCATTTTCCATAAACTTTGTTCCCCTTAGAGTTCTTTTGACATTAGGAAACAGAAAATAGTCGAAGGGAATGAGATCTGGAATATTAAGTGGATGGTCTACTTCTGTGAAGGCGCATTCGCAAACGGCAGCTTTTGCAAGTCCTGATTTGTGGATTGGTACATTATCGTGATCCTTACGTCAATTTTCCGCGCTTTTTCGCTTTAATAGAATCTCTTAGGCGATGTATTAATCTTGCGTAATACTCTCGTCTTACCGTACTACCTTTACGTAGATAATCAATCAATAGTATTCCTTGACAATCCCAAAAAATTGTTGCCATTATTTTTCCTGCAGAAGGGGTGACTTTAAACTTCTTGGGAAGGGTACAACCCTTAACATGCCGCTGCATTGGTTCCTGTTTTGACTCAGAGTCAAAATGATTGACCCGTGTCTCATCTGCGGTGACAAGTTGATTGATAATTAAACCTGGTTCGTCTCCACAAAGCGCCAAAAATTGTTCACACGTCTCCATCCGCACACGCATTTGGAATGGCGAAAGTATTCGTGGAACCCGTCTGGCACTTTTGTCATTCCAAGGTATTTGTCTAAAATTCTGAAAACCGTGCTTTCTGAAACTCCTAATGAAGCTGCTTGGTTTTTTCAATAACATCGGCGGTGATCAACCTGGATGGGGATCATCATCCAGTGATTCTCGGCCATGTATAGACAATTTTGACCATTCGCAAATATTCGACTGTGAAGGACAATCATCTTCGTATGCAGTCAACATTTCTTCACGAATAATTTTTGGAGATTTTCTTTGTTTTGTCAAGAATTTTATAATTGCTCGATATTCAAGTTTGTGTATTTTGATACGTGACAGATATTAAAACGAATACTGTTGCAATTGTTTTGTATATATACAGTGTGTTCGTAAAGTATGGAACAAATTTATTTTTTGCAAAACAAACAATTTTAACGAAATTTCCTGAAAGAGGTCGATTTTCGCTTTTAATTTGCTTTAATTTAGCGGTATAATTAAATATATAGAGTGAATTATATGTGAGAAATGACGTCATTGACAATTTTTTTAATTGGAACATCCTGTATATTGTTCGAGTTTTAGAATATACGGAACACCCTGAATCCAAAAAGTATCATTCATGTCGTTTAGCTTTATAATAGCGCTATTGAAATCAGACAAACATCTGTTTACAGTTTCAACAGACTGTTTCTTTGTTGTCACAGCTTTTATTGACATTCCTTTTGCACTACACCGTTTAATATTGTGTGCATTTATTTATATAAAAAAAGGAAGCGATTAGTTTTTGTGAAATGTCACTATTTTTACTGATGTCCAGTAACAATTAAATAGTACAATAATTGTATTAATTCGTGAATGTTCTGTATTATTGCTTCGAATTAATTTAAAGTGAAAAGGAAAGTAAGTGTACAGCAAAAAATTGAAATACTCATGATGATTGGGCATGGAGACAGATCGCGAACTCACATGGAAGTGTGTGATTTATTTAACGATAAATATCCAGAAAGACCATAACGCAATCAACAGTAAGTAAGATTGAAAAGAAATTTCGAGAAACTGGCACGGTTGAAAGTGACGCAAATCAGGTCGCCCCTCTGTAAATTTTGATAGAAAAGCAGATATTCTACTTGCTGTCGAAGAAGATCCGCATACTTCTGTTCGTAAGATTAGTCGTGATCTTGATGTTAGCAAAACAGCGGTACACAAATTATTAAAACTGGAAAAATGGCATCCCTTTAAAATAAAACGTGTACCGGAATTAAACGATGATGATCCAGATAGAAGAATAGACTTTTGTGAAGCAATTATGGATAACTACCACCGAGAACCCTCTCTTCGTATCAAACATTATATTCTCTGATGAAGCCATTTTCACATTAAATGGCGAGGTCAATCGTGAAAATTGTAGGTACTGGGCAAAACAAAATCCCAAATGGATGCGTGATCATCATACACAATACCCGCAAAAGATAAATGTATGGGCTGGTATTGTAAGAAATAGAATCATCGGACCCTACTTTTTCGAAGGTAATTTAGACGGGCCAACATATCGCCAGTTTTTAAGGAGCTTTCTTGTACCTACTTTAATTAATTTATTCCCCGGTGGAATTAATCCTGAAAGTTTTGATCAATGTTTATGGTTTCAAAAGGATGGTGCGCCTCCGCATTATGCTGTAGATGTTCGAAGGTACCTAGACGAAATTTTTCTGAAAAGGTGGATTGGTAGACGTGAACATATTGATTAGCCAGCGAGGTCGCCAGACCTTAATCCTTTGGATTTCTTTATGTGGGACCATCTGAAGAATGTTGTTTATAAAACAAAACCAGCACACAGTGAAGAATTACAAGAGCGAATTCGAACAGAGATAAACAATATTTCTCAGGAAACCATAAACAAGGCTCAACAAGAATTTATTCATCGTTTAGGTTACTGTCAAATACAGCATGGGCTGCATGTCGAACATTTAACACAAAGTCATGTATTTGTTATCAATAAAATTGATAATAAAGATTAGTCACCTACTTTTTTGTAATTGATAAGAAATAATTATTAGCACATATCTTTCAAATTCTGTCCGCTAGACCCCAAGTATCTACCTTTTTGGAATCAGCTCACCAATAATAATCTAAAAGTGTCACCAAATACAGGGTGTTGTATTTAAAAAATATGCCGATGACGTCATCACATTAATGTGGATCACCTTGTATAATGAATTTTTTTGTCGAATTTAGAACATTAAGATTAAAAATCGACGTGTTTCAGGCTTCTTTAAAATGGCTTTTGCTTTAGGAAATATCGAATTTATTCTATACTTTACGGGCACACTGTATATTATTATTATATTATATATGTTTCGTATATATTTATGACAATACTGATACACCTAGAGCGTAGTTCGAGTAAAGTCGCGCTATACTCAGATGATTCTAGAAGCCTTGCTTTATCCTATGTAACAGAATCCTGGAGAAAACTCAAGTATCTAACTTAAATCCTCTTATTTTTCTCGCAAATACTTAATAATCTTAAAAACATCACAACAATCGCTAATTTGTTTACTATAACTAACCCAGATTTGTCTAAATAACATTTCAGGTAGGTTGTTTTTGTTGTTAAGTCTCCTAAGTAGGAGCAAATAAACGGTAAGTATTAATTTTATACTTTTATTTATTTGGCACTAAAAAAATATGGCCGTCCTACGTTTAAGACAGAAAGAAAGTACTTATTATTTTGTGTGATCTATAAAAAAAAACACTATAAAAAGGGCGACAAGTCATCATCTGAAAATTATAGAGGAATAGCACTGTTGTATGTGGTGTATAAAATATGGGCAAAAGAAGAAACAGATATTATGCTGGGAGAGTATCAGTGTGGATTTAGGGGTCAGAGAACAACGATGGCACATATCTCCTCATCTGCAACTTCTAACACGCTCAAAAACTTTGGACAGTATAGGCCGATATTTCAAATCCTGATATGGTTCTTTTTTTGGTGTATAAAGATATGTTTTCTACGTGAAGATAATTACAAAAAGACATCTGGGGTAAGATTTGTGAAAAACGCCGTGTTAAAGTGAAGATTGAACAAAAATATGCACTTTGGTGAAATGTTACAAGTCGCATGTCTAATACTGTGTCAATTACTGAGATGCCTAAAGTTGATAAACTAAACTAAAAAAAAAAAATATTTCTACAGAAATTTCCCGGTGACAAATAGAATTTTTCTGTTGTAAAAGCGTAATTTACAGAATCTGATTTATTTGTTTCAATAAGCTGTCATGATATTGAACAACGACTGATGAAATATTACAATAATTAGGGAGATTATATCCAAAAATTATTTTTTTTAATTTAATAAACTTTCTTATATAAAGATATAATTGAGGACATAGATCTCGATCGTTAAATTTAATATAAATGTAACCAAAATTGAAAACGTAACAGTACGGCAAATACTAGACCTTTCTATTTATTTCTAATCGCGTAGCAATTTACAAGCATAAATAGTGAGAAAAATCCTAATTAGATTCTCTATTGCATTGAAAATTATGAGCCACAATAGCGTTATTATTTTATTATAGTGACAGTAATTGAACAATTACGAATATGATTTATTTTATGAGCGAATGTGTTTTAATTAATGAACTCTGATAAAATTCAACTGCATTCAGGTTTAAGTAATGCATACATAATTCCAGGTGTTCTAGTAACATTAATGATAGTACATATTGTGCGAAACAATATACGATGTGTGTAAATAAAGTAAGTGTAAGTGGAGCGTAGATTGTGAAATCGACAAAACTGTCACCTGCCCTCTCTTTGAAGGGCAGGCAGGCAAATATCTAGGGGATCATCGGTATATCTAGTGAAAGTACTTTGAAGTTATTGACAACCATTAGACGAATCAATAAACCGAAATAACTTCAGCTCATCATCGAAGAAAAATTACTGGCATTTTAAAGTAGTAACAACGTCGTTAATAAATATGTACTAACTTTTCTAATTTGTAAAATGTCCGCTAGGGAGCATAACAATCATAAATTAAAACTAATAATTTCTTCGTAGTAACCGAAGAAGTATAAATAAACATCATTACTCCAGGAGAATGGGGAACGTATCTATAAGAGACTTATATGAGACACGAACAGGTGACAATGAAGATAATAAGGACAATACCTACACAGAACAACTTTTGGAAAAAGATAACAAAATACAGGACGAAGTACATGAAGCAGTAATAAGATTGAAAAATAGAAAGGCCCCTGGCCCAGATCAAATCGTTTACGAAATGCTAGAGAAAGGAGTACTCGAATTGAAAACAGCAATCACACTATTATTCCAAAAAATTATCTCGACCTAAAAAGTGCCTACTGATTAGAAAGACAGCACCACAATACCAATCTATTAAAAGTGAAATAAGAACAACCCGGAAAATTATAGAATGCTAGCCAGCATAAGGAAGCTGTTCACAAGAATTATAACAACAAAAATAACAAACAGAATAGAAATAAGCGAAAAACAACAATGCGTCAGACAGAATAGATCGACAGTGAACACAATCTTTATCCTCAGACAAATAATTGAGAAATCTCTCGAATATAAAAAACGTTTGTTTCTCTGCCTTATAAATCTCAGGAAAGCGTTCACAGGGATTTTCAGAACAAGTACCAGTACTGACTGGAATCCTCTATGGCGATAGTTTGAGCCCAATCCTGTTCAATCTTATTATGGATAAAATAATTAATAGTGTAAAAGAAGTCGATGGAGGATACAGAATGGGACTAGAATAGATAAAGATGCTATGCTACGCTGACGACGCAATTTTGATGGCGGATAACAAAGATAATCTACAGCAACTACTATATAGGTTTCAAACAAGAGCGGAGAATCTAAGGAACCTCATATGGAGGAGCAATTACATGTCCACTGAAAGTAAAGTCCGCATTTTGAAACAACCATGAGACCTGTACTCACATACGTCTATTAGAAATCCAACGTTGTGGATATGTCGAAGGCATTGTTTGTCTTATTTCATCCTGATCGATAACGATTGCACAACACGAACTTAGCTTGTGACATTTTCAGAACAACTTATTTGTAAAATTCAACATTTATTCGAGTTATCTCTCTTCAGTCGATGCACACAGGATAGGTGCTAGATTACGCAATTCACCTTCATCCATGCCTACCAGTAAACGCTTTCTTTTGCTTCCTTTTCATGAAGTTCTATCAAATAAATAATTGACTTTTCAAACTACACGAAGGTTATCAAGATTCTTTTTTTATACATTGTAATATATGCAAAATAAATATGTCCAGGTTACGCTTCCGTATTATCGGTATCTTATTAATATATGAAAATCTGACATATTTTTTTTATATATGTTACCTATACCTACATACATGCTAGTGAATAATGAATAACGTTATAACTAATTAAGGTGGAATTAATTTGTATAATATTATTTCTAAAGAATTTTCAATTTTACAAACTTTCGCATACTTTAATATATATTAGTAATTAATTTATTAGCATTTACATGAATTTGCAATACATTTAGAAGTATAATTTTTTTGCAATATATCTCTAAACTTTTATTAAATATTTGAAGAAGAAGCCGAGAGCCAAAAATAAAACAACTAAAAAAGTGTTTGTTAAAATGTATTAAAGAGACAAAATAGTTTTTGTACATCACAAGTATATTATTCCAAACGTCAGAATGCATATCCTTATGTCTTTGGGCTGTAGGAATAAATTACTAAATTATAAATAAGACACATGAGATGAGATAGTAATGGATTGAAGTGTTATCAAATCTTATGTTTATCTACAAGTTTCTGCTTATATATAATCTACTTAGCCATGATGAAAACAAGTAATGATCGAAAACTTTTGCTGTGAAATCACTCTGGCATTTTGATGTTTCCTGGCGAAATTTGGTTCACTACCAAAGAGTTTTGTTGCTTTTATACAACATTAACTTAAAAAAAAAAGTAGCTAAAAGATAGAAACGTATTCAAATTCTTGAAGAGGGAAAGAAGTAGACCCAAAAAGTTCTACCAGACGATAAAACGTTGGTCCAAGCAATTCGAATTTCAATTGAAGATGGTCCAAAATGCGAAAGGCCTATTGAAAGTAAATATCAAGGAGTTGAGATTTGATAGCGGCAGATTGAAAAATATGAGTTTAAATGATTCCTGAAAAACTAGGTATATCGCAAGTGTCAAAATTTTGCTCGAAGAGAGCATGTTGGATGATAAAATTGTTACACCCAAACAAAAACCGTGTCATCAACAAATTTTCGAAGAAAACTTGTTGATGACACTTTTTCCAAAATGATAAGAGATCTCTGTATAGCCAAAAAGGCAAGAATGCAGAATTAATCAGAAAAAGTGAAAGCAACGGTATTTTGGGAAGTAAAGAAAGCTTCAAGTAATTCACGAGTGCAGCTTTGTAAAGGTTGAACATCTTCCCTACAGTCCAGATTTGGTAATGAGTGTTTATTATATCATCTTTTCTAAATTAAAAAAAAAACACTTCAGGAGACTTTTTCTCGGAAGACAATATGTAACAAACAGGGCAGAAATTTTCTAAGAACTTATAAGAACCGGCTGCTTCAAATAACCGGTTATTTGAAGCAGCTCGTTCAATAGATAGAGAAATGCTAGAAAGAGTGCAGGGGAATATAATTAGAAGAGCGGAAATTTGCAGATATCAGCACGGCCATAATTCTGAACATTTATTATAAATTTATTCTTATAATTTCATCTCGCTGACTCTTTTGACATTTATTGTGTTTGTCATTGACATTTTTAATTCATTATTCTCTCTTATTCCCATCGATACGGACAACTCTAGTATCTTATCCATTATTAGTATAAATCAAACGTGTTGCCAAATTTACCTTTACAAAAAGGTAAATATAAAAATATATTCTAGAATGAACAATGTGGAATTTTTTTAATATTTTTTCCGTGTTCCTTTATCGCTACTTCAAACCGTAGTTTGGAGCTGTTTTGCAAATTCTAGGACACGTTGATATAACATTTTACATTTGAATAATTCTCCATGATAATTCTATTTTACCATAGCGCATAACCGATTCAGCCTTGAAATAATTACCTATAGTGTGAGCAACGAATTAATGCTGATCATTGAAAAAAAAATTTAGTTTCTAAAATTAAGTCGCCATTTTGCAAGCGATTCGCGTACGTTGGTGTATCTGGGTATGTACAAAGACAATTTCCACTGCATGGGAAGTGCATAAAACGGCAATTTTTTCCACCGTATTTTATCGCGGTACATGAACACGTGTGGTCAGTTTATTTTTAGGTCTTCATTTTGATCCGCAGAGCATTATAACGGAATTAATTAACAGAGTATTGAAAGATTTCCTGCAACGGCCGCGCGAACTGTGAATGTGTACGACATAGCTGCACCAATGACCGACACAACTTTTAACTTAACAAAATCAACGGTGGCATTCCATTGTATCCTTTTTATTCCTATTTACTGTCCTTGTACACCGCAACTGCTACCATACAATACAATTCACATGCTTCTGTGTATGCGCGTAACGTATTTCTGCCATTTATCTATTTCAAGGTTCAATTCTATTGAGAAAGATATATGAATATTATTAGTCTTATATGTTTTCCCGTTATTGTCCATTCTTGGGTAATCTCGAAAAGCAGAACTGTTTTTCATTGCTATACCTTTTTTTTCTGTCTTTTAATTAATGCCAACTTGTCCATAATTCAATTCCAAGTCTAACATTTCACATTACATTAATATATGACACTTATCTATGCAATTAACTTATATAGAGACCTTTCAAAACATGACTTTCGAGTATGAGTCAAAACAATTCACAGTACTTATAAACAGCAATAACTATTCTTAAATGGTGATGTTTGTAAATTATAATATGTAAATAATAAATGAAATACAGAAAATACTTCCGCTGTTTTTTGCCGTAATCTAACGAAAATCACTTTTATTTTGTTTCGTCAATTGTAACACTATAGACAGAGAACAACGACCGAGAAGTAAAAAAAAACGGTAAAAGCGTGTCTCTGTTTATTCGGTGAGCAAGGGCGAGCTTTGTTGTTTTATTTTCATTACCACTAATGCCACCCGATTCCTGAATGGCCCTGTTGTCTCCTGCCCTTGATTGTAGTGTACATGGATAGTTATCACTCAAATTTGAAGGGGCCTAAGTGGGACATGAAACACCACGGGATCCGACTATACTGTCGCTTCTCGTTGATTCGTTGATTGTTTTCACTGGTGAATTAGTAAATAGGAATGCCAAGAATTCGTAAACAACCAAATTATTGCAAGTTAATTGGCTTTAAAAAAGGTGGTATCGTTGGACTATATGAGGTGGTTATTGCGTGTGTTAAAATTGCTAGTCTTTTCGAATGTTAGATAGGAAAGATCAACAATTATTAATTTTAATAGTATATTATAATATAAGTGTATAAGTAAGCCTTTAAATGAAGCAAGAGCTTTAGAGGCTCTTATACTTTTGTTTTAAAGGCCTGATTTCGTAAGCAAATGCGTTCGAGATACCCGGATTATGATTCAGGTATAATAAAAAATGAGGTGTGGCCACCACACGACTTTCTTATACGTATGAGCGTTTCAAACTATACAATTTTAAGAATTTTTTTATACAAAACTTATTCAAAATCCTATTCTAGGTACTTTCATTCGCTTAATAAATCGCTATAGAATGCATACTTAGCAAGATATTATCAAAAAAGTGCTCCTCGCTAAGAGTAAAAGTGCTACTTCCGGTCCGAATTTTGAAATTTCATATATACAAAAAATATTGCAAATCCAGTTCTAAATACTTTTGTACTCTTGATAAATATATATAGAATGCATAACTTACGACATATTTGCAAAAAATCGCTATTCGATAAGAGTAAAAGTGGTACTTCCGGTCTGAATTTTGAAATTTTTTTTATACAAAAGATATTGAAAATTATGTTTTAAATACTTTTATACCCGTAACGTACTTGTCTAAAAACCATGACTTGTGAAATATTCGCAAAATTCGATTTTTTCGCTGATGTAAACTGCTACTTCCGGTCTACCGATTTTACTGAAAAACTAATCAGATCTCAAGAGGGCGATTATACACGTAAATACAAAATTTGGAATTGATATCTACAGCGGTTTGGCCGCTATCGTGGTCACACACACACACAGAGACAGACACACACACAGACAGACAGACACACAGACACACAGACATTTTTTAAAAACCACTTTTTCGGTATCAGGGGACTTCAAAACGTGGACATCTGCAAAAATCTCGAGGTCGAAAATTTTCATCATCACAATACTTCCTTATACTACGTATAAGAAAGTAAAAGATATTTTCTTGGGGTCTATTGCAGTAGTTTAATTGACGAGTAAATTTACTTTCTTATCAGTAATATAATAATTAATAAAGTATTGCGATCATGAAAATGTCCGAGTTTTTGCTCGGCCAATGTTTTCTGCATATTGGCATATCGATTTTGAGTTCGCAAGATATAATGTCAACTATGTATTTGGTAAAAAAAAATTACTCTCAAGTTCCTCAACCATATATGCTTTTATTTCAATATTTACTTTCAATATAATCATCAGATCTCCATTTTTAAAATTATTGAAGAGGATGATATTTCGAAACTAACATAGGAGAACTATCAATAGTGTATTTATTAAAACTGTGAGATTCTGTAATAATACTAATAATATAATAATGTCAAGTCCACTCGATATGAACATCATACTCGAGGGCTGTCTATACTAAATAAGGACAAAATATTTACATTCTTCATATATTATAACGGTATGTCTTGAATTGATATGTAAATGATAGTAAATTGTCCAACCAAGAGAAATCGTCATTTAAAGTTAATTTAAAATTACCTTCTTCTATAATGCACAAACAGGAAATAAATATATATAATATGCTAGATGCCCAGATGTTATTGCAAAACGTATAAATTCTTGTCTATTTTAAAACAATTTAAACGGAATAAAATAGCGTTTCCTAACGATCGGTAATGGATGAGCAACTTATTGACTTTTATAACGGAATCCACTCAATAAATCTGACACAAAACGGCTCTTACATAAAATTCTCCAGAAATTAATCATTAACTATTATCTGTGACATTGCTTGACGGAAAACTATTTATGTTAATGGTACTGCTGTCATCTGTATATTTCGAAATCTGTTCTCAAAGAAGTGTGTTTTTTTCTGCATGAACCGTTAGAGACATGTACCAGAACATTATTTTTAATGAATATTTCTGTTCCTCTTTTTCCATATGTGTACGTAGTTACAAATCTCCCGTATCAGTATTAATTTATTTTATAAAGCGTTGTAAGTTATTTATTAAAAAATAAACTAAATTGAGAGTATTGCCAAATACCGCTACCTTTACTGCTAAATTTTATCAACTAAATTAGAAAAAAGAATTACTTGTGCCTTACAAATGATCTTCATTTACATATTAGTGTTACAATTTCTTTAGCTGACAGTTTTTATTTGATTCACAGCGCAGTCCATTTAATTTTTTTATTTAATAGCATGTTATTGTAAATTGATTTTCTATATTGACTATACATTTTTTTATTTCTTATGGTAATTTGTTATAGTATGTTGCGGCGTCTTGTGTAGATAATTTTTCATATTTTAATTGCGTGCATATTTCTGTCGGTATGTTTGATCTTCCGTTTACACAATATGAATGGGTATTGGTGTTTCTCGATATTTTGACTTAGTTGTTATATTTTTTATTTTGTAATCAATCTTATTTATTTTAGCTTTATAATTTGCTTAAAGTTCAGTTCTTTTGTCTTATCATATACTTCTTCAATAGAGGTTATTCAATCTAGTTTGTTTAATTTTAAGATATTATGTTGCTGGCTTTGTTAGTACATGATGGGGCATAAGTGACGATTTTTTAAACATCATTGGTCGCCTACTGCCTGAACTGACCTCATGGAGTATAAAAGGGAAGATTAATGTGTTTTATGCCGTTTCAGTAGGCATGGAGCAGTGGTCTGGGCGATATCGTGCGTTTGTTGTAGAGATGTTCTTTAAAAATTTAGAATCTGTCATTGACACAGATTATTTCGCACACAATTCAATGATCCGCGACATGGCGTGGTACTCAGCAGTAGCACCATTAAACCGTGGGTGCAGAATTATTTTTTGAGAGTGCTTTTTATTAAAACACAAGCCGCCAGATCAGAATCCCCAGTGTTCCGCTTGAAAACTTAACAGAGCAGTATACAGGGTATATCACGTAAGGCGGCTATTAGAAGTTTTATGGGATCCATAAACAGTGTAAACTCGACATTTGGGATTGAGTACTTACTTTATAAGGTGTATTATTGTAAAATATTTTCAAGTAGAACTGACTTCCGGTTACAGCGGAAGTAGATACAAGTTTCTTATTTTAAATGGAACTGTATATTTTTTTTCGATTCATTCAATTCTACATGTAATTATGAAACAATTTGCATTATAGTTCCCTAACTCTAAATTCAACTATTTTTGAGATAATTGCATTTTTGTTAAAATGTTTGCATTTGCATAACTTTAAATAAAATTTGCTTTTTAAGAAGTCAGAAAAGAATAAGGTGCTATATTTTCAGGGATCAAACTACAAGGACATTAGTGCCGATTAGCATTATATTTCGGATCTACTTTTATACAGGGTGTTTCAAAATTAATTGCTAATATGGATATCTTCAAACATTCGGAACTCCTTTTTTTTAAATAGAACATTGTATTTTTTATTACTGGATTGAATGAAACTTCAAATTCTGCGTCAATAAATATTAATGTATAATATGTCTATTTTTCCTACTTTTTGAAATATTCACGATTATTTGTTTTAGTTGCATAAGAACCGCTAATAAATTTTGAATTCGCATAGTGTGCCAGGGAAATGACAAATTCTTGTCATAGTTGTCGAGCAGTTGTCGCTTAAGGACTAATGCGATAATGATGATATCATAACGTGTTATACGTACATACATAGAGATGATTGATTACATACATATTTTAAAAAGCTACACATGACAAATTGATTTCTCTTAAATAAATTAAAACAAAACACTTGCAAAAAATAATTTAATATACAGAAATAAAAAAAACATTTTTTTAAACAACAAAACAAAACATACAGATTATAAATTGTGCCCGAAGTGTTGACCATTATTTCCTAAACATCGAGTAATTCTCTTGTGAAGTTCAGTAGTCGTAGCAGTGATAATAATTTCGCCACTAATGTTGGTTAAAGACGCTTCTATTCGATTAAGTAATTATTGGAGTGATTCTACTGGACGCGAATACACTTGACTTTTTACGTATCCCCATAAAAAATAATCCAGAGGCGTTAGATCTCGAGATCTAGGTGGCCATTTCCACGGTCCATTGGTCCCTATCCAACGATCATCGAATAAGTTCGTTAACTGTGTATTAACGGGCCAAGAAGAATGTGCTGGGGCACCATCTAGTTGGAACCAACACTCTCTAAACTCAAATAGAGGTAGGTCGTCTAAAAATGGTATTACTACCTCATCCAAAATATTAAGATATCTATTTGTATTCAAATTTTCTTCGTAAATATGGAAGCATAATTGATTGTATTTCATCATCACAAATACGTTAACAGCAAACGAACGTTGAAAGTTTGCTTCACGGACAACATGTGTATTCTCTTTCGCCCAATAATGCAAATTTTTTCGGTTTATCACTCCTTCTCGGCTAAATTTCGATTCGTCGGTCCAAATTATTTTTCTCAAAAAACTTTCGTCTTCTTGCATTCTTGTTAACATAAACTCACAAAACTCTACTCTTCTGTCGGTATCTCCAGGGAGTAATGCTTGAACTAATTTGAATGAATAAGGATGCATCTTGTGTTTCTTGAGAATGCGTTGAATAGACCCTTTAGATAGCCCTAGATCAATTGATGCTGCTGCAATTGAGCTGTTAGGATAAGCATTGAAATAACTTAGTACATTTATTTCATTTGCGTCCTCGTTTGTGACAGGTTTTAAGCGATTTCTTTTACTACTTTTTATTCGTCCATGGCGCAGAAAGTTGGATGTAATCCTTTTAAATTTCTTGGAATTTATCGATGGCAAGTGTGGATACCTTTCATTAAATGTTCGGCAAGTTCTTTCGATAATCCTTTGACATTCGCCGTGGATATAAAATAGGTTTAAAATATCGTTGTTTGTATAATTTTCGTTATCATTGTCCATGAGACAGTAATTCGCACACTAAATGACAACTGCTCGACAACTATAACAAGAATTTGTCATTTCCCTGGCACACTATGCGAATTCAAAATTTATTAGCGGTTCTTATGCAACTAAAACAAATAATCGTGAATATTTCAAAAAGTAGGAAAAATAGACATATTATACATTAATATTTATTGACGCAGAATTTGAAGTTTCATTCAATCCAGTAATAAAAAATACCATGTTCTATTTAAAAAAAAGGCGTTCCGAATGTTTGAAGATATCCATATTAGCAATTAATTTTGAAACACCCTGTATAAAAGTAGATCCAAAATATAATGCTAATCGGCACTAATGTCCTTGTAATTTGATCCCTGAAAATATAGCACCTTATTCTTTTCTGACTTCTTAAATAGCAAATTTTATTTTAAGTTATGCAAATGCAAAAATTTTAACAAAAATGCAATTATCTCAAAAATAGTTGAATTTAGAGTTAGGGAACTATAATGCAAATTGTTTCATAATTACATGTAGAATTGAATGAATCGAAAAAAAATATACAGTTCCATTTAAAATAAGAAACTTGTATCTACTTCCGCTGTAACCGGAAGTCAGTTCTACTTGAAAATATTTTAGAATAATACACCTTATAAAGTAAGTACTCAATCCCAAATGTCGAGTTTACACTGTTTATGGATCCCATAAAACTTCTAATAGCCGCCTTACGTGATATACCCTGTATAGAGAATCATCTACTCACGTCAGATGAGGCCCATTTCAAACTATCTTGTCGCGACAACAAACAAAAATTTAGATAATGGGCACCTGAAAATCCAAAGGAAATTCACCAGCGTCCCTTTTAGAGTCAAAAAGTAACTGTTTGGTGTGGGGTAACATCATTTGGAATAGTGAGCCCTTATTTCTTTGCGGTTACGTCAGACCGTTACGTATAAATGTTACGTGATTTCCTAGAGCCTCATTTGCTTCAATTGGGGATTGATCGTAACACTGTATAGTTCAAGCAAGAAGGTGCGACATTACACTCGGCGAGAATTGAGAAATATGCCCTGGACATTTGGTCTCGCCGATTTAACACTTCGTGGTTACTGTTATTGGGTTACCTTAAGAGCAAAGTATACGCTCCTCAGTCCGATACTATTCAAGACTGACAGCAACGAATAAGAGACGAAATTGCAGCCATTCCTGCGCAGATGATTGAGCGAGTAATACGAAATCTTCGGGGAAGATCAGAACAATGTGTAAGAAACGCTAGAGCCCATCATATGTTCTCCTTAAAAAATAAAGTGGCATAAAGTTACTTTTGTACTAATGTAAAACACTAAATAGAAAATTGCGTGCGTCAGGTAATAATTTTTAATACAAAAATTTTAGATAATCATGAGCTCTACAATTTAGAAATAGTTTCACTTATATAGAGTGTTCGACAACGACGAACCAACACAAACTTTATTTTTTTAAATGGAATGCTTTATATTTTTTTACATTATATGAGAGCTCTTGAAGAGCTGATTAAACTGACGGCAACTTGTATTTGCCGATTTTCAACTGTTTCTGAGATATAGCGATTTTTCCTTAAAAATTGTACAACATTTGAAAAGTTGCTATGAAATAACGTCTGATGATGAAATACTTATTATGGGCTCAATTAGTAGAGATACCTTTTCAGTACGTGAAATTAATGTTTATTTCGACAAATCTATGCATGTTCTTTAGAATTACATACCATTCGCTAAAGTTAAAAAATCTAAAAAGAAATAAATAGAACACGCTCTATATTTATATGTCATTGAAAAGTACTTAAAATTGACGAATTAAAAATATATATTTTCTAGTGCCTGTGGGCGATATTGCTAAAGTCATGAGATATTATCTGAATAACCCCGATTACGATTAAAAAATATGAGTAGATATGTCGAATTACTAATACTTGAGCCCATAATAATAGATATTTCATCACTAACCATTATTTTATAGCAACTTATCAAAAGTTTGTACATTCGCCAAATCTCAGAAACAGTTGAAAATCGGCAAATACAAGTTCACGTCAGTTTAATCAACCCTTCAAAGGCTATCATAAAATGTAAAAAAATGTGATAGCATTCCATTTAAAAAAAACATGTTTGTGTTGGTTCGTCGTTGTCGAACACTCTGTATAAATGTTTTAAATTGTAGAGCTCATGATTATCTACAACTTTTGTATTAAAAATTATTCTCTATCTACATTATAAGATACCAATAATGGACTTTACCTCTACGCTGAGACACCCGGCATAATAATTGTGTTTCCATATATAGATATTTATAAATTCAGGTGGGACATAAAACGGAACAAAAGGTCGAGTAAATTATATAAAAATACAAACATGTAAGAAAACTGTATCTTTATAAGTTCTTTGAGTATTGCACTTTATAATTTCATATTTGGTTTGTGAAAATATATAGGTACCGTCAATGTAGATTGGGCGTTCTATCATTAGATCTGTGAATACCAATCCTTATTAAGGGTCCTATACCGTAGTCGTCAAATTTTAATTTCGGTTTACAGCAATACTACCTATCTATCCCATGCAGAAGATGACCTTATAATATGCAGCGATGCCTGCTTTCCAACAGTGGTGGGAGAATCAATGTAGTCGGGGATTTTCACATTTCATAATAAACGTTTGCCGGGTGTACAACGCTTATTTCTCTACGTGTGTATTAATAGACGATCTCAGCATGTACGTTTATACAACTGAAGAAAAGAGTTACATTTACTTTCTTTTACTAAATTAAGAATGAAAATTTAATTTTATTAATACGCGGAGAATATAGGTTTTGTTGTACATCCTCATAAAAGTAATACAACCATGAAATATTTTTCTGTAAATATTCGTAGCAAATTTTATACGTATTTCTAAGATGCGTTCTAGACCCCCCCCCCTCACGTACAAAGTCTACTGACAGCTACACAGTATTGATTGAATCTTGTACTATACCTATGGTACCCCACTTCGACTAACAATTAGAACCATTTATTCGCATACTTGGCAGCCTCGTTGTATGTTTATCTTTATTTTATTTCGTCGTGCTCTTTTCCTCTTTCTACTTTCGTATCAGAAATTAAAATTTGTCGACTACGGTATAGTGGATCTGTCAACAATGGAAAAATAGCAGATTTTAGATGCAAGATGTTTTTGTTGATTTTAAATTTGGAGAAAACCCTTCAACGTCAACTTATGAAGAATTTAGTAATCTACCCCGCTGAAGAATCAAATTTAGAATAAAATTATTGGATTAAAGAAAATTAATTAATATGTCAAAATATTAAAAACAAGTTTTCTCAAAAATCCCTTCGGAGGAGATTTGTTTGCTTGGATTCACGTTATAAATTGAATAAAAAGCTAGCCCGCTCTGCACTTATTTTACGTTTAACTATTCTTTACTTTGTTTTAAATGAATATAAAATAAATTAAAATTAGGCAACCCACATTACAATGAGTTGTTATTCTAGTAAAAATCTTTCCCGCGGTTACAAATGTGTAATTCGCTTAGATATTGAGTTATTATTTCAAATATTATATATATAGGACCCTTAAGCTTAATATATAATGTGACTGATTTAAATTTATAATTTGCCGGTTGTAACAATTATTGACGTGTATAGTAGAAGTGTAGTTTTCATGACAATACTTTTGCTCTATTTAGCGTTACCGTAAATAAATGAAATGATTTTTGAAATGTAGTACCTATAAATTATTTTGATATTATTCTCTTATTCTATTGTTGTTGGTATTTTATATGTTTATAATTATTATTCTGTTTATTTGTATTTTTAAGTGTTATATTATTATATATCTTTTAATCAACAACGTTCGTCGTTAACGTATAAAACAAACAGTAGTGAAACCGCAACTGAACCTTGAAGAACCCTTAACGTAACTTCTTTTTCTTTCGTATCCGACTTTTCATATCTCTTGTGCTGAACACTGTACAACAAATAGTCTCCAAACCAAAATTCAACTGTACCACTTGTTTTAAATTAACTTAATTTAAACATTAATTTACGTTAGATATCTACAGGCTGTTTGATAAAAAATGCCCAATCCCGTAACCTCTTTATTTATAATCCGATTTTAATAATTAAAAACGGTATAAATATGGTTTGAGAAACTCTATAAATGTGGCCTAATTCCATTTTTTTCAACGCTGTCTTGAATATGTAACGATAGTCAACTTTTTACTTTCTTATACGTAGTATAAGGAAGTATTGTGATGATGAAAATTTTCGACCTCGAGATTTTTGCAGATGTCCACGTTTTGAGGTCCCCTGATACCAAAAAAGTGGTTTTTAAAAAATGTCTGTGTGTCTGTGTGTCTGTGTGTGTGTGTGTGTGTGTGTGTGTGTGTGTGTGTGACCACGATAGCGGTCAAACCGCTGTAGATATCAATTCCAAATTTTGTATTTACGAATATAATCTCCCTCTTGAGAACTGATTCGATTTTGAGCAAAATCGGCAGACCGGAAGTAGTAGTTTACTTCAGTGAAAAAATCGAATTTTGCAAATATTTCGTCAATTACTAAGTTTAAACAAATTTATAAAGAATTCAAATGTACTCAAAATTAAATTTGAGACAAATTGTTTTAATAAAGTTTTTCGAAATTCCTACCGGAAGTAGGTCTTTTACTCTTATCGAAAATCAGTTTTTTGCTAATATCTCGCAAGTCATGCTTTCTAGGCAGGTACATTACGAGTATAAAAGTATTTAGAACATACTTTTAAATATCTTTTGTATAAAAAAAATTTCAAAATTTAGACCGGAAGTACCACTTTTACTCTTATCGTATAGCGATTTTTTGCAAATATGTCGTAAATTATGCATTCTATATATATTTATGAAGAGTACAAAAGTATTTAGAGTTGGATTTGGAATATTTTTTGTATAAATGAAATTTCAAAATTCGGACCGGAAGTAACACTTTCATACGTATAAGAAAGTCGTGTGGTGGCCACACCTCATTTTTTTTTTAATGGATGCCTGTAGTTTTCTTTCTTTAGTCTGGTAGATAATATTTTTTTCGGAATCTAGCAATGTTCATTTAGTTATCATTTGGTTAATATTTAATAAAAAAAAATGGATTACCTGCAATCTTTTACGCTTACTATGAAATTTTCAAACAAATGCGACAAATTTGTCATTTAAAAATTGCTGTGACTTATTATAATACCACCACAATCACGAACTATAATTATCTCACCGATATGTTTGAAATTTACTTACAAAACGGTCGAAATTTCGGCAGAAAAATTATTTGGACCGATGAATGCACTTTTACCAATAATGGCGTCAGTCAGTTAATTGTACCAGGCCCTGAAAGAGAATTAATCTTAAGACAGAGGATGCCTTCCATTCTCGAGAAAGACTTCAAAATTTAATATAGAATGCGCCCCTTGGAGTGACTAGGAGGTGTCAGTTGGATGTGGAGCACAGTGGCGGTCAATTTCAACAGTACATATAATTAAATGTAAATACTTATAACAGTTATGTTCAGTAGTAGATTTGTCGTTTATTTATTGTTTCTAATTTGTTTTTATTTTGATTATTGTTTTTTTTTTATTTTTGTCATTAAATCATACCAATTTTGTTTATGACTCGTGATTTTGATTTTTAATGCATTCGAATGAATTATCGGATGACTGCTGTGACGAGCTGTATAACAAATAAAAAAATAAATAAATAACAGATGCAGGCTTCCCAGCTAACGTTTCGGTGACATTCGCCGGTCTTTGTGTTCTGATGGGTTTTTTACGGCATAGGTACTTAAAGATGTATTTTTTTAGGGTTTGTCAGTTTGTTTTTTATTTACTAAAATCTAACAAAGAAGTTACGGGATCGGGCGTCTTTTATCAAACAGTCTGTATAAGAAGTAGCTGTCTCGCTTCTTTGTGTCATACATACGTTTTATAAACACTAAATTGATTAGTATTTGTATGCTGTACCGTTTGGTGTCGCTAGCCTCGTGATTGAAATAGAAAAATAGGTGTGTAATGTTCATATGCACGCACATGTTTACATGTGCACATGAGGCAGTACGGATTTAAAATTTTAATTTACTAGTCAGTCATGATTAAAATCTATTTATGCACCAATTAATACTCATAAGTAATACGGCCTTGTCCACATATGTATCGGAATTTCGCAATATTCGTTCGGCTCTAGTTCCCAATTAAATTGCTGCCTATTCGCGACCGTACTTTAATGTTACTTAGAGATACATAATAAACGCATTTCCTGTTATGTACTTTAAATATATACGGAGATCGTCGTGTTTAGAAGAAGAAACTGCACGAAAATAAAACGCAACACAATCAATTTTGACGTTGAAATTATCTTCGATAAGAGTCTTGGTTGAGAGTGGTAGGTAGCAATTCAGAGCGTGTCAAAATTGCCTTTGGTCAATAATTTATTCAAGCGGTATTTGTGCGCGATAAAAAGTCTCAACAGTCATAAACTTGCCATGCTTCAATACCGTTCTTGTGCGGAAACCCTGAACTAAATTGTTTTTGTACTTTTTTAAACCTTGACTGCGGTGGAAATTTCATAGCTTAATGCAAAACCTGTAAACACATTTGAAAATTATATGAAATAGGTATTTTAATGGCAATTGTAATTTATTCAATACTGCCATAAATATTTTACTTGCATCGACGGATCGCTGCGATAAATAAAACCATTAAACAAAGAAATTAATGTATATTCTTCAATTTAGAAATTATATAATTTTAAACAATATTGCGTAGTAGTTATTTATTGCAAAATTAAATTTTATTCGATAATAGTTATTTATGTACCAGGTCAGTAAAGTGACTCTTTATTGAACGACTCTGAGAGTTCGACAGAGGCACTTTACTGACGTGTTGTATATAAAATTTTATCACCAACCGGAAAAATTATAATTCAAAAAACGGTGACATAATAACTTTTTACATTTTATTATGACAATTAAACACATACAAATATAACAGCGAATACAAAAGAAATCTACTTATTAATTAATTGATAAAAAAAAGTATCACCTGAAGTAGAAGAGGTTTGAATTGAACGATTGAAGATTATGTATGTTATTGGTTTGTAGTTAGTAGATTATCATTGGTGACAACTATGTTGTGATCGTCACTTAAAATTGTCTTTGCAATATTCAACGACATACGAGTGCCTACTTATTAGTTAAGGGTCCTCGCTAGTGAATGGGAAATGTAATATTGGTTGCATAGCACATAATTTAATAAGTCAAGGATGTCCGAGTACTTTTACACATAGGGAACTTATAATAAATATTTGAAATAATAACTCAATATCTAAGCGAATAAAAATTCATTTATGACCAACTATTTACACATTTGTAACTGCGGAAAATATTTATAGCAGAATAACAATTCATTGTAATGTGGGTTGCCTAATTTTAATTTATTTTATATTCATTTTAAACAAAGTAAAGAATAGTTGAACGAAAAATAAGTGCACAGCCGGGTAGCTTTCTATTCAATTTATAACGTGAACCCAAGCAAACAAATCTCCTCCGAAGGATTTTTGAGAAAACTTGTTTTTAATGTTTTTACATATTAATTAATTTTCTGCAATCCGATAATTTTTTTCTAAATTTGATTCTTCAGCCGGGTAGATTATATAATTCTTCATAAGTTGACGTTGAAAGGTTTTCTCCATCTTTAAAATCAACAAAAATATCTGGATTCAAAATATTCTGAAACCGGGAAATCAGTTAATGCACGTCATACATAATGTATGACGTTATTTTTTGCAATGTTGTCAATTGTAGGCCGCCTTAATTTGAATTGTACTGCAGGTTATGTTCATGTATGTTTCAAATGTCAAACTGAAAGTTTAAATTTAAAGCTAGAAGAAAGGTATATGTCTATAGTAATTATGTTGATCGATATGAATTGCGGAGAAAATAAAAGGATGAGTTTTTATATTATAATATTGTTCAGGCAATTATATTTGTACTGCAAATATAATTACATAATAGAATTTAGATTATCACATGTTGAAAATTATGAAAAGTAACAGTTTATTATTATAGATCATTCAAAAGTATATATTTCAAATTTGCAATATAATATTTCAAATTCAGATTACGGTAGCTAATAATGAAAATTATAAAAAATAATATATTTTAACCACTAAAATGTTTTAAAATTTGTTCGCATTTCTTATCTTAAAATTCTTAAATAATTATGTAGCACATTAAGTTTGATATTATGTAGTATATAAAGAAACATAACAAATTAATCCGAGTCTGAATCACAAATGATATCACCATTATCACTTAAATGTATAATTAATTCAGCAGCATCGTCTTTGTTATATCCCACTTCTCTGTGCCACCATTTTTGTATTTCTTTTTCGGTATGATTGATAGATAGTATGTTCCCATACTTCTGGAGTAACTGTACTTAATGCTTCCTTCCACAATGAAATGCAGTTGTCTTTTCCATATTCATCTCTTCCAATCTAACGATTATAATAACATTTCGTTATTCCCCAAACATTTTCAGTGTGGTTGAAAATGCTGTTCAGCAATTTTATCTACTACATATGTTTTCCTTGGCTTATTTTCTATTACAAGATGTAATAATTACCTTTTATACATATCTCCTTCATAAGCAACATTATTTGTCAATAACCATTGCTTAATATCTGCTTTATTCCAAATAGAGTTAGGTAACTTGCTGGACTGTGCATTTGCCATTTCTATAAGTTAGGAAAAGTTGGTCTTGGAACGACTGCTTAGTACGGAAAGCTAAATACTTATTAAATAATTCTATGGTTTTTATTATTCCTTCAAACTCTGAAGTGATCGCAAAAAGTCGAGGTCTGTTGGTCTTCGATTTACCTATATGAACAACCAGAATTGTCTTTGTGGTCTATGTCACAGTTATATTTAAATTAAAAAGTTCTTCATTACGTAAAACCCCAGCAATGCCAAACACAACACAAATCTAGAATAATTACTACATTCAGAACAAATTGGTTTTGAAAAATTTGCATAAATTACCTTCATCATCAGGTAAATTTCTTCCACTTAAGTTTTTATTTATTTTTATTTAATCAATTACATCCAATTACCTCTAGGTGAACGACTGATACAAATACATACAAATATTATATAAGACTTATATATTTAATGCTCATGTTCTTTCTCGGATCCTGTTTTTCCAGTCATTTCTATCTTGCGCCAATCGTCTAATCTCACTTCACTAAATCTCTCGCCTCTGAGCCTCTTGCCGTACTTGTCTCTCCCATTTTAGTCGTGGTCGTCCTACCTTGTTCTTTCCTTTACTCTGGTTTCATAGACTTTTTTACTAACCTGTTTTCATTCATCCTATGTATGTGACCCAGCCAACCCAATTGTCTTTTTCCAATCACCAAAGCTATGGGGTTTGTCTTTAACACTGAATACGAACTCATTCCTTATTCGATCTTTTCTTATGATTCCTTTTATTCTTCTCAGGAATCCCATCTCAGTAGCTAACACTTTGCTTTTATTCTTTTTTGTTAAGGTCCAGGATTCACTGCCATATATTATCGATGACCTGATCACTTTTTTGTATACCTGTGTTTGTATGTTCCGTGGTATCTCTCTCTTGCTAAAAAATATTGTTTTCAGGGTGTTATAGGGTCTCCCTCATTTTCCAAATCTCTGTTTTATTTCTTCATCTATTTTCTCCGTCTCTTCTATGACTGTACTAAAGTATTTAAAACTTGTGAGCTGTTCTAGATCTTGTCCTTCGATTTTAATTTCATGCCGTTTTTTCTTTGAGGACATTAACCTGGTTTTACTTTTTTTTTATGTTTATTTCCAAGTTTATTTTCCTGAGTTCTTGTTGATAAAAATCTTGGTTTTGTAGTAATTTGTCTTCCGATTCAGCAATCAACACCATATCATCAGCGAATATGAGTTCTTGTAGTGTTATATATGTTATCTTCCATTTGCCTAATACTATATCTTTGCATCTTCCCTTGCGTCTTCTTATGGTGTCATCTATTACTTAGGAAAATAGTTAAGGGCTTAGCACACATTCTTGTTTGAGACCTATTTTCATTTCGAATTCTGTAGATTCTAGATTGTGCATTCTTATTGTGTTTGTATTATTTCTGTATAGAGCCTTTATAATTGCTATCATATTCATTTCTACCCCTCTTCTCCTCAGACTGTTCCATATGCCGTTTTTTCTTATTTTATCGAAAGCGTTTTTTTAAATCTATAAAACAATTATGTATTTCCTTTCCCTTTCTTCCTAACTTTTCGCCTATTTGTCTAAGTATAAATATCACGTACATCAGCGGATAAATAATATCACAAGTATACATACATACATCCATACGAAAACGTATATGTATGTATATATAATTATTAATAATGTTTTTCTTGGAATGCGGCTTTAAGGGTAATAAAAATTAAAATTGACGTTTCGACATTCTTTTATTGTCTTCATCAGAAATTGATCACAGAAAAATCATTTGGAAATAACACTTACCTACTGTACTTTTATAACATTTACAAATTTTAATTAATTCTAACACATTAAAATTGTATATCTAACATTACTAACAATTTAAAAATGTACCTCTTACATACCTGACTGTGACAAAAGTTTATTTCTTGTAATCAAAAATTTATTTCGTTTCATTTTAATTATATTATTCTATATAATTCGATGGATTTAAATGTAAATCTTCGGAGCGTGTCAGATTCTCAAAGCGAACACATGTTTATATTAAAAACTAACGATTCCACACAACAACTTATTTATGTGTATTCAAGCTGTTTCTTATATGCTATTGATATTTGATAAATTTTAAAAATATATATGTGGGACTTGGGAGTAGTACTATTGTTATCGAATAAGTGGAAAATATATTTTAGATAGATTATTTATTTCGTTTCTGTCATTAACTGCAAGATCTTCATGTTTTTTGATTTCAATTAATTCTAAAATTTCTCGTGATTTTGTGTTTTTTTCAACATGTAAGATTTTAGTTTTTTCAAAGTCAAATGTATGTGACATCTTGTTACTATGTTTTTTTAATGCAGTGGCATTATTGGCGTATTTGTGGCCCTTTATTCTTTCATTAAGATGTTACATGGTCTGACCTATATAAACTTTATTGCATGATTTACATGGAATACTGTAGACCACGTGGGTCATTTTGTTTTTGTCAATTTTATCTTTAAGTTTGGTGTTAATAAATTGTAAATTGTTGTAGCTTTTGTGAGCTATTGTAATATTGTATTTTAAAACCATTTTTTGATATTTTTCGGACAAATCGGGAACATATGGTAAAGCTAAATATTTTTTACTATTATTATTGTTTTGTTGTTCGGTGGATGTGTTTGTGAGCCCATCTTTTTGTTGCCGTGTATTATTATTGTGTTTATAAAGTCTTTGTTACAATAGCTCACAGTGTTATTTCCAGATGAGTTTTCTGTGATCAATTTCTGATGAAGACAATAAAAGAATGTCGAAACGTCAATTTTAATTTTTATTACCCTTAAAGCCGCATTCCAAGAAAAACATTATTAATAATTATACACAAAATACGGCTAAGAAAAAATAAACAAACAACCCTTAGTGGTTGAAATAAAATTATTATAATTACCATTGTATGTATATATATATATATGTCTCTTTAGCACATTGTGCAAGATGAAACCATCGTATTCGGTGTCGTGCTTGGGTGGCATATGTCGCTGAGATATTCTCACAGGCATTTTGCAGCTCAAGCCGACATAAGATGCGATCTTAGTTTTTGATTATTGCTGGCAGTACCTCATACGCTGACGAGCCTCAAAGGCCGAAACACGTGTCTGTGCGTTCGCTGTTGGTTATGACACCTAGGTGTATGCTGTGTATCCCATTTTGTACATACGAGATGCATATATGTTTACGTATGAATGTATATATGTATACTTGTGATATAAATAGTTGTCGCTAGCTTCTGTCTTAATTTTTAATTATTGAAGTGTAAGCTTCGTTGGGCGCGTTGCGTTGATTGTGGGCACTGAACAAGACTGAGCCGTCACGCTCGGCTATGTAACGCTGGTTCGGGTAAAGTCGGCTCGAGTCGACTAAGGGAACGAGAGAAATATATCATATAGAGGTATTTAATTTCAATTAAATTAAAATTTAAATGAATAAATAAATTCATGTCCCCTAGCAGATTCGATCCCGAGCCGCATGGGTGAGAAGCCGACACGTTAGCATCAGACCAGCGCGGGACTCGTAAGCGAGTTTTCATATTGTCTATTTATATACAGGGTGAGTTTCTTTGAATGTTTAGCATTGGGATCTCAGAAACTACTGGAGATAGAAAAACGCTTAAATGGGGAAAGATGCGCAGTTTTACGAGTTTGATTAAAACTGCTTTTGTTTCTCCGATAACTTTCATGGCTTATTAGATAATCAAAGAAAACTAAATTTTACGATTTTCTTTAAACTTGCTTAGCATCGTTAATAGTAATTTTAGAGAAAAAGTGTTCACACAAAAATTTTAGATAATTTTGCGCCAAATAAAACTATGTAGCTAATATTTTTTTTTCGTTCACCATTATCAAGTTATGACACAAACTTGTATTTTTTGAAATGGAAACCATAGTTTGTTTTAACATCATTAAAAAGCTTATTTTTTGCTGATTACAATGATATAGGTTTGATATGGTTATTTTAAAAAATAAAGTGGATATAGACATTTTTATGGGTTTTATGGAAAGCAATTGAATTTCGAACTGATAAAATACAAACCAAACGAAAACTTATTTTGAAATCTTATGTAGTAATAAAATGAAAACTATAAGAACTTTTATTAAGGGCACACAACATTATTAATGTTCAAAGATACCTCCATTATTATTAATACACAAATTGCATCTCTTCACAACAGAATTTGTAGCAGTGCGTACTTTACGCCTATCGATGCAACTAAGCAACTAAGACAGCTTCTCTTAAATCGTCGATTGTTTCATATGTTCTTTTGTACACCCCACAAGAAAAACTCCAAAACTGATAAATCAGGGGATCTAGCCGGCCATTCAATTGGTGCATTTCGTCCTATCCATTGATTAGGGAAGTTCAAATTTAAATAATTTCTAACATTCAGTTGATTGTGCGGAGGCGCTCCGTCATGTTGAAACCATTGCAGCATTGCTCGGGTTCTTAAATTTAAATTACCTAACATTTCCTCGAAATCTTGTTGTAAAAAATTAAGATAACGATTGTCAGTTAGTGATCCATCAAAAATAAAAGGAGGAATAACAGTTGATCCTATAACACCACACCAAACATTAAACCCAAATTTAATTTGTGGTCTCCCGTGTTCAACGTGAAGTGGATTTGTTTGAGACCATATGTGCTCATTGTGCCTATTCAACATTCCACAATTTGTGAAACGAGATTCATCAGTCCATAATATTTTCATTGAAAAGCGTGGATCGTTTTGACATTGATCTTTAAATCAGCTACAAAGAGCTATTCGTCTGATGTTATCACCTTCATGTAAAATTTATGCTTCTTCAACACTCTGACAATAGTGCGTTGAGAGGAGCCCATTTCTGTTGAAATTTGTCGGGTCGATGTAGATGGATTCTGAGCGACACATGCTAATATGTTTATTTCTCTATCTTCATCGATCCCTTTTTTTGATTTTGGTTTAACGAACAAACCATAATCTGCTAAATTATCCCATAATCTCTTAAAAGTAGGTAGCGACGTCGATCAAAATAATTTTCAAAATAAACTTCAGCAGCTCTATCAGAATTTTTCTTCAACCATATCACGCTTTTCTACGTCAGAAAATTCCATAGCCAATGCAAACTTATTATTAACGGCCGTTTGCACCGCTTATAGTTAAGTTACAATTAAATTAATTAATAGTTAATTGTCAATGTTTGACAATTAACTTGACTTAAAAGTAAAAATTAACAGCTCTCACTTCTGTGACTCAACGTGAAAGCAATATTAGTATATTTATCTCGACTGCTCCAACGATTTTTCGTTTTTTGAATTACAAAGCACCAAAAATTTTTTTTTTAAAGTTTATATCTTATAAAGTGAACAATCATAGAAATGTCTATATCCCCTTTATTTTTTAAAATAACCATATCAAACCTTATATCATTGTAATCAGCAAAAAATAAGCTTTTTAATGATGTCAAAACCAACTATGGTTTCTATTTAAAAAAACACAAGTTTGTGTCATAACTCGATAATGGTGAACGAAAAAAAAAATATTAGCTACATAATTTTATTTGGCGTAAAATTATCTAAAACTTTTGTCTGAACACTTTTTTTCTAAAATTACTATTAACGATGCTAAGCATGTTTAAAGAAAATCGTAAAATTTAGTTTTCTTTGAATATCTAATAAGCCATGAAAGTTATCGGAGAAACAAAAGCAGTTTTAAATCAAACTCGTAAAACTGCGCATCTTTCCCCATTTAAGCGTTTTTCTATCTCCAGTAGTTTCTGAGATCCCAATGCTAAACATTCAAAAAAAACTCACCCTGTATATGATATGGATGACTCGGAAACTGATCAGTATATTCCGGGTGTTAAATAACGTCCACACGCATATACTATAATTTATATACCAATGCAAAACAGAAACGTTGAGAATAGAGCAGTACTTTAATTGCTTATTATATTAGAATTTATAAGCATTTAATTCTTTTCTGATACACAGGATGGATGAAGAAAATCAAATCGATTACAAATTAAAACGAAAAAGGGAATTGTCTAATGCGCGCGTGAAGAAATAACGTCAAAAGAAGCACACTAAATCTCAGCAACCGAATTCGTCGATGCAGGATGACCCTAATGTAATATAGAACGAAAAAAAAGTTTGATTTCGTATTATTAACCTCGCCTTGATGAAGTTTTCACTTCTACCGTGTGGTTTTAAGCACACCCATTTTCTTGTTTTCTATTATTCTAGTGAAAACGTTGCTAGGTAAAAGTGATGCCTCTATAATTAAAATTTTTGAATCTCCTTTCATGTACAGTGGTATTACTATATATGTATTCCAATCTTTGGGTATCTCTTTTTGTTTTAATATATCATTCAGTATTACGTGAAATTCTTATATTGCCTTTTCTGTCATGTACTTTATCATTTCAGATGTGATATCATCATGTCCTGGTGCCAAGTATAAAATAGAAATTAAATGAATTCCAACATAAATTTCATCCACTTGGGAACGTTTAGATAATTGACTTTAATAATCATATACGTATGCACATTGATATTGCCACGTTCAATAATCATTAAATTTAAAGAAAACCTGCCTGCAATTAATATTATTACACTAATTATATGTCACTGAAGTTTTTGCCTAAATACTAAAGTTCAATTCAATTTTATTATCGTTTCGCGTGTTACTCATAAAAATTTTTTTGGTCGAAGATAATTATTCCTATTAATATCGAAAGCAGTAAAAGTAGTAGCGGTCTATTAAAGTTTATCTTAAGTAGAAGACGTCTTTACGTGGCAAAAATTACTAGATAACGAACATTGACATTGTTTCATTGTGTCATAAACTCCTAGACTGGTAATTTATACGTATCCAGATATCCACGTCACTGACAGGAACCTAGAAGGCAAGAATAAGGTCGAGGGCGCCCATAAAACGTTATCTATTTCTTAAGAATGTACATAATACAGAAAATGAATTATATTGTTTTATACATGAATTAATGTAACGTTTGTTAGTGTCAAGAAAAGATTACTAACAACAAGAATTAATTGATATCTTAAATATAAAGCAAAACTATCTATTTTATCATTATATACGTATATTCTAATATCTACAGCTAATTGATGTGTTTGTATTACTTATCAACTCACTTTCATTAAATACCATCTTAAATATCACATGAATTTTATCATTATTATATTGAATTTATTATTGATATATAATTAATAAATCATACATTCAAATGTTGGTTATTGATCTATCTTATGTAAAATTACAGCGATTTTCAGTATTACTGCACAGACATACAAATTAGGCGTTTGTGCTCTTTTGTTTTTAGAGATTTTTAAAAAAATCGAAATTCTCTTTAAAACTCTGTGCCTTCGCAAAGCACACCAATTGTGCTCAATTATTCCATTACTAGTTCCATTTGGACTCCACTGTTTACAGAAATTTAAAAAAAGATCGAAGGGGTGAATGTCATTCAGTGACAATAGTAGAAACATGTGATAATCATACATAGCATCAAAAGTGTTGGACCCCAAAGAGATTATGATAATAGTGTGTTATTAACAACAGTAATGGTAATTGTTGACCAACGTAGGCACTAACAGAAGAAGCAAAAAGAAAAACTTTAAAAAAGAATTTAATACACAAGAAAGGATAAAACAAAGTAATGAGTTAATCAAACAATATTCAATAGTCAATATGGCCCTTCTCTGCTTCTTACTAACTCATTGACACGCCTATCGATTGAAATAATCAATGAATTTATGATTTCTTGCGGAATATTGTTCCATTTCTCTATAGCCAGTATGATTCATTCTTCCACCCTGTGGGGTCGATTAATCCGATTGCGAATGGCTGTACTAACAAATTTCCACATATGTTCTATTGAGTTAATATCGGGGGATTGTACTGGCAAATCCAATCTGGTAACATGTCCTTCTTCAAGTGCCTCGCAAACCATTATTGCACGACATGGTCTGGCATTATCATACATAAAGATGAAATTTTCACCCAATTCATTGCGAAATGATGGGCCTAATAACGTTTTCAGTGTAAACTGCACTTGTCATGTTCTGTTGAATGGGAATTAGCGCGGGACGGCGGTTAAACATGATACCACACCAAAACAGGACTGTACCCCCTTCGCAAGGATCAACTTCACGGGGCAAATTTAATCGCTTTTGATGACCTGATACCCTGGAGACCCGTCGCCTACAATCATCACTCACGAACCCAATTTTGGTCTCATCGGTAATCGGGGACGCCATTTCTACATCTCGATGCACTATGCGTAGAACAGATGGTCTAGCGATATTTAACATATCTGATATCTGATAATCTGAATGTTCAGCATCATGCAAGGCAATAATTCTTGTACTTTTGAAGACGGAAATTTCACGGCCCGGCATTGTAACCGAAATAATCACGAACATCGTTTGACTACAAGTGCGACAAAACTGACACTTTTCTTCAACAATTGACAATAAATAACTAGAGATTTTTAAGATACCACCACATTTCACTTGATATTGATCTCATTGTATGTAGATAAAACTATATATGGGAAATTAATAGACAGGCTTTTAGTTCCATTCAGTTTTTGGAAGATTTTTTTAGGTCTATTGTATAGTCTACTTTTGATTTATTCTATCATTGTTAAGAACGGAAACTGACCTGCCAATACCTTTGTGGCTAGTTTCGGTGGACCAAAATTTTGAGAAATTTAGCAGTAAATTCTTGTTATTGGTTTTTTTTTTTTTTGGTAATTTAGATTTAATTTCAAAAATTATCAGTTTGGACTGGGGGAAAAGTACCTATTAGTAAAATCTTAGTAGATATTGTTATATGTAGGTAAAATTTCAATTACAAACGAGCAAAATATTTTTAGCAATGGAAACTGTGGTTTTCAATAACCATTTTAATATTAATTGTATATTTGAACACTCGTATGTAAAATAATGCTTTATAAATGTAATTTATCCACAAAATATGTTATATTAATGTCACACATTAAGATTTTCTTATATTCATTGACTGTGAAGTTTGCGTTACGAATACCTGGTGAGAAGAAGAAAAAAGTCGGCGCCTCCACCAAAACTTAAAATTCCAAATATATACGTATATTAAACATAAATCAAAAATTTGATTAATTTGTCAGTTGCATTTTTAAGTTTTTTCTTTGCAGTATATTTCAATAATTTAATTTTGCTTCTTAGTATTTTTCGGCATTTTTGAAAATTAAAACACTTATTATTATAATATATAATGTTTTTATAATTTTTCTATTCAAGAATTATTAATTTTCCTCCAAGATCTCCGTATCTGACAATTTTAGACTATTTTTCCATATTTAAAGAATACGATTTTCAAGACCAGACATTACACAATCGAAAAGCTTCGTAATGGTGAAATCCTAATAAATGGCTTTGAAAACATGAAGCGTAAAGTTCAATTTTGTCTTCAAAATAATGATCAGCATTTCTGACATCTGCTTTATAGTATTATTTACTTTTAATTTTGACTATTGTAATAAAAAAAACTTAAAAAAAATAAATTACCATTTATTACACACATTTACATAACATAACCAAACTATCAAAACTATGCGTTTGTGTCTGGTTATGTGCACTGTCACAAACCATTAAAAAAAGCATGACCGTCTCTAACGAGCAGAGTATTTGAAAGTACGGTATATTAACATGTATATTTAAACGAATGAAACTAATCTGAAATGAAAATGAAAAGTGTGAACACATGAATGTTAAAACTAACATCAGGCAGTAAATAATTACTGTGACTTACACATATACCTTTATACGTAAAACGTATATGTATATATGCATGTGTTTGAGATACACACATACATTAAGTGCCATTGCCGATAATCGAACGCACAGACACCGGTGTTTCGACCTATGAGGTCTCATCAGTGTACGTGGAGATTCTCGACAATAGCTTCAAGACTTAAATCGCTGCCTATGTCATTTTCGCATGTTAAATGTAGTGAGAGTATCTCAGCGACATCTAACACCCAAAAGATGACACGGAAAAAGGCGATGGCTTCTGACAGCATGTTCTGCTATACAGAGGCCTGTATGTTAATAGTGTATCTCGTGTAATAGAGCCTTAGGAGGCGTCACCAATCAAAACGAAAATGAAAAGTGTGAACACATGAATGTTAAAACTACATCAAGCAGTAAATAATTACTGTGACTTACATATATACCTTTATACGTAAAACGTATATGTATATATGCATGTGTTTGAGATACACACATACATTAAGTGCCATTGCCGATAATCGAACGCACAGACACCGGTGTTTCGACCTATGAGGTCTCATCAGTGTACGTGGAGATTCTCGACAATAGCTTCAAGACTTAAATCGCTACCTATGTCATTTTCGCATGTTAAATGTAGTGAGAGTATCACAGCGACATCTAACACCCAAAATATGACACGGAAAAAGGCGATGGCTTCTGACAGCATGTTCTGCTATACAGAAGCCTGTATGTTAATAGTGTATTTCGTGTAATAGAGCCTTAGGAGGCGTCACCAATCAAAACGAAAATGAAAAGTGTGGACACATGAATGTTAAAACTAACATCAAGCAGTAAATAATTACTGTGACTTACATAATAATATATATAAGTCACAGTAATAATCTGAAATATCATCTTGACTTGGCATCTAAATTGGCAGTCATAGTAATCTAATACTTCTCGTGTCGTGTAACTGTAGCCACGTATTTCAGACTCATTAGTCATCAACAGTACGGTATAGCTAAGAAAATGCGTGTTGATTAAATAACATACATATGTAATATAAAGCTTTATTAATCCCAATACTCCACAAACCAGTCCACAGTATTGCCCAACATTAATTTGTAATTCATTCTGAACCGCCTAAATGCCATATTTTCTGTCAAGTATATTAATAAGAACATTAAGTTATTCGTGTAATGTAAACAAACTATACGAAGAAGCAAAAGAGAGTGGTTGGAAGAGCAGATGAAGAACATCGAAGAAGAAAGTATGAAGAAGAATACCAAGCGGTATTATCAAAAAATCAATGAACACAATAAAGTATATAAGCATAAAGTATAGGGCATAGGGCTGGTAGGGAAAGAGTAGTTGAATGTGAAGAGCAATATAGGGAAGTATGGGAGGAATACTTTAAAGGACTACTTAACGACAGGCAACGGAGTGAAGAAATATATGAAGAAGATGAGGACAAAGTTGTGGTACATGAACCAACATTGGAAGAAGTAAAAGAAGTTATAAAAGCTAGCAGAAATGGAAGAGCACCGGGAAAGGATGGAATAAATAACGAACTATTAAAAATGGAGGAGAACGATTACAGGAACATATATACGAATTGATACGGAAAATATGGAATGAAGAAAAGATGCCGAACGAATGGAAATTAGGACAAATAGTGACATTGCATAAGAAAGGAGACCAACAAGATTGTAAAAACTACAGGGGGATAACACTATTAAATACGACATATACAAAATACTATCATCAATAATACAAAGAAGGATAGCCGACATAATGAGAAGTATCATTAGACAGTACCAGTGTGGATTTGTGAGAGGAAAATCAACAGATGCAGTGCATAATGTAAAACAAATAATGGAAAGAGCATATGAACACAATATGAAACTGGAGTTGTTATTTGTGAACTTTCAGCAAGCATTTGACAATATCAGAAGAAGAAAACTTATAACCGCAATGAAGGAACTACAAGTACCAGTGAAGCTAAGAAGACTTGTAGTAATGAATCTGGAATCGACAAGGGCTAATGTGAAAACATCCAAAGGAGAAACGAGAGAGTTCCAGATAAATAGAGGAGTCCGGCAAGGCGACGCTTTGTCAGCAACCTTGTTCAATCTGGCCTTGGAGTATGTAACAAGAAAAATAAACAGAGGAACTATAAGATCAAGTGGAAGTCAGATAATAGCATATGCAGATGATGTAGTAGTCAAAACAAAAAGTAGAGAGATAATGATCAAAACAATGCTAGAAATAATAAGGGAAGGAGATAAATTGGGTTTGAAGATCAATGAAACAAAAACGAAGTTGATGAGAACAAGAATGAAAGGGAAAGAGAGCAGAGGAATTAAAATAGAGAACTTGACATTTGAGGAGGTGGATAAATTTTAATATTTGGAAATCGTAATAGCAAACGACGGTAATAGGGATGTCGAAAGTAAAGAAAGAATGATGTCGGCAAATAGAGCTTACTATGCAAACAAGAAATTGTTGAAGGACAGAAATTTATCCAAAAAGAACAAAATAAGAACATATAATACCATGATAAAACCAGTGCTGATGTATTTGGCAGAAACAATGACAATTACCAAAAAAAGATGAAGAGAATTGGAGAGTATTTGAAAGGAAGATACTGAAAACAATAATGGGGTCAGTTAAGACAGCAGATAATGAATACAGAATAAGAACCAATAGCGAACTGCAGAGCGAAATAGGGAGAGAGGATATAGTAAGGAAAATAAAGCGACAAAGAATAAAGTGGTTGGGACATGTATGGAGATTTGGGGAAGAAACTACAACCAAAATATTATTAGAATAGAAACGGAGTGGAAAGAGGAGAAGAGGTAAACCGAGGTCAAAGTGGCTGGAAGAAGTGGTGGAAGATTTAAGAGGAGCAGGTATTAAAAACTGGCAAGAAAAAGTAAAGGATAGAAAGTTATGGAGAGAAATAAGCCAGAGGATATAAAAAGTAGGATGGGGGCCGATCCACCCCGAGACAAAGGATATAGAAAGCTTCTAGAAGCGGTGTAGCTCCGATAGGGGCGTCTTAACCATTATATATATGTCATTCGTAGCCATATAACCGCATAAAACTAATCTAAATAATGTATGTACTGAAAATAAAGAAGTGTTATGAAAAGAAATAAGCTGTGGAGGCAATGCTAACAATATCAAAGATAAAATCTATAAGATATTATAATTCCGACAAAAAAAATATGGTAGGGGATATTTATAATAGTGAAACGACGTCCAGATTAAGAGGTAAAAGTGCTATACAGAGATAGCTATACAAAAATTCCCATTACCTGTATTCCTCTAATTATTTGTTATTATTATTATTTTATGAAATGTATAAATTTTTTGCCACTTTTATTTTGTATTCTTTTTTTTGTCATTGTCATTATTTGTAATTTTCTTATTAATTTTTAGTCGGAGATCAATTTTTATTGCGAGCTGCTATTATCAAGTTGACAATATATAAGAATTTCTTAGTTACTATTGGTTTAAGACTCCTGATTCCAAGTGGATTCTCTTTTCCTATTAGCAGTTACAGCCGATATTGGAAAAATTGCCAATAACCTCTCCAGACACTCTCAACACTACTTTCAACGAATTTTACAAATAACATATTATACGAAAGTTGTACCAACATAAAAAAAATTTTATACTCTAAATAAATCTATGTAAACACACATAATTTGCGCGGTATTTCCAAAAAACTACTTTTCGATTAGAGTAAAAGTCATTCTATCTCTCCATTTAAATTTTTAAAAATATTCATTACGCAGAAGTTCTAATTTACTCAGCAATACTTTTTTTTGTATTTGAACTAAAGAGCTGCTTTGGGTTTACAGATTTGATTCTACAGCTTATCAAATTTCGGGAGCAACAGCTATTGCTGCTTATTGGCAATCGTGCTCGCGGACGGGGTAGCATATTTACTGTACGACCTACAAGTAAAAACAGAACAAAACAACTAAAATTATATCTTGCAAACAGGTATAAATTAAAACATAATAATGACATCAAGATAAAGAATCTACAATTAGTATTCATGTATGTTATTTCATAAAATAAGAGGTAAGCTATTGCTAACCGACCTCAAAAACTAAATTCTTCAAATTTCAGACTACAATAATGAAAATAAACAGTAACAGATTTGATATTTTTACAGCTAAACGTGAGTCGGTATGCTTATGATTGCTCTACTAACTCATTATAATGTCAGTATAGTATACAGTCAAAGACCCTTCCTATAGGAACACAAATGCTCATTTGAAATGATTTTATGATGATTGTGTTGCTTCCCTCAACTCTTACTACCTCTAGATATAACACAGTATGTTCTGTCATACCAAATATGTCAAAAGTTAATCCGAAATGGTATTATGAACACGTAAAGTTATTGCGTCAATATTTCCTAATAAAATTTGCCCGAATTAGTACAGTACATAAGTAAGTGTACTTAAATTTCGAGCAAAATGGAATGTAGGCATTTAGAACTAGTGGCGACGTGTCAATTTTATTTCCTAGAAATCATTACGTTATATGTAAATTACGTATTCACTGCTCTCTCTGTCTGTGCTGTGTGTGTGCAGCAGGTTGCCGGGTATATTTATATTTTAAAGTGAGTCGTTATGGAGAAACCACTCCATTAGTCGGTAGAAACGTGTTCCTTAATGGTAGTACAAGCTACATATTTTTCATCGTTTAGATTACCTATTCCCTTCTAAACACCAATACGTTTTATTCAAATTGCCGGCAAGTTGACCTATGACGACAATTACTCATAACGAACGACTTTTCAGTAAACGCTTGTAATATTCTATTAAGATATTGCAGCAACACGTACTGTGCTGTTTATATTTATTGAACACTTGAGACTGAGCTTAGCAATATAATATATACCATTCATTTGTTTTTCTGCTTTATGATCTTTAATTTTATGTGTCGGAATAGTTAGTTATACATTACATATATTATATAAACAGAATTATACAAGTTAACTGTATTGTTGTGAATAGTCTTCTATAGATTATACTAACAGCAAGTGTCTGCACTTTTCTAACATTATAAATGTATTTCATCAATCATGAAAGGCTTGAGAAGATTGATAATATTAAATGTTTTGTATTTTTTTTTAATTCGCAATTAAGTCCATTCGGAAACTGTTCAAAGAGTGAGTGATATAATTTATCTCCATTTGAATGATATTCCTGTTGCCGGTTTTTTGAATTAATGATTCGTCACGTGATAAATTTCTTTTCCTTCTTGAAAGGTTCATAACCAAAAATACATGTTAAATTTACAAAATTTTGCAACAGACAGTCAAATTTTGGATTTCGTTTATTTGTACAACCTTTTAAAAAGCAGGCAATCAATTAAATTCCTTTATATTCTTATTTATGGGAGTAGATTTAAAAAAAACTTATTATCACCTTCAATATACACCCCTTCTCTATCCCTACAACGCTCCAAGCGAATTTTCCATTGTTCGAAACAGTGTTAAAAGTCTACTTCTGTGGGCTCCTTCATAACGCATACCGCTTTTTCTTTCCGAATAAGGCGGATAGTCTAACACTGGGATGTTGTACTTGGCTAGAAACGTCTTGACGTACAGTGCTAAATGAATCGGCCCGTTGTCTTGGTGGAGAATCCATGACTTGCCCTGACTAACTACAGTCGTTAGCCAGTTACAGATATAATCAGGACCCACGATTTTAACCCTGAGTCGACACACAGCCTAATTTATTGCAAATATATACAATCGAAATGGTGACCACTGATGTGAAATATATATCTCTTCATGGTGCATGACAGAACCTTGAAGATGCGCAACATGTGTACAGTGATTATATTTATTAAACTGAAGCACGACGTGTGGCTATAAAATAACGGAACTGATGCATCATTTCAGTTGTATATATTTGCAATAAATTAGGATTTGTGTCGACTCAGGGTTAAAATCGTAGATCCTAATTATATCTATAACTGACTAACGACCCTAACCTAGATAGTGTTTACATATCAATTGACCATTAAAAAATATATATTAAATATAACCTATAAATGTGCAAACAAAGTAATTCAAACAAAATTACATATTTCTTCAGATACATTCCATACCAAATCGGATGATGATACGTTGATTAATATACTTAGATCTGCTACATTAGGTTGATATCCAATTAATTTTATGCTGCAGTGTTCATTTTGCCATCTAACGAACGAAACGTTTTTGTTATGTTAACAAACCACGAATTGATGTTGATATTTTAATAGATTTTTAACATGATAGCTAAAATTAAAAACATAAGTTACATTACGGCGGTAAATTGAAACGTTCTTCGGGCGTTAAAAATCACACTATAAAAGTGTGTATAATACAGGGTTACCGCTAAATAGGTACCAGGCTATGCAATTCTGAAGAATTGTCTAACTGAAAATCAAAAAATAAATTTATTTGTAACTCATCAAACGTTTCTACATTTTTAGGGCCAAAATGTAGTAGTTAAGTGGTATTTACGTATATGTGTATAGACATATTTACGCAAATACCACTAGTAATTCCAGTTTATAAGGCTCTTCCAATAAAACGATAAAATGCAAATAGTTACAACCTTTGAGAATGAATGGCAATAGAAAAGATTTTCTATGGCGATGTTTTTTTTATGTGGAAAAGGTCTGCATTACCATGTTTTTTTTTCGTTAAATAGAAGTATGTTATTTTGAAACTCAAATTCCTCTATATGAAAATTATTATGTTTGTATAATAACTGCGACAGGGTCGGGAAAGGAGGAAAGAAAAATCATTTTCTCGTCACTGCGAGCACATTAGACCGCGATTATTTTTGTACGGGCATATTTTTCTTTCACCCCGTTTTTTTAATGGCGCTATTTAAAACTAACTCAGTATACATACAATAAAAAGAATTACTTCTGATTCAGATATGTTTTTTGCAGAGTCCCCGTCACACGGATTCGGATTCTAGCGACAGCCCCAGTGACACAGAAGCACCACCGACACTGACGCCAACGCCGACGTTGCTCAACAATCACCACCACCACCACCACCACCACCACAGTCCTCATCATCACAGAAACAGCAACAGCAACAGCAACATGACGACGGTGGAGAATATAGCGGCGATAGCGGCAGTGGCGGGCTTGAATCCCGCATCCTCTGCGTCCCATATGCCTTTTTACTCTCCAGCCGCCCTCATCCAAACGCAATGGTTCATGCCGGGTGTGACGCGGAACTTCCACACGGACCGTCTGGTCGTGGACGTGGAGAAGTCTCCGTCAGGCGAGCAACCTCTTGATCTCACCATCAGCTCGAAATCGGCGATTAACAACAACACCACCGGCTTGATGGATAATAAAGGGCCAGTAAACATTAGGCTACCAACGCTGGACACTAAACATATTTTTAAGTAGGTATACGTTAATCTAAAGCATCCATCAGCTGTCAAGTAAACGATGCAAATGCAAAATCCGTGAATTTTAAAGATTTCTATATATTTCAAATCAGTCTAATTATACTGTAAAGACAAATTGTTATGTTTTGTCTAATAAGTATACTCACTGTGTTACACCTAGAAGGAATAATTTGTTCAACTTTTTTTTTAGGCAATGTGATAGTCACAAATGAAACGATAAAATTTGCAAGAAATTTTATTAATATGTAATACAAACAAAATCTGCTTGTGGCACGGTGATAATTTTGACGTCTTCGAACTCGAGGCGTTTTGTTACGCTTAACACTAGTAGACGAAGGCGCAATAACTAAACATTTCTGTACTAGACAGCTCGCATGAACAGGTTTCTTTAAAAAAAAAATAAGAGATAAAATTCTTTTATTCCAAAAAATTATCAGAGATGAACAGTTCACATTGTTACCATAGCATGCTTTAAATATAATCATTCTGATGGCGAAAAAGTTGAACAAATTATTCCATCTAGATGTCACTGAGGTTAGGTATATACAGTGGATATTTTTATTTTTGTTCGAAGTATTCGCGAAATTCATAACTCATATATTAGAGTCATCGCAGTCATTGGATATGACTGCCATTCACGTATTTAGAAGTCTTGTCGCGATGAAAAGTAGATGAATTTTAACGTTTCTAGACCACCTCACGTCTCTCGAGGTCACAGGAGTCTAACATGCGAGAAATAACCACCTCCACTTTTTAGTTCCGAACGCGGCCAGCGACTGAAAGTAGAGGTCGCTGGCGCTGTAAATCATAAATGGCATGCTAAATTTGAATTATTTACATATACTGATAAACACAACCTGCTGCCCTATGATGTATTAATAAAATATGAATATATAAAGTGTTTTAGAACAAGTAATGTCGAAAACGAAATTTCTGTTCTGTTGTTTCTGTTCGATTGCAGTTTCGTTGATAGTCTCTTACTTCAATCGACGTATATAAGCTATTATACGTATATATATATTTTAACATAATAAGCGAAGATACTTAGAGAGATATCGATCGATAGACTTAAATGTAAATAAATTAAACACTTTGTTCTGAAATTGGTTGTACCTTGATGGAACTTCATTACCGTAAACGCACAAAAACACTTGACATCAAACAACATGTTTGAAATTCAAAAATATAATGATGTAAGCAAGACATGTTTCGCTTAGTCTATGGCAAGGTGATTCACACAGAATTAACTCATAGACTTCAGAATTCTAATCTCTTTCTCGTAATAAATGCATGATTCACTTGATTCAATGCCCTTTCGAACACTACTTTTAATGAACAAAGAAGGTCCCTTTTAAGGTTTCGAATTTAACTTAATATCACTGATTAAGAAAAAAAGATCTAGAACTCTAATGGATACAAATAGAATCACCTTTGTATAATATCCCAAACCTCACACACATAAAATATAATATCACACATTTGCAAATAATGAACCCTGCCCTAAATAGCTTTTGAAACTAATATAGTAAAAAAATTATGCTTCAAATACTCTTAAAGCATCTGTCTGTATGGAAAGTATGATTATTTGAGAGCTTTCGTAGAAAACTTAAAAGACTTACTTCGGGTAATTTACTTTCGAGCACTTTTATATCATCTAAAAGTTTCTCAGAACTTAATAAAATTTAATTTTGCTGAAGAAAACTATTATTTGTGGTTTACTGATTTGTTGAAAATGTAATCAAATCTTACAAAAATGATTATATTCTCAAATACAAGCCCGTTATCGTGGTCGCACACAAACAGGCAAACATTTTTAAAAAACCACACAAATTTTGAATGACTTAAACAGCTTTTTCTTATAATAAACGCGAGATAGACATGTATTTAATATGGTCATTAAATAAAAATCAGGAATCAAAAAGCATCTCTAAATTCTTTTTTCGTCTAAGCGCATTTTAAATTCGCGTTGTAAAGTTGGTAATGATGCATTAGCTTGTCAGTTTTACGCGAAATGCTTAGCACTCTACGCACAAAGAAAGACCAGTCTTAAACAAGACTAAGTTTGCTTATATTGCAATCATCAGTGCTATTAATTCAAGCATATATCGCTATAAGGCGTCTGCAAGTAACAAATTGTTACAACATAATTTTGAGGGCTAGTGGTTGACGACTATTAAAAATAGAACAGGGCCTAAATCAACTCCTTGTGGCACTCGTAATGATAGCGAAAAATAACTGTTAACCAGGTATGGGAATTTTTTTGTGAACACCAGAAGTATGTTTTCAATAGAATAACGTGAATCGTAAATAAATTTAAGGAATAAATATTTCTCATTACTTCTTCGACACACCGTGTACGTGCAATTGACGAAAACGCGGAAAGTACGGTTTATTTAAACGGCATTCGTATAATATGCTCAGTTTTAAGCAATTCTCTCTTCATTTAGAAAGTACACGGCCACTTATGCTCACACAACTATTTATGAATTTGTTCTAATAGCCAGTGAGTAACCTAATTTTAAGAGGTATTGAAATGCTGCAAATGTGATTCATATGCAAATATGTGTAATTTGTTTGCCGTGTATGTACCCACCAGGTGATAATTATTTTGTCGATGGAAATAATTCACGTTAGAAGCGGAATTTAAATATAATGCACGTTATGTTCGTATGCGCTTAACAACCCAAATACAACATATACGTACTTGTTACTTATGCGCCATTCTCTGGTAGATAAAACAACCGTTAATAAACAAAAATATTTTCTTGGTGGTTTTTTTTGGCAGTTTGGAAATAAAAAAACAGTGTATTAATAATAACTTGTTGGCATTCTAAACCCACATCTTCAGGAAGATTAATGAACTTTCAATCATGCCAACCACTGTCTTTTAAGAAAAGTGTTATCATAAACATTACAGATAGAGCGATCAAGTTAAGAAGACCAAATTTTAGAAAGCAAGTTTTAGAAAATATTACCGTGAATTTAACAAATAATAATTACCCTGTAAATTTAATGAAAAGTATTTTTAAAAAAAAAACTTATAATTTTACAACCAACAACAATACTGCAATCAAAATTTAAACAATAATCAAGTAAAATTTTTATCTATTCCCTATGATCCAAAATTTTCAGAACAATTAACTACAATGTTCAGTAAATTTAGTATTAAAGTAGTACATAGAAGTTATAATAATTTAAAGTTTATAAATACGAATATTAAATCTAAACCTCCATTAAAAAAAACACACTGTTTATAGTATTCCTTGTAATAATTGTGAAAAAATATAGGTATATTGGACAAGCAATGTAGTATCTAGAGGAAGAAATTAACGGTCATAAATATTACATATAATTTTATTGTATGCTAACTTAATATAGAAATCATATAATTTTCTTTTGAAATATTATCAATAATTTTTAATGACATTTATTATTTAATTTTTTTTTATATCTACAAGTAGTGCTTTATCTATTTTAAATGTAAGTTATATGTTTTATATTGTTATAATATGTACATACATAGAACACTGTTTTATATAATTTTTGATGAAGACATATTAAAAATGTCGAAACGTTAACGAAACGTTAAAGAAATAAAAGCAATACAGATCATTCGTGAAAGGCCAAAAAAATAAGGATATAGACACATTAATATCCTTTTTTAAGAAATACATATATATATATATACAGGCTGTCCTGAAACTCTCCTGACAAACGAAGACCGGAGATTCCTCAGATAGTTTTAAGACAATTTAACCCAATTCACCCTAGTCCGAAAATGCTTCCTAAGGAAGCTAGAGCTCTTTGAAGACGGCCCCTTGTAATTATTTTTTTTTTGATATCTCCCGAACGCTTCTATTTAGAAAAACAAAAACTGGTATGCTTATTTATCCTCCAGATGAATCGATTCCATCAATTGCGAATTTCTAGTACCGGTCATAGGCGTCCGTTTTGGGTAGGTAAACGGTTATTTTAACGCATAACTTTTTTGTCTTTAACTTTTAAGCATTTGTGACACTAGATTATTAAATTTTCAGGTATTCTAGTACTAAAAGGTGCTCTTACTTTAAGTCGGTAGGATACACCGTTTTCTAGAAAAATCGATTTGAAAATTTTTCGTTTTTTCGTCATTAAAATTCAATTTATTATTTTTTGCACTAGTTCGCTCTGAACTGCCAACAGAAATAAAACCTACGTTTTTAATTGTCAAATTGTTGTCAGTTCGCGAAGTTTATGTTTTAATATTTTACTTTGTAGCATTCAAACACAACGATTTCAATTTAAAAAAAAATGGTTTTTACTAATGAAGAATACGCCGATATGCATTTAGTTTATGGCGAAATGAGGTGTAACGCTCGAGCAGCCCAACGTAGATACGCTGAAAAATTTCCCAATCGTCAGCATCCCACTCACTCAACATTTACAGCTCTTCATCAACGATTAAGAGAAACAGGTTCAGTGGTCCCAAAAAAAAATGAAACAGGGAGACATAATGATGTAACAGCAAAGCATGAAAATGTTATTTTAATGGAAGTTGAGGAAAATCCAGAAATTAGCGTTCGAAGACTATCTGCCATGTACCCCACAATTTCAAAATCTTCCGTAAGAAATGTCTTACACAAAGAAAATTTATATCCTGTTCATTTTACAAAGGTGCAAGCACTGCTAGAAGGAGATTTTCCTGCTCGTGTAGAATTCGCTAGATGGTTACCAAATCAGATAAATCAAGATGAAGATTTTTTCAGGTACATTTTGTTTGGTGACGAAGCTTCATTATCAAAAAATGGAATTTTTAATGTACATAATGCACACTATTATTCGTACGTTGGTGACAATCCCCACGTTGTTCAAGAATCTAAGCATCAGCATAGGTTTAGCATAAACGTCTGGATTGGAGTAGTTGACGATTATCTACTTGGACCTGTGGAATTACCTGCTCGTTTAAATGGTGTTGATTACTTACATTTCCTGCAAAATATTTTACCTGATTTGTTAGATGAGGTGCGTTTAAATATTCGGCAAAACTTATGGTTTCTACAGGACGACTGTCCGGCCCACTTTAGCAGGAATGTACGAGACTTTCTAGATAATAACTACGAAGACCATTGGATTGCTTGGCCAGCAAGGTCGCCGGATTTGAATCCTTGCGATTATTGTGTTTGGGGATACATAAAAGCATTTGTTTATGCCGTTCCGATACAAAATCGTGCATAACTCTGGCTAAGGATACAAGATGCTTGCAACGAATTTAGAAATAACTTTGGAAATTTTGCAAGATTTCGGCGTTCTCTAAGCAAAAGGGTAGATTTATGCATAGAGACTAATGGTCATCACATCGAGCATCTTTTGTTGTGTTTTGTTTGTTGTATTTGATACTTGTTCTTTTTTTGTTAGTTTCGTTCCATTGTAATAAATACTTTGTTTTTAAAAACCTTCAGCTAAAATTTTGTTTCAAATTGATTTTTGCTTCTTTTCCCAAACTTTTTTTACGAATTGTGTGCTGCATTTATTGAAACAAAAGATGATATTAAATTAATTTTCATCCATGCCATGATAGTCCTAGCCAACTTCGTCGCTAAAAATAAGTAGGTACATAATACATTGAATTGTAAGACGAAAAAACGAAAAATTTTCAAATCGATTTTCCTAGAAAACGGTGTATCCTGCCGACTTAAAGTACGAGTACCTTTTAGTACTAGAATACCTGAAAATTTAATAATCTAGTGTCACAAATGCTTAAAAGTTAAAGACAAAAAAGTTATGGGTTAAAATAACCGTTAACCTACCCAAAACGGACGCCCATGACCGGTACTAGAAATTCGCAATTGATGGAATCGATTCATCTCTGGAGGATAAATAAGCATACCAGTTTTTGTTTTTCTAAATAGAAGCGTTCGGGGGATATTAAAAAAAAATAATTACAAGGCGCCATCTTCAAAGAGCCCTAGCTCGCTTAGGAAGCATTTTCGGACTAGGGTGAATTGGGTTAAATTGTCTTAAAATTATCTGAGGAATCTCCGGTCTTCGTTTGTCAGGAGAGTTTCTGGACACCCTGTATATACAGGATAACTAAATTCCATCGTACCAAATAAGTAATAGATAATCCAGCAAACGAGTAAGCGGTATGTATTTGGAAGACGCATTTTTTTATTTATATCTCAATATTTCGCAATTTATTAATCTCCCCTTGATGAAGCAATAAATTGCGAAATATTGAGATATAAGTGAAAAAATTAATAAACCTTCTAAATTGAACACGTGAACTATCACGTAGCACGTCAACATAATGAAAACAAACATTAATTAGGTGCGGCAAGTACAAAAAACACAAACACTATAGAATGTAGTAACTAGAGACTGAAGGGAGCAAGCTTATATCCTTCAGCAAAAATTTGACTTCCATATACTAGTCGAGGAGACTGCCAACTGTATCATTAGTAGGGCTGTGGAGAAAATGGTGTGACGTATACTAAAGTGATAATAGAAAATTCAAAAGAAGGTACAAATAAGCAATACCTACATAAGAGGATATAGAATAAGTTCACTATAAACCTCAACATTGCCTGACAATCCTATGTATACTAGTTGACAAAAAAAAAGGAATATATTGTCTACATATTGACAGTTTCTTTTCGTGGCTGTCTATGAACTTGAACAATATAGAAATTAAAATGTTTGAAGAAAATATATATGTTATATTTACATATTATGTATATTGTGTTGTTATTAAAAATTGATTACATTTTCGTTGACAAATTAATATGTTTCATAGAAAAAAATTAATAATATCTATTAATTGAAACGGCCGATACTTGAAATCCATAATCATTAGGGTTGAAGTAGAACACAATTTGCAACTAATTTCCAGTAGAATCACAATTTATTCAAAAATATGATGTGTTTCACTACGATGTAGCTTTTTCAGATATTACATTACTACTAAATACCACGCGATCATTTAAATTCTAAATTATAGCAGGCGGGATTTTTTTTATTAGGTTGTCCAGAATGTCAATTATTGATTAATTAACATTATGAAACGTCACTTTGACAATTCAAATTGTAAATTAGTACTTATATATCAACTTAATTTAAATTTCACAGCCTGCTCTAATTTAGAATTTAAATGATCGCGCGGTACAATATTCTACAAAATTCATGTTTTCAACCCTGATTCATACCTATTTATTATAATCTCCTAATGATTATATAATATACTCTAAGTGAATGTTTAAAAACTATGTTTTTAACGGTACCAATTCAAAAGCGGGGAATTATTAAGGTCTATCTAGTCGTTTAACAATATATCCATATATTTAAATTTGTTATTTCTAAGGCTTCAAGTAAATTTAGTTTTAAAATTCTTGGTTGTGAATGTAGAATCTCAAATTTATTGTTGAAATTATGATTATTTTCTAGCAAATGAATTGTGTAATTTGGTTTTTTTATTATTAAAGCTTTTAAGATGTTCATGTATACGTTTGTCAGAGCTTCTCATTGTTTTGCCTATATATGTTTTAGGTCCATCCATACATGTTAATTTATAGACTCCTGATTTTTTACTTTTACTTATCTTTGTTTTATTGTTTTTTTTATATATTTTCCTAAAGAATTATTAGTTTTGTATGCTATATTTATATCTAATTTATGTAAAATCTTTCCTATTTTTTCGCTTGTTGATCCTATGTAAATTAATACTTTATAATTACTTAAAGACAAGAGCTATTATCAATTGTAACATCCGTATGTGATAGTTTGTGAAATATTGAAAAAACATGTCTGTTGTATTCTCTTGAAATTATAAGAAATTTAAACTGCTATTTAATTCTTTTTCTATCGTGAACTTAATATTTCTGTGGAGATTATTTATGTATTCTAAAAATTGATTTAATTGTCCGTCCGTTCCACTGAAACATCATCTACGTATCTGTGCCAATAAACAAAGTTTTTGAAATTCGGATGTTCTTTAATATGACTTTCCAATTGATCCACAAAGATCTTGCCAATAACGGGTTTAATGGATTACTCATTATTAAACCATCATTACAAGTATATATTCTATTGTCAAAATCGAAATAGTTTTGCTCTACACACATTTTAAGGGAACTCATAATTTCTACTTTTCTTAACAATATTAACGTTTTTAATGGCTTAAAGGTTTTCAACTAAAGTAATTGTATCCATTATAGGGACACCAGGAGATAAATTAGTAACGTCAAATGAAACTAATTTTTCATTATCTTGGAGTTTTATGTTTTTTATTTTGTTGACTAATTCTATTGAATTTTTGAGAAAGTCTCACACTAAATTCAATTGTAAACAAATCAAAGTGTAATTGCATAATTTTCACAAAAGCGGATAAAGTAAACACCGTTATAGCAATAGATAAAGGTGAGTATATTTAGAAAACTACTAAAATATAAGCTGTTAAACTAGTGAAATTTTAAACATCAATTAAGTATTGTTTCCATAATTGTAAAAGTTTGTTTAAAGAAAAAGATGAGAGTAAAATCATTAGCATGACTCCCCAAACTCCAAAATTATATTCGTTTAAAACTTGATAAAAAAGATAATCCTATTAGATTTTTCACCTAGGTTTACAATTAAAATTGCATTGTTTTATTGTTCACTGGAAGACGATGCTAGTAACATATATACACCTTATTTTTTCTGTTGGACTTAATTTTTATAATTCAATTACTGCAACCTAGTGAGAATCGAGAGTCACTGACTTACTGATTAATACTTAAATCCAAAAGAACAAACATCTTGACTAAATTACGATATTAATTTCACTTATCTCTCCATATTTTTCATGTTTCCCCGTTTTTACGCTCTCCAAGACGTCCTTGCGAGCCGAGAACAATAAAACTTTCGAGTAAGCCGAGACAATTTTATTTGCACAACGTAAAGTTGAAAGGAGATTATCAGGATCGAAATTAAAAATGTAGGTATGGTCGGGCGACAAACAACTGATAAGGAATTCATGGTTACGAATAATCCCTCTCTCTCCCTCCGTCTACCACATTAAGTTCGGTGATATCAGTAAAAGTGATGGCAAAGTACTCTGAACGAGTTGAACCGTTGTTTTATGAAATAATTATTACTATGCGTGTGTATTGTAGTGCGTATGTATTATGTACGAGTGTTTGTTATATTTTTCCGTGGAATGGCAAAAAAGCGCTCCCAGCCAGACTTGACTTAAGTTAAATGAACTTCTCCGCGCGCCTCTTAATCTGAAGAGGTCAAGCGTAGAACGATGCTTGTTTAAAAACAATATTAATGTAAGGAAATGCATTTTTATGCTGCATTTTTTCTCACAGAATACGGAATAAAATGAATAAATTGTAAATACAGTATTCACCAAAATAAATTGTACCTTAGAATGAAAATCCAATTTATAGTCCATTTATAGTTTTGGAAACCGACACGGCAAAAATACGACGACTCAATACCACTACAAATTCCAATCGACTGAAATAATATTAGAACAATAAAATTCAACTAATCAATTAATATTTCAGAATAAATAGCATTTCCTAGTAAAATACTATTACATGAAAGCCAGTTACAAATTGAATATTAAAATAAAGTTATTAAATATTACTTTTCTATATGTATATTTTATTTATTACGTGGCTACTCTGTTTACTAAGCTAGCATTGTTGTCAGATTTTTATTTTCACGGAGCGGATGACACTTGACAAGCCTAGCGGATGACAAATATTTAGTATAGCGTTTTATAGCGTCGTTTTATTTTGGTTTGTGTTTCTGTTTTTTGCCTCTTATTGAGTTTTCGTCTATAAAATTTTAAAACTCATTGAAAGTTCGGAAGTTGAATTAGCAATAGTATAAAAAATCGCAGTTGCGGTGTGTCAAAAATTGTTTAACCGTTAAACTTAGATTTATAGCTTCAGTTTAAAGGTACATGAATTTACGTTAAGGGTTGGGCAGATTTTAGATGCAAAATATTTTTGTTGATTTTAAATTTGGAGAAAACCTTTCAACGTCAACTTATGAAGGATTTACTAATCTACCCGGCTGAAGAATCAAATTTAGAAAAAAAAATTCGGATTAAAGAAAATTAATTAATATGTCAAAATATTAAAAACAAGTTTTCTCAAAAATCATTCGGAGGAGATTTGTTTGCTTGGGTTCACGTTATGAATTGAATAAAAAGCTACCTCGCTCTGCACTTATTTTTCGTTCAAATATTCTTTACTTTGTTTTAAATGAATATAAAATAAATTAAAATTAGGCAATCCAGATTACAATGAATTGTTATTCTAGTAAAAATCTTTCCCGCAGTTACAAATGTGTAAATATTTGGTCATAAATGAATTTTTATTCGCTTAGATATTGAGTTATTATTTCAAATATTTGTTATATATTTCCTATTTGTAATAAGTACTCGGACATCCTAGGCTTTTTAAATTATGTGCTATGCAACCAATATTACATTTCCGATCCACTATATAGGACCCTTAAGTGCAAAATGAAATATTTAAAATTGAAATTAATAGATATGGTCTACGTTTTGGAGAAAAGTGATTAAATATCCAAATACGCGATTGTTAGCAAAATTTGAAGAATCTGGCAGTATTCTGTGTGATGAAAGGGGCCATGTTGCTGCTGCCGTAGAAAACGCAGATGCACAAAAGAGTCTTTTGTTATGCGTTCAAGAAACGTGCGTAAACTTTCTAGATTCCTTGATTAAGAGAACCTTAAAGAAATTTAAATTCTGTCTGTGTTACATCAAGATCTTCAGAGGAAAGTTTGTATAAATAGGGTTGCCTTCTGTAATACGATTTTGCACAAAGAATGTTGTATCTCAGTTTTCATTTTGTGATGAAGCTACTTTTAAGAGTAAATGATATAAATAGCATTTTCACGCCACTGAGAATCCGCAATTTATGTTTTACCAGTAAATGTATTTGTTTCCATATTTTATATATTTCAAATACTAAAAATTATGAACATACTATAAAACCAAACATTTTTTAATTTGTTATATGATAACTTATAATTACTGTGATGCTTCAAAAAGTAACTTACCTATTGTTCTTCAAGATATTGCGAAAGTTATAGAAGTTTTCAATAACGAACATTTAAATACTTGTATTGACGGTTTGCTTTGTAACTCAAGTTATAAATCTAGGTACGACTTCTCTAATTTTAAAGTAATTTAAAATTTAGTCTAAATATGACGATAAACAATTTAGTGACACAGTGTGTAACGGAAGTCAAGGCAATTCTTATTTTTAAGTCGTAATCGGGTTTATTCAGATAGGTATAATATCCTATAACTTTTACAATATCGCCCACTGGCGGAAGAAAGTAGTAAATTTTAACTACTTTTCAATGACATATAAATATACAGGGTGTTCTATTTGATTTTTTTTTACAATTTTTAACTTTAACGAATTTTATGTAATTCTAAAGAACATGCGTAGATATGTTGAAATAAACATTAATTTCGCGTACTGAAAAATATCTCTACTAATTGAGCCCATAATAGATATTTCAGCATCAGTGGTTAATACATAGCAACTTTTCAAATGTTGTACAATTTTTAACGTAAAATCGCCATATCTCAGAAACAGTTGAAAATCGACAAATACAAGTTTATGTCAGTTTAATCAGCCCTTCAAGATCTATCATAAAATGTAAAAGAATACATAGCATTCTATTTAAAAAAAACATAAATTTGCAGAGCTCATGATTATCTACAAGTTGCAGAGCTCATGATTATCTACAATTTTTGTATTAAAAATTATTTGCTAGCTGCATTATTAGATACCAATAATCGACTCTATGCTCCGATGGGACGCCCGGTATAATAGTGGCATTACTCTCTATTATTCTTTGGTTAAATTAAAGCTCAGGTTTCATTAAAACATCAAACATGTTACTCCGAGTTCACCTGCAGATTAATTTCACGTACATACTTTCCCATCCGCGTTGTTTTGATGACGTGAATGTGATCATTAAATGATAATTGGGGGAGACTTCCCGCCATAATAACTGCAAAAAGACCGTAATAGGTAATATACTCCAATGCTAGAGTTCATAAATTTATATCTAATCTCTCCGTAACATATTAACATTCGCGATTAATTTAGAGTTAGTAATATATTTATGACATAAAGGCTAATTAATGCTTTGTTCACAAATTCGTTTGTATATTTAGGATTTAACGTTGAACACCCACGTATGTTGTTGCACTTCGGTAAATTTCTGCTTACGTACTCTCACACATGCATACTACACACACGCATGTGCATGTGCATACAAAACAAATAAATTTATCGGTCATACTGTGGGTCCCTTATCACTTAGGTCTCAGACGGCGATACAAATCAAATATTATAAAAGTTTTAATTTTCCACATATTTCTCGAACCCTTCTCAGCTCAACCGTATATAGAGGGAGACCTTATCGTTTCTCGTTTGTTATACGTATACATAAATATGTTGCGACAGCGTTTTGTTTTCGCGAACTGCTTGGCTGAAATTAATAGCCGGCTTTCTTTCTTTTTGTTATTTTAAGAGGAAGAAATGAGGTTATTCACTATCAGAAAGTCCACCGTGTCAATAGACCTTTTATTTGCACTTTTTTTTATTGCCGTGTCATGCGCATAAAATGAGCAAATGTTTTAGTTATGAAATAATGTCATCTTAAATGCGGTGTAGGAAAATGAGGTGTGGACAGCACACGACTTCCTCCTAGGTAAAGGTGGTACGAATTTCTTATGCAACAGTTCCAAATTGTGTTTTAAATCCTTTTTTATTATACCTGAATCATAATCCGGGTATCTCGAACTCATTTTCGTACGAAACCGGGCCTTTAAAACACCGTAGTGTTTTAAAGTCGCCTAGGTAACAACAAGTTTACCTACAACAGTAACAAACAGGTAGTGCTATTTTTTATTCAAATAAACATTAATGGTACAATTATTATTGTTGAACATTCGAAGACCAGAACATTCAAAATCCTTATCATTGGCTGTATACAAAGTAGCAGATTCGATCTTCTGTTTTTTTGTGATAAAAGGGACGTCGATATTTGATGATATTGATGCAACACCCGTTCCATTAACAGCACCAGCAATACGTTTGGAAACACGTAATTCGTTTCATAATCCCACTATTCGCCATGATAGTAGCAGACGACCGTCTAAAAGCGTCACCCGTATATTTGACAACATCTGGAAGATCCTATAATCCCGCCACAAGAGGAGGACATCTACCAAAAGTATTAATCCCGACCGCTTGTTCAATGCATTTTCCATTATTATATTTCAAAACCGCTCGGTCTGTGGATATATTATCCAGACGTAGCGAAACATATTGATCAAACAACTTCGCATAAAATATATCAGAATCAAAAACACCAAATTTTCGACCTTTTTCTGTTTTAGATGGTCGAATATTAATAATGATAACGGAGCCCTCTCTCTTAATGTCCGCCATACGTAAATCACACATTTCATGTCTTCTGATGCATAAGCCAAATATGGCACAAATAACGACAACCTGAAAAACGAAATATTGCTATCAATATTTGTCACAACTGTCAAAATAAAGACACCTCTTCAAAAACAGAAAAGTACAATCAGGGGCTTGAACAACATATTCTCGTAATCCTCTTCTCGAATTACCAAAGGTTTCTTAGGTCCGTAACCTTAAATGTTCTTCAATACGGAGCTTTGTGGCCTCATTTCAATGGAATGGACATTCGAGAGTTGTGATTTCATCAGGATGGTGCTACCTGCCACGCTTCACGCGAAACAATTCAGTTGCTCATTTTAAGGTTTGGTCTTTTGTGTAGTTTAACAAAGAGAAATAAAAGTATGAGCAGAATATCTGCTGCTATATAGAAAAGACCTTTTCACATCGAATCATAAATCTTAGAAATTCTTTTCTACTTTAAATACATTAAATAGTGTCATAAAAACAAGAAGACGAAAAATTCTATTAGATTCGGAATAAATTCTCATCGAGGACTCTAATGTATATATGGTATATAAGGAATTTTTTCCAGTGGTTCCTCAGTGGTTGTTTGCTTACACAAGAATATTAGTTAGCAACGCCTACATGTTGCATTTCTTTTCTAAGCATTTCTAGCCCGTTCTTAAGCAATCAAGCTGAGCATAGGGGAGTACAGGTGGTTAGAACAAAATTCCTGTTGGATTTAAATGCTTAATTGGTTAATTAAAAATGCTTAACATTATACAATCGGCCCCTGACGCAGAATACACATGTCTTTTTCTTGCCTAACAAGTAGAAACTCCGTTGATATATTTTTCTCTTCTTATCGTTATTTCCGAATACGAAAATCTCGATGACCTGGTAAACATTAAAGCACAATACTGTATTTGTAGCAGAAAAGAATCGTCAAAAACCGATTAAGTTGTTATTTTTCAGATTCGGGGGGAATTTAATCTCAATATATTAAAATATAATGCATGTTTACTACCACAATTCATTTTTTAATGCGAACATTTAGTCTCTGCACATTTCATTGCATTCTTTATCAAGCAAGAAACTAAAACTAACATGTTTATATTGCAGTATGTGTATACATCGAGTATGAGAATCATTTTTCAGAGAGTTTTACGATAAAACGAATAAGTGTTTATGAATACACTGCAATTATTTAAGACTTTTTCTCTCTATCAGTGGGTACGTAAATGCAACTGGAAAAGGTCACTCACATCTATATTATGCATATTGCATATGGTCTATTTGTTTTTTATATCAGTATCAACGTTGTTTGGCTGTCTGTGTTTGTGAATGCGTGCTGCAAAAAAAAAACGCGGTTTTGAGTGCACTTTTTTCCGCGCTTATTGTGTTCTATCTGCTGCCCTCAGAATGTGCGAGTGCGTCTCTTTTGTCCGGTTTTTTATTTGTAAGTGGCTTTATTTTATCTTTTTTCTTGTGCCTCCACTTAATTGGAATATTTTTTTTTAATCAATGCACTAGTAACAACGCATGTTTACCTATATACCATTCCACTGTAGCATATTTGAGAGCTATCTATTCAGAATTCATATGGAATGGAATGCTAAATCGAAAACTGTGGTATATCATTCTAAAGTAACATTTATTATAACATATATTCTAATGCAGTATCATTTTTAATTATACTTGGAAAAACGTATTTACAGTAGTAACATTTTGACGTTAAAATTTCACCCCTGATCTTGCATTTTTTAATTAAAATATGAAAATCTTATTAGTAAAAATATCTACTGCTTTAATATCCGCAGTAATTAGGAGTGAGTTTTGCTCGTATATTTAACAGCTTTAAAAAATTATAATTACCGTTTCTAAAAAACATGTTTACTGGTGATTCTTTTTTGACCAATGTTAGAGAAATTTATGTATTGTGTAGTTCTTTATTCAATTTTATTGCTTGATTTATAAACAAAATACATTATACTGCAAAATATTTATTCCTAAAATGGTATACATGATAAGCAGAATCTTAGGTAGGTACATGTTTATTTTCATCAACATAAATAAATACATATATATTTTTAAATTATTCAATATCATTGTTACGTTTTTTCACTTTCACAACTGTCAGTGCCAACAGATTCCTCCTCACACCATTTCCATTTATCAACACTAACATTTTAGATAGCTAGTGGTATTTATTGCTTATTTTGTTTAAGCCCGCACTAATGTGCAATTTGCAGTGGTTAAGTGGTAACCATAATACGTTTATATTATAACTTTTACCCATCTCATTTAATTCATATTTATCTTTATTAAAACGCAACAAATTGAGTTATCCAGAACGAACAATATTTGCCTTCTAATTATCATTTAATGCTAATCAAACTAGTATATCTTGTTTCTTTAACGTTTTTGTACGGCCTTTTTTTTTTCAATTTTATAGCTGTAATGTAGGTCAGTGAGGTTTGCAAAAATATAATATTTCATCGGAGTTTTCTATAGATATGGAATAGTTCTGGAGTATTTGAGTTTTGCCGAATTTAGCGAACAAATGGCAAACATCGATAATGAGCTTTGAGAAAAACAGTGCGTTTTAGACATATTTTTGCACCTCGACCATAGTTCTAGAGTGCTTTAACAATTTTGCAAAAAATTATGAAAAAAAATAAAAATTTTGCAAAAAATGTTAAATTTTAAAAGTTAAGAGTTTATCGAAAATCCTAATAACATTTTTCTGTAAAGTTAAAAATTCAAAAGATGCTTTTTGTTGAGTTAAGAATTTATTCGAAATTTAGCGAAATAAGAAAACAGGTTATTTATAATAAAAGAAATTGCATAACAGTTCTGTTTCGAAATCTTGCTAGAACTTCAAGATTTCGATCGAAAATCCTGCCGTTGCAAGTCAAGCCATCATTGTATACTTAATCGTTTTTACCAATTATTTTTTTTTGAAAATACTTTACAACAATTTAGAACAATCCTAGGACAACCTGGAAAAAAATATTTTGGAGTTTCGAAAATAACAGGCATGATGATAAAATGCTTCGCGCAGTCGGTAGTTGTTGCATTTGTTTCTTGGAGATCTTAAATATTTAAAAACCAAAATTGATTTCTCTATAATTAAATAATTAAAATAATTAGTATAATTTGTAAAATCTGCGATTAACAAAAACATCATTTTCTACCTTTTTAAACCTGCGACTGAAATGTTAAGTCTAAATACGTGCAGAAAACCTAGTGGGCGGAGTTTTTAAGTTTCCAATGTAGAAAAGTACAATTTCAAGATTTAATTGTGCGTAAACTAATTTATATGTTACGTATGTATGTACCATACGCGTGTTTGGTTTTGATGATGAGAATATTTTTGTAGTTCAGCTGTTGTTGAAGGATGAGGAACTATGCTATTAAATTCCACAACTTTTTTTTACTTGTCTTCAATACACGAAGGCACTTGCAATTAGTTGCAAGAGATTTACTGCGTCGGTGAAATTAGTGTTAATTTTATATACTTATTCATAATGAACTTTTATACAATATATAATCTGTGGGAATTTTCAATGTGTACGTTAAGTACAGTAAACGTAATTGTGTACGAATCCTAGAATTGTATTGTAATAAAGACATGCTAATTAATAACCTCTACTAGTTTCAGCTAATTTTTAAACTTTTTATTTAATATTACAAAAATATATAACACTACACGTTGTGTCCAGATTTTCATGCTCACCATTGGTATATCGGTTATTAGAAGACATAGAGGAACGGTTAAATGGGAAATGTATTGCAGAATTCAATGCTCACAACAAATCTCATTTCAATCTCATTCGGACTTTTAACAATTTTGAGATATTTTGATAAAACCAATAAATTGACGATTTTAATTTTCCTCAATAACTCGATAATGCCTAATACGATCGCTCTTAAACTCTAACATTGTTGAGACACTTTTTTAATACAATTTTTTTGGTGTTAACAGTAACACCCGATCTTCATTGGTTTCCAAGTTTTTGGCGTTATCTTTTGTTTTTCTTACGGCAGCCATATCGGATTCTTAATTAGTTAAATAAACCTTTCCAATAATGTACAACATGCCTGGTAAATCTTTATTTATACGAGAGATATGAACATGTAAAAATCAATTTCACTCCAATACGAAATTAGTTGGCCATGAAATTAAATATTAGTGTGAAGCAGACGATAAGCTCATGTCATTATTGGCATGTAAAAGTGCAATTGGTTGAGAGATCTAGAACTTTGTGTACTAGTTGTTGATAAGTAATTACCACTAAGCATTGAGATTAATCAGAACTGATAATGCACATACATTTTCAAATAAAGAAAAGGTTTATATGATGGAAGTGTATTTTAGAGCAAATAGGAGCTCTGAAAATGCTTGCACAAACTACGCTCAGCGTTTTCCGAAGACACCACAACCACACCGGACAATTTTTAATAGAATAATCAAAAGTTTAGTGAACTATACAAGCTTTTATAAAAACCTAGCTCTTATATCTTTGCCTCTTATCTGGTCTCTCAAGCTTTTCCATTAAAAGTCCTCAATGTCTCCATCTTTTTTTTCCTTTAAAACCGCTTCCAACATCGTCTCGCTTTCTTTTTTCGGCACCTCACATTTTGCTACACCAGTCATTATGACCAAGCGACTGTGATCTCCTTAAAGAAACGATTTGCAACAAAATGGAGTCTTTGTCATCATTAATTGTTAGTTCGCAAAATAATGAAAGCAACATGCAAGATATAATTAATGCATTAATAAAAATCAAAAACTTATTTATTAATGATGAATTGAATAAAATGAATAAAATATTCTCAATACGACACATCCATCAATCTTCAATTGCAGTTATAGTATAAACTGTTAGTTGCGAAAATCGTGTATTGTCTCCCTCCTATATTTACATTTCTTTACAGAATTTTACTAGTTTTTAGGAGCAAAAAAAAACGCAAAACAGGTATTATCTATGAGAATACCTGTTTTGCCGTTTTTATTGAAGTTAAGCTTCCTAAAAACTAGTAAACTTCTGTAAAGAAATGTAAATATAGGAGGGAGACAATACACGATTTTCGCAACTAACAGTTTACTATAACTGCAATTGAAGATTGATGGATGTGTCGTATTGAGAATATTTTATTTTGCTCACATCCATGCTCTTATCCCATATGGGATAATTGCCTGAGTTTTTAGTGGAGCTCTTAGTATAGAGAAAGAGTTATTAGTATAGTGCATCGTATTATTCCTAGAAATGTATGTAAAGATGTGTTTTCTCGCTTCTAGTACCATGACTTTACCATGTGTCTTCATCTGCTGCATAAGCTCAACAATCACTCTTTCGCAGTAATCATGTTTTAGAAATCCCAAAGCACAGACTCAGTTATAATTTAGAGACCGGTCACGAGCGCCCGATGACTTATCGCCCACGGTTGCACTATTGAAATTTTGTATTTTTAAAGGGATTTTAATTTTACGTATATAATTGGATAACAAATGAGTGTTGATCTATAACATACAAAAAATCTTATTATTTGTTCATTTTGTAGTTCAAGTCCAGTAAAGGAGTATTAATATTTACTAGCAATATTTTCTCAAGATTCCCTTCTGTAAGATTTGTTCTCTTTGAATGAAGTACATCCTTGTAGATAAAAAAACGTCCTTTCTACATCGCAACTGGTTATGGGTGCGTACTGGAAATATTCTTTTACTTCAGCGTATTTAGCAGTTAGATTTTGTGTCATTATCCCCATACACAATTGCCGCAATGTTATTAAATCTGGATTTCTACTAAAAATTGCATCAAACTTTTGCCGAAGGCCACATCCGAATTCACATGGAATACTTTGAAATTATTAATAGCTACATCTAATATGGTTAATCCATCTTGTAATTTGATTTTCAAAATATGTGATTAGTTTAAGCAAAAAGGAAGTACAACTGATTTTTTAAGTTTGGGATTTGTGTTAGTTCCTTGCACTCAGAAGTACTTCGAGCATCGTCATTTAAACATGTAACGAAATTTACTATCGAAATTCTCTGCATAAAAACTAGTAGCTTCCAACCATGTTCCCCATCCCGTTATTACGGGCGAGGGAGGCAGTAACAAAGATGGAAGTTTTTCTCTGTAAAGAGCTACCTTCGATGGTGCTTTTCTGAAAACTTATGTAAAAGCGGATACAAGTCTATCAACTTCCGGATAGGTGTCTCTGATATATTCACAGATTCTGTGGAGAACATGTGCTACACAAATAATATGCAGAATATAAGGATATGTTTCCTTTAATAGTCTGCGTCTTTTTAACATATACGCGGCACTGTCAGTAACAAATAAAAGTATTTTTTTCTTGTGCCTGTCGTCCGAGTGAAGCACTTTGTGCAAATTCTCGTCAATGGTTTTAGCAACTGCTTACGCATCAACTGTATTTATAACTTTAGATGCTATTACATATGCGTTATATGAAATAGTTGGATATAGTACACCAGCTAGAACATTTACCACACAGCGTTCTAATATATTGACACTTTCTTCGGCACTTATCCATAGGTACTGATTTGAAAGATGTCTTCTAATGCATTCTATTGTTTTCGTGACGCACTTAGAAACATAATATTTGCGTAAGGTCGATTCATCAGGAATATTTCGACCAGTACATCTTTGGAGAATTTTTTTCAAAGTGTGATTGTCAGTTTATTTAATGGGATATTAGCCGCCATTAAAATTTCAGTGTTCTTCGTTAAAATTGTCAGCTTCCAACGGGTGCAATTTCTGTGTATGTTTTAGAGATACTAGATTTAATGATACGGTATTAAACAGGAACTATTACAAAAATTATGAAGTATGTATTCAACAGTCAAAACAAAGGAATGTTTTGAAAACTCCTCACGCTTCTACCTAGGCCCACGAAGAAAGGAATTTTACGGTAAAATCGCCTTTTTTGCTGTCCGTTCTCTCGACGAAAACATATGTTGCATTTCACCATATGAATAGTGCTGTTCAGTAACTGCATGATATTATACATTATTTCTCTTGTCCGTCGTAATTTCGGCCTGACATGTCCGGTCTATAGTTATAATGACATAAATCCTAAGTATTTGACAAACAAAGCTTGCTGTAAATTTCCTACTGGTTTTAAAGTCATAAAGTTGCGTAAAATTAAAAAATACGTTCAAAAATTTCTGTGTTTAGTCTAATTTTTAACATTTTAATTGAATGTGTAACATATGTGTAGAAGTGTACACTATTTGTTAAGTAAAATTTATTATTACTATTATTTATTAAGATATATCAAATATTGTTAAATGTGTGACAATACACGCGTATTCAGTGTTTATATACCTACGTATTCTTGACGAATTACTTGCATTGCTATGTTATAGTGGATATTAAATAAATCGAAAATACAAAAACCACAATTAACTTTACATCTCGAACTTGTGTATTTAGAAATTAATGTCAATGGGTTTCTCATAGATACAAAAATTACAAAACCGGGACAAGGGCGCGCTCAGACAAGATAATGCAATATAAAATAACATCTTATAAACAGCCAATTTATAAAGTATAATTTTCTATCGACTGCACATTGGCCTCAAAATTTACATAAAATCGTTACAGTGTCTGGGTGATGTTCTTTGGTGTATAATCTCGGATAGCTTTAGTATTTCGTCTGGATATACGAGGCGTGTTCGTTTAATTATCATTTATTCGTTTAATGTATAGATTATAGAGATTAGTAAACTGAAATAACATAACTAAATCAGTTGATTTTTATATTTTTGATAAATTTTATTTAAAGAAATTCGTCGTTCTGTGAATTTGTTTTATACACAATGCTCTATCTACTCTGCTAAAGAGGAACTTGTGTTTAATTAATATAAACAACTTAAGAACAGCAAAGACATCGTTCGTATAATTTATTTATTAAGGTAAACCAATGCAATTGTCGTATGGATATATTAAATAATCTCCCGAGGAAACAATTCCTAAGAAAAGGCAATAACTCGAATACTAAAGAATATAAATTAAACGAAATTCCTTGCTAAATTATATAGCTGATATATTTGATTGATTACTCATAAAATGTCACGTTATATATAACTTGCTTTTAAACAAATCAAAATCAAACACGTTTAAACTAAATACATATAATAAAATTTCAAAAAGTAATTCTAAGAATGGATAGCACGTTAACAAACATAACAAAAAAAAATTACGAGGAGCGGTTTTGTATTATGGTAGATAGCACCAATCAATCCACTTTCGTCATCAAAATCCATGATGTAATAGTTGTAGTTAGTGGCGGCTGGTGAGTACATTTTGACGGTGCACGTACATAGACAAGACTTATTCGTTTATTATCGGTGATATACTAGGCATCTGGGAATATATCAGCGAGTACGTCAATGTTAGTATTGCGATCGACGAGTAAAATTTACGATTTCTGATGTTTACTTTGAAGTTATATTGACATCAAAATTTACCAAATTATCTGAATGTAAATTAAGAACTTTTTGTTAAAAATAAAGTATTCTGTGAGTATTATGAAATAAAACTACATCTTGAATGCACCATTTAATTTAATGAATAGTAAAAATAAAAAATAAAAATGTGTATATTTTAGGAAGCGAGCTCTTTCAATAATTCTTCATTATTAAAAATATACGACTTTAATTTACATTAATGTCGTACTTTACAATTAACTTGTTTAAAGTTTGTCACAGCAACCAAATTAACCCATTACTTATCCAAAGTTGTAATAAATTATTACTGATGACATTCTTCAACTTAGAACATACACATATACAATAAAAAGAAAGTCACAAATGCTACAGCCAAGTAATAAAAGGTAGATATTTGTTTTTATATTTATTACTCGCAATAAATGAACAAATTTATATTTAAATATTTTTATTTTTCTGGGCTGTCTTCGTATGACTATATCTTCGTCAAGAAAAATGGTAGCAACTTCCGGTTGTCATTATTCTTTATGTACTTCAAAATTACGATATTAAAAATATACCCTTCCATTTAAAATTTTAAAGAAAAAACAAGTAATATATATACATTGAGAACAGCGCTCCCTGTTATTATTTTTTCACAACCACGTAATTTCGTACTAGATATCCTTCAATTCTTTGTAAAATTCTCTATCTGATGAGCCCAAAAACATTAAAATCCGTTGAGGCAAACTGAAATTATACCTACTTTTGTACGCAGACATACTTCCCCCCCCCCCACTTGATCTTGAGAATTGCACCCCCCTTCGATCATTTTGGAAACTTAAAAATAAAATTTTTGTTGAAATTTCCGTGGTCCATTTTACTATCAAGATTTTTTGCGCCAGGTTGTACGATAAACCGTTGCCGAGATATGACCGGTGTCCGTGCTTAAACAGACACCCGGTATATTACTGCATATTTTTATTCTGCCATTTTGTATGGAGGTGTAACAAAATGTGTATATTCATCTGTGTTTAATTAATAAACTAAACTAAATCAACTACGTTCTTTAAAACGATCTGTCTCTAACAGTTTGAATCTTTGCTGTTCAAAAGGACAAACCCTAAGGTCACTATAATTTCAGTTCTGATTTTAGAGCGAAGCCTAGAATGCCAACGGTAGCAGGTAGGCGCACATACACCGAAGACGAGCTCCAAGCTGCTCTCAGGGATATACAGTCGGGAAAACTGGGCACCAGACGTGCCGCCGTCATATACGGCATACCCAGGTCGACGTTAAGAAACAAAGTGTACAAATTAGCTCTGGAAAAGGAGAGAGAATCGCACCTGAATCCCTCTTCGGTTCCGCTTAAAATAGAAGAAGAAGAAGCCATGGAGGACGACAAAGAGCTGTCGGGTGCGGAGGAAGAAAAAGAAGTAGAGAAAGCCCTGCAGGGGCCCCTGTTATCCGTGGAGGACATAGTGCGCCTGTCGAACATAGAGAATCCGGACGCGTTGAAAACACTACTTAAAGGAAGGGAAGACGTGTGGTCTGGAATGGAACACAGTGCTGTCGGTCCTTACATACAAAATCTCCTAATGTCCAACACAATTTGTCAGAAACCACCGCTCGAAAATGAAGTGACACCGATCCTACGCGAAGTATTACGAAAAGTAGTAACGGAGGAAAAACTCAGATTACACACGGTAAGCATTTCATTTTTGAATATTTGAAGATCATAATAAGTATGCAGTATTTCATCGGTTAAACTTACGAATAAATACGCCGCTCAAAAAAATTAAGGAAACACTTTTTTTCAAAACCTGCAACTTTTTAAATAAGAGGTCAAGGAAAATCAAATCCAGTATACTTCAACGGCATATATTTAACTAAAGAAAATTACAAAAACAATTTTACAACTCTTAGTTACTTCTAAGTTACACTTAAAAATGTAAAGTAATAACGCAAAACAAAATGGAAACAACTGTCATAGTATGGATGAAAGTAGGGTTTTCTGTAGTTTTTCGATTTCGACCTTTTCCAGCTCTTCTGACATATTGGCCAGTCCCCCGAAACCGATTCCATAAACGCTGAATAACACAAGGGGAAACTTCAAGGTCCCTTCTAACATGTCTAATAGAGTGGTCGTGTTGAATAAGGGCTACAGCACCAGCAACTTGCACATCACTAAGATGCCTCATTTTACTTCTAATCAACGAAGATTGACAACTGAATCTTTAGTAGGCTTTGATACGTCAACTCAAAGCATACTTGAATTTTTTTTCATTTTGTTTTGCGTTATTAATTTACATGTTTAAGTGTACCTTATAAGTAACATAGAGTTGTAAAATTGTATTAGTATTTTTTTAAAGTTAAATATACAGGTGAGTCATTAGTAGCCGCTTTTTCGATTGCTCTTTTGTGTTTTAAATGAAAGAAAAAACAATTAGTGGAAGATCCATGGTTGCTTGTGGCGCATATTGTAAAAATACCTTAAGCTCTGCCGCACTTCCGGCTTCACCGGAAATGCACAGAACTTAATTTTTTTAAACGACTCACCCTATATATTTTTGGATTTTATTGTACTGCTTTAAATTGTCCGTTCAACTGTTTTTTCTTTTTCAAAATTGAGCCATAGTTTTTGAGTTATTAATTTTTTTTGAAAATATTTGACCAAAACACGTGTTCAGAAAGAAATCATTTTCACATGGTTTTTAAAAGTAAAAACATTAATTTTGGTGGTTCTTGTAGGCCAAGAAAATTCTGCATCATTTGGTAAAGTTGCACTCGACAATGCCTCAAAAAAATTCTATTTTTTCAAAGCCTACTTCCTGAAATTTTCACATACCAAAAACTTATTTTTTCTAAATGGAACACCCAGTATTTTATTGAGGCAATTTGTTACTTTTTTTATTCTCTTTCATTGTTGTTAACAATGTCCTATACCTATCTGTTGTAATTTCTGAGATAATGACTATAGGAGCAATTAGCGGTCAATTAAAGAACTACTAGCGCTGCTGTTCTATGCACCAAAATATTCGTTCAACCAATGGAAGGCAGGAATGGCGCCCGACTTCCTTAGTCAACTGTCAAAGTAAATGTTAAATTCAACTATCGCAAAAGTAATAATTTTACAGAATGAAGAGCATCGCATTTCAATTTTTTAATTCCAGCAATGTTCAGTTGCAGTATTTCATTTTTGACACTGTTGGTTAACATCGAAATGAAACAAAATAAAGATTATGCTTACTGACATATTTGAAGATGTCTTCAAAAAGTTTTGAAAATCCGTCCGTAGATAGCGAAGATACTCTCCTCCATTAACATTTTCATTAAAGAAATAAGGTCCAATTATGTAACTACCTACTATTCCTCCACACAGTTTCAATGACCAACGATTTTGTGTACAGGTGTGGTAAAGTGGGGGGTTTTATGTGTTATAATAACGGAAATTGTGGCGATGAACGTATTCACTTTAATAGAAGGTGGCTTCGTTGGTAAACAACAAAAAATTGAGAAAGCCGGGATAATTTATTTGATGCCAATTGAGCAAAATGTAAGCGATTCTGAAAATTTCTTTCATCTAAACCTGTGTATGAATATGCTACGGGTGAATTTCAGATTTCCTAATTATTCTGGATTCTCGAATTTGACTTACATCTAACTGACGACTAATTTTCGTAGTACTAGTATGGGGATGTTTAACTACACTCGCAAGTACCATAAACATCTTATCCTCACAAGTTATTGCTTTTTCCGCTCTTTCTTTCATATTCAATACTTTCTGTTCACTCAAACTGTCCCTTCATACTTTCGAAGGTTTCTGGCTTCGTTTGACATCTATCAGGGATCACTGTGCATAAAGTATGGGTGCTAGCAAAGAGTTACTTTCAGATTCACCCAAAACGTCAATCATATCTCTTAACTCTTCATAAGAATAATTCATTTGGATGATAACTAATAGCGATGCTTTTCTAAGTTTGACATAAATGTATACCGACTTTCTATAACAGTTGACTCAGGCAGTCAGCCGCATTCCAGCCTTTACTGGATGAATATTTGGGTGCATAGAACAGCGCCCGTAGTGCTTTAATGGACCGCTAATTGCTCCTATAGCGATTATCTCAAAAATTAAAAAGATAGGTATAGGACATTGTTAACAAAAATGAAAGAGAATAAAAAAGGAACAAACGCCTCAATAAAATACTGGGTGTTCCATTAAAAAAAAAATAGTTTTTGGTATGTGAAAATTTCAGGAAGTAGGCTTTGAAAAAACAAAGTTTTTTGAAGTATTGTCGAGTGCAACTATACCAAATGATGCAGAATTTTCTTGGCTACAAGCACCACGAAAGTTAATGTTTTTACTTTTAAAATCAATGTGAAAATGATTTTTTTCTGAACACGTGTTTTGGTCAAATATTTTCAAAAAAAATTAATAACTCAAAAATTGTTGGCTCAATTTTGGAAAAGAAAACACAGCTGAACGGACAATTTAAAGCAGTACAAGAAAATCCAAAAATATATAGGGTGAGTGGTTAAAAAAATTAAGTTCCGTGCATTTCCGGTGAAACCGGAAGTGCATCAGAGCTTAAAGGAATTTTACAATATGCGCCACAAGCAACCATGTATCTTCCACTAATTGTTTTTTCTTTTGTTTAAAACACAAAAGAGCAATCGAAGAATCAGCTACTAATGACTCACCCTGTATACCGTTGAAACACACCAAATTTGATTTGCCTAAAACAACTATTTAAAATGTTATAGGTTTTGAAGACAGTGTTCCCCTAATTTTTTTGAGCAGTGTGTTATCAAGGTTCTAAGACGGAAAAATAATGCAGTCGTACAATAATCGATGAAACACTTACTTACAAAAATTACGACAGTAATTTTTTTTTGCGAACAAGATTTAACAAGTCTAGAGACAATCGTTGTTGCTTACACTCAAGGACAAACTGATCTAAGAATATGTACATCGAGCGCACATAGGTCAAATAAGGGGTAAGGAGTAAGCGATTTAGTAGTCGTCAATTTTACGACAGCGCGCCCGCTGAAAAGTTAAATACTTGAGGGAATTGCATACCAACAGTCACAAAACCTCATACTATAACACAAAACTATTTTCCTTTCTTGCAGAACAATGGTGATAACGACAGGATATTGCGACCGAGTCCATCGAATTCTGTACCGTTAAGACACGAAAAAGCGAAATCAGAATCGGACATGGAGACCGAGGAGACGCCGCCGAATGTGATACTAAAAATTCCGTCCTACAAGCCGACCGTGAGTAAAAACGGCGACCTATACAGGAGTCCTTTAATGGAAACGGGCAGTATTATTTCGCCGCCAGTTTCTGCCAGCGAATCGGGCTCTCCGCCGATCATTCAGCCGACAAAGATGACTATGAAGGACGTTAAAGATGTCATAGCGAAAAATATTAGTCACAAATTCCACGTCAGTCCGGATCCGATTCATCGACACTCGATTATAGACATGGAGATCAAAAGGACGGATTTCACTCCTCCCCTGGGGGGAATACCCGTGATAAAACCGACCCAACCGGAATTACCGCGTAATCCCTATCCATTACCACATTCTAAACCGCAGACGAACGCCACAAGTAGCAGTACGGTCACGGGAGGCAAAGGAACCAGGCCGAAACGGGGGAAATACAGAAATTACGATAGAGATAGTCTGGTGGAAGCGGTCCGAGCCGTCCAAAGAGGGGAGATGTCAGTTCATAGAGCCGGTAGCTACTATGGTGTACCTCATTCTACATTAGAGTATAAGGTATTGATTAGCCTATTTTACAAGTTATATATTATACTTTTTGTATATCTTATTGTTTGAGATATGTCTGTCTGTACATTAAATATTCACTTCTGTAATTTTGCACTTATGCCTAATCTAACCACTAATGAAATTATGGATGATTTACACAACTTCTTGTACTTGATCTCATTTTGTTTCTATTCATCAGTACAATAACAGTCTACAACACAGTACGTTTTAGGTTAATTATATAATAACTCTTTCCTAGACACAGTATCACGCGAGGCCAATTTCGATCTACCCTGCATGGCAGAAATTCACAAACTAAGCTGAACTCTAGTTTAAGCGTTGAAAGTCACTCAATTACCGAAGCCCAACTGTTTCGCGCTATCTCTGCGCGATATACGTTCGTCACATAACTTCGATTTACGTTGATGAATTTGATTCTGGTGACCTCAAAATATTGATCATTATGTATCTAGTAGTGCACAAAAGAAATGATTTCTGAATTTTTATTGAAATAAACTTTAAAATAGCACTTTAAACAACGATCGACTTAATAATTAATATTGATAATTACAAAATAATGAAACAGAACGAAATAAAATTAAAAAAGGGATGCTGAAAATAAAGTTGCTGGGTAGTTCCAAGAATAACAATTCAAAAGGTAATACTAACCGGGGTTCAATTACGTTGTAAAGTGTTTCTTTGATTTTGCATATGACTTCTTGGATTTTAAAAATGCTGCGGTAGTAACGTAATCGACGCTTTTAATTCTATTGGAAGATTTTGTAGCATTACTATTCCACATCGCAATATTTGCCTCATAAAATATGCAGCCACTATGGCAGTATTATTTGCACCTCCTTTAAGCCTAACATGTGGAAACATTTCTTCTACAGAACCGGAACTAAATGATCTTGTTAAGGCAATATAACTTTGTTGTACAGCATACTCAAATATTACCATAAACTGATATACGTGCATGTACACTTATTAAAAGAAATATAGAATATTTCCAAATAACACAATTTAAAAAGGCAACATTCACCAAACTCTTTTTTCTGTGTATTTCGGTATATATTTCATGTACTTTTTTTCCATTTTGGCACTACAATTTGCTAATTTAGTTAGTTACAGTAGTGCCCCCTTTGGTGTTGCCTATACCAAATCTGTTAGTATTTCTACGCACACATTTTAAGAGAGACCAAAATTTGCTTTATACCTAACACTAATCAGATTCTTGTTGGCACTTCTCAACCTTACGATGATAACAAGTTACATTATTGGTAATAATTAGAGCATTTTAACAATTACTATATCATCATTATTTATCCAACAGGTGCAAGTCTAATTACAGAACAAAAATTGACAATGTTCAAATATGCGTAATAAACCCACTTGTGTCCTTTTTAAACTTGTACTAAATCAGCTCTCAAATACCTAGGGTTCACATATCTAGACTTATTGTTAATATTAGTGATCAAATAACGTCTAGCAGAGCTGATTCACTTCAGCTCGGCAATTTTTCCATTAGAATTTTATATATCTACAAATATATTAAGATATAAATTTAACCTAACCACGCAAAAAGTACCTAACAGTTATTTAACAAAAATTTTCCTTATACTACATTTCTAATAATCAATTCAGATTTTCCAAAGTACCTTGCTAATTACTGGCTTTTTATCGCAGCCTATTTTGGTAAGAACTAAATGACCCAGAACAGCCGCGGTTTTTTCGTCAGAAAACTAGATGTAGTTTTCTATTGCTACTCGACGCACTTCCAAACTATACGCACCTATTGTAGTACATATGTAGCACACACTAAATGAAACGACTGAATGTGTGTACTAGTGTGTATAGTCTATTCCACCCTAGAATCAAAGTATTACTCTTATGGAGACCGCACGCGACGTTGCATAGTTTCTATAAATAATAAATGTTGGATAGGTGGTAAATTTCATATGGCACGGTTAGTATTACGTAAATTTTATAACGATAATGCTTTCATTCAGCAGATGGATCGGGAACCGATCCCGCTCCAACCGTTCACTTCACAACAGTTGAGTGTTCGCTGGACAGGACCGCTTATCTTTATGTCATCGTCTGTCATTTAGAATTTTTCCGCTCACAAAAATGGCGGCCGCTCCTGAACATGTTCAGAGTAAGCGCTCGTCTACTGGACATGATCACTGAACAGTTGCGCAACTGTTGTGTCTGCTGAATGAAAGCAATAATAGCGGTAATGGCTGATAGTCACATTAGGCGCTTTCCTTTTGACATAAATCTCAGATAATATCACCTTACTTTAGCTGAGATTATATTTTGACGCGTTCCTTTTGTAATCAGCTGACTGAGACGAAGTGAGATTTGTACGTCTCCTCTTCCCGATTCTGAGGTTGGTCAGAACCTTCCTCACTACTGAGATTTAAATATCACTTGGTGGTGGTGGTGGTAACAAATGCATTTAATAGTAGGCGAAAATAGGGTTATGTTATTTGATTACCTACACGGAAAAGTATGTACGAAATTCAGCGAACTAAAAATGTGTGGATTATGAATGATAAAAGTGATATTAGAATCAGACGACTCGCAGAAATCGGTAGCATCACTTAACTCCTATAATTTTGCTACCTGGTTAAGTTTTTGAAACAATTATAACAAGGCATTAAATAACTTATATAAAGATAATCTGAAATTTGGACATGCCAGGCATTCTAATTGCTTCGGTTGCTTGATATATACTTATGATATAACATTAAAAATTAATTTTACGGTTGTAATGACAAGTAAGACAAGTTTAAAATCTCACTTGTTAAAATCTTTTAACCCAGTGAGAGAATCTCACTTCAAGTGAGCAGAGACACTCACATCACTTTAGCTCAGCTCAGATCTCTAGTAAAAGGAAAGTGCCTAATGACATTGATGCTTATGTTCTAATATTCTTTCCGTGAAAATTACGTCAAACGACTTGACAACGTTCTACTTATGTACCAAGTAAGGATAGTTGTATACGAATCATTATAAAGTAGCAATGGAGGGCTATACTCCATAAGATTTCGTACTTCGATTCCTAGATGGAACAGACTATAGTATTAGAATAATTTAAGTAGAAAAGATTATGGAATAGACAAAAGAAATGTCAAATCAGTCAAATTTCAAAAGCAGTAGGTTTGATGTAATCCAATCATATTGCAATTTTTGGAACGTGATTTTAAAAATGGTCAGCGATTGCCAAGTAGTTTATAATGCTTTGGATAGATGGAGCCACTTAAGGAAAGACATTTTGAGGTTAGTAAAATCAGAAAAACCTCGTTATGTGACGGCCTTATATCGCGCAGCGATCAGACGGCCTTGAGTTACCCAAGGCGAACTGTATCAATATCTCTGCAAGATCAAAATACGGAAGTTATAGCGGTATCTACAAGTAACGGCTACAGTGTTGCCAAATGTATTTTTCTTTCAAATGGTTTCTGAACGCATACGAAGCATGATACAATATTTTAGCAATATTTCTTTTTTTATTCAGAACCGAACGAAGAGTGTCACTGCTTGTAGCTTTTACAACATTTTTTACAGACGCTGTATAGCTGAAATCAGTTCTAACAACCTCGGCACGAAAAAAATGTTTGTAGACCGGTGTATCATTGAAATTGTGTTTAGTATTCTATTTCTTCTTTTTCGTTATTATTATGTATTCATTTTTCGTTACAGGTGAAAGAAAGGCACTTAATGAGACCGCGTAAGAGAGATCCAAAACCAAATCCCGTCGATGAAAAAATCGCCTCCCTCAAGCAGAATGACCTTAGAAATGCTGCCGAGAAAATGAAGCCCACCATGAAACCCATGCAGAAATTCCCGCCGACATCTCCCAACGGCTTGAAAATGCCCATTTTCGACCCGAACATGCCGATGCAATATCCTCCGCCATTTCCGTTTTGGCCGCCCAGTTTTTCACAATTCCCCCTGGACTACGGTCGTACTACAACAGCATTCCCCACCAATCCGGAACAATATTACGCTTCGCAAATGATCCAGAAGCTCCAGGAAGAATCGAGAACGCATTCCAATTCCAATTCCACTACCCCATCGACTACTCCGAGTTCCACGCCTACCCTGCCCAAGAACACGAGACAAATCGCCGAATCACTCTTGGATCCCGGAGCTAACAGTTCCTTCTTGGACGGAATCATTAGATCCAGTTTGGAGTCGGGCGTGCCGTCCACGGAAGAAAAATCACCGAAAGAGGATGTGAAAAATATGGCGCCGGAAAATATGTCGAACAAGGCGCTACTAGATCAACTGTGCAGAAATAGCCGTTTGACACCGCTCACGAAAATAACGGAACCGAGCAGTAGTGGAGACGAGAGTTATAGGAAAGGATCCAGTCCGCTGGTCTTCACCAACAATTCGAGAAACGATGACGAGCCGTCACCCAAAAGACAGGAAAATGAAATTCACACGATAGAATCCTCAAACGACTCAAACGACGCCACAGATCGCAAATCAGCGAATGACGAAGAGGTAAAAATCGCTCCGACTCCGGGCAGAATATACGTAAAGACGGAGCTTACGAATCCGGAAAATTTAAAGCCGGAAATGTTGGTCAGATTCAGAGATGTGTTACACGACGTAGACAGAAACGGAATAGGCGGAGAGTCCATGACAGGTAGTGCTTCGGACACGGATATTTGTCAAGACTGACATCAAGTTGTAGGTACTGTAAGATTTTTCCAATAGAACAGACGACGTGTGTTCAATTCGTAGACCCCCATCGATTCACGTGGTTGTTGTAAAACGTAAAATACAAACAAACAAAAATGTTGAATACATTATATGAAGGAGAGGTCGATGATGACGGTGTTTGTTGATTATTTATTTCGTTTTTATTTTATAAATATATTCTGTTGTCTCTAGACATATAGTGCGGTTAAATAGTTTAGTGTTTCCGTTTTGTTGCATCAAAGCAGTGATCGCGTGCAAATTGCATTTACTCTTAAGAGAGCATACAAAGATTATCCTACTACTAACATGAAATCGTAATTATGTGAATTTTGACTCTGATTTTAAAGAATATATGGAAAGTAATACATATATTGCAAACAGCAACAGAAGACGAAAATATATTTAAAAGAACATGTATAAAATCATAATTATATGTTCACTGTTTGGTGTTTTCGGCATGTTCCAAAAAAAAAATATTTCAAAAATGTATCGGTGTTTTCTATGTGTCTTCAACGTGGCGTATACCTCAGATTCTGTATAAAATTCGTGTATGTTAATGTACTAATCATACTATACACATCAAAAACAAAAAGCATATATATATATATATATATATGTACAGTGCCTGACAGAATTAATTTCTCTCTCCCATTAAACGCGTAAATATCAAAACTACGTGCCTTCTTTTCACCTGGCAACACGTATCCGTCTTTTTCAGTTATGCGAAAAAATAGTATGATATACGCATTGTAACCTTTGAATATAAATATGACAAGTAAAGGTAAACAAGTTTCAATATCTGCAAGTATATGAAGGACTATTTTAGAATTTTACAGGAACAGTGGATATGTGGGCTGATATCAATAGATAATAAACACATAATGAACTTTAATTATTCTTATTTTAACGTTTTAAATATTACAGTTGTTTTATTTATTATAGCTATAATAATCATTGATTTCCTTCTTGTTAATTAGTAACTGAAACCAAATCTGACAAGCAGTTCTAAACAGAAAATGGTTTTTAAAATTAAAAGATTCCTGATGTAACAAATTGTCACTGTTTTGTTCGTTACAACTTATGAAAAAGATATAAAATTATAGAAACGTTTTTAATGCATGCTGTGAATACATATAGGTGTCAAATTAAGAAAGTATGTGCGATAAAAACTCAAATATTACAATAACATGAAAAATGTATTTAAAAAATGAAAAACGCAAGAAACAATTCTAATAATAATAATAATGAACTAAAGAAATACAACTAATAAATTATACAGGGTTGCCGCTAAATAGGTACCAAGCTATGCGAATCTGAAGAATAAGTATAAATGTCTAACTGAAAATCAAAAAAGGAATTTATTTGTAACTGATTGATGACGAAACGTCGGTAGAGTAAGCCATCAAATGCAAAAGTTTTCCACAATATTGACCAACACGTAACTACCACACGTTGCATACATTTTGACTTAATGTTCTGGAACTTATTTACTTTTACTTGTATTTATTTATATTCAAAGATTACAATGCGTATAACTGAAAAAGACACGCTGCCCCGCAGAAAGAAGGTAGGTAGTTTTGATACTTACGTGTTTAATGGGGGTAACACTAATTCTGTCAGGCACTGCATACAAACACATACACACACACACACACATGTACACTCACACTATTGACTGCTTTGATGTTGATATATCGAAAACCCTGGGGATGATTTTATTGATGGCATCCCTTAAATTGAAAAAAATTATATCTATCTGTGATTTATTCAAAATTTTTGATGTATATTTTCTCTAAAGATATCTTAAAATATTATAAATATAAATTTAAACAATTAGGATAGTTAATTGATATAAAAAAAAGAAATTAAATTGATTAAATATGGCGCGCGTGTTGTGCGCCGCGGGAAATTTGAATTTTCAAAGTTCAAATTTCACGGCGTATCTCTACCTGTCGCCTTTGTTTTTCATATGACAATGAAGTGCAATTAGATGGTATATAATACATATATATTTACATCAATATTAAGTAGTATATAAGATATATTAAATATATTATATATTTGAAAAAAAAGGAAGCTATTTTGTTTGAGAGAAAAAAAGATTGACTTCTGATAAAGTTAAACGCTTCATCCCTCAAAACCATCAGCATATTACACAACTAACCACAACCAAACCGATGCCGAACAGTTAATACAAAGTCAGTTCGCGTTACGATAGAGGTCGCCTCTATTGAAAACGTGACCGACTTCCAAACCAATCCAGAACTTACAATAAACACATATTTATGTTGGACCAATTGCAGTATATTGTATATATATATAAAAACTTGGTATGCTTTTAAACATATCGATTTGAGAGCGCTGCAGCATGTGCGGGAAGGTTACTCAACGTAAGATTATAAATAAAAAAAACTTGATCTAAACTATAATGATGACGCAGTAAAATCAAAAGAGTTCCGCCTCGAACCACAAATGCAGTGCTCTCGAAATATTATTAAAAAAAAACATTCCAACCATATATGTGCCAGATTTTTTATCAGCAGCGATTAGGAAAAAATAACTAAATGTGAAAAATGAAAAAAACATTAATTTCTACTAGCTAAAATTTTAGTAAAATTAAAACAAATATATAAAACAGATGTGATCTCTGGCCCCCCAGCTCATAGATCGTGGGAATGGATATTTCTAAATGTAACACATATATACAGAAAAACATTGATTTAAGAAGCTTAGAGCTTCCTGAATTATATAAGAGAAATGAAAAAAAGGAAAAATTAGTCAGTAAGATTTTTAACATTGTATTTTTAAATGTTTTGTGTGTAACACTTATGCGCTTGCCAATTTGCAAAAAAAAAATCTACGAATTTACTAAGTAAATTTTCAAAGAAAAACTATATATACATACTTAATATATACGATTCAGAACAAAATATACGGAAAAACTTTGGCTTAAGAAAGTATTCGTTTTTAAATGTTTACGTGACCCTTTTTGTCTCCCCCTGTAGAAACAGCATTCTTTTATTTATTAGGATCGTATCTAAGTAAACCCGATTTACTTTTCTTTTAGATATTGATGAACTGTAGTGAAATATATTGCAAATATAGCGAAGTGTACAACTAACCCTACTTACTTACCGTGCAATTTTTGAATAGTATTTAGTTTTTCGTTTTTGTAAATCCTTTGAATTTTTAATTTCTCAAATGTGATAGTTTATTGATTTATATAAAATATACTTTTTGTATTTTCTTTAAAAAAAAAAAGATACATTCGATCATGTTTATCATCAAAGTTCTTAACACTAATAATATAATTAGTGATCAAATACAGCGTGGAAGCAAATGAATTGCATCGATTAGCCAGTTTCTACAATGCACATACAAAATTAACTAATAAATAACTAAAATATTAACTCTTCAATAGCAACAATCTAGCTAATTTATAACTAAAATGTTAGCTATTCATTCTATAAACACACTCTTAGGTTTCTTTTTTAATTTTATTCCTGCTTTTATAATATTGGATTGCATTTTACACTTCAAATTATATCGTTCAAATTTTTGGCACACAGTCATATCTTATATTTCTTCTCACTTTATAACGTTAATTCAGACGTTTCCCTTTCTTTTGCTTTTATTATTTTTCGTCTCTTCTCTTTTTTTCCCGTCACTATTTTTCTTATTTACTCATTAGTTTCAGTTTTGTCATATTTACAGTAATCCAACATTTTGTGTTCTTTTTTTAACTAAATCTGTCAGCTATTTTACTTTTGCAGCATTTATTTGAATATGGTATGTTTTCCATATTTGCGACGAGATTCATCTTATTTGACTCCACAGGTGCTGACGAACTGCTTGTTTAGAGGTTCTGAAACGAAGGAATCTGAGTGAAAGACTACGAGACTTTTTTTTTCTAAACGTAGGCGCAATCGTTAGATTGGTACTACGTATTGCAGTTATTCTATATACTATGGAAGCCGACCATATCCTCCTGAGGCCCCACTGAAAACGGTTTGACAGAAATGCATGAGACTTTCCCTAGGGATGAACTATGAATAGAAAAGCTTAAATTAATTTATTGAGATTTTCTGAGGAAAGGTGTTTTGAGAAACATTTTGTCCATTTTAATGGACTTCGAAGCCTAGTCAAGCCCAAATTTATTATGTAGGTAAACGGGGAAAAATGTCAGTATTAGTTAGCAATTATTAATTATTTGTACAGAGACATGGTAATCATAAAAACAATTACGTTCGGCGATAATACGTAGATAAGCGTTACATGTGTCGCAAAAAAATTTGCAATTGTTGAATTTGCACCTCATTGAATTTTTCACTTTACTTAATGTCGGTAAATGCTCCATTACATGTTTTGATCGTGGCGATGGAGCATAGCCTCCAAGATTGTTTCTTGTTGTTAACCGCAACTTCAAAATACATTCTAATCTGAGGAAACTTGAGGCACGACATGAAGATGGAAATTCCATGGAATTTCCTGACTTCATTTGTCGACAGATTCATGGGTTTATCGTGCCCCAAAAGATATTTTAAATTGATACAGGCGCAAATATTTTCCACATAAGAATCCTCAGAATACATTGCGATGTAGTCTGAGATATTCCAGTTTTTTCGTTCCAAGTGTCTATCAGTAGGAGCTGGGGTATCAAATTGTGGTCCATTGAATATCAGTTTTTTTCCAGGAGTTTTGTCCACAACGGGCTTCCAAATTAATTAGAGGAATGTTAAATTCTGAATCGGAATCCGAACTTGAGTCGGCAGATGCTTTCTCCTCAGGTTGTTCATCGGAATCTTCTTGAGGTTGTTCATCTATAATCTAGACCTTCAGCAAAGTTTTCGTTCTTTCCAAAATTCTCATTTTCGGAATCGGAATTTGTTTCATTGTTCTCGTATAACATACCAGCAATTCTGTATCATGTTCTCCAGATCGAAGGTGGGTTCTATTACCAAATATTGCTAAATAAAAAAAAGTATTGATTTGCAGGTTAGGAAAATAATGTTGGCAGAACGATTCCGAGTCCATTTAAATGTACATGAATTAATTCCGACTGTGGGGTGTATAAATCGTTGTAAAATGAATATAAATACATTGTAAGAGTAAGACTAAAGCTTTCTGCCTCTGCATCGAAAGTGTTGCTTTTGTATTTGCAAAAATCTGTCTAAAACCTACCATCAAAGGTTGCCTTACCGAACGCACTCATATTTTAACAGCTTATCAACTAGTTACAAGTAACCCCACTTGGTCAATACACCGATCGATGGCACCTCAAATATTTCAAAACTAATATGTCCATTTTAATGGGCGTTGGGCCTCAGGAGGATATACAAATGGAAAGTGGCATTGTAAGATTTGTACTTTATAAACTCATAAAGTCGACGGAAATGACAAAGCGAGGTTAGTAAGTGCTCTTCGTTTAATTGTTGCGATAATATGCAGAATCTTTCAAATTGATTATGTCGTCACTAGAAAAAGAAAATATCTGCTTTGACTATACTAAATGCTTCATAGATCATTTATTTCATTTATATTATTCCGTTTTCAGTTTTTCAATCGAAAAAATTAAAAATGTCTCCCATGACATTTGAAATATAATAAATATAAACTGCATTTGTTTTTGTATTTTTTCCAGAGTATAACTTAAATTTAATTGATTTTCTTGATTGCTCATACTTTAAATCAACACTGAAACAAAAAAGTATTTAATATGACATATATTCACATTGTAGCTTTGACAAAATGCTCTTGACATATAGGTTATAGAACCTCAAATGCAAGTAAGTAAAATGTCATGAAGAGGTTTCGTATTTTAAACTGGCATGTCTGACTTCCCTCGTTAAGTAAAATTAGTAACAATTAGTAGCATACTTCCTCCGCTTCTGATTCGCACTCTCCCAGGATAAATCTCGACACAGGAGTTGACAATCCGTCTTTGCTACTATATTGAACTAATCTCATGGTTAAATAGTTTCTTATAGATTCCGTTCCTTGTCTGGTAAAGTTATCCCATCATCACTATGCCTTATCGTTTCTCTGCCGTGTATTCTCTCACTTCAACATACTTCGAAGTACGTTGTAAAAATTTAACAGCACAGAAATAACACATACACGTGTAGGAACTCGCCCATCGGTGCATTACAATTGATTTCACCCTGTATACACATACATATATTTATAAACGAGGTCCAAAAATTATTACTATTAAAAAATACATATATATGGAAAAAAATGTATACGGAAACAATTATATAATATTATATGCACTATATTAAATGAACATATAAGAAACAGATTTATACGATAAAATTAGTGCATATATTTATTGCTTCGATAAAATAATCTAAATTCTCAACAACAAAAAAAACAAAGAAAATCAAAATTCCAATTGTGTTCTCTCAAATTTAATGTATTGTTAAGTTTTTTTTCACCTAGTTATATTTATGAACAAGTATACATCTGTTATTATTATTATTACAATTGCTACTTACAAACATTATTATAATTTGTTGAAAATTAAAACGCGATCATTTGAAATTGGAAGGGAAAAAGGAATATAAACATGTAATGTACAGTATTAGATATCGAAGAGGAAAAATATTTTTGTTTAAATAATCGATAAAGATTCCATAGCGAGGTGTTTGAATTTCTTTTTTTAATGCGAAACCAAGAAAATTATCCTGAGCAAATGGAAGTTAACTCTTACAACATGTAAATCGATAATAGTTTCAACTTGCTCATCCCTATTATTATATGTATACCTTATACATATAAAAATCACCAAAATAAAATTGGTATGTTTATATATTATGATAACGATTGTTATTATAGTTATTATCATTGAATAAACTTAAAAGGTCTTTTTTTTAATTAATTGTGTATAAATATGAATGACAGTATTTTTTTAAGTAACATAAAAAATATCCATGGTCTATATTTGCCTAGTTTATAAGTTAATCATTCCAATTTTGTAGCATTTCAAGAAAATCGATAAGACTTCTCTTATTCCTAAATATATTTTTTTCACATTACAACAATTTGATATAATTTTAATGTTTTGTTTTTGTCTCCAATTCTTTAATATAATATAAATACATACAATTTATATATATATATGTCTCGTTTTAACCAACGTATTTGTTAAATATTTTTTAGTTATTATTATTATTATTATTTTGGTAGTGTGCAGTGTCTACTTAAGTTGCTTGATATATCCAATTGTCCTTGTAAATAGTCCTGCGCACCTTATTTTGAGTGCCCGCTGAAAGAGATAATGTTGAACCTCTATTAAGACACAAACACTTATACATAAAGATTTTTTTATTTAATTTTATTTTATTTTCTGAGTTTTTTTTTTCGTTTGTTTTTGAAACAGTGTATAACAGTGCCCGAGCATCCATATTGAACAATAGTTTAAAAAAACAGGTACAATATTCCCACAACTAGACTGCATTCGTGAAAAGTGATTGATGTTATGTTTTAAATAGAATTGTTATATGTGTTTTATATTATTTATTAGTGAGGCATTTGCATTTCGTTGAGAAAAAGAAGATTATGGGCGATACAGTTCCATAAGGCGTATTGAATTGTCAAAGAAAGTATTTCAAATATGTAATGTTGGAAATTTTGCTTTCTTGCTTTATTTATTAATATAGGTAACATTTAGATACACCTACCCACCTGTTTATTTTTTAAATAACGTTTCCTCTTCATTTGGACAACATATTTTAAATTTAACACAAAAATTTTGCACTGTATTTGATTTCATTTGGTTGAGTAACTTAGAATATTTCTTTATACAGATTTTATAACACTAAGTAATCGTATTTGATTTTTAATTTTTTTCAGACAAAGCTAAACCGGTTTTTCATAAAAATTCAAGTGTTAATAGACGTGTATGTTTGTCATTTGAAAGTGTATATTATTTCTCAAGTATAAAAATATATAAATTGCCAATATTTACGAAACAAGAACATCTTATAGATTCCCATAAGTTGACGTTAACTATGTTTTAAAAATAAACAGGAAGCTATTTTGTGAATTAAATTGTTCATGTCGGAGCCATCGCGTTCGCTGTTATTTCTTGCATTTCACAATATCTTTATTAATTCTGAAATTTCATTATTCATCAAGGGTCTATATTCATCCCAATATGTTCTATTTCTGCTTGTATACATTCTGACACCTCTTCGCATATTTCGTCTTTTCCATTTACAATTACCCCAGCTATTTAAAACTCTTGACGTTTTGATTTTTAATTATTTATTACGATATGGCATAGGGTAAAGCTCTTACTTTTTATTTCCATTTATTGTCAGCCCAATAATTTTTGTTTCTTTATCCAAGTTGATTAAGATATCGTGTAAGCTTTTTCGATCACTTGTCAAAATAGCCAAATCATCAGCATGTGCATATGCAAAGCCACATAATTGGAAAATAGGAGTTCTTAGATATCTCACTCAAATAGATATTGTTTCATTCCACGAAATTCTGAAAAATTCGAATAAATCAAAAAAAAAAAGTGAAAAAGCAATGTATTGATGAAAATAGAATGTTGACGATATCGCTATACATGCTAATATTTAAGGGCGTTATTCTTGGGTCCATTTTATGAAAGAAACTTCACATGAACATATGTCCTAAACGTCTTAATTTTTGAACTCTAGGGTGCTAGTGTTTAAAAAAAAATTCAATTATGTGCATCTCGCTAGACCACAATAATAGTTAAAGTTTAATGACTTAAATACTTTGACAAGTATACTAAGTAGATAAATGTCAACGCTGTTTATGACTACAAAATAAAATCCCCTTCTTACCTACTAGATCGCTTTTAATCCTTGTTAATACCTAATTTCATAACATGGTGCACAAGAATGAATTTTATTTTTTTAAGCGAAATCGTACGTCAAAAAAGAACAAGAGACCACATTTGCTCAGAAACGAATGGGGATTTAAAAAAAAAGTACTTTAAGAAAAAGCAATGACGTAACATATGTTTCTTCAAAAAATTTTAAAAAAAGAAAACCTGTACAAGCACCACAAGTAAAAATTATAAAATTGATTGTACATCAGAAAATGCAACTTGATGCATAAAAGGCGTGTAGAAAATTTCACAAAAATATCTAGGTTAATACGAAAGTTTTAATAAAAATATGTATTTTTTTTTAAACTTTAGCACCCTATAGTTCAAAAGATAAGACATTTAGGACATATGTTATTAAGAAACATATGATATATGTATGTATTTAGGTTTGAGACTGAGTTTGGTATAGGTATACATAAATTATGTGCAATTTATTGCTAGATCAATTTTAGTTCATCACTATTGTGTTTTGTTTTAGTTATAAATTAACGAGTTTTCTGGCATATAAAAAATCAATTTTTCCTGCTTTCGTAACATTAATACATATACTATAAAGAGTAAAATTACAATTTTTGAATTCACACTTTACCTGCCGCAGCGTTAAAGAATAAGATTCTTTTTCAAGCCAGCTTTTGCTATGTTCATAATTTAATTAAATAATCTTGTACATACTTCTTCGTCTTCTCCTTCTTTCTCTTTTCTTAAGACTTAGTCTTGTTTCTTCTACACTTCTTAATCTCGTTCAGCCTCTTGGGAAGCAGATATCCGGCTATCGCACCATCTTTTAGGAGGTCGATCGAGGGGTCTCCTTGAACTCGACTGTTCATCCTTTGCCCATTTTGCTCGATCTAGTAAACTGCGCCACATCTTGAATTTTGGGATCTGCTCTTATATCTTTGTTTCTTATTTGATCTCTCGATCTTAATCCCTTATTATTCATCAGTGTCTTCATCTCTGCTGCCCTCATCATGCTCTTCGCTTTTGCTGTATCGGCTCGAGTTTTTTCCATATGAGGTCCCTCAGATAGCCAGAGATTCTTGAGGCTTTATTTACTTGGGTTCTGACTGACCTGTTGTAAGTGTTTTGAGCTCGTTATTTCAGCTTGTACATACCTGAACCGTAACATTAGTAACTCGTTTAATTACCTCCTTTTTATAGTGCATTGTTACTAAAACAAAGTGTAACTGTTGACATTTCAAAGAATATATTTGAAGAACTTTCCTTGAAAAATCCATATTATAATATGAATATTAAGCGTTCTTATAAACACCGTGTGTTACATATTCACTGTTATAAATATTATAATTTTCTCTGTCTGTATACATTACATACACACCATACACCTCAGTTTTTTTATTATAAGCGCATATACTACAGGTTATAATTACGATAATATTTAATTGCAGTACATAAATAATAACTATACGATTAGATATAACCGTCGATAATGATGACACAGTACAACTGGTTGATATTTCACTACCTTTAGAATTTTTGTAAAGAAACACTAATCTGGTGATGGCACTTACTAACTTTTTAGGGTAAGTTTATTAGTGAACATAGGACGTACACGTACAGTAGTTTAATTGTTAGATCGTCAATTGAACTTTTCACGGATGCGGTGGCAACAAAACAGGTTCAAACATAGATTATAAAATGGCATATTTTCGACAGTACCACGATACATGATTACATTACAACAAAGTTTATTTCATCACACATTATACATACATTCATAACAATGACGAATCAAACTATCACGATACCCATGGAAATTTCACGCGGATACAGAAAGGAAGCTTTATTGCACAAAATTTAAATGAAAATGAAAAAGCTTATCCGTTTAAATCTGCAAATATGGAAAAATCAGATTCTCTAAAAATTTTTAATAGTAACAGCTACAACTGCCGGCAATTTTGTATCGTAAAAAGTAGTTTGTAGTAATATTCCCGTCTACTTGGCAATTGATGGATTACTACGTAATAGAGAATATGAATATATTCATCAGCATATATATTTATCTTATTAAATTTGGTCAGCATTAATTTTCGAGAAACATAATTGAAGACGTTGTCATTTAACAGCTAACAATTGAAAGGAAATCATAATCATTTTCATTCCAGATGTTTTCTTTATAAGAAAGTTACATTGCGATACCATTTATGATGTTCTTTGAATGACATTTATTATATTCATATCAAACATAAACACTACAAATATTACTATATACTAATTACTACTACTGCTAAATTGAGTGTATTTGGAGCTACCTTCTTGTATCTGAATGTATGGCGAACCAGTCTTTTATTTCTTCATTTTATCTGTTTTTTGATTGTTTATTTTGTTGTGCTTTTGTTTGCGCAATGTAACTGTACACTAAGTTATTGCATTTTTGCAAACAGTGTTTGCCCCAAATAGATGTAAAAATCAAACAAAAAACACTAACGATGCTTTTATTGGAAAATATTCAATATTTTTTGATATTATTATCTGCATTAATTATTTCCTAAATCATTCGACCGTTAAATGATAAACAGAAAAATTGCAATACCGAAAATCGTAGGTTTTGAATAAAAAAAAAATCAATTATTCGACATATTTTCTTATATAACTTATATAATTTCTCAAAAGGGGGGAAATGTCATTAACGAGGCGCAATATTCATCAGTAAAACGAAAATAAGCTATTTAGGATGAAACCAGAAATAAATTAAATTTTATTAAACATTTTAATAAAATAGCTGAGAATTCACTTAGATATAATATCATCGCACCTGCAATAACCAAATTACAGGTTTAATGTGTCTACATATATGTTATTAAGTAGGTAATTAGGGAACAATATGAAAAATATATTGCCACTTCTCAGAGAGACAAGGACGTGTTTCGAATTTATTTGTTTTTCTAGGCTTGTCAAAAGTATTGTTACTTTTTTTTGACTTCACCTGATTAAGTACTACAACTACGAGTATCAAAAGTCAGTTTTTTTAGAATTATGTGTAAAAATATACTTTAGTGTACAGTTATATACAACGCATGTCCAACATTTTACTATTCTTCACGCCTTGAATTATAACAATAAACTGTTTAATTATTACATTATAGTGCAAATAGTAATTTTTTCAATTTAATTAATTTCATACATATTCCTGTATAACATAGGTAGGTACATACCTAAATGAAATAAGTAAACTTGTGTAAAATACCTAACAACATCTTACTGCCACAAAATAATTATTGTAAAATACATACATATACCATCATTTTTTTGTGTTAATAGGCTAAATACGAAATTAATTAGGAAATAAATTTGTACATACAGGGTGTTTCCATTTTAAATTATATAAAATATATTTTAAATTCAAAAAATGTCTACCTTCAGGTAATACACAATACTAAAGAAAAATATTTTTAATATATTATTGAGAAATATTTTTACATATCAAATCTGTTGATTACAATTTCATTGGCCCTTTTACAAAAACTACTTTAAACTGCATTAAAACCCGTATTTCGTGAAATTATTTTTTGCAAATCCTTTCGTTCTCGAAATAATTAGCTTTAGCACTAAATGTAATTTAGTAAATTTAAAGCACAGATAAAATACACCAAAAAGTGTCTTCTTATATTATTGTAAATTATTTTAGATAATTTTGTACCTGCCGCCCCCCGGTACATATACCAATTTAGTTGATTAAAGGAATTCCGTAGAAGAGGGAAAAAATAATTAAAGGGAAAGATTTACGAAAAATGTCTAGTCTCAAATTGTGCTTAATTACTTGATTATAAACTTAAAAAAATAATTAAAATTAGACGACAAAATTGCGAGAATAAAATGTGATTGGTAGAAAAATCGACTAAGACTGAAAAATGTTTAAAGACTTTAAAAAAGAAAAAATATTTAATTCTTGTCTTTTCTATCTTTTCTTGTTCCTTTGAAGAATTATATTTTTTTTTTAAAGTATGAATATGCCATAAGTTAATCTACGCAGAAATTAAATTTAACAAATCCACAAATACAACAAAACAAGCAGTTAATTATTTTTTTAAATAACCGTTAGAAATAACTGGGACCAAGCAAACTCATATCCACAAGTTATCAGAGAAAGAAAGAAAATCAATATCAAAAAATTTCATTTCATGTTTCTTCGTGTAATAATTTATTAAGCGTATAAAAGAATTAATAAAATATATCTATATATAATATATATAAATATATACAAAAAAGAAGATTTATGTGAAATAGATTTCTTGTACAAAAATATTAAATATCAAGTATGGTGCAACCTATCTTTTTAAGTTTATGTACATCTAATATTTTTCAAGAAATCTATTCAATTTCGCCATTGTAATATACAAATATATAGTTAATTCAGTTAAGTTTTTCAACTATTCCATTTTTGACAATATGTTAGTATTAACTAAATTTGTTTTGGTCAAAGGTTGTCTTTTCGATGCAAAGACAACTTTCGAACATATTTTGTAAAACGTTTTGTACAAGATGCTGTATCGAATCAAATAGATACAAACAAATGTCTGTTTAACATTCTTCAATTAACAACAGTTGATTTTACCAAATCTATGTAAAATGTCCATTAACAATGTTCTTTTTTTCGATTTTGATAGGGCATCTTGTATAGGTATTGTGACTAAAAATGCCTTTTAGCGTGAATATATTGAAATATATTATATCAGTGGGGTGTATTTATTCTATAGATGCGAAAACACTGGCAAATTACTCGATAAGCCTTTATATTAGGATGTCGTGAATGTTATAGTTTTTTTGTTCTTATAAAATTAATTATAAATGTTAATGTTATTTTCTTGAGGAATCGTTTCAATTGTCCAGAGTTTTCGCTACAAAAAGAAATACATACCAGTGTCATGTTCGTAACTGTGACATGTTTTATTCGAGTTAGATGTTTGAACATTGCTTTGTGGGAAATTGTTATTTTCAGAAAATATTTTAAAATCGCAAAAAATACAAAAAAATATCATACACATTGTATATTTATAATGTAATTCTGAAGTATACCAGTATTTATTATACTGTGAAGTACATTATATTGAAGTTTTATTTCATAATACCTTATGATTTTTTTTCTTTTCTTCCGAGCTAGAGCAACGTCTTTGATACTCTTACTGTCAACGTTTCGATATTAATTCCAATGGACACCTTCCGAGCTCATCTTTGTTGTCGTTACTATTGTATTACGCTGTGGCTAGGGGCACGCGAGCGTGCCGATTAATTGGGAATTATAGGCACGTGACTGACGTCACTGCTGTTATGACATTATCATTTAACGTGCACCTAAATTTGAAATTAGGGGTACGTCAAGTCATTAGTTTATTCTGCGCCAATGTATAAGTTATGCAAATAATTAATAATAGTTTTCATTATTTTTTTTAAGGAATAAATAACAATTACAGTCAAAATAAATCTTTTTATTACAAAAACCTCAAATTAACAAAACTCTTACTAAGGATAAATAAAATATTATTGGAAAGTTTTAGTAGAACATTCTGTATCAAAGGATGCTTTCCTTATAGCGTCTAGTTGATTGTTTAAAATAAATGTGAGAATGTCTTGCTTTTACTATTTTTATTGCGTTGATTATGATTTATTACTGTCGTAGAATCATGTCCCTTGGGTATCCCCCTTTTCTTAATTTTTGAGGGCAACACTATTGATTTTAATAAATCAGTTTCAATATTTTCATTATTATTATTGTTATTATGTTATCTTCACTATCACCAAAGGGTTCATCAACAAATGTAATGTGTTGCATGTTTGCTAAATTATTATCTGTCAATTCACTTATATCTCCATCAGACAATACTATTCTAACACTATTTTGTTGTGAGATCGTTTCTTGATTATTATCGTATGCCTGAGTATCTATTTCTGTATCGATCAGATCACAATTTGCCTCACCTGTTGTAATATAATTCCCACTTAATAATTGCCACTTCGTTTCCAGTTCTCCAGCAGTGTTCCATTTTCTTCAATAAATCTAATCTGTAGTTGAATTCACTATTGCTGGAAATGCTAATTAAGTTGATTAAAGAATTGGTAATTAAAGTGGCTGATTTTCGTTTTTCGGTTAACGTCATCACTTTAGGCTTTTCGATTACTACATGTTTTAGTTTTGCCACAATATCTGACTTGGTTGTTCCTATTCTATGTTTTGATAAATAATAATTTTTTGTCCATCGTATGTGACACAAGTAGTTGTCGGCAAATAATGTTATGTTTTTATGTTTTCTTACAGCTAAGATAATTCGGCAGGCAACATCATTGAAGAAAAATTAGGACATTGGCAATTGTCTGTTGTGACATTTATTGTATTTCCATTTTATGTTCTTATTTGACACATACCGTCATTATATTCCTTTAATATTTTGACTTTTGTAATTAAATCTATCTGTTTCTGGATATACTTGAAACTGTAACCAGTTGAAATATTCACATACTGCAATAAATCTTTTTTATGATTTTGAAATCGGTGCTGTGGTCGCTTCAAAATGTGTTTAGCTGCTCGATTGTCGCGTTCTTGATTATGGCTATCCAAAAAAATGAAAGATTATTTAACAAAGTCGGTTAAAGTTGAATTCTTAGGTACTACTGGTTTGATTTTATGGTTAATTGACTCCATATGGTTATTTGTTGTATTATTTAAATTGCCATTTGTCACATTTGTTCACAATTTCTGCCAAATGATTTTTCCCAGTCTTGAGTTTGTAGTGAGGATCTTTTAATTTTGTCTTTTTACCACGGATTTTATTCTGTATCTTCTTCTTATTTGCGTCCAAACATAAATAATCTTGCACATTTCCAAGTCCTGTTTCAGTTAATATACGATTTTGAGGTAAATGATCAAAAACTTTCTAGAAAATAAAACTTTAATTTTATGTTTATACATATTATTAACTGTAGTAATAATAAAAATATCGACCGTACTTAATAACAATAATAAATTATTAGGGTTATCGGTCCGATAACCCTAATAATTTATTATTGTCATATTATTAACTACATATTTGCTTACAATCGAAAGTTCATGTTTTGTATGTTCTATTACAACTATATACTTTTAAATATTGGCCTCCTGGACAAATACGTAGTTTGAAATTCGCATTACATCCTAAGCGTAGTGTGCTGAAAATTATTACGGAAGTCAAAACAATTTTATCGGTTATTTAAAAGCTATTGTAACCTGGTCTGTCGTAATCCATTTCCTCTTTTAGGACTTTCTTTACCATGGATACATGCATATTCAAGTTTATAAAATTCTAGAGAGGACTTCAACGGTCTTTATAGATTTCTGAATATTTCTTTAGTTCATTATAGGAACCAAACTGGAGACTAAGGGTTAATTCTTTTTTTTTTTTCATTAATAGTCTCATTTCTGTCATTACTACTATTATTTATCGTAACTGTAGCCATATTGTTATCTTAAAAAAATGAGACATAAGATACCTTATGAAGTACTGTTTATGACATAAATCTAGTCAGGATAAATTATTTCCTAACCCCAATTCCTCAAGGATTAATTTTGTATTATGCATTACGTGTGCATAATACAAAATCTGAGCACGCTTTGTTTAGTGATATAACTATTATTAAAATACAGTATTGACCTGTTAGACCGTCCATATTTAATAGTTTATGTCGTTATAAACTGCAATAATCCACTAACACTAACAGAAATCCGCACCACAAACTAGAACATGCATATTTTCCCCATTTCTTATACACGTGCCTATAATTTCAAACTAAGCGGCACGCTCGCGTGCCCCTAGCCACAGCGATTGTATTACTATATAATATATTTTAAACGTATTTATTTCTTCCCAATAAATCAATATATTTTTGTTTAACATTCAATGTTTATATTTGACGTTTTAGTATAGCATACAAACTGGAAAACCTTATTAAATGGAAATAAATAGCATTCTGCAATAGTGGTAATGCCCATATATCGTTTTTGTCAGTTATGAATCATTATCGCCGCTGAATAGAGGCTGTTCGTATCAAACAATGACGATGTGCAACTTAGTTTACCTAATAAAAAAATTAGTGCTGTAACAGAACTATTAAACGAATGCGGATTGCCTGAAAAGTTTGTACGTCAGTATGTAAGGATTTAGATTTTGAATAGAAAGTTATATTTGTATAATACTATTTTACAATACAGTTTTCCCTACTATATTTTTTTCAAATTACGTGACAATTTTTTTTTCTTTGCATAAATAATCAATATAAGTAGGTAAATTTGCTAGAGCCATAGACAGACAGATTTATTTGAAAATAAATAAATATTTCCTTGTCACTACAAAGTTAAAATAATTATTTCTTTCACTCAATGCATATTTCTTTGATACAAATAAAACCTTTTGTTTATAACTATACTTATAGTTTTACATTTATCGGTGTACTTATTGTTATTAATTAGACTACGGTGGTGGTTAACAGATATTTTTCCACCAAAGAATTTTCCTACAACTGAGGCTGGATGTAATAGTAGATTATTTCGAATTAAAAAGTTTATTAATTGTAAACCTTATCGCATTCAAACACCACCAAATTTAATTGGTGGTGTTTCTTCGACAAAAGACAACTGTCGACATTTTGTTCTAAGGTATGTATGTAGGTGGTGCAGTAGTCTGTCGGCGGAGCTTAGTATGAAAACTACTTAACGCTGTAGCAATGAGACTTTACGTACGTATGTAGTATGCGATTGTGCATTTTCTAATTTTATTTTCAAATATACAGGGTGTTCCAAATTTCTGCAACCACCTTCAACTTTTTTTATTTTAAATACATTGCTATACTTTGTAGATATTATAATGATAGCCATTCAAATTATCTTTGCAATGATATATGGATATGTGCACTTCAGACTGTTAATTTATGTGTGTTGTGTTGTTACTACGTTATCTTCGACTAATAGTAGGTATAAGTTTTCTTTATCAGCTGTTTGTAATATAATAGTTTTTTTTCTATAAAAACACAATCTAGCTTAAGCTTTAAGTTCTGTTATGGGGGCGTATTTCCAACTGGCAATATACTGATCTGGACTAGATCAAAGTTATAGTAACTAACTTCACATTTGGGGATGGTGTTTTGCACGGTTTATACTTCGCGTTTCTGGAATTGGAATTCTCAACAAATAAATTCTTTTTAAGCATGTAATGTATTGTTTCTTAGCTCGAAGAATATTAGTGGCTATGAATAAAATATTTCTTTGTCGTGAAGAAATTCGTTGTTAGTACGAGTATATAAAGAATATGTTTACATTGTATAAAAGAGATGTTCTCTGCAATCCTACAAGTGTTCACGAAAAGAAATAGTATACTACTCTAAAAGTTGGCTTCTTTTAAGAATTTGAATAAATCCTTGAGTAATGTGAAATAAATATTTGTTATGCCGTATATTCAAATATAAAATATATTTGAAAATAAGTAGCCTACTTATTGTTTCCAATGCATTATATAAATGACTTTCTTTTTGGTAGGTAATGTATTAAATATTACTACATTATCAATCATTTATTATATTTTACTACTATATAATATATAATTCAAAGTTATACAACGAAATAATAACTTAGATCACACATTCATACTTAAAGTTAAGAAACCATATATCTAAAGTGGTAGTTTATTTTACATTTAATTTACGTTTAATACAAAAGTAAACAACAGTAGTAGATTGTTTGATCTTCCCTGAAGCTGCGATAATAGCGACGGCAGCCATAGAGGGCCCTCATGCGCTACGAGTCCAAACAATTCCGGCAGTGTCCGCTGTAACTCCTTAGCAAAATAGTCATCGAAACGTATCATGGTGATCCATTCTGGAATTAAAATAACAGCAGTAATTTGGTCGAAACAATTGAGATATATTACACGCAAAAGCAATATTCTCATGTAGTAATAATTCCTACAAAATATTAACTACATTCCTAATATTTGCTATACATAAATTTGCATAACACAGATTATTATCGTTACTACATTTAATTTGATCTTTTCCAATATTAGTTAGTAGAGTATTAATGTTCAAAGACATAAATCCAAGGAACAAAATTTCAAGTTGAGTGGACTATTTGTTTATTTTTTCATAATACATAATTCGCCCCAGCATGATATAGTTGCAATCAAGAGAACCAAAATCCGGCCCACATACAATGCACCCGCAGGAACTGCAGACGGCAACCACCACCCTCTTAAAAAATATATTATTATTTATTCGAATTAGTATAAACTTATTCTGCATAACAATTTCAAAGTAGTATAAACTTTAATTTAAACTTTATTAAAAGAAAATGTTATTTCTTGGACATACAATTAATGAAAACCTAGTACTATTCGATCATTATACAGAGAAAACACACTTAATTGATACAGTGCAGAACTTAAAATATTCAGATTATTAGAGTCGACAATATTTAGAGTTCGAAATATGGATACTCCACTGATTCAACAGCCGTTCCTTAATTAACGTTTAAACGGTACAATTGCATTTTTCTTCCTCAGGTACTCCGGCAATCCTTCTGAATACATGAGACAGCAGAATTTCCAAGCTTTTAACTCTATACTTATTAGCTTGCTAAGCGAAGTATTTCTATTATTCACAGAAGACACCAAAGCCAACTATGTTAATTTTGGTAGACATCTCCAAAAGTATATAGTGTTAAGAATCACTATACCATTAATATATCCCACTGAGATGAGATAATGAGATCTGGGAATTGAAAGTATTAACATAAAGGCGATAATCCAAGAAGAAACAATATTCCAGGCCGTATGGATCAAACGGAAGTAATTTCAATAGTCATAAGAGACACCAAGGCCATGATTAGTAGACTTCTTAGGAAGTATATTGTGTTACGAGAACTTTGTCGTCAAATCGCCCACGATTACAAACATTCGGTTATGAAAACTATGGCTTGAAAGCATAACGCAAAGACAGAAATCCTGGAAAAACAAAATTTGAAGTTGAGTGGATTGAATGAAATTAATTTCAAACTTTGCCAAATGAATATTGGTACAGTTGCAAGTTTGGATATTACGATTACAAACATTCGGTTATGAAAATTATGGCTTGAAGGCATAACGCATAGACACAGACTTCCGGGGAAAACCAAATTTCAAGTTGAGTGGATTGAGCAAAAATAATTTCAATATTCATAACTGACACCAAGGGCAGCCATGCTCGGTAGACCCCTACCGAGGTATGTTTGGTGTTAGAGGAACTGTGCCATTAAAGAAACCACTCAGATAAATCTGAGCGCCAAACAAGGCTGACTGATGAGAGAATGAATATTGGTACAGAAGAAAGTTTGGAATTACGATTACAAACAACATTCAGTTATGAAAATTATGGCTTGAAGGCATAACGCAAAGACAGAAATCCAGGAAAAACAAGTGGATTGAGTGAAAATAATTTCAAACTTTGCCAAATAAATATTGGTACAGAGGAATGTTTGTATATTACGATTACAAACATTCAGTTATGAAAATTATGACTTGAAGGCATAACGCAAAGACAGAAATCCAGGAAAAACAAGTGGATTGAGTGAAAATAATTTCAAACTTTGCCAAATAAATATTGGTACAGAAGAATGTTTGTATATTACGATTACAAACATTCAGTTATGAAAATTATGACTTGAAGGCATAACGCAAAGACAGAAATCCTGGGAAAACGAAATTTCTAGTTGAGCGGATTGAGTGAAAATAATTTTAAACTTTGCCAAATGAATATTGGAATAGATGAAAGTTTGGATATTACGATTGCAAACATTCAGTTATGAAAATTATGAGTTGAAGGCATAACGCAAAGACAGAAATCCAGGAAAAACAAGTGGATTGAGTGAAAATAATTTCAAACTTTGCCAAATAAATATTGGTACAGAGGAATGTTTGTATATTACGATTACAAACATTCAGTTATGAAAATTATGACTTGAAGGCATAACGCAAAGACAGAAATCCTGGGAAAACGAAATTTCTAGTTGAGCGGATTGAGTGAAAATAATTTTAAACTTTGCGAAATGAATATTGGAATAGATGAAAGTTTGGATATTACGATTGCAAACATTCAGTTATGAAAATTATGAGTTGAAGGCATAACGCAAAGACAGAAATCCAGGAAAAACAAGTGGATTGATTGAAAATAATTTCAAACTTTGCCAAATAAATATTGGTACAGAGGAATGTTTGGATATTACGATTACAAACATTCGGTTATGAAAATTATGCCTTGAAGGTATAACGCAAAGACAAATCCAGAAAAAACAAAATTTCAAGTTGAGTGGATTGAGTGAAAATAATTTCAAACTTTGCCAAATGAATATTGGTACAAATGAAAGCTCGGATATTACGATTACAAACATTCAGTTATGAAAATTATGGCTTTGAGGCATAACGCAACGACAGAAATCCAGGAAAAATGAAATTTCAAGTTGAGTGGATTGAGTGAATATAATTTCAATATTCATAACTGACACCAAGGGCAGCCATGCTCGGTAGACCTCTACCGAGGTACAGAAGAAAGTTTGGATATTACGATTACAAACATTCAGTTATGAAAATTATGAGTTGAAGGCATAACACAAATACAGAAATCCAGGAAAAACAAGTGGATTCAGTGAAAATAATTTCAAACTTTGCCAAATGAATATTGGTACAGAGGAAAGTTTGGATATTACGATTACAAACATTCAGTTATGAAAATTATGGCTTGAAGGCATAACGCAAAGACATAAATCCAGGAATAACAAAATTTGAAGTTGAGTGGATTGAATGAACATAATTTCAAACTTTGCCAAATGAATATCGGTACAGATGAAAGTTTGGATATTACGATTACAAACATTCAGTTATGAAAATTATGGCTTGAAGGCATATGGTTGGTGTTAGAGGAACTTTGCCATTAAAGCACTTATTCAGATATATCTGAGCGCCAAACAAGGCTGACTTTAATGAGAGAATGAATATTGGTACTGAAGAAAGTTTGCATATTACGACTACAGACATTCGGTGATGAAAATTGTGGCTTGAAGGCATAACACAAAGACAGAAATCCAGGAAAACGAAATTTCAAGTTGAATGGATTTGGGTGAAAATAATTTCAATATTCATAACTAACAGCAAAGACAGCTATGCTTGGTAGACATTTATTGAGGTATGTCTGGTTTTATGAAAATTATGACTTGAAAGCATAACGCAAAGACAGAAATCCACAAAAAACGAAATTTCAAGTTGAGTGGATTGAGTGAAAGTAATTTCAATATTCCTATACCTATATACCTATACACATATTGAAAATATTTGAAAAGTTCTATGGGCTGCCAATAATTTATACCGTAGTCGACATATTTTAATTTCTGACACGAAAGTAGAAAGAGGAAAAGAGCGCGACGAAATAAACTAAAGATAAACATAAGCGAGGCTGCCAAGACAGTACACTTGATAAACCTTTCCTATGAAATGTAGGGCGTGAGGGTCCCCCGACACTACGTTGCTCTCCCACCACTGTTAGCAAGCAGGCATCGCTGCATATTATAAGGTCATCTTCTGCATGATATAGAAGTATAAACCGAAATTAAAATTTGACGACTACGGTATATTGACTTCAAACAGGCGTTTGATAGTATGAAGCGAGAGCAGGTAATAAAAGCCATGAGGGATATAATGTGAATCAACATGAAAGCACAATTAGATGTCATAACGAGATGGAAGCAATCAGAATTTTTGAAACTACCCCAGATGGTAATAACAGAGTTGTATTCATTAAAGAGACAACGGGAAAAAAGATATATTTGTATGACTTTTGTATAAATAAAATTATGTGTATAATAATCTATACGCCATGTGTTCTTAAAACTTCCGATTTTACAAATAGTCTCTCATTTTACAAATAAGCAACTAATAAAACGAGGATTGCAAGAAGTAAATTCTATATGAATCTATCTATTTCTACCTCCTTAAGAAAATCCTCATTGTTGATATTACTTATTTTTTCAAGAACTATTTGTGTTTGTTATATCTTTTATAGGTATATAATCTCAGTTATTTTGAGTCATGTAGATTTGTTTTCTTTGCTGAATATCTATAATTAAATATTTTTCTATGACTTTATCAGACGAGGTAAATTACATTTAGTAGCTTACTGTCATAATCTACTTTTGTTGCACTAATATTTGAACAACACATAAATTCCTTAATATAAATTTAACATAAAAATAATTGTATTACTTATCATTCTTATCAAGGTACTTATCTCTTCTTATTTTATAATACAATTTTAGGCTTAGGCAAAAATACTATCAGATTTTCTTGTACGAACCCATGAACAGGAGTATAAATTTGCAGAAAGCTAAATCGAAAAAGATTGTAATAAATTTGGTTTCAGTTACTTCATTAGTCGAACTGGTGTTTCAGCCAAGAATATTGTACGTGTAGAACATTCAAAAGTGGGTTCATACACTCTTAAGTAATGACATGTTCTTAGACAGTAGGTACAAAAAAATAACATTGAACTCAAATATTACAATATGATCATTTATATTAAAGGTAAGAGCAAAGTAATAAGTATTGTATGATTTTCTAGTAGTGTTATGGATAATGTTTTTTTTAGAGTGATGAGAACTAATGTATCTCTTACTGACCAAGAATATCAAAATATTTTAATGAAATTGGGTGGTTATACTAAGCTTGGAAAATAGAGACACTCCTAGATTGTACCACGCGATCATTTAAATTCTAAATTATAGCAGGCGGGATTTTTTTTATTAGGTTGTCCAGAATGTCAATTATTGATTAATTGAAATTTGCGGTTATGTTATACTTTGTGACATTTGTGAATCTTATGTGTAATCGATTTAAATTTAATGGAAATGAAAGCATTACAAGATAAATTAGTTTTATTGTGAATTACAAAAGGTGTTCAAAGTGTTCTCCCCCTGTTGCAATGCAACTGTTAACCCTCCGTTTCATATTTTCAAAAGCATTTGCCAACATTTGAACGGTTATAGCGTTACATACATTAGAAATTGCCTCTTGTAGTTCTTCAAGATTTTGTGGGTTACTTTTGTAAACTGTGTTTTTCAGATACGGATAAATGAAATAATCAAGAATCGTTAAGTCCGGACTGCGAGGCGGAAATTCAATGACTCGATTATCATAAAACTCGCGAATTCGAGCCATACTTTCCCATGTTTTGTGAGCTGTTGCATTGTCCTGTTGGAAATACCCATGTAAAAGTGCATCATCATGAAGATTTTGTAAAAACGTTTCAAGTAAATTATTTCGATATCTCTCAGCATTTATCGTTCCTTCAAAAAACACAGGTCCAAATATACGCCTTCTAGAAACCGCTAGCCAAACACCAATTTTCTGCGGATGGAGAGGCGATTGAATAAACTCATGAGGATTTTCCGAAGACCAAATACGCATATTTTGTTTGTTTATATAGCCGGATAGGTGAAACCATGCTTCGTCAGAAAAAAATGTTAAATCCAAAGTGTTGTTATTATTTAAATTATTCACAAACCACTGACAGTATTCTATTCGTACAGGAAAATCTCGAGGGAATAGCTCTTGAACGACGTTAATCTTAAAGGTATAAAAATTTAAATTTTCTTTTAAAATTTTTTGACAAGTTCCATATGAAAGGTTTATTTCTTGGGCTAATCTGCGAAGAGTTTTTTTGGGAGACTGTTCCATTCTTTCTGCAACATCTGCCACAATCTCAGGAGTCCTTTTTTTGGGCGCGCCACTACCAGCTTTCCTACCTACAGTTCCACCATTATGAAATTTCGCGACACATGTGTAAATTTCTTGGACGAATTTTTGATAATCCGCAGGAAAATTAGGGAAGGCATTTTGAAAATCATTGATGCAGTGCGGTACTGAATATGTCCATTCACCATTCTCTAGTCGTTCGGCGTTTTTAAAATAACTTTCAGTAAGAAAAATCGTATGTTCTAAATCAAGCATTTTGAAACGTCACTTTCACAATTCAAATTGTAAATTAGTACTTATATACCAACTTAATTTAAATTTCACAAACTGCTCTAATTTAGAATTTAAATGATCGCGCGGTAGATTTTATGTCAATATTTAAATTTAACCTCGTTTTTTTTTACTTTTTGCTTGTATTAGGTATACAAAGCTATTTATTGCAATTTAAGAAGACTATTAAAGTGTAAACAGTAAAATCTATCATTTGTTTAACGTGAATTACAGTCTTTGCTATTTAAATGTTTTCAAAAGTAATGTATTTTTTGCACGACCCTTGCATAATAGGCACGTTCACTCCCTTAAATGAGGGAGTGAAGTGACTCTTTTGCTCCCTTGGTATAAAAAACATAGCCAACTCAATTTATGAATTTAATCGTTTATTTAATATTAATATTGACATTAATGTTAGTACCACCATTAATAGTGAACAAAGATGTTAATGGACTAATCACACGTTGCTTAAAGCCGCTAGAATTGGACAGTCGATTTTCTTTTACATTAATATCCACTTGATTTGACCCACTGGAAGTTGACGGTCGATTTTCCTTTTCCGAGTCTTTTCCGATTAGAATTTTTTCGGAAATCAAATTCTTATTAACTAATGAATTTTCAATATATCCCTCTGCGACAGTATCAGATTTCCATCCGCCATGACGTTTTATAACTCCAATTTCAACACCTGAATCGGCCAGAAAAGATGTTGATGAGCGCCGAAAGCAGTGGCCGGTGTAGGAAGATGGATTGGGTAAATTGAGGTATGAAGCTATTTGCTTAGGCAATCCTCCAAAAGTATTCTTACCTACGGGTTGTGTGGAACATTTGTTATTTCTGTAACATACAAAAAACCGTCTATGATCTGTGTTTTCTTTCCGCAGAACCATATATTTTTTACAAATAACAACAAAATCAATTGCACAGTTTTCTTTGGAGACTATCGTAAATGCTCTATTTACATGATTTTTGGTATTGTTTACAGATACCAAAATAGTTGATCCCAAGTCTTGGACATCATCTACTGTCAATTTTACCAGTTCATCCGATCTTAAAGCCCCAGCAATTCCCATAATCATTGCTACCTGAAATCATAGTGTATAATTATCTTAAATTAGAAACATTAACTTTTTTAGTTTACCTTAACCATCAAGTACTTTTCTTCTGGAGCGTCTATTAGAAATTGATGAACTTGCTCCTTAGTAAGAATTTTTGATTTTTTTGCCTGGTATCCAGTATTTTGTCTTTTAAGGAATGCTACTAATCGTGAGTACTTGCTGATGTCGACATTATTTTTCACGCTAAGAGTAGCTTTTATCATTGAATAATGTGACCACAGTGTTGAAGCCTTAAAATGCTTCGCCTTTTCGGCAAAATATACCAGGAGCACACTCTCGCTATGAATTTCATCTACTTCTTTTACCAGACACCAATCACAAAATTCCTTGAAGCACTTTTCGTAGATCTTCCTAGATTTTTCTGGCAATAAATTCACAACTATTTTTGAAGCCGTTTCTTCAATAGTTTCGTCACACATTTTTCCAATGCTTATTTAACGAAGCGAAGAAAATACGGGCAGTTTCTCGATATTCACAAAAAACCAATATGGCTACCCTTATTTATCGGTCGTCAAGGGTTTCCATCAGAACCAGCATGATTTTTGCGTTCGACAACTGGAAACGTCATGTTGACAATTTTTAAAAAAAGTTAGATTTCTTCAATTAAAATCGTTTGGGTCGTGCAAAAAATAGTATATACACCTCGGGAGTGAATGAATTTCTCCTCGGTGCTTTGTAGAGCCCTCGGGCTTCGCCCTCGGGCTACAAACTGCACCTCGGAAAAAAACATCATTTCACTCCCTAGGTGTATAATATACTATATTTATTGTGTATCTAATAGGATGGAAAGAAAAAATTAACTTTTAATTTATAATAGTGCGAAAAAGTTGCCTTTTAGTGTAGATAAGATAAATTAAAAATATGAAAAATATCAGAGTACGTCTTGAGGTGCCGCAAGAACGTTAATATGTTAAAAAACACACTTTTTGTAACTTCCTCAAAGATGTTTGCGACAAAATCAACTTTTGGTTTTTAATTCATAATAGCGTGAAAAAGTTGTAGTTGGTGTAGATAAAATTAAAAATATGAAACATATTGAAGTATGTCTTGAGGTGTCGCAAAGACGTTAAAGTTTCATAAAAGCACACATTTTGGAACTTTTTCAAAGATTTTTGCGTGTCTCCTTTATAAAATAAAAAAATTCACATAGGCGTTATAATATAAATAAAAATACAAAAATAGATTTACTATTGCATTGGCACCTAAATCTGGCACCGGTAAAGATACAGCAGACAATATACTGGAATTTCTTGATGATAGAGAACACAACAAACAACTATTGAACTTTGCTACTGGGTGTGATGGAACCGTTGTAAACACTGGACATAATAATGGTGTGATTTCTTTGATTGATAAGGAAATAGGAAGACCTTTATAAAGGTAATTTGTTTGTTAAATGGTAGGAAGCAAGAGGATGCCACTCTTTAAAGTATTATGCAAAAATTTAAAAATGGTTACACACACCAATGTATTATTCGCGTCAATCCCATTTACGACTTCTTGTGTTCAGAACAGGTATATACACAAATACAATTCAAGATTGTATGAATACTTAAATAAATTCAATAGTTATTACGAGAGCCAAGTTAAATATGTTGAAATTAATAATAATACCTGTCAAAGAGTAAGTCGCCAGAAAATAGCCACAAGTATGTGTAACTTAATTCAAATGCAGAATAATAACACGAATTTGATTACTGTCAACAGGATACAGGACAATAAACCCATGGATAACGCTAATAAACAGCGTGACATTGATACCGAGCCGGGTTTGATTAATATCAATGGGATCCACGACAATAAACCCAAAGATGATGTTAAGTTTAGGTTCCCACGTAATTTTGAAGATAAAGAAAATAATGTAGGTAATTTTTTATAAATAAAAAGACTTATGATCAATTCATGACATAAGAGTTCCTATACACCCCAATTTAGTATTTTTAATATTAATATACAGTGTTTATCAAATAAAATCAATCTAATTGACCTTTTTCTGAAGAATCATAATTTTATGTTTTTCTTATTTTGTGAGCGTTGGCTATACCAACCCCAACTGGACCTTACTGTAATAAATAATTATAGATTAGTATCAAAATTCCGTCGTGGCGACTATGTGCATGGTGGTTCTGCTATATTTGCTCATGAAGAATTTCTCTCCCGGTGCAAGCCGATCAAAACTATTGATTTATATTCAATTGAGAGAGTCTTTGAGTGTTCGGGTGTTTCCTTATGTGGGGATTTTTGCATTGTAAACGTTTACAGGCCACCGAGTAGGGATAAGCATAATTTCGAGGTGTTTTGTGGATTGTTGTCGGAATTACTCACATTTATATTGGGGAAGTTTAAGTTTTTAATTATGTGTGGCGACTTTAATATTGACCGTTTCCAAAACAGCCTTGACTATAGAATTTTGAGTGACATTTTCGGGTCTTTCGGCCTGACGTCTTTGTTAACTGACGGCACACGCGTTTTTACGACGACTAGATATTCCGGTTGCACCGGTATTGATTATGTAGTTACTAACATACCTCAAGCATGTCGTGCTTTTAATATTGATACTGGTTTTTCCGATCACTTTGGTCAGATTGTGAATTGCGATAGGGGTGTGGATGTTGACGAGGATGGTGGCCATGAGATTGCATACCGAAGTTTCTCGCATTCGTCCATTTGTGAGTTCAAAAACTTGCTTGCGGCTGATGGCGCACCCACCGGCTTCGGCGCCGCTGACGTAGATGAGGCATTTGACGGTTTTTTGGGACACTTTCAGTGGTGCTTTAATACTGTTTTTAAAAAAAAATACAAACGATTATCATCCAAGAGTAGCAAAAGAAAACTACGTTTTTCTGGTGAATTACAAGTTGAGCTATATAACCTTAGAGAACTTAATTGGCTACGCCAGAGGATGAATAACACTGATTTAACAAACAACTATAAGATTATGAAACGAAATATTAACAATAAGATCAAACCCGAAAAAGAAGCGCACTATGGTGATGTAATTTATCGGTCTGACAATAAATCTAGGGCTCTTTGGCGTATTGTTAATGATTTTAACGGGAAAACTAGGGTTAACTGCGATACTATTCTGAATTACAATGACCGCTGTGTCGGGGATTCGAAGGAGGTGGCCAACTTGTTTGGCAACTACTTTTCGTCCGTTGTCGAGTGCGATGTGGGATCTCGTTTTGGGGCCGGCGACGGCGTTGGCTGTACCACTGGTTGTATTATGCCTTGCACGATGTTTTGTGGTCCTGTCGTTGCTAGAGACATTATAGATATTATAAAGCGTTTACCCAATAAAAGAAGTACAGGTTTTGACGACATTCCAGTTAGTGTTATAAAGGTCTGTGCGATGGAGGTAGCAGAAGATCTTTCCCACCTGGTTAATTTATCGATTACTTAGGGCAAATTCCCTACAGCTTTGAAATCGTCTGCCGTAATTCCTATACATAAAAGAAATGACCGCTCCAATATTGGGAACTACAGACCTATCGCGCTAACTAGTGTCTTCTCTAAAATTATTGAAAAAATTATTGCTGATAAAATATTTAATTTTTTAAACAAACATAATCTCATTACCCCCTGTCAGCACGGTTTTCGGAGTGGCTTCTCTACTGAGACTGGTGTTGTGGAATGTACGCAGCATATTCTTGATGAAATGGATATAGGACGATACACCGTGTTGATCTTGTTTGATCTATCCAGAACCTTTGACTCCGTTAATTGTCATTTTGTTAGTAGGAAGATCTATAACCTGGGAATTCGTGGGGAATTGAACAAATGGAATGTCTCATATTTAAAAGACAGAAAAATTGTTGTTAGACTTGGTGACGTTAGATCGGAGGAATATGATATGAACGTTGGAGTTCCACAGGGCAGTGTCCTGGGTCCATTAATATTTTTATTATTTATAAATGACCTACCTAGTTTCATAAACTACGGCAAAATATTTCTGTATGCTGACGATACAGCAATAGTGGTTTCCCACTCGGATCTAGAATAGCTCAACAATAATATCAATATAGTTCTACAAAGTTTTGAGGACTGGTGTTGTGCCAACAAATTAATAATCAACCATGATAAGACGGTTATTATTGAATTTTTCAACACACGCTCAGGTTTAGACATAACATTTAATAATCAAATTATTGAGGTCTCTAGAAATTGTAAATTCTTAGGTACAATTCTTGATGAAAATATGTCATTGGAAAACCAGGTTGATTACGTGTGCTGTAAACTTCAGAAGACATATTATGTTTTGCACACTTTGAAAAACATTTTGAATGCCGAATCCCTTCTCAGCGTTTATTATGCTTATGCCTACTCTATAATTTCCTATAATATTATTGTCTGGGGCCAAGCGAGGGATATACAAAGAGTGTTTCTTCTGCAAAAGCGTATCAACAGACTTGTTTTTGATTTGCCCTACCATGAGCTTGTAAGGGCACTTTCCGCTCAAAGAGAATATTTACTGTTACCTCTGTCTATGCTTATAAATTATTAACATATATTTTTAATAACAAGCATAGATTTTCAGTAATAAGTGAGAAGCATAATTACAGGACTCGTAATAGAAATAACTTAGTTGTGGACAGATTGTTTCATCAAAAGTCCCCACTCATAACTGGCTTTACAATTTTTAATAAATTGCCAATACACATGCGGGATTCGGGTCTAGCAAACTTTAAGAAACTGTTGAGGGATTTTCTAATTGACCACAGTTTCTATAGTATGGCAGAGCTCCATGCACGGTTGCCATAGTCGTATTGTATATTTAGTCTATTTATGTTTTGTGGTTTATATTTATGTATGTGTATATATGTTTTATTATTTGTGTAATATACTCTGTATTGACGAAGGATATATCCAGTGGATCTGAGACTAATAAAGCATTATTATTACAGATCAAAAATATTTATTGGATATGTGTGTCGCTGTATCAAGTAGAAATTGCTCACAAGATTTATGTTTAAGATTCCCTGGAAAACTTGCTCACTCCAGGTGGTTGACATTAGCCAACCGCGTGCTAAAATTGTATGTGGCAACTGAAAATCTTAAGCCTGAGTACATTGTGAAAGTGTATGCGCCTATGTGGTTTAATATTAAGTTAAAAGCTTCATGTACTTATGGTTCCAAACATCTGTTTAACCTTATCTCATATTCGCGTTATCTATCTGACGATCACAAGAACGTTATAGACCCGGTTATTCATAGAAATGGGTACTTTGCCACTCCGGAAAATCTTCTTTTGCCCATGCTATGTGATGAACGCAAAATTCAAAGAGACCTTGGTTTACGGCGTGTTTTAAAAGCATGAACAGAAAGTAGAGGCGGAGATAGGAAATTTAAAGTTCCAAAGATAAACTTCGATGTAAAGGATTACATCGACTTGATATCATGGCCTGAAAATGACGTAACTAAACCCCCTTTGTAAAAACATGTTTCCAGTGACTCTCTTAAAGACTTTATAGGGAAAGCATTTGAAGCTGAACCAAATAGTAAAATGAACCAGGTTATCGACTTTACCCAGCTCCCTTGTCACACGCAAGCAGTGAAAAGAGCTGTGAAACTAGTGACCGAATCGGCTCAAAATGTCTGTGGTTCAATCGCAAGAGAAGGATACATAAGAGCAAAAATTGACTCACGTGTAAGGTGGCCATACGTCCCTAATTTCTCGGGACAGTCCCAAAATTTCAGTCCCTGTCCCGATCTTTTACATCTCGTTTATTGTCCCGATTTTATAACATTTGTCCCGAAAAACAGTAGTGTGAGAACGTCAAAGTTTAAATGCATATATGTATTTCTTTGAATAGTGTAGATTGCAAACTGAGAAGACAAGCGTAAGTTTACCATTGATTTTTTTAGTAATGGGCTAAAAAAACGAAAGTGTACATTGAACGAAGATCTACAGAAAAAATACCTGTTGATGAAAAAACTATAAGCGATGCCGATGTATGGTGCAATACCTGTTCTTCAAAATTTTCAATAAGCCATACAGATATTAAATTTCATATAGATAGTAATAAACATAAAATGTCAAACTCTGCTGATGCATCTAGCTCGTCATTAAAGAATCTCATACAGGAAATAATGCGTGATAAGGAAGGAGAATTAGCTGCAGTAGAAGGTACTTTTGCTTACCAAACTATTTGCCACAATCATAGCTTTAGGTCTATGGATTGTACGTTCAAGCTGCTTCAAGTGGCATTTGAGCCTAAATTTACAAGTGAGCCAACCAAGGCCGAAGCAATAATACTAAATGTTTTCATGCCTTACGCTTTACGAGTTTTGCACTATGATTTAGAAAAATGTTTATATGCTTCAAAAAAGAAAAAGATGTTCTAAGAAATATTCATGCTTCATTTATTTTGTTTTAAAAATGAATAATGCGTTTTGATTTATTTTTTATTTAAACTCCACCACAATAAGAATAATAATAAAATAATTTATTCGTAATAATTTGTATAGCGTCCCGAATTTCGAACTTCGAAATCTGGTCACCTTACTCACGTGTGAATATGCCAAAATTTAATACAAAAAACAGTTTAATGTGGCAATGAAGTAGAAATAAACATTTTGCAGCTGTAACATTTGTAATCATTAAGAATACAGAAGGAGGACATACAAAATTTGACATTACAAAATATTTTTTTATTATTATTATATTTCGTTATTAATAAGTTTTTCCTATTCTAATACTTATAATTATATATGTATTTAAAACCACCTTCTGTAACATTATATACACGAACAATTCAATAAAAAAAATTTAATTTTTTTTTGCAAACTCCGTACGGCACCTCAAGATGTAGTATTGCAAGTAATTATTAAAAGACGATTTTCGTTCTACCCGATTGTGTAATCTATGCGAAAATCTTCACTTTTGCTAATTTAGTTGAATAAGTAAAAGTTAATTAATGCTGTCCACATTCTGGTATAACAAATATAATTATAACAATACCGCTTATACGTAAGCAAAAAATTATAGTTCAAGAACTAATTTATTTAATTAAATTTCAGTACCTACTTATTGTCAGTATAGATCATTGTTAAACTTTAGTCTCAAATTTTATGTACGCAATTATGTAATATTTTATTATTTATTGGTGTATATTATTTCGCTTCTGTGTTATAAAAAATTTTATATATGGTGTTGCATTATAAAGTGTGTATATTAATGATTGACAATGACCGTTGGCATTTTAGCTAATTTGATATTCTACAAATCTATAAGTTATGCTCCCACTTGATCCTATATGATCATATTTGATAATTAGATATGTCTGAAAACAAGATAGAGGCACAAGTTTTAATAAATTAGCTTAAATGTTAATGCCCAAACTAAATGTAGTAGCTTAAAAATGTTCGACAGAGTTTTATATATGTTGTGTATGTAATCGCACAGTTATTATTGATGAGAATGGTAATAAAACTACACTAAATACTTATCACCTTTTATTGCTTTTTTACACCTTATATATATATCCCGAAACATCAAAAGAATGTCCCACATTCCCCCTCCCGTGATAGTCTCTGTAATTCAGGATGACCAACCTTACTCTGATACATTTCACTGCTAATACATAACAACTCTTCCCTCTCCCAGAAACAACTAATACATTTACAAATTTAATCTAACTGGAGGTCTAGTAACACGTTTAGATCGCCGCAACTCAGAAATGTCACTGGAGCAAGGCTGAGTCCGGACGGCAGGTAAAACAGCTTGACTAGTTTCAGCCAAACCGGAAGATTCAGTTATACTTTCGGGTTCACCGCTATTTTCAGGTAGTGATGCTGAAATTGGAACCTCAGGACTTTGGTAAGTATTAGTATTGCCCTCAGCACCGGGCGAAGCCAGGTCGTCACACAAGACAGGCAGGCATGTATTCCTAATCCTACTTATTGGCGTATTCTCCCCAATTGACCTTATTTGATCAATGTGTCTTTTCCAGATTCTAGAATCGTCTAATCTAATTAGGTAATGCAATTTGCCCAATCTCTTTTCCACACGACCGAACTCCCACTTATCGCAATGAATGTAATCTCTAGCCTCTACTCTCTCTCCTACTATCAAATCCCGTGCCCCTTTTACGTTAGGTAAGGTGTTACCTGGTGCATTATTAGCACTTGGCCTAAATAAGTCTAACCGCGACCTAATTTCCCTACCAAACATCAAGTAAGCAGGACTTACACCGGTTACTGTATGCGGTGATTGTCTGTACTGTGAAAGAAATTTAGAAAGTTGTCTTTCTCTATCACTATCGCTTCCCTTAAGTGCCCTTAATGCCTGTTTAAAAGTTTGTACATACCTCTCCGCCAAACCGTTGGTTGCGGGGTGGTACGGTGCACTTAGTTTGTGTATAATCCCGTTTTTGTGCAAAAATGTCTTAAATTCGTATGACACGAAAGTTTGCGCATTATCTGAAACTAATATACAAGGGATTCCGTATGTCGCAAAAATTTTCGTTAATAGCAAAATCGTAGTTTGAGAAGTCGTATTCTTAACTACATGTATTTCAGGCCATCGAGTATGTGCGTCTACTAAAATAAAATAATAATAATTCATGAATGGCCCTGCAAAGTCTATATGCACTCTCTCAAAAGGTGTAGTAGGCGTTTTCCATGGGTGAATTGGAGCTTTTTCCGGATTATTTTTAATTTTGTTACAATCTATGCAATTTTTGCAAATAATCTCTATATCATAGGAAATGCCCGGCCACCAACAATGACCTCGTGCTAGCGCTTTCATTCTAACAACTCCGAAGTGTGAAGAGTGTAATTCCTGTAAAACTCTCATACGTAAATTCTCAGGGATTACCACCATCTGCTGTCTAAAAATGCAATTTCCTTGTAATGTGAATTCTGTTTGTGGTATATTGAATCTATCTTTTGCTTGTATGCTTTTACCTAACCTTAAAGCAGTGAATAATTCCTTTAAACTTTTATCTTTTGCAGTTTCTAACTCTAATTCTTTTACTGTAATGGGTAGCGTCTCTATTTGAAATATTTCGAATTTATCTGAAACATCGTAATTATGAATGCTCGTTGAGTTAACAGGTAGCCTTGATAACGCGTCAGCATTTGCGTGTAGTTTTGTATTTTTGTATTTAATTTTGTAACTAAAACATTGTAAAAATAAAGCATAATGCTGCATGCGTGAAGTTGTTAATGTAGGTAGGTTTTTAGTAGGTGAAAATATTTGAACTAAAGGCTGATGGTCTACCAACAACGTAAATGGACGACCATACAGATAATAATAAAATTTTTTAATACCAAAAATTATTCCGTATGCTTCTTTGTCAATTTGAGCATATTTTTGTTGTACTTTCGTTAGGGTTTGTGATGCAAACTGGATTGGACGTTCCGTGCCGTCAGGGTATGTGTGCGATAGTACCGCTCCTACCGCGTATGGACTGGCATCCGTAGCTAAAACTAGTGGAAGTGTTGGATCAAAATGTGCTAACACGCGCTCCGAAACGATTTCGTTTTTAACTGCTATGAATGCTTTTTTGCAATTCTTGTCCCATTTGAAAGGAACTCCATCCTTTAATAAATTGTAAATTGGATGTAATATAGTACTTAAATTTTTAAGAAAACGGCCGTAATAGTTTACTAAACCGACAAATGCTCTAACTTCAGTTTTGTTAGATGGAACTTTCGCGTTTTGAATCCCTTCCATTTTCTCTTTTGTTTTGTGTATTCCAAATTTATCAATAATGTACCCGCAGTATTCGATTTCTTTGGCAAAAAATTTGCATTTTTCATAATTTACACGGATATTATATTTGGCTAATCGGCTTAGAACTTTTTCCAAGCGTTCCAAATGTGTATTATCGTCCGGCCCTGTAATTTTTATGTCGTCTAGAAACACTGAAACACCCGGTATATCTTTTAGGATGTTTTCGAATTCGCGTTGCCAAATTGCCGGTGCACTGGCTATTCCATACATTAATCTAGTACTTCTGTATAACCCCTTTGGTGTACTTAAGGTAAGATATTTTCTATCCTCCGGACGTACTTCCATTTGTAAATACGCTTGTTGTAAATCCAATTTTGTAAACTTGTCACCGCCCGCCATTGACGAAAATAACAATTCAATGGTAGGTAATGGATATTCATCGATGACTAAATTTGGATTCAAAGTGCATTTAAAATCTCCGCAAATTCTAATATTTCCGTTTGCTTTTACGATCGGAACAATGGGCGTCGCGTATTGCGAACTATTTACTTTCTCTAACACCCCTTCCTTTTCTAGATAATCTAGTTCCTGTTCCACCTTTGTGAGGAGTGCATAAGGCACTTTCCTAGCCTTAACAAAAAATGGTTGTGTATCCTTTTTTATTTTAAGACTAGCCTGCAATCCCGTAATTTTACCCATATTCTTTTCAAAAACTACCGAATATTTTGTCAGAATACCATTAAGATGTGTATTTGTATCTATGTGTGCAATATCTGATGTATTTAGAAAATTAATGTTCAATTGACGTATCCACTCACGCCCGAGCAAAGGTCGTTTATCAGAATTAACAACGTATAAATTTAATTTCTTTGTAATATTTCCGTATGCAACCTGTACTTGTGTGAAACCCACAACGTCCAGCCTTTGCTTACAATACGTAACTAAATTTATTGGTGTCTTTTGTAATTGTAAATTAGAAAAATACCTTTTGAATGATTCCAAATTCAGCAATGTAACAGCTGCGCCCGAATCCAATTCAAACAAAATCCTTACCTGATTTATCCGTAATTCCAATGTAAATTTTTCTCTGTATTGAGAATGTTCAGAGTGCACTGATAAAATCTCATCCACCTGATCCACTCGACCTGCATCTCTGGACTTCATGCACACCTTGCTCAAATGACCCTTCCGCCCACATGTAAAACAGGTCAAATTTTGTTGTTTGCATTTATTTGCTAAATGTTTCTCGGACCCACACCTAAAACATTTTAAAGAGCTTTTAGTATCCTTATAGTTTCTAGAATTATGAGATCGTTGCACTCCACTTGACACTGTACTCTGCTTTTTATTTTGCACTCTTGTAGTTCCCACACTGTATACACTGGACGTGTTAGGCCGATGAAGTTGTGCCGCATCTCTAGCTGAGGTTTCCATACCCACTGCTATCTCGACTGCTTTTTCGATGTTCAGGTCCTTTTGCTCAAGCAATCTACTTTGAATATTTTGACCTCGTAGGCCAAAAACAAATTGATTACATAATGCCTTCTTAAGGTAATCTCCAAACTTACATGTTGTTGCCATTCTCTGCAATGCAGTTAAATAGTCTTGGGCACTCTCCCCTTCATGTTGTTTTCTTTGCAGGAATCTAAAATTCTCAGCAATTTCTAATGGTTCCGGATTATAGTGCAATTTCATTGTATTCACTAATTGTTCATATGTCTTGCTTCCTGGATCTTCCGGTGATATTTTATCACATAAGACATCGTACGCATCTGGCCCCATGTAGTGTAATAGGTACGCCGCTTGTTTATCGGTTGGCACCGAAAAAACGTTAAAAGCACTCTCTAGTCTCATCAACCATCTATCGAATTTTTTTGCTGTATCGAATATTTCGATAGAAAAAACTGTGTGTATTGCATGTGTCGCTGTTGTTTCCGACATATTAGTTTGTAAATGTATATAGGTGCTTGTACGAACGTAATTGTAGCTGTAGCTATTCCTTTGTTTTTAAGACGCCATGCGGTCTGTCTTACCGATATAAAAAAATAAATGTTTTGTATCACTTATTTATCGTAGAATAATTGTAGATTCGAACTGCCTCGTCGCCAAACTGTTGTGTATGTAATCGCACAGTTATTATTGATGAGAATGGTAATAAAACTACACTAAATACTTATCACCTTTTATTGCTTTTTTACACCTTATATATATATCCCGAAACATCAAAAGAATGTCCCACATTCCCCCTCCCGTGATAGTCTCTGTAATTCAGGATGACCAACCTTACTCTGATACATTTCACTGCTAATACATAACAATATATAATTTAATGTTTTTGTCTGGCTGTACCGTTACTTTTAGAGCATCGTGTAGTACATGTAAGGAAATATTACATGTGACAGAAATATTAGCATACCATTTATTAAATGTTTTTTTTGTTTAGTGGAATGGGATGATTCGGTTAATAAAATAATCTCAAACTAAGAGCTAAGAACTATGTAGCCTAATAATGCAGGAAATATATACCTGTAATCCGTTTAATATCAAATATTATCCTTTAAAAATGAAAAATTTTATTTATATTGTTCCAATTTCACTGTAATTTTCTTCCAGAGGCTGTTCAAATTTCTACAGGTATATTTGTAACAAACACCGAATAAATAGGTACCTAGATGAAGTCGTTCTTTCTACTGAAAAAATCACCGAATACATGGTTTCGACCGATTATAACATGTTCATGATGTTATACAAATAATTATTTGACTTTCTCACAGAAAGATTGCACGAAAACTACCTATTTTCAGAATATGACGCCATGCACTAAACTACAACTACTATATAAAGCAAATAATAAATATAGTAGCTATACACTAAACAATGAAAAATCAAATGGCAAATGTGAAAATTTTTTGTTTAATGACGCGCGCCAGCGTTTTTGTATTTTGAAATAAAGCTAGTCAAAAATATGTCTCTTTTCTATATGTATCCCCTATTGTATTGTGTGTAATTAGTTATTCAAAATAATCATAGCTATTTAAATATTAATAAGAATATAAAATGTATAAATGGTAAAGTCTGATACCCATGGTATAAAGCTCAGAGTAAGTAAGATATATAGAGAGAGCATAATGTCAGTTTATAGACAAATAAAAGGATGCCAGGTGGGGTACGGGCAGGGTAGAAATGGTTCAATCTTGGCGGGTTGCATACCGTTAAGTGTTCACATGTAATACAATTTATTAAATTATTTAAATTCGAATATTATTATTTTTTACACTGTTTTTAATTAAATTTACTTATCTAATAATTATACTTTGAAAAAACAAATTATAGATTTTTTTGAAAATAAATATTTGCTGGTGCCCACAAGTTACGTAAACTTTCAATACATAACTGAAGTAAAAATGTTATTTAAAGTTGCCTTTCAGAACAATTAATAGTTCTGCAAGCATAGAAATGTGTGTCATTCAACTGTAATATTCACTTAATATTTAGTCTATGTAATACTGAAATTAATAATTAAGAATGTTGTACGTACTTGGGTTAGCAATAATATAACGACTTACACATTAACAAATTCATATACATATATATTTATTAGTAATATATCTACCTACTTCAACATTTAACTAGTGGCTTGAATTTATTTATAGGAGGTTTTATTTTATGATTTTATTTACAATATAATAATATATAAAAGCGTCAAGTTCTTATGGCTCTCTTGATAGAAGGTTTGATTCACTCTCACTCGCTGCTACAAATATTTAATAAACAATTCCACCGTAACCAAAGAAAATGATGCACTTGCTTCACAATTTATGTTTGTATAGCACTTCGCTACCTATTTTCAGAATATGACGCCATGCACTAAACTACAACTACTATATAAAGCAAATAATAAATATAGTAGCTATACACTAAACAATGAAAAATCAAATGGCAAATGTGAAAATTTTTTATTTAATGACGCGCGCCAGCGTTTTTGTATTTTGAAATAAAGCTAGTCAAAAATATGTCTCTTTTCTATATGTATCCCCTATTGTATTGTGTGTAATTAGTTATTCAAAATAATCATAGCTATTTAAATATTAATAAGAATATAAAATGTATAAATGGTAAAGTCTGATACCCATGGTATAAAGCTCAGAGTAAGTAAGATATACCGTAAGCGTCAAATTTTAATTTCGATTTGCACTTCTATCATATGCAGAAGATGATCTTATCATATGCAGCGATGCCTACTTGCTAACAGTGGAGGGGGAGCAACGGAGTAGCGTGGGACCCCCACGCCTTACAAATGTCCAGTGTGGCAGCCTCGCTTATGTCTATCTTTAGTTTAATTCGTCGCGCTCCTTTCCTCTTACTACTTTCCTATCAGAAATTAAAATATGTCGACCCCGGTATAGAGAGAGCATAATGTCAGTTTATAGACAAATAAAAGGATGCCAGGTGGGGTACGGGCAGGGTAGAAATGGTTCAATCTTGGCGGGTTGCATACCGTTAAGTGTTCACATGTAATACAATTTATTAAATTATTTAAATTCGAATATTATTATTTTTTACACTGTTTTTAATTAAATTTACTTCTCTAATAATTATACTTTGAAAAAACAAATTATAGATTTTTTTGAAAATAAATATTTGCTGGTGCCCACAAGTTACGTAAACTTTCAATACATAACTGAAGTAAAAATGTTATTTAAAGTTGCCTTTCAGAACAATTAATAGTTCTGCAAGCATAGAAATGTGTGTCATTCAACTGTAATATTCACTTAATATTTAGTCTATGTAATACTGAAATTAATAATTAAGAATGTTGTACGTACTTGGGTTAGCAATAATATAACGACTTACACATTAACAAATTCATATACATATATATTTATTAGTAATATATCTACCTACTTCAACATTTAACTAGTGGCTTGAATTTATTTATAGGAGGTTTTATTTTATGATTTTATTTACAATATAATAATATATAAAAGCGGCAAGTTCTTATGGCTCTCTTGATAGAAGGTTTGATTCACTCTCACTCGCTGCTACAAATATTTAATAAACAATTCCACCGTAACCAAAGAAAATGATGCAATTGCTTCACAATTTATGTTTGTATAGCACTTCGCTAAGGTATATAGTAGTTAGAGTATATTTATAATGGCAATTCTTCGTAAAATATACTACAAGTAATATACTATTTTCCTTTGGAACCCAATTTGACCTATCTATTTTCTTTATCCACAGAGTCCTTCATTGGGCCCTTTTGGTGTCCTATAATCAAGAAATTTCAATGTTAAAAGATTTATATTCACCAAATTATGGATGAAATTAATAACTTTACGTACCTATCTACAATTGTGGAAAAATATAATTTTCCTCTTCTCTGCCTCTAATTGCCTTGTACTCTCTTGCTACTCCAATTTGTGCAATGAAAAACGGCACAACAAACCATATTAAATACTAAGTGCTAAATTAATGATAAAACAGCTAAATCCTTAGTAAAAAATGAAATGGGAAATAATGGAAATTCTTAACCTTAAACTAATAAACAACAAATGATATTATTGAAGGTATTAAATAAAAAATAAATTATATATGAACATAATAAGTTTGTAATTCACGATAATAAAGAATAAAATACAAAATATATATTACACAAATAATCAGCTGATGGTTCCACCAATGGCGGATGTAAACATACCCCCCCCCATACCCCTCGCGGCATCACTTTTTGTGGACCTCTCTCCTTGCTCTCTCCTTCTTTTCTATCCTCCTTGGTATAAAGAGATATGAGGAATGCTAAACTTTGGCTATATTCAGCCGGACTAATCACTAAGCGCTGCGATTTCCATCGCTGGAACTCAGCGCTAGGTCGTACTGAATGGTGTTAAATAATATTCCCGCTAACGCACTCGTAGTGTAGTTTGACTGTTTGAAATTTATCGCACATAACCCCAATAAGAATGTCCTCTGTGATGATATTAAATTGCAATTGAAGCCAAATAGATTTGGTAGAGATTAGTGGATTTTATCTATTAAAACAAAATTAAATTGTTGAGGAATTAAGTTCTAAACTGTTCATCTAACATATGAATAAAATTAGTATCAAAATAAATAATGCCAGTACCTATAATTATATTACGTTCATATATATTTTGGACTAACTCCACTGGTACATTTGCTATAATTGCTTCAACGTTTATATTGAATTGTAATCTAACAACATATTCAATAATCCATTATGTATTTGCTTATATGTTTGTTGAAATAAAAGACTTGCATGTGAACGATATGCAGTTTTACGTTTTTAATACTAATACCACAGTCTAATACTTGTCCGCCAAATTTACTGTCAGCATAATAATACGTTTGTTCTATTACTTATTATGCTCACAAAATATTACGCGGGGAAGTACCATGAAATACATAAATCCTGAAACAAATTTATAGGTTCATAAATTCAAAACATTTACTTACAGAACTAATATATTGCAATGCGAGATATGATAAACATTTATTATTTTAATCCAAGTTACTTTTCCATTGCTAAGCTTCTGTTTTGTAATACATATTTTAAAATTTCAAATTTTGAACCTTCCCTCCCTTTTCGCTTACTTTCTCAGCGCTTTTTCTATCCGCTAGAAAAAATGGCGTCCGCTTGCTGCAGCGCTGAGTTCTAGCGACGACGACAGAGAAATAGAGTAGGGGAGAACGCGCTTAAAGATGCGCCAACTAAGTTAAATTGAATTCCGCCATTTTGAAGGTTGCTCACAAGCCTTACAAAAATGTTTGGAATAAATAACTTTATTTTTGGACCAGGTCCACGTTTCAACATTTTTTCCTAGCACATCTAACCACATTTTCAATGAATCACCCCGTGGAAATCTACAAATAGTGCAGAATTAATCGCGCTCTTAAAGATGCAATTCTTTCATTCTATTACGGTAATATTTATACCTAGCTCAACAATTCGCATGTAAAGTTCATTGACTTAGAAAAATGTAAACAAACTTACGTGTGAAAAGAAATGCCTTCCGGCTTAAATCTTCGACTGTTACTGCAGCCCAACACAGAGCACGACATGTTAATAACACACACAAGTCCTTTTTAATACAATTAATTAAAAATAACCTCCAAGCTTGACAATTACAACAACACAAGTGCCAATTACCCTGCAAAATGGCGACCACAATAGCGTTTGCTTAAAACTGGATGCGCACTCGTCGAAGCGCGTTCTCCCCTACTCTATTTCTCTGGACGACGAGCGGTTAAATCACAAGCTGCGTTCCGTATTCCATCTCTTTTTAATTATGTGTTTGTTCATTCTTTGAGGTTATGTTTATTCTAATTCCATAGTCTACGTTACTGATACAAATACATTAAACGACGAGATAATTTTACAAATTCAAAGTCATTTAGATATTATTCACAAATTACTCGATTTACCTACCAGTTCAAGTAAATCCTTTGTTCCAACTAACTACAATAATGAACCTACCAACAAAAAAATTAAAAGCAAAACAGATTCTTTTCAACTCAGAAAAAAAGGCAAGTAAGAAATATCAGTGCAAGGGGTCTACTGTTTCGAAAGTAGCAGAGATAAATGCAAATTTAAAAAGTAATTTAAACAATTATTTGTTTCCTTTAATTTTTTAGATCATAATTATTTGTTATAAATTGTCTGCTCTTTTTGTTTGTTTCCAGCGTTTTAAAGTTTATTACACGTATGTATTAGGTGGTATTAGTTTAGTTACTTAATGTAGGTATTGTAATATGATGAAATAAATTATGTAATACAGTCTCTATTTTTTTACTTCTAGAATTTTTTAAGAATATAGCTAGAACAGATTTTTATTATTTTTAGCATGGTGACTGAATGTTGACTTTTTTAACGATAAATCGTCCAGAAAGTGATACTGTTTTTACGATTTAGACACTTTCGTTTCCATAGATTTTATAAGTTTATCAGCTTGCGATGTGTCACAAGGTATTTGTCTATAGTTCTTTGCTTCAATGATTCTTAGTCTTGACGGTATCACTGTATCACTGTGCAAAGAAATGTTGCGTACAACACGTTTTAAAAGTCTTTTTTTCACTCATTTGCTTGACTAACTTGGGCTGGGACCTTGTTAATCAATCTGCAAATTCGTGAAAAAAAGTATGACTTTCAAAACCAGTTGTACAAATAATTATTACAAATACCCCCATTAAAAGAAAAGGTCATTAACACTTTCATTTTAGATGTACCTACATACCTACCTACCACAATTTAAAAGACAACTTTATTGAAAGAAAATGTGGAAAAAGAAAGATACAAAAATTACTTCCTATCAGTTACAAAATCAAAATACAGTATTTTAAAATACTGAATTAACTTTAAAAAGCTTTCACTACGATGACGAGATCTGTAACTAGAACGAATTCAAAAATACCGCCACCGTTCAGCCTGCCCAATCAATCATCGAATAAAACGACCAATTGGAACATGGAACGCAACTTGTGATTTTTTAGGGCTGTTTGCACCGTTCTAATTTTAAGGGTAGCTTAACTAAGGATCCTTAAATAATTAAGTGTAGCTTAAAGTTAAATGCATTGCACCGTTAAAAATAAAAGAAGGCTTAGCAAAGTTCTGAATACACTTGGCAATGTTGTATTTTGTTCCTTCATTTGGTCTAAATCACAGTAAATTTAACTTTTAGTAGTTTACAGAACTAAAAACTGATTATCAAATCGTCTTGTCCATCTCTGTCGGTATGAAAGCAGGACGATTTTGTTGCAGATGGGTTTGTTTTGAACCATAAAGTTTTGAATAATCATAACTGTTGACAACATTACGTTTTTGTGGCCGTAAGCACCTATTATAGTTTTAAATTTTTGTTTCTTTCAAACTGCAGTAAGTATTATCAAAGGTGTCACGTTAAACATATATATTTTATATAATAGAGGAACAAAACTAACTTGATATATGTATTTAACAAATCCTCTTCTTCATCCAAAAAGTTCATATCTGCTACTACAAAGTGAACAACTGATCATAAAAAACAACGAAAACATTCATAGATGTTGACAAAATTTACATCAGAGGCATTTCCCGCCATTTCCGATATTGTACGTATGTATATTAAAGGCGAATTCGTTTTGTAGCGGTCATGTCCGGTCATTTGTTTAGCGGTGACCGGTCGAATTCGATTATAAAATTAATGACGTCACGGGTGACCCGGTACCTCTTGGTCATTTCTTATCGTGACCGTGGTCGTGAGCACGGTCATGCATTCGGTCATATACCCATCCTTTTTTACTTTTCGTAAACACTGTTTGAAAATGAGAATTAATAGGTCAGGAAGATTTGATAGCAATACTACAAATACAAAACATGAAAAACGCAAATCAAATAAACCAAAAAGTACAACATTTCCGCCAATTTATAAACATTTTAAATCATCAAAACACTTTAATTTAACAAAATAATTAGAGTAATAAACATTTTTAAAAAAAATATTCTTTGAAACCAAGAAACGGAAACGCCCAACAGATTCCGATTCGAAATCAAAAGGGAAGTATAGTTATTAATAAATTATTTAATTGTATACACTTAGGTATATATTATTTTTTCCACTTTTTTCATTTACTAGTTTTGAATTTACTAACTAATTTCTAGACTGACAACCTAATATATTTTTTTATTTGGGTAGTTTACTTAGTAGTGTTTCTATTATGATTATTATTTTTAAGTAGTGTATATAAATTACATGTTGTAAGATATGTTTTTATTCTTTCTTTTACTATTAGTATTTCTTTCTTAGTTCAATAAAGTTACTCGTCTCTTATATATAATAATTTGTATTTGTATATCACTTGTGAGCCTATACCTGAGAAGGACCACACATGTATTGGAAGAAAATACACTTTTTCTTACTTTTAAGAAAATCTTTTATTTTGCCTATTCTTGTGTAGTTTATTAATATAGTATAATATTAATAATGCTACTTGTAATGTTCATATGATGTTATTGTTATGTCAAGTTTTGTATAAAGTAATAATTTGTACACTTGCTGGAAAAAATAATAGAATTTCAAGGAAAATATTAATTAGAAAGGCAGTGATTTGTAAAAGGGAATTTAAATTTATATTATATAGTAAATAAAGAGTGTACACATAACCATTTAACAACTTGGTCTAAACATGTATGACCATTTAAATTAAGTATGTTTCATTTAAAAAAAATTAAACGTTAAGTATAATAATTACAATCTGCAGGAAACAGTCATGTTAGTGTAAAAATAAAAGTAATTACAGCACAAACTGCGAACTTATTTATAATCAATACAATAGAATTGTACACATAAAGGCAATATGCAATCATAACACATAAAAAAAATGGCCCATTTAGGGTGTCGGGATTTGCACCAATGACACCTGCATATTTACACTTTCTTTGAAATGCAATAGATATCGCTTCACATTCCTTTTCTGTTGGCCATATAATAAATTTAGGCAATAATGTAACCATTCCATCAATAACAAAATGTATTCTATCAATGGCAGTTGATGGAGATACATTAAAACGGTCAGCAATTGAAAATAGAGTATCCCCTTTTCCTAGATACCAGTCATTAGAATGCATTTCTCTAAAGGAACAGCAGTTCGGCCATGACCATAACCAATCCTTTTTATTTTTCCAATCTCCCCATTCAGTTTTTCACAAGTTATCCATGTCATTCTAGATAACTTGTAAAAGTCCATTTCAATATATCGTCCAATCCACTCGTCTGTGAAATGGGGTATCCTATAATGAACATCACGTACCACAGCTGGTAACTAGTACAACAAAGGTATGTAATGAAGACTATGCATTTTCATTATACCCCACATCATTAATGATGAATTAAACAAGGTTGTTGTTAACTCATTGTTTATAATTGCACTAGCAACTAGTTTAAGTTTCTTGTTAGGCATTGTTCCTGCTGTAAACACATTGTATAATTATGCATACTAATTTCTTATGGATATATCTTACCTAAAAATACTTCTGATAAATATCTATACTTAATAAAATTGATATATAAATAATAAAAACACGATAACTAACGATAACCTAATATGCGAAATCAAAGTGACAGTGACAGCAAATATGCAATCCAATGCAATCACCGACGCAAGTTCGATTTAAAATTAAGAGTAATGACGTCACAGTGACCAATCATGACCGCTTGTAACACGGTTCAGGATACCGAACATGACCGCAAATCCAAAACGAATTCGCTTTAAATGTTGTAAAGTGCGCAAGCTTGTAACTTTTCTTTAGGTTAAGGGTCCGTTAAGCCTTCAAAATTCCGGGCTTAAATTAAACTCTCCTTAAAGAGATTTAAGGAACACTTAGCATACTGTGCAAACGAATTTTAAAATTTAAGCTGCACTTAACGTTAAACCAGGCTTAATTATTACGGTGCAAACGGCCTAGCCGCTCGTTAGCGACGTACTGTTTGACTCAGTTTAGTGTATTTCGCGCTGCACGTTTACATAATAAATTCAGGGAATTTTATGTTTGTGGACCACCGATTAGAAGGAGATGGCGCAGTCAAGCCAAAATTTTTATCCGCGGTTTGTATTGCGTGAAGGCCGATATAGACGGCGCTGGCATCAAAAAATTACAGTTTTCAATAACACTAAGCAAATAGCGGGCGATTCAAAATGTATTTGGTAGCGGGAAATTCAAAATTAAGTTTATTAAAAATTAGGGTTTAATACCGCGAGATCAAAAATATATTGATAAAGGTTTGCCATGGAATGTAAAAATCTGTCTTAAGTTATATCATTAAGTGTCATACTGTCATTAATATTTGTCATTTTAAGAGAAAATATAATGCAGTGTGACACTTAATGATATAACTTAAGACAGACTTGTACATTCCATAGCAAACCTTTTTCAATATAATTTTTGATCTCGCGGTACATGATCACAACACTGTCATCAAATTGCATACTATTTACTAGTTCCCGTAGTGATGAGGAATCATTGCTAAGGAAAACAGTATGCAGTACGATATTCAATTACAATGCTGTAACCACACAATAATGTTTTAAAGAATTACTTAAATAATTACACTTTAATATTGCTACGTAGAAAAGGTACAAAGTACATTTATGAATATTAATAACTAACATCTAACACGTATGTTTTAGTTAAATTACCAGTACAAAAATAAAGTAACGAAGAATAGCATAATCTACCAAAAGTAGAATATTCGACTAACAAAGATATTTTTAACATTAAGATAGAATTTCTGTTGCAAAAGCACAAGTACCTACTCAAAATACTACAAAGTAGAAAAGGTATACATTTATGATTACTATTGAAAAATTATAACTAACATCCAACATGTGTTTTAGTTAAATTACCAGTACAAAAATAAATTAACGAACAATAGCATAATCTACCAAAAGTAGAATATTCGACTAACAAATATATTTTTATTAATAACTAGATGTCACATTTTGTGTGCACTGCACACATCGTCAGTAATAACAGTTACTACTGACGATGTGTGCAGTGCACACGAAATGTGACATCTAGTTATTAAACTATATTTTGTGAAAAAGGTGTTTTATTGTATTACTATTTCTATATTTCACAAGTGTCCAATATATATTACTACAAAGATAGTTTTAACAATAAGATAGAATTGCTGTTGAAAAGTACAAGTACCTACTCAAAATACTACAAAGTAGGTAATTAAACCCGATAGATACACAATGACTTAAGCCCATGTTTACTACCACCATTTACAAAATCTTGTATTACATAAATGATGAACATAAAATAAGGTGACATAAATAAAAATATGGATACATAAGATACCTAACAAATTTAAACTTTTCATCAATATATAATTAAAAGAGTGACAATTAGGGCTTAAAAACTAAATAATGTTAATTACATGGCTATAGAACAAAACAAAAAAATTAAACCTGCAATAACTAACACCAAATTGGTTAATTTATTGTTGTCGTAAAACAAATGAGACTTCCAATGATATGGCTGCCTTAAGCTCCATGGGTGGCTCCATGGGTGGCCTCATGGGATGGAGTGTCGGCACTGCATTTCTGTTGAGGTGTACTGAATGAAGGTGTGCATAGTATGTTGTGTCAAAATGTAGGCTGCAAAGTTTCTTATTACATGTTGTACTGGCATCTAGCACAGGTTTCATGCCCATTTGCTGTTGCCAAGTTTCGCTCCTGAATAATAAAATATAATAATTACAACTGTATACTAACAAATATCAACGATAGTATAAAGGCACATTTTCATTATAGGAAACTGCACAGGAAAATCAATAAGAAAAACCATAAATGCTTCTGTACCAAGAAATCTGAAGTTTCTATTAACACTGCTAAACATGGATTGATTGCTTGTGAAAAAACATAATATCGAAACTTAAAAACAAGTAGTAAGTTTTTCGTGTAGTTTAAAGGCTTTCTTATACACCCATAGGGTTAAACTGCAGTTGAGGTGTCGGACGACTAGTGTACCTTATAGAGAACCTCTAATTGAACACCTTTTTCTTATAAAATTATCAATGCAAACATAGAGAAATGGAGATAAAAAATAAATTAGGTACTGACCAAGTCAATTTTGCAGGTTACATCTCATGTAAGGTATCCCATATAGATCATTGAAATCATGAAAATCACTATAATTGATATTTATTTCACATAATCACACACAATTTAGGTCAATTTGTATGTTTTCTTATGACTTCTGCGATTTTAAAAGCACCATCAAATGTCAACGAAAACAGCTGATATCATGTGATCTCGTATTTACAATTTTGCTAAAATTCAATCAAAGAACGTGGAAATCAAAGGTAATTGTTGTGTTGTGAGCTTAAATAAACATCATTTATTGCGATTTTCATTATATCAATGCTCTATATGGGATATCTCACATGGGCTGTAACCTGCAAGATTAACTCGGTGAGTACCTCTTTTATTTTTTATCTCCATTTCCCTACATTTGCATTGATAATTTTGTAAGAAAAAGTTGTTCAATTAGCGGTCCTTTATAATGTATACTAATCATTTTGTCAAAAATCGCCTGACATCTCAACTACAATTATTCTCACTTATATTATACTCCTAATAATTGCAAACTTTAATTGGTGTAATCGGAAACCAACAAAATCCTTGCTACAACCAGGTGGTCCTTATTGCACTTAGAATCAGAACTACAAACAAAAAATCTCCAGCTCACCTTCGGGTTATATGTCAACTATTAGTGCCATTAGTTACTTGTTCGCATTCTCGGAAAATATGCATCGCTCTTGCTTGTACGCCGCACATACAATTGATACAATGCACCAGCTTCTATCCATATTTTAAGTCTAAAAATGCATTATGTCAACTTAATAAAATTATCATATTACTCTTTACAGAACTTACGGTACGATTATAACACCACTAACTAAGTAGTAATAAGAAAAATAATGTTTAGCAACACACACAAAATTTGTTGGTTAACGGCCTGTACGCGCTTGCATAAAGTGACAGCACAGTAGTAGCGACATCTCAATTATTCGGTTAAAGTCATGATTCAAATTTACTTCTAGGTCTCTTGTTTCTAACACCGTGGCGCCGTCTAGGTGCGCCTGCATTAGGTAGATTAGGCGGCAAAACCCCTCATTTAAGTGAACCATCCGATAATCCGTGTTGTGGACCACAGTTGTGGACTCACTGGACTCTGTAGTTTGTTTCTGGTTTGTTTATATCTTGATTTCGAAGTTTGTTATTAGTATACTTTTGTAGTTTAGTTATTATTTTATGGATTTATTGTAGTTATTAAGTTTTGTAAATATTTTTGTGAAGCCTGGATAAATTTATATTATGTCTAAAACAACAAGAAAATATAACATGAAAGGTAACGAATGAGTTTAAATATTAAATATTCTATTATAATCCAATATATTTGCCTGTTACTTTAGCTCGTCTAATATGGTAAGCTGTTATGTCTTGAACTGCAAAACAGATCAGAAAACACTCAAGGAATGAATATTAGATATTTTCGTTTTCCTAATCAAAACCTATCTCAGCAGTGGGGGGAAAATCTTTTAATGATGCCATTATTTACAGATGTATGTTCGGTTCATTTTGCACAGATGCAGATGACTGGTACTTAAATAATTGACAGATTAGAGACAAATATAAATATCCAGTAAAATCTATCTGGATACGTCCTAAGGCAGCTGTTGCCACATTGTTTAAACATAGTGAAGCTGCTATTGATAACTTGACCTTACGACTTTAAAACCATCAACACTGAGGTAACAAATATAGTATATTGCTTAAGAGTACTTCATTTTTAATTATTAATCAAAGACAGAGATTAAAGGCAAAATGGACTGCCAAGGATGTTTCCTCAGCAATTTTGCTTCGAAGCGTAAGCCCTAAAGCCTACAGATATTTAAGGAGTATTAGACTATATCCACGCCAGGCTCATCATCATCAAGGAAACAGGCGACAAGTTTGGAATTGAAACCAGATATTCTCAAAGAGGTTTACCTAATTATGAAATATGAGGCAAATGAGTATACTGAGTGTGACAGATTGTGTGTACTTTCTTTTGACAAGATGTATGTCTCTAATGAAATATGTTTCTATCATAAAAGGGAACAGGCTGTCAGACCACACAAATCAGTGCAAACCGTCATTGTGTGTGGCTTGCTTTTGGAATAGAAGAAAGTGATATACTATGATTAAGACTGTATGTAGGTAGAAGTTCACCAAAATATTATAAGTAATTAGAACTAATACTGTACACTGTTTTAGGTGTTGTTTCTAGGACCAGGAAATAGAAAGTTTTGGAAAAATATGGAAGTTGATGTGGTTGTCAATGAGAGAGACCCCTTCACTCATCCATCTGATGAAAGAAAAAAATATCTGTATTATTTATTACCTATAAATTCATTCACAATAAACTAAAGTCCTATATTAAACCAATAGTTTCCTTACTATAATACATTCAACTTTTGTGATATTCATTGGTATCCGTAAAGCAATATACAAGAAAAAATGGCATATGCAAGTCTTAAATTTTTTTGGTAATATATTTATTTGTCAGTGAAAATTACAAATTGTATTATCGAATACATAAAATCTTAAACCAATAAAGTCCTGCATAATATCCAGTGCGTGTTTTTTCATTAATACAGCTTTATTATTTTGCTTTATGTTTTTAAACACATCAAAAATAGTTATTTATTAGGTATACAAGGGAAAAAAGTATTAGATTTTAGCTCGAGGTAATGTTTAGATAAAATACCGAGAGCTAAAATCCCATTTTCTTCCCGTGTATAATACACTATTTTTTTCTGTGATGGGAAAAACGACGATTTAATATTGAAAAAAAACACGTTAATACTATATATTAAAGTCGGAAAATCAATCGATGTGACATTTGAAGCGACATTACACCTGCGTTGGTAAGGAAACCTGTAAAGTATTCAAATATCTGTCAATTTAACCGGGGAAAGAAGTGACATTTTGACTTTACATACCAATCTATATACTATTACATACATCTGTGGTTATTGAAAAGTAATCTATTTTTTTTAATATCATAGAAAACTGTAATAGTTATTTTTGTACTCACCGCCTGTAAAGTGACATTTGGCGCATGTGCAGCTCGACTGGGAAATACGTTTTCCCGGTTGAGGCGATTGTAAAAATTGAAAAAAACACTGGCACTTTGGGACATTTAGAAAAAAATCTAACTTGGTGGTAATAAAATTTAGTCTATAAAATACTACTTCCCTCCACTATTCTTGACTAAAAGTTGGGGAAATAGGAGTAATAATTAAAAATTCTTCCAAAAAAATTTTAGGGCCATCTATTTGACGATATTTTAAGCGTTATCTTAAGCAACATTCAAGCGCCATCTATCGGAACCACATCAACATTCATATTGGCAGTCGGAATTGTTTGTATTTAAACCAAAAAACGCAATAAATGTACTATAAATTTATAAATATAAGAATAAATACCTCATGTTTGCCATGTGTAAGAATATAATAACTTAATTTTAGGGAAAGGTGAGTAATAGTTACGTACACGAAATGCTTAAATTAATTAGGTAATCTATCTTAGGTTAGGTATGATACCAATGACATTAATCAATAATATTTTTTTAATTCAATGTTCGTACAAAAAATATTGTACAAACCACTTGCGTGAAGACATCTTCCACGCATTCGCGCAATTAAAAGCACTCGCTTCCTGCGGTCGCTCGTGCTTACAATGTGCGCTCATGCGGGAAAATAGTCTTCCCGCACTTGGTTCGTAAATAACTATTACGAACCACATTGTAAGCACGAGCGACCACAGGAAGCGAGTGCTTTTAATTACGCGAATGCGTGGAAGATGTCTTCACGCAAGTGGTTTGTACAATATTTTTTTGTACGAACATTAAATTAAAAAGATATTATTGATTAGTGTCATTGGTATCATACCTAACCTAAGATAGATTACCTAATTAATTTAAGCATTTCGTAAATAACTATTACGAACCAAGTGCGGGAAGACTATTTCCCCGCATGAGCGCACATTGTAAGTACGAGCGACCGCAGGAAGCGAGTGCTTTTAATTGCGCGAATGCGTGGAAGATGTCTTCACGCAAGTGGTTTGTACAATATTTTTTGTACGAACATTAAATTAAAATAATATTATTGATTAATGTCATTGGTATCATACCTAACCTAAGATAGATTACCTAATTAATTTAAGCATTTCATGTAGGTATGTAACTATTACTCACCTTTCCCTAAAATTAAGTTATTATATTCTTACACATGGCAAACATGAGGTATTTATTCTTATATTTATAAATTTATAGTACATTTATTGCGTTTTTTGGTTTAAATACAAACAATTCCGACTGCCAATATGAATGTCGATGTGGTTGCAATAGATGGCGCTTGAATCAATCAATTTTTACAATCGCCTCAACCGGGAAAACGTATTTCCCAGTCGAGCTACACATGCGCCAAATGTCACTTTACCGGCGGTGAGTACAAAAATAAAATTTTTGCAATTAGTACCGTAATCATACCATTTATTTCACTAGTGCATTGATTATGTATAAGAAGATATACCAAGTCCATAGACAATCAAAATAATTAGAAATGTTAGCGGAAGATGTCGCCTAACTATCCAAAATATGAAAAATTGCATTTTCGCGCGTGACTGCATTCAAGTTTAAAACCACCACCACGCTCTCTACGAAGGAATAGTTCGTGTGGCTCTTTATAAACTCTTGCGTAAATAAACCAAATGCAGAGAGCAAAGTAACCAACATATATTTTGCTTTTTTACAGATATTTAAAAATATATACCTGTCATATATCCATATACATAATATACGAACACGCGAATGAAGGGATGTATTGTATGAAGTCCGATTATTTATTACTTCTTTCTCTATTTCTTTCTAATATTTGAGTAAAGAATCTCAAGTTTTCTTTTTAATGTATTTAAAATGTAATAAAATGCTATACAAAAATAGTCAGGAAAAATAACACTTCCCATAAAAGGATACTGAAGACACAATCTTATATTTACCTTGAACGTAACATCTTTAATAATTTTTCCATAAATATACTAAGAAGCCTTTTAAAGTAATTTTACATTATGTAACAGCTTTATTTCTTATATTAATAAACAATAATTTCAAAGTATGGCAAAAATTATAAATAATATGAACAAAAATTGTTCCTAGATTTATTTAACATGAATTTGACAAACAAAGAATATGTTTACTGTCAGGGAATGAATAGGTAGAAATTGTAGAGGAATGATAATACCGTATTTTTTGTTATCTCGGACAAAAAATGCCGAATACAATGTGCGAATGAAATGTGCCTGGCATAGGTACTTTGACACCATTTAAAATACGGAAGTGTGTAACGTGAGTGCTTTTACTTTATTATACGTAGTGTAAGAAAGTATTGTGATGACGAAAATTTTCGACCTCGAGATTTTTGCAGATGTCCACGTTTTGAAGTCCCCTGATACCAAAAAAGTGGTTTTTAAAAAATGTCTGTGTGTGTGTCTCTGTGTGATCACAATAACGGTCAAACCGCTGTAGTAATCAACTCCAAATGTTGTATTTACGTGTGTAATCTCCCTCTTGAGATCTAATTAGATTTTCAGTAAATTCCGCAGATCGGAAGTAGAAGTTTACTTCAGTGAAAAAATCGAATTTCGCCAATATTTCATCAACTACTAAGTTTAAACAAATTTATAAGGAATTCATATGTACTCAGACTTAAATTTGAGAAAAATTTTATTATGAAAGTTTTTTGAAATCCCTACTGGAAGTAGGTAGGTCTTTTACTCTTATCGAAAAACATATTTTTGCAAATATTTCGCAAGTCATGCTTTTGAGACGGGTATAGTACGAGTATAAAAATGAGGTGTGGCCACCACACGACTTTCTTATACGTATGAGCGTTTCAAATCATACAATTATAAAAATTATTTTATACAAAAATTATTCAAAATCCTATTCTAAGTACTTCCAGTCTCTTAATAAATCTCTATAGGATACATACTTTGTGAGATATTTGCAAAAAAATGCTACTCGCTAAGAGTAAAAGTATTACTTCCGGTCCGAATTTTGAATTTTCATTTATACAAAAAATATTCCAAATCCAACTCTAAATACTTTTTTACTCTTGACAAATATATATAGAATGCATAATTTACGAAATATTTGCAAAAATCGCTATTCAATAAGAGTAAAAGTGTTACTTCCGATTCGAATTTTGAAATTTTATTTATACAAAAAATATTTCAAATTCAACTCTAAATGCTTTTGTACTCTTGACAAATATATATAGAATGCATAATTTACGAAATATTTGCAAAAATTGCTAATCGATAAGAGTAAAAGTGTTACTTCCGGTCCGAATTTTGAAAATTTTTTTATACAAAAGGTATTGAAAATTAAGTTCTAAATTCTTTTATACTCGTAACATACCTGTCTAAAAAGCATGACTTGCGAAATATTCGCAAAAAACTGATTTTCGATAAAAGTAAAAAACCTACTTCCGGTAGGAATTTCGAAAAACTTTTTTAATAAAATTCTTCTCAAATTTAATTTTGAGTATATATGAATTCTTTACAAATTTGTTTAAACTTAGTAGTTGCCGAATAATTGGCAAAATACGATTTTTTCACTGAAGTAAACTACTACTTCCGGTCTGCCGATTTTACTGAAAATCTAATCAGATCTCAAGAGGGAGATTATATTTGTAAATATAAAATTTGGATATGATACCTATAGCGGTTTGATACCGCTATCGTGGTCACACACAGACAGACACAGACACACACACACAGAGAGAGAGAGAGAGAGAGACAGAGAGAGAGAGAGAGAGAGAGAGAGAGAGAGAGCGCGAGAGAGAGAGAGAGAGAGAGAGAGAGAGAGAGAGAAGAGAGAGATTTTTAAAAAAACACTTTTTCGGTATCAGGGGACATCAAAACGTGGACATCTGCAAAAATCTCGAGGTCGAAAATTTTCATCATCACAATACTTCCTTATACTACGTATAAGAAAGTAAAAATATTTGGAACTTAATTTTCAATATCTTTTGTATAAAAAAATTTAAAAATTCGGACCGGAAGTAACACTTTTACTCTTATCGAATAGCGATTTTCTGCAAATATGTCGTAAGTTATCCATTCTATATATATATATATTTATCAAGAGCACAAATATATTTAGAACTACCATTTGAAATATTTTTTGCATAAAAGACATTTTAAAGTTCGGACAGGAAGTAACACTTTTACTCTTAGGGAATAGCACTCTCTTTCGAATATTTCGCCAAGTATGCATTCTATAGAGATTTATTAAGAGAATAGAAGTAGTACAGTAGCATTTTGTTTATTTTTTCAGAAGATAAAAGTATTTAACTCTTAATTTAGAACAACTTTTGTATAATTTCAAACACACACATACACACACACGTATAAGAAAGTCGTGTGGTGACCACACCTCATTTTTTGCATAATGAAAAGCCACATTATATTTACGTCAAATATGTTCGTTCCTGTCAATATTTTTTGACGTATCCGGACAATTTTTTTGTGATAGATTATGTTAAAAATAATTTAATAGAAATTTTTATCTTTAAACGATAATTTTTTAATTAATAATTTAATTTTTTAAACATTTATAAGCGCTCAAAATTGCATTCAGACATAAACCCAAAATGTGATAAAAGGAGAAAGGATCAATTTTGGAAATAATGTTGGTTTTATTACGCAGATCGATGTTACTATATACAAAAAAATATTGAGGTGTGTCCACCACACGACTTTCTTATACGTATTAGAGTTTCAAATTATAGAATTTTACGAATTTTTTTATATAATAATTATTCAAAATCCTATTATAAATACTACTATTCTCTTAATACAGTCTTTTTCTTTTGGTTTTCCCCTTTTGTCGATTGTGTTTCACAATTTGTCAAATGACTTTCCCATTTATTATAATATGGCGGCGATGTGTCAAATAATTTCCTTATTTTTGTCAAATGTGTTTCACTATATGTCAATTGACTTTCACGAAGCGTGTTAATCATTTTATATTCATCTATTATGGAGAATCATCGAATTAATAGTAAAGTAAATAATGATTTAAGAGCTTTAATAATTCGTTCTATGAACAACGGGCTCACGGCAAATAATATTGGAGAGCAATTTGGAATTTTACCCAATACAGTAAGAAAGATTTATTCTACATACCGGAGATCCGCTAATATTCATAAAAGAAGTGCTGGTTACCGACTAAAAAAATTATCTGTGTTACAGATAAATGAAATTTGCAATTGGATTGTTGAAGATTGCAGTTTATCACTTCGTCAGTTAGAAGAAAGATGTTTGACGCAGTGGCCACTTCATCAAATATCGCTATCGACGATTAACAGAGCACTTAAAACTTTCCATTATTCGTTTAAGAGAATCTCTTTCGTTCCCGAAAGAAGAAATACTTACACCACAAATCATACAGACTCGCTTTGAATATGCTATCCGGTACAATAGAATCATGTTCGAAAGGGAAAAGATTTTTTCATTGATGAATATGGAATTCAAGTTAATTCTCGAACTTCATATGGAAGATCAGTTAAAAATACTCGAGCAACGAAAATAAAAGCTCAACTTAGAGGGCGTAATTATTCTGTGGCTGCAGCAATGAATATAAATTCACTATATTTGTTCCAAATCCAAGATAGACCATTCAATACAGTTCATTTCTGTGAATTTATTACAACTCTAATTAATCATTTACATAATGATAACATACAAGGCGCCTTTTTTGTTATGGATAATGTTAGATTTCATACAAATGAAGAAGTTGTCAATCTCATTAGAAGTCATGAGCATTTTGAAGTTTTTTTACCTGCTCACAGTCCATTTTTAAATCCTATAGAGGAATTATTTAATCAATGGAAACACATAATAAAGAGAACTCAGCCGACAAATGAGGATGAATTATATGCAGCAATACACACTGCTTCTGAACAAATAACTGCAGATAATTGTCTTCCTTATGTTCAGCATATGGAAACATATCTGGGTGATTGTTTAAAACAAAATGAAATATTAAATTAATTGTTTCTTCATTTACATATTTCGATAGTTTGTGCTGTGCATATTTGTGATATTTGAAGATGCTTTGCATACATGTATGTTTTTATCAATTTCTATGTACATTAAACAAGAATAAATTATATAACTTAAAATTTCAAATGTATACTTTATTTTCAAGGGTACGTCAATAACTAGGTACCTAAATGAAAATGATGTACAGCTTGGCAAGTAGTTATTAAGCAAAACATATAATTTACATACATGGGAAAAGTAATTGATATAAAGTGAAAGAGATTTGACAAAAAAAGAATTTAATTTGACATATATGTCAATATGACAGGAATTGGGAAAGTCATTTGACAAATTGTGAAACACAATTGACAAAAGGGGAAAACCAAAAGAAAAAGACTGTAAATCTCTATAGGATGAATACTTTGCGAGATATTCAAAAGAAAGTAATACTCGTTAAGAATAAAAGTGTTACTCCCAGTGCGAATTTTAAAATTTCATTTATACAAAAAATATTCCAAATCCAACTCGAAATACTTTTGTACTCTTGATAAATATACATATATAGAATGCTCAATTTACGACATTTAGCAAAAAATCGCTATTCGATAAGAGTAAAGGTGTTAGTTCCGGTCCGAATTTTGAATTTTTTTATACAAAAAGTATTGAGAATTAAGTTCTAAATACTTTTATACTCGTAACGTACCTATCTAAAACGCATGACTTGCAAAATATTTGCAAAAAACTGATTTTCGATAACAGTAACAGATCTACTTCCGGTAGAAATTTAGAAAAACTTTTTTACTAAAAGTGTTCTTAATTTTAATTTTAAGTACATATGAATTCTTTATAAATTGTTTAAACTTACTAGTTGACGAAATATTGGCAAACTTCGATTTTTTCACTGAAGTAAACTACTACTTCCGATCTGCCGATTTGACTGAAAATTTAGTCAGTTCTCAAGAGGGAGATTATACTAGTAAATGCAAAATTGGGAATCGATAGCTATAGCGGTTTGACCGCTATCCTGGGCACACACAGACACACTGACACACAGCGCACACACACAGACATTTTTTAAAAACCACTTTTTCGGTATCGGGGGACTTCAAAACGTGTGCATCTGCAAAAATCTTGAGGTCCAAAATTTTCATCATCACAATACTTCCTTATACTACATATAAGAAAGTAAGAAGGTTGTGTATTATTGAGAACGATTATTTTTTAAAGGAAACAAATACAATTAATTTCAGTACTTTTAATACGCATATAAAAAAATATGAATTACTTTCAATAATTTATTTTAGTCTGTAAAACAAATAGATGCAAAGAGGCTTGCGGTAAAATTCAGAGATTTTACATGCATAGGTATTTAAGTAAACTTGCTTTTATATCCATAAAGGAATGAATGAATTACCTGTTCATTCAAATGCCTTGTGTACTATATCACTCACACTACATGATTTATATGTCTGTTATATTTTAAAACCCCTGTTTTCTTTCCTTGCCTGTAAAGCCTACAGTGAATCAGTTTGGCGTCATGCACTAAACAAAAAAAACATATACAAATAAAAGGATTATATTCATGCCTTCTTCCTTCGGCAAAGCTGAACGTTTTTATATAGGTATACATAAGTATGTATATTCATTATGTGTATAAATGCTTTTTTCGTAGAGTGGAACGTAAATAAAATATTTTTTAATACTATTAGTATATACACATTTTATTAATGACTCTGCGCAGAATTATTATTATTACCTATATAAGAATTAAATTAAATTTATTTACTTTATTTTACAGCGTCATCTGTTTACTAAAAAGCCAAAACGAGGAATTTATTATGTTGGTTAACGGTTTAAATCTCAACTACCTTGAAAATTACCCCCACCACATGTGGACACTTTGACGACTAGCGCCCCACTGGTGGTGACATCCAAAATGTTGATTTTAGGCGCAACCTTTTTCTTATGGACTTGGACTATCTTCTTATACATAATCAATGCACTAGTGCTGTAATAGGGTCTATTACAGCACTAGTTGCGTAATAGAAATGGAACATTTAAACAGATTTATTTTAAGTTGGTCACATTGCAACAGAAATGGAGATGTCAATATGACATTTTGTAAGCAAGTTTGAGGTTTTTATATTGAAATTCATTGTAAGATTTGATATTTTTAATTAATCTTTGAAATAGTACAACTATTATAAACATTTATATTAACGTTTGAATTATCTTTCGAAGTGATAGTGATACCGTGTGCAGTAGAAACATTCTGTTGAAAATTATCAAAAATGTGTCAATTTTAAATTAACTTGTCAATTTAAATCTTGTGCCAAACCAAGGTGACAACCGCCACAAAATTTCCCTTGATTATCAAATTTTTCTCGTTTTGCTTTTACAAAAAGAGAAATTTTAAAACTAATTGCAAAAAATAGCATAAAAGACACGTTTCATTTGACATTAAAGCACTCATTCAGTTAAGAAACTCGTGACTCGTGGCTACGCCACTCGTTCTTAAACTCTGAATTCGTACTTTGAAACGTCAAAATGAAACTTGTCCTTTAATATACTATTATGTTCACTGTGCGTGTTTTTCATCACAACATTGGACTCAAAATGGTAGTAATGTGTATTTGTTCATAAATATAAAAAACAATGAAAGTTTGGTACAGTGGGTTCAACTTATACAATCAAATTAGTGCGTGTAAGCAATTAGTGATACAAGATTTCACTTTATATGAATATAACTCGTTTGACAATATAATTCTGTATCATACTTACATAGTATTACAATCATCAAGTAAAATAGAATTTTGTGGCGGTATAAATAAAGATATTTCCATAAAAGAAATAGAAAATTAGATTTACTTGAATGTATGGAAATTAACAAATTGAAATATTCAGACAATTTATTAAACGAGAAAGTAAATCTGAATCAATCGCCTTTGTTAAATCTATATCTTTCCAGTTCTTAGGTTTTTCCTAATCGTTTCAGTAATAATGCAGATCCATTTCGTAAACTGCCGTATAATTAAGAAAACTGTCCTCTTTAAGTAAACACATTTAAATTACCCTTTGTAAATATTTTATAGTTATCTGTTAATGTTGTCATTATATTTTTCTATATATAATAGAGTTGTTCTCGAATTGTAATAATTTAGAATTTGTTACTTACCACTTGAAAATGCTACAGTGTAGCTGTTGTATATTAATGAAACACCCACCTCCAATAGGCAACCATACCTACATGTACGTAAGATGTACCCCCCGGCTCCGAAGAAGCTTGTAAGTTAGTGAATATTAAAATGTTTAAATAAACATATTAGTTTTTATTACTTAAATATACGACATGGCGCTGCGAGAAAAAATGTTCAGATTATAAGTGTAGATAATTGAAACATTTCGCGAACCGAAAATAAAGTTTTAGATTCTTGAAGAAGAATTATACTGTAAAATAAAAAGTAAGGTTAAGTTTCTTCCTTTTTTATATACATTTTAAAGAAAAAGTGTTACAATAATAACTGAAAATGGAGGAAATGGGTAGAAAACCGTCGATTTTAAACTTTAATGGTAATTTAAGTGCTAATTGGAAAAAATTTAGACAGAACTATGAAATTTATATGATAGCTACCGAACGAGATAAGAAAAGTTCACAAATTAAAGCAAATATTTTACTTAGTTTAGCCGGTGAAGAGGCTATAGAACTTTATAACACATTCAACCTGACAAAAGAAGATAAGTTTAATGAAGAAAAAATACTTCAAGAATTTGAAAAGTATTGCAATCCGAAAAAGAATATTGTGTATGAGAGATACAAATTTTATAAAAGAACTCAGGCAGAAGGTGAACCTTTTGAACAATTTTTAACAGACATAAAGAAGTTGTCTCAGACCTGTGAATTTCAAAACTTAATTGATGAAATGATTCGTGATAGAATTGTGCTAGGCGTTAATGATGTAAACGTACAGGAAAGATTATTACGAATTGAAAATTTAGATTTACAGAAGGCGGTGGATCATTGTCGATCAGCAAAATTATCAAAACAACAGTCACAAAGTTTACGTGAAAAAAATATTGACTTGGTGAGAAGTAAGTTTAATAAACTTAGTGTGAAAGAAAATAAGGTGTCCAAGAAGGAACCTGGGAATAAATTTCTATGTAGGAGGTGCAAAACGACTCATGGCCCTAGAGAATGCCCGGCGTTTGGCAAACAGTGTAAAAAGTGTGGTAAGCTTAATCACTTTGCTGCATCTTGTAAAGTAAAAGCAGTGAAAATTGTTACTTGTGATGAAACACCAATTTTAGTGAATTTAATTGTTAGTAAGATTGATAGTATTAAGTCTTGGTTTGAAAAAATTGAAGTAAACAATTTAGATATAAATTTTAAATTAGATTCTGGTGCAGAAGTAAATATTATACCTTTAAGTATTTTTAAGAGTTTAGGTAATTATAGAGATTTAAATGATACAACAATAAAACTTGAGGCATTTGGTGGTCAAATAATAAAACCAATAGGTAGTATAAAGTTAAAATGTAAATGTAACAACATAGAGTCTGTTGAAGAATTTTTAGTAGTAGATGGTATAAACTTAGCACTATTAGGTGTGCAAAGCTGTGTAAAATTTAAATTAATTAAGAGAGTATATGAATTAAAGTGTAATGATAAAGAAATTTTTCTTAAAAGAAACAATGATATATTTGAGGGCTTAGGTAGTTTTAAAGAAAAATGTAGCATAGAAATTAAACAAAATGTAACACCAGTTGCGAACCCTCCCAGAAGGATCCCATTTGCAATACGCGATAAGTTACAAGAAACTCTCTTACAGCTTGAAACTAAAGGTATTATTTCTAAAGTTGAAAAACCTACTGGGTGGATTAGCAATTTGGTAATAATTGAAAAGAAAAGTGGAGATTTGCGTTTGTGCCTTGATCCAAAAAATTTAAATTTAGCTATTTTAAGACCAAAAAATGTGTTAATACCTACATTAGATGACATAATTGAGAAAATGTGTGGTAAAAATATATTTACAGTACTAGATTTTAAAGAAGGGTTTTGGCAAATTGAACTGGACAAAAAATCAGCGGACCTTTGTACTTTCTCAACACCATTTGGATGCTGGAAATTCAATAGATTACCGTTTGGATTAAATATGGCTCCAGAGTACTTTCAATATATAAATAATAAAAAAATTTCTGATATTGAGGGAGTGCAGATTTACTTTGATGATCTGCTTATAGCTGCTGATAATGAACAACAGCATGATGAAATATTACAGAAAGTTGTTGAAAGGGCGAGAAGTTTGGGAGTTAAATTTAATAAAGAAAAAATACAATTTAAAGTGAAAAGTGTCAAATATTTAGGCCATATATTTTCTGCAAAAGGCTTGCAAGTAGATCCAGACAGTGAAGGCAATTTTAGGGATTGAAAATCCAACAAACAAAAAAGAGCTACAGGCAATATTGGGAATGATAAATTTTATTAGACAATTCATACCGAATTTAGCAGAATTGACGACTCCACTCAGAGAACTACTGAAAAAAGATGTAGAATTTCAATGGTTCCCCCATCATACTGAAGCTCTAGAATTAGTCAAAAAGAAAATTTGCGAGAATCCAATACTTGCAAATTTTGATGCCAAGAAAGAGATCACAATACAAGCAGACGCATCTCAGAATGGCTTAGGTTGCTACCTAATGCAAGAAAATAAACCTGTTGCATATGCATCACGTGCTCTAAGTCCAAATGAAAAAAATTTTGCCCAGGTAGAGAAAGAGTTGCTCGCTATTGTCTTTGCGACAAAAAAATTCATAATTTCATATATGCACGAAAGATTAATGTTATTACAGATCACAGACCGTTAGTGGTTTATTAAACAAGAAAATTTGTGACATTGCTTCGTCAAGATTGCAAAGAATGAGAACAAAACTATTAAAATATAACTTGAAATTGAAATATTTACCGGGAAAGTATATGTACATTGCAGACTTGCTGTCCAGATCGTACCTGAAAGATAATGTACATGAGGATGATGAATGGATTACTGAAGTCATTCATTTACTGAGTAAAGGATTAAATATGACAGAAGAAAAGAGAAAGGAATTTCAGAAAGAAACAAGCAAGGAACTAGATTTATGTATGCTGAAGTCTCTTTATTTTAATGGCTGGCCCAAGAAAATCACTGATGTTGAAGACAATCTCAAGTTTTACTACAAGCATCAAAATGAGATTAGTGTTGAAGATAATTTGATATTCTTTAACAAACGTGTAATAGTACCTTTCAAACTACGCCACTATATTCTAAGTTTACTTCATGAGTCACATTTTGGTATTTCCAAAACAAAGGAAAGAGCCAGAGAAATAGTATACTGGCCAGGTCTTATGAAAGATATTGAAAAATTAGTAATGTCCTGTCCAATTTGTGAAAGATATTCGAATGCAAATACTAAGGAGAGTTTAATATCACATGAGATTCCAGAGCTACCGTTTAATAAAGTAGCATGTGATTTTATGGATTTTGGTGGAAAGAATTATCTTATACTCCAAGATTATTACAGCAAATGGTTAGAAATAGTTGAAACAGAAAACAAAACATCAAGTGAGGTGATAAAACATTTTAAAAGGTTATTTGCAAGTTATGGGATACCTAAAACCATTATTAGCGACAATATGCCCTTTTGCTCGTATAGTATGGAAAGATTTGCCAAAGAATGGAATTTTGATATAGACACGAGTTCACCTCATCACCCTAAAAGTAATGGCCAAGCTGAACGAGCTGTCCAAACAGCTAAGCAGATGCTAAGAAAATGTCAATTAGACAACAGAGATATTGAAATCTCATTACTAGAATACCGCAATACACCACTGTATGGTATAAATTTGTCTCCAGCACAATTACTACTTGGTCGTCGGACCAGAACTAAGTTACCAATAAACACTCAACTGTTAAGATCCAATTATAATAATAGAAAGTATCAACAAAGAATTAAACAAAACCAAGAAAGATCTAAAAGATATCATGATAGAACGTCTAGAAAAAAAAGACAGTTGCAGCCAGGAGAAAATGTAGTTTTAAGAAATGAGAGGGATAGAATTTGGGAACCTGCTAGAATTTTAAGAGAACATGAAAAACCTCGTTCATATATAATAGAGAATCAAAGGGGAAATATACTTAGAAGAAACTCAATTCAACTAAAACCTTCTAATACACAATATATGAAAAGGGAACCAAGTGAATTAGAAGATAAATGCGAGAATGTACAGAGTGAGCTAGTACCAGATAACATCCCTTCTGAACCACAAAATGTTGAACAAACTCAAAACAATTGTAGACTTGGTTTGACAACACGTAGTGGACGCTCAGTCAAACGTTCAATAAAGTTAAATGATTATGTTTAGAATACATTTTGTATATCCATACAGTAGTTTAAGTTTATTTTGTTATTGAAAAGGGAGATGTTGTATATTAATGAAACACCCACCTCCAATAGGCAACCATACCTACATGTACGTAAGATGTACCCCCCGGCTCCGAAGAAGCTTGTAAGTTAGTGAATATTAAAATGTTTAAATAAACATATTAGTTTTTATTACTTAAACTAGCTGTCCATCAATCTCTTCGAGCTTGAATCGCCTTTCGCGTCCGCTTACAGTTTTATTACAGTTCGCTGTAAAACGCCAAAAAAAAACATTTTTGATTTTCTAAACTTTTGGCACACCTTGTATAGACGTGTGTTTTTGTCCACGAAGTACTGTCACGGTGACAGGTGGAACGACAATTTAAAGCATCTTAACGTCAGTCTGACTTTTCGTTGTTGGAGTTTGAAATTTAGATGCTATTTAGCGTAATACTAAGACTTGACACTAAAAGATTCATAGTTTTATTAGTTTTACACAATGAAAGGACTAAATCATTATTGAAAATGTAATATCAGATTTATTTTAATTTTGCATAATTTAACCTGCCAATTATCATGGCCCGCAAACATACGTTTGACATACCTTTTGAGCTTTGTTATAATGCAAATTTGTGAACAATGCATGCCCATTACACAGAAGAATCAAGTTTTAAATAAAATGTTGGTATAGAATAAGTATGACTTATTACTTTTATTTATAATAGTGAATTTATATTAATAATTAGTTTCATTTGTCTGCTCTGAAATTGTTCCTGTCAAAGTGAGTTTGCAGTGGCATTGAGTCGTCGCCTGTAGATCGTGCTCTGGCTATGTCGGTTGCTCAGACGATCCTATTATAATTTAAATATTTAGTAGTGACGCTGGTAGTTGAACTAAAAACAATAACCAAAAATAATACTGACCGACGTTGGAATATCTGTGTAAACATTTTGCTTACACACACTGTAAAAAGAATATAATTTGTAATTGTTGGATCATTTTGTGATTTTTATTAAGTATTTAAGGAAAAATAACACAAAAAGGTAGTTCATGATTACAACCAATCCATCGAAATAAGAGCCACCAGCCCGGGACACGATCATCATCAACCATCATCAGAATGTTTGATTAACAATTTGATTTAATGGTGTATTTTCAAACATATCGCATTAAATGATTGAACGCTGCCCATACTTCAAACTTTCTACTGACAATCAAACAATTTAGTAGAAGTAATTGTTGAATATTTACTTTAGTAAATTGAATAGTTACAAAACAATTGTCATTACATTGGAATTTGATTCGTCTGTCACCTAGTAATAATAATATAAATCATATTTTAAGGTAATTGTCTAATACCGTGCCGTCAAATACTTTCCGCATTAGAGTAGGCTGTTTTTGAAGTTTTTAAGTAATCAATGTTGGTATACATGCTAATTTTTTGAAAACTTCAAATCCTGACAGTTGTCATACTTAAATTCAAATTATAGACGCTTATTATTATTTATATGACATAACCAAACTATTAAAATTATGCACTGTCACCAACCATTAAAAAAAAAACATGGCCGTCTCTAATGCGGAAAGTATTTGAAGGCACGGTATATAGGCAAAACTAAAATGGATCTGATAGCACTTTTCTCATTAATATTTTAGTCATTTCGCTGTATAAAATTTGTAATTTCATATCTTTTTGTGTCAAGGTCTACAATAAATATCGATGAAGCTTAAAAACATGAACCATGAAATATCAGACAGATGTCAGGGTGTTTAACCTTTTTTTTTGAAATAATTGTCATCATGAAAGCAGTTCAGATTTCATCACGAACTGAAATCAATTGATCGTTTTGACGTTTTATAACCTGCAATTAAATTTTTGTGAAATTGCCAACATTAATCAAAAGTCAGATGGACTTTTTCTGACAATTCTGACGTTTTCTGTAACATTTAAGCCACCTAACGTGAATGTTGAGTTGACCAACATTTCGCGTATGCTCTAGTTAAATATATCGGTGTTAAAATAATAATAGATGAGTAAAGATGGCTACACCCTTTAACTGTTACTTAATTTTAGTTTAATAATAATATACTATGTTCACCAATTTTGATCAGCATCTGGGGCGTAATGCTTAAGTTATTTTTTCTAAGGAAGGGATGCTTTTGTGTAATAAAGTAGATCGCGATCTTAAAGTAACTGATAATTAGTGAATTACCATGTATGATAATTTTTTAAATCGCATTGTCTTTATATTCAATATTAATTTGAAAACACTGTGGAACTTTTCAATAAATTGACTTAACTATGACAGTAGTCAAAATGAAAAACATTACTGTAGCACAGTATTCCCAAATTAATATTGATATCATAAGCTACTCTAAATTTAAATTAAAGACGCAGTATGTATATTTGTATGTAGAAAGATGACAGAGATGTGTCCAAGACATTAAAGATACGATAAATGACCGATACAATAGTAATAATAATAATAATTGATAATGCAATAAAATGTAAATATTAACGGTTATAATATTTCTTTCAGTGGACGTTAAATGTTATTAATCGCGCCTTTGCTTTAATTTTTAAAACTACGATATTGGAAACTGTACCCGAATGACCGACAATGTAGAGTAATTACAACCGCAGTTCAGTTTGTTCTTGTTTATGAATGAAGGTGCATATTAAACAAAATGTCTCTTAGAAATAAATTAAATATTATTATTTATAATTAGTGGCAAATGAATTTATTTATTAAGACTTTGCCCACAAAGCGAACAACATTTCGATATAATTTACTGAGCGCTGATATTTGGAAAAATTTTGTTGACATTCAGGTTTTGTATCAATTGTGTGCTTCTTCTTCTTCTTCTTCTTCTTCTTCTTCTTCTTCTTCTTCTTTATTGTGGCTTTGAGTTAGACTATTTAGTCTTTTACTCTTCATCTGAGTGCGGTGAATCTTGGATTGTTGAAGTTGAATTTGATTAGCTATTGTTTATCTTTATTTTGATTAAGAATTAAAGTAGAACCATTTTAGGTCTTTTGTGTTTGAAATTTTCATTTCCATCATATGCCAGTGCTCTTTTAAGATTTTGATTTGAGTGGTTTTCCATCTGGTTATAGAAACTAAGCGCTCTTTCCTTGATGTAGTCAATAATGGTTGGGGTATTTGTTTCATTCATTATTTTATTATTTCTCATATACCATGGAGCATTTAGTATCATTATAAGACTGGTGTTTTGTATTATTTGCAGTTTTTTGATGTTGGTCTTGCACATATGCACCCATATTGGGCATGCATATGTGAATATTGGACCTAATACTTGTTTGTAAAGTAGAATTTTGTTGTTCGTGTTCGCTGGCTTTTTCTGCCTATAAGAGGCCATAGTTGACATCTTGTTTGTTTGGTTTTGGTTATCGTTTTTGCTATGTGTGTGTTATAATTGAGGTTTATATCCAAGTATATTCCCAGGTATTTAATTTCTCTACTCCATGGTATAGTGTTGTTGTTGATGGTTATTTCGTTGTCTGTTGTTTTCAGATTCCTTTGAAAGATTATTGCTTGGGATTTGTCTTCGTTTATTGTTGTCCTCCATTGTTTGAACCATTTTATCGTGTTGTCTAGGTGCGTTTGGAGTTCCTGTACCGCGTTCGTCGGACATCTTGATGTTGAGAGCAGTGCCGAATCATCTGCAAAGGTGGCCGTATTTAAATATCTTGTAGGATTTGATACTGGTATGTCGGCAGTAAATATTGTATATAGGTGAGGTGACAGGCATGAGCCCTGGGGGACTCCCGCTGTTGGATGTTTTATTGAGGAAAGTGTGTTCTGGATGCTAACTTGAAAGCAGCGTCCTTAGAGAAAACTGTTCGTGATTTTTATAATGTGTGTTGGGTAATTGTGTATTATCATTTTATATATGAGTCCCTGCCTCCAGACTTTATCAAATGCCTTTGCTATGTCGAGAAATACAGCTGCTGTCACTTGATTTTTGTTGAATCCTTCTTAGATAATCTCAGTGACTCTTGAAAGTTGTGTTATCGTTGAATGTTCTTCTCTAAACCCATGTTGATCTTCTGGTATTATGTCTTGATTGTCAGAGTGGTACTTTATCTTCTGTAGGATTATTTTTTCTATCACTTTGCTAATGGATGGTAACAGGCTTCTGGGCCTGTAGCTGCTTGGTATTGTTTTTGGTTTTCCTGGTTTAGGAATAACTATTACTTTGGCATGTTTCCATATCTTTGGGAATGTTTGGAGTCTGATAACGGAGTTTGCTATTGCTAGAATTGACTTTATTGCTTTTGGGGGGAGGTTTAGTAGTGATCTGTTGGTGATGTTGTCTATACCAGGAGCTTTTTTGGGATTTGATGCTTTAAGGATTGCTTTTAGGTTCTCGGCTGTGACTGGGTCGTTGCTAGGGGAGTGGGGTTCACGTATATCTCTGCTTACTACTTTGTGAATCTGCACTACGTGTTGCATGTCTACTTCATCCAAGTTCGGAGTGAATTGCTCTTCTATTGATTCCGCTAGAGCTTCTGCTTTTTCTTCTGCTGTGACTTGTGTGGAGTTATTGAATTGAAGTGGTGGGATTTGTATTTGTTCTCTTTTGATTGCCTTGATTATTTTCCATGTCTCAGAGGGGTCTGCACCTATTTCTTCGAGTGTTCTTTGCCATTCTACATTTTTCAGTTCCAGTAATTCCTTATGTACTTGATGTTGAAGGTTGTTTAGTATAGTTTTGTCTTCTCCTAGCTCTGTTCTTTTCCTCTTTAATATGATGTGGTAGACTACCTGATTTATATATCCTTTCTATTTTGATGGTATTATTTTTAACAGCGTTTGTTATTTTATCTTGTAGTGATTTTATGTTCTGTTCTAATTCTGCAGTGTTTTGTATTTTAGGAACTGCAGTGATGGTTTGTTCTAGTTCTGTTTTGTAGCCGGCCCAGTCTGTCTTGAAGGTGTGATATGTTCTTTCGGTTATGTCTTCGTTCCAAGTTATTATAATTGGATTGTGATCAGAGCTCATGACACTTTCAGTTTCTATCTTTATGGTTTTGTTAATGTTTTTACTGATTGCTAAGTCTAATTGTCTAATTGTGTGCATCTAGGCCAAGGTGAACGTCGACAGACAAAAAAAAAAACCAAGACGGTTCGGCATTTAAATGTTGTTTCATGTTATTCGTTCTATAAAATTGGTAGTACCATGCCTTGTGTCAAGTTTACGATAAAAATAGTGTATACTTCAAATTTTTTGACAGACTGTCATCGTGACACTTATACGACAATGAAAAGTTGATGTTTAACCAAATTGTCGTTCCACCTGTCATCGTGACAATACTTCGTTGTAGTGTATTCGTTCACACATAAACTTGTGAGCTGTTTGATAGATTCGCCTTTTACTTGATGTAAATCCATTATCAAATTAATAATAATGAAAACAGCTTGTTTTAGATTTACACTAGATTTACACAGTGTAAATCTAAAACAAGCTGTTTTCATTATTATTAATTTAAACTTGTGAGATCGAAATGTCAGACGGACAGTGCTTAACCAAATTGTCTTTCCAATTGTCAAATGAAATTAACAACATAACATGATGAACTTTAACAAAACATGTTTTAAACTTATAGGTCATTGAGAGAATTAATTAATTTTCATATTACGCTTTAATAGTATATATATATGTACTTTGTAAACCCCAATCAAAAATCTTGCTGTCTCCTAATAGCATTTAACCGAAAATGTACTTCTGATTAGTTTGTGCCAACCCGCATAGTCGCATACTTTAAGTGCTTACTTTTATAACTGAATTGATAAACGAAATTACATAAATGCTTATGGGAATTTTACATATTTGATGTATTTATGTTATTTCGAAGTGTTTCGGACACATCTGACAAATAAAGAAAACTCAGATGATTCTTTATTTAGGCTTGCTTCGGTACTTCTTTCGCGAGAAGTGACGACATTTCGATGACATATATAATTTGTGTTTAATATATCTTAATAAACTATAGAAAGATCGTTATATTTATACGTATCTGAAAGGTACCACTTTCCCTTCATAATCCCTTTATTTGTCGGCCTTCTGACATTTAAACTTGACAACCGATCGATAAACGTGAATAGATAGTCATTATGTGTTGTGTATTACACGACTGGTGCTTTCCGCCAATTTTGACGTTTCCCGGCAAATGCCATATCGCGAACTCAAACTGATTTGACGGTTTTGATAATTTATAACCTGAAATTGAATTTTTCGTGCGTTTAACTTAACCTTATCCGAAGTTTGAAGTGTCACGGTCATCTGTATCGATTCACCGCCATTTTAAAATCGAACCTAGTCCGTATTTTATATTTTACACGTAGGCCTTATGGCAAAATGCTATTTTGCACACTCTTTTTCTGCACGTACTAAAAATTTCAAAAACTCCTTTCGGACCCTCGTTCTCTGTTCGGAGACGTGAAAAATAGCCTAAGGCACGTGGGACCGTGGTCCCCGTCGCGTGACACTTTCGTTCCCACCGTAGATGCTCCAGGTTCTCAGAAAACTGTCTCCCCAATTCGTCAATTTTGGGGTATAGCTTTGCCGTTTTAATCGTACAATTATTGTTGCAGTCTCAAAAAGAAATAATATATTTAATATTCCAAATAAATTAAAATACAATGGCAGAAAAATCAAACAAATAGTTGCAGGACACGAACATTGCTTGGTTTTAGATTCTAGTGGTGATATATACAGTTTTGGATGTGGAATGTAATAATTTATGGAAAACGAGGAATAAATGAATTGAATAGTATATATTCTTACAGTCGTGGCCAGTTAGGACATGGTGCATTAGAAAATGAAACAGATCCGAAGCAAATAGAAGCCTTAGCTGGAATTAAAGTAGTTAAAATTGCTGCTGGTAGTTGGCATTCTTGTGCTATAAGTTCAATAGGAGACCTATATGCATGGGGTTGGAATAATAATGATCAGCTGGATTTATTGGATAAAGAAAGTGTATCAGTATATGCGACTCCTCAGCCTGTCTGTTTTGATAATCTCGACTGCAATGTAAATGATGTTGCATGTGGTTTCAAGCATACAGTAGTATTAATAGGTGAATGTTAACTTTAGTTACACTTACGTTAGTTTGTTAATACGTATTATTTTTAGGAAATCAGCTTTATGGTAGTGGTTGGAATAAATATAAGCAACTTGGAAATACAGACAGTACAGATATAAAGGAATTTAAATTACTGAAAGATTTCTGTAATCAAAAAGTAATATCATTAAAATGTGGAACATGGTGTACTGCTGTTGTAATAGAATGATTGTAAATTGATTTCATAGTGATGTGTTTCTCTACACTTGTATTGTGATTTTTGAACGAGATGTTTGTGTAAATAAAAGTTGCATAAGATTTCTTTAATTTCTAATTTCTAAATCAGTGGTATAAATATAGATCACAATATTTCTAACTAATGCCCACGTTTTTTATGCTGATATAAATTTGAGTTTTTCGATTCAAATGTGTTGTTACTATACCGTGTGGCCGCCGTTCATAGCGCGATGCATGTATTAGTAACTACTGGTCGACTATAAATGGGCATGCCAACTTGAATTGCCACACCGACAGCGGGCGTATAAGTTATACATCACAGCTTCATAAACAACATAAAAGAGCAAAAATAAATAATAAATAACTCCTAGACTTTAAAATAAAAAAAACTTCTTAACTAAAATAATATTTATCGACGACTAAACAATAAAGTATGTATTATATTAATCAATATTGGCTAATAATAACACTCATAATACCCGTAGGGAATAATGAAATGCGACCAGTGAATAATGGGCCATAACGTTACCATTATTCACTGCATTCCGCCAATAAGAACATATAATGGGCCATAACGTTACCATTATTCACTGCATTCCGCCAATAAGAACATAACGTTCCTAACGTTGTCATAGTAACGATAGACAAGTCCGGCCATTTTACTGACTGCCTAACCATCAAACGTCATATTGATATAGTAATCTGACATTTTCGTTTACTTATTTTGATTTTTTTTAGTAATTTTCAGTTAGTCGTCGATAAAGTAGTGTATACTAACTCGCAATAATGACTATTATTCCCTCGAGCTGAGTTACTCCCTCGCCGCTTACGCGGCTCGGGAGTAAATTCAGCTCTCGGGAATAATAACTGTCATTATTGACTCGTTGTATAAACTACTATTTTCAACAAATATTATAATCTAAAAACTCAACTATAATAAAATACTGAAACATAAAATATTTACTTCTTCAAACAGAATTGTAATTCAACATTGCAATTAACCTGTAATTAGCTAAAAAAATGTTATTCTTAAGCAATAATAAAACTCGAACTGACGCCCATATGTGGCAGCGACTGCCCGACTACACCGTATAAATGTAGATTTTTTGGACAAATCGAGTGCATCATAGGCATATGCGAAATACTAGCTCTGTTGTAATCCAGTATAACACTGCGTCCACTTGTTTACCGTTCTAATACACAGACATAAACTAGTGCTGAGTCCTTACGTAAAAGCTTGTCGAGTGCTTTGAACAGTAATGTCAGTCCACTTTTTATTTACCGAGTGTCCTCCATTCACTCATGATTCATCAGTATATATTATAGTTTTACCTAAAAATAAAACAATCACAATCAAACACAAGCAAATAATAAATTGCGTAATGAACATAAAAGTATAACAAATTAAATGATAAACTATACCTTCGTCTCTGAATTTTCTGATGTCTCGTAAGTATTTATGTCTCCACCTAATGATGTCATCTCTTTCAATAAGAATACTCTTTCGTCCCACTTTTTAAAATTCAAAATTCATATCATGTAGCAATCTGTAAAAAGTATATGTATATGTATATGGGTTATCACGTTAATCAGAATTATAGATCTAGGTATGCATACTTACTTTTAAATGGTTGAAAAAGATAATATGCTTGCTAAAAAGAACGATTTAATAGAAATTATATATAGATAAATTAAAGACAATATAAAAGTTTACACACTACGGCAAAAACTGACAATTGACAGCAACGATTACTCATATACCCATCATATACTTTGCATAATAGAACTTGCAACAAGGCAACCGGATATAAAGATGTCGTTATTAAGAGACTACTAAAGATAATAAGAGATGCAATATCCCTATTAAACCTGTACTGCATAATAGGGTTGAGACGGACTATAGCTCTGTTGTAATCTAGTATAACACTGGGTCCACTTGTTTACCGTTCTAATACACAAACATATCTATCTGTTTCGCTTACTCTACAGGTATCGCGATAATGCAGACGCACGCGGTCTTATGGTATATAAATAATAATAATAACGGTGCGGTCTTCGATGCCTAACCCTAACGGGAGTCCATACCATAGATGGAGCTGTGATTGCATATGGATTAAAGTCCCTAAATATATAAAGTACCGCAATTGGTTTGTCCCATTATAACGGCGCCAAAATGGCGGTGATTTGGTGACTTTTGCGGACTTTAGTGATTGAGTTGGTAGTATCCGGACACGCGGAGCTATCAGCTGATCGCTGTTGACATAATGACATAAAGAGTAAGGTTATTACGTGCGTTGGAACCATGCCCAGTTGTTGTTTGAGTGCGGATGTCGAAACCGTGGCGAGAACGGAATTCGATTTTTCCGAAAACCAACATCAAATAATGATGATCGGCGTAAAGCATGGATTGCATTTATCAATCGAGTTGACTTGCCTGAACGAGCTTTGTTATATGAGGTAAGTATCCTATATTTGTTCAATTCTTTCATATTCTTGTTCACTTGCAGAATGTTACCTAGTGTGAAGATGTTTTTTTTTTGCAATTTTCAGGCACACTTCGAACTTGACCAATTCTAATTAAACAGGTTGGATAATCGGAAGTTGTTAAAAAACAACAACCGTATTTGTAACACCTGTGCCAGATACTCTACCAAATTCTCCTGAAGAAAGGTATAATAGAGCTCACAGTTCAGCTAGAAATTGTATTGAACGCTGCATTGGTTTGTTGAAAGACCCGATTTCGATGCTTATTAAAGGAGAGGAGCTCCAGGTATAACCCCGAATTTATGGGCACTATTGTAAATGCATGATCTGTATTACATAACATGTGTTTAACTGCAGATATTCCATTAAATGAAGAAAAAGTCCATGAAGATGTGCCAGTAAGATATATTATGGCAGATCATAGTTTGTTAAATGAATGAGGGATGACAAGAAACCGTGTTGTAAATCTTTACTTTAATAATGAATCATGCAAGCTAGTGGTGGAGGATAATCCCATAGAACAGGTGATGCAATTCAGATATCTGGACATAGACATCTCAAGTACCCACGACCCAGTTAAAGACCTGAGGAGCCAAATTAACAAAGCATCCGCACTATCAGGATGCCTACGAGATATAGTCTGGTCAAACCCGTACATGCGAAAAGATAGCAAAAATAGAATCTACAAGACTTGCATCAGACCGATTATGACGTACGGTACAGAAGTCCGCGAAGACACCAACAAGACGAAACACATCCTAAGGGTCGCCGAAATGAAAACACTGAGAACAATAGTGAGTAAGACAAGAAGAGACAGGGTGAGAAACTCGGATATCAGGGAACAATGCGAGATACAGGATATTGTGAGATGGGGAAGACAACGTAAGAGGCAGTGGTACAGATTACCTTTTTAATATATATTTTTTGTCTTTTCTATTGTACATTTATTCTATACTTGGATTTTCTGTTGAGTAATAAATAATAAAAATAATGCACACACATATGCACTAGCTTTTTGCTTTTCGATTGGTCCTCTTTAGCTAGCGACACGATCACAATCACAATTATATTTTTCAAAATTTTAATTAGAAAAGTTTCGTATTTTGTCAAGAAATCAATAAGCTATTTTACAATTTGAATACATTTTTGACATATTGTTTGACAACTATTGTATTTTTGTAAAGTTAAAAAAAAACTGACAGATATTTAAATTTGCCGCTTCTTTGGCGCCAAAATGGAGGTTGTAGTATGTATTGTAAGTACATGTAAGTAGGTTTGGTTGCATACTCGTGATAATGTCAACTGGTATGTATTCAGATAATAAAGAGAGTTCTAAAGTGATCGTTGTCTAATTAACATATAACATGGCGCAGTCAAATTAAAAATAAAAACAACGCAGTCAAATTAAAAATCAAATTAAAAGTCAAATTAAAAATAAGAAAACAATGCAGAAATTACCAATTGAATCGTTAAAAATTGAAGGAAATGTAGCTGAAACATGGAAAACGTGGCGTCAAAAATTTGAAATATACTCCACAGCCGTTGATCTAGACACAAAATCTGAAAAAGTACAATGTGCACAATTACTTCATTGTATGGGCGAAGAAGCTGTTCAGAATTATAATACATTTACTTTTATGGAAGAAGAGAAAGAGAAAATCGATATCTTAAAAGAAAAATTCGAAAATCATTTCTTGCCAAAGAAGAATTTAACGTATGAGAGATATAAATTCTTCACAAGACAAGCCGACACAAATATAGAAAAATTTGTAACAGATCTAAAAAATCAAGGTAAACAATGTGAATTTGGAAATGATAAAGTAACAGAAGAATTAATCAAGACAATGATAATAATAGGGATCGAAGATGACGCTGTAAGAGAAAAACTACTGGAAAAAGAAGAAACACCATTAGAAAAAGTAATTGAATGTTGTATAATAACCGAAAGTTCCAGAAAAAATCTGAAATACATGAAAGACAAGGAATCAACTACAAGTGGAACGGGAAGACAAGAAGAGATAGACGTTGTAAGAAGAAAACAGTACACATCACTATATAACCGAACGAGCAACAAGGACAAAAATTGTAGTAGTGCACAAGCGGGAAAAGGAAGAATGGAAAGATCTCAAATGAATACACAAAAAAATAGGTTAGTTAATTTAAGTAAACAAATACAAAATTGTACCAGATGTGGTTATAATCATAACGTAAATTAATGCCCTGCATATGGGAAAATATGTTCTAAATGCTCTATTTCAAATCATTTTGCCAGAGTATGTAGAAAGAAAAGTCAGATTAACGAGATTACATCTAATATTAAAGGTGATGATACAAATCTGTCAATTGATGCAATTGAATCAAACGAAGTAAAATACTGTTTTGTGCAATTACAAATTAATAATAACCTAGAAATAAAAAGTAAATTTAAAGTTGACTCTGAGGCCAGTGTAAACATAATTTCATTAGATCAGTTGAAGCAATTAAAAATTAATTTAAAAGAAATAAAAAATAATAATGAAATTCTTACTACGTATACAGGTGAAAAAATTCCTATAATGGGTAAATGTAACCTAAATTTAAAATTTAATGATATATACTTTAGGGATATAGAATTTTATGTAATAAATGAAAGAAATAATTCACTTTTAGGACTTAAAACGTGTATTGATTTAGGTGTTATAAAATTACATAACAATGTAAGCATAAATTCAATAAATGCAGAATTTAAACAGAATTGGGAATATGAAAACCTAATTAGTAAATATAAACATATATTTCAAGGCATAGGAAAAATGTCAAAACCCTATAACATAGAATTAAAAGAAAATGCTGTACCAATAGTTAGTCCCATCAGGAATGTACCGTTTGCATTACAAAATCAATTTAAAGAATATTTACAAGAATTAATGAAATTAAAAATAATTGAAAAAGTTGAAGGGAGTACTGACTGGGTAAATTCATATGTATTAGTTCGCAAAGCAGACGGATCGTTAAGAATCTGTTTGGATCCCAAGAATTTAAATGAATCTATAAAAACTCGCAAATACAAACTACCAAATATTAACGAAATAAAAAATTTAAATGGCGCAACTATATTTAGCAAGTTAGACGCCACTAGTGGTTTTTGGAACATACCATTAGATACTAAATCATCTTCTTTGTGTACTTTTGCAACTCCATTTGGGAGATTCAAATTTTTAAGATTGCCCTTTGGCATTCGTACTGCCAGTGAAGTATTTCAAGAATATTTTCAACAAATATTCAATATACCAAATGTAGAAATATATATAGATGACATTTTAGTTCATGGCAAAACCAAAGAGGAACATGATAAATGCTTAGAATCAATTTTTAAAATAGCTAGAGAAAATAATATTAAATTCAATTTAAAAAAATGCAAAATAGGCATTTCAGAAGTCAAATACTTAGGATTTAAATTTTCCAAAAAAGGTATCTCTATAGATGAAGAAACCATTAATGCCATAAATGATATGCCTATACTAAAAGATAAAAAAGACATACAGAAATTTCTAGGTCTTGTAACGCATGTTGGAAAATTTGTTAAAAATTTATCAAATATTACACAACCATTAAGAGAAATAATAAAACAAGATAATATGTTCGAATGGGGCGATAAACAAGATAAAAGTTTTAATGATCTTAAAAAATTAATTACAAAGAAACAAATATTACAATATTACGACCCTGAAAAATTAGTAACAATCTCGGTGGATGCCTCTAAAGCAGCATTAGGCGCGGTATTGTTGCAAGATAGTCGACCATGCGCATATGCATCTAGAGCTTTAACTGATACACAAACACGTTACGCACAAATCGAGAAAGAACTTCTAGCCATATGCTTTGGTGTAGACAAATTTTATCAATTTGTATATGGGACAAAGTTCATTGTACAAACGGATCATAAACCATTGATTTCCATATTTAAAAAACCTTTAAATGCATGCCCTGCTAGACTTCAACGAATGTTACTGTCATTGCAGAAATACGAAATAGAATTAATTTACAAACCAGGCAAACAACTAATAATCGCGGACACTCTATCCAGACTAAATGTAAAAGAAATATTTGATGATAAAATGGAACTAGAAGCACATGTTTGTATTATTGAAAAGAATGTAACAATCTCGGATATAAGATTACAGGAATTAGTAAAAGCTTCTCAAGAAGATAAAGAATTAACACTAATAAGAAATTATATACACAGCGGCTGGCCAACAAGTAAAACGAAAGTACCTCAAGAAATAAAACATTATTATAAAATAAGAAATGAAATAACACAAAGTAAAAACACTTTAATATATTACGGTCAAAGAATATTAATACCAAAATCATGGAGAAACAAAATTCTAAAAGACATTCATACAGCTCACATAGGTATTACAAAATGCATAGCCAAAGCAGATAATTCTGTATATTGGATAAACATAAATAAAGACATAAAAGAATTTGTAAACAGTTGTGACATCTGCAATAAATATTCTAACTCCAATATAAAAGAACCTATGAAAAACCAAAAAATTACTGAAATACCGTGGTACAAGGTAGGGATAGACTTATTTGAATTAAATGGGGAAAACTATATGATTGTAGTAGACTATTATTCAAAATATCCAGAAATTGAAAAATTAAAAAATGACATAACTTCAAAAATTGTAATAAAAACACTTAAAACTATGTTTTCGAGACTGGGAATACCTAAATTTGTAGTTTCGGATAACGGCAGACAGGTCACTAGTGCAGAATTTCAAAAATTCTCAAATGAGTGGAATTTCAAAAGTATTCTGGTATCACCACATCATCAACAATCAAACGGATTAGCTGAACGCACAATACAGAGTATCAAAAAACTAATCAAAAAATGTGTAGAAGCAAATGAAGATATTTACCTATCATTGTTATCCTTTAGAAACACTCCGGTATATAATAACAGATATAGTCCAGCACAAATACTCATGTCATGACATTTAAGAGATAACTTACTAATAGATGATAAGAAATTACATCCAAAAACAATTAATAAATATGAACTGAATAAAGTTATTAATGAGACACAAGAAAGAACTAAAAAACAGTATGATAAAAGAGGTGTAAGGTATAGAAATGAGTTTGATACAAATGCATTAATATGGTATCAGAACAAACCTAAAGATATTTGGAGAAAAGGCAAGATACTAAGCAGAATCAGGGAAAGAACATATGGGATTGTAAGGGATGATGGAACGACTGTAATTAGAAATAAATTTTATATAAAACCTAGATACCCATTAAGAAAGCAAAACGTTTCAACATCTCAGTCCACATATGTGTATTTTCCATCTGATGTAATTATAAATAATGATAATAACGTAGATGTAGATGAAAATAATGTAGATATTAATGTGAACACTCCAGTAACAAAGAATAAACGTCAAATAAAAGTACCAAGTAAATATGATAACTATATGATGTACTAACAACTAAGAATCATATGTAATGTATAAAATCTGTTATGTATAAATAAAAAAGGCAGATGTAGTATGTATTGTAAGTACATGTAAGTAGGTTTGGTTGCATACTCGTGATAATGTCAACTGGTATGTATTCAGATAATAAAGAGAGTTCTAAAGTGATCGTTGTCTAATTAACATAATTATAACAGAGGTAATTGCGGTACTTTATATATCTAGGGACTTTAATACGGATTTTTTGCAGTTTTTATTATAACCAAAAATCAAAATTCATTTTCTTTTCGGATTCGACATCAGCATAGTGCCTTTTATAAATTGAGTTAATTTCGTTCTGTTTCTTCCAAATGTACTAATTTTATGATTTTTTTTGAAAAAACTAAGGGCACTAGGATTTTCAAAATAACTCAACCTGATGAGTGTGTTTTAACATTTACTGTGTGAAATTTTCATTGTTCTTGATTTACAACTTTTCGTTAAAATGGTACCGATATTCCTTATGGACATATAACACGGGCGAACCCAGCCTTAATAGCGGGACAGAGCAATCTATGTGGTTGCCATCTGTCGGAAGAGGGTTGAAGGATGAGAAATAGTAATATCATGTTTACTATAATAAAATCAACTGCGGAAACAAATCTCGGATACAAAATTCATTTAGGACTATTAATCCTAAACAAAGTGATTTTATTAATTAATAATACTTAGAGTGACTATAATCTAATACTATGAGCAAGACTGCTCTCCGAGTGCATCTACAGGAAGAAAGTGAAAGTAGTTGCATAGTGAACTGCTTATTTTTGAAAATTTGTGTGTAATTGAAAAATGGCGGGAAATAGACATGGGATACAGAATTTATTTAGGACAATTTAAAATTATTTGAAGTCTATTGTTTGTAATTGATTTCTGCCGCCGACATTTGCATTTTAGCAGTTTTTACTTTTACAATTTCTTCTCCAGCTTGAAATTTTTGTTCAAATTAATTTTCAAACTTGAGATTAGGATGCTATAAGCGCATTTAAAGGATTTTTTTCGCAGTGATTTTAAAAATTGTTGACATAAACCAATCAACTTTAACAAATGAATATGAATTCATAGATGAATTTAAAATTACAATTTATTAATGCAATATTGTAAACAAAATTGTATGTGTATTGAAGTTTTTTGTGTTATCTTGTAATACTTACTTATAATCAGTGTTGTGCACAGATAACAATTTTTTTATCTATACTCCATTCAGTCTAAGAATAAAGTAGATGGCGCTACAATATGAGCACAGTTTACACACGATGAACTTTGTATTTTGAAAACAAGTAAAACATATGTTTACTGTCAGATGGATAGCAGGGATATACATATCTGATATCATTATATTTTGACATTTACGTAAATTTTTGAACAAGTTGGTAACTCATTCCTCAAGAAAAAGGAATGCACATGTCGTCTAATTGTACTTTTTCGTGCTTCATCCAATTTATTGTAAGTATGACGATAATTTCTTTTTCTTGGAGGAGAAATTGGAACTCCATATAATTCCATTTCTTTAATAATGCAGTACATTGTATTCCTATTAATACCCACTTCCTCTGCTGTTTGATTGACTGCAGCTGTTTTAGACATATTGTTTTTATCCTTAATGTACACATTATAAGCCATTTGCCTTTGTCCAGATCTTATGTGTTTCCCTTTACGATTTTTTGAAGGACCTGGTAAAACTGCTTCCGCCATACTATAGAATATTAGCGATTACGAAAAGAAAGTTAACGAAATTGATAAAATACCTTAACAAATGAATATTTCACTTGCGAGTTCTAAGAAGAACTATTTTTTAAGAATATTAACAACAAATAACTATGTAAAATACGGAAATCGACAAAATCTTTGAACAAAACTGTCAGTAAACAAATTTTTGACAGAACGAGCTAAATGCGATTATTTTGCCGGTGTAAATGCACACTCGATTTCAACCAATCACAAACGTTTATTTTAAGCCCTATCTTTCCCAATGCTTTATTCTTAGACTGAATGGAGTATAGATAAGATAACAGATAATTCCGAAAAATATTATCTAGTGTTACCGGTGTAATAATTCACACTCCGATTCACAATTAAAGAGAGGAGATGGCTTTAATAATTTACTCTTTATTGAAATAAAATGAATCTTTTTAAACACCGTAGATAATGTGTGTCAATTTTGTCAAAATTGACACAACTCTACTAACAGTCTCTGTCTTTTTTATGTCATGTCAAAAATGACAGAACTAGAAAAAAAAACATGACAGTAATTTTAACATGAACTTCAAACACCTGCAAACGCATCGTAGTGATATGTATTGGTAACAAATGACCACCCCTCGGATAGACGCCGTTTGCAGGGTGTTTGAAAAAAAAAATTGTAATCAAAATTAACTTAACAATTTACTATGGGAAAATTGTCTGTCTTATAAGACTATAGAGGTTTAGGACGCACTCGCGAAAAAGAAAATGGTTTTCGCACTCGCGGTTTGTTCATTTGATACGCATTAACAATGGGCGCTTCCAGGTGCTCCGGATGGACATCAGGCTCTGGGTGGTGTTGTTGTTCCTGAGGAGCAGTAGGCTGGTGGGCTGGATTGGCTGGTCTCATGAGCCGTACCTGGTCAAGGTGGTATTTTGTTCGCTGAGCGCCTGGACGTTGGACCCATATTGCTGTTGGGCCAGCGTTCTCCACCACAGGGTACGGTCCCATCCACTTCTCGGCGAAGTGTTTGCCCGTCGGATGGTGTGCCTTCACCATCACAAACTCACCGGGTCGGAATATTACGGGCAACGGCGCGTCGAGTTGTGCGTACCGGTGCTCGCGATATCGTAACTCATTGGCGTGTACCTGTTGTATCCTCTGGTCGGCAGGTACTGGGCGCCCTTGTGACGGATCTCGCCATTCTCCGGGTCTGTGAATATCGAACCCGAATAGAGCTTTGGCCGGAGAATAACCCGTGGCAGCGTTTTTTCGGCATCGCAGGTTGAAGAGAACTTGATCCAACTTCTCATCCCATTGCTTGGGGTTTGCATCAACTAGTAAGATTCGGAGACCCTTCTTACGTTCCTGATTCCTTCTCTCGACCGGGTTGGCTCTAGGATGGTAGATGGGTGTGGTCCAATGCATGCACTGCCACTTTCGAAGAGCCAAGTCCCATGCTACCGAGATGAACTGTCGACCATTGTCAGTCAATATGGCCTTTGGAAAACCAAACCTCGGGTTAAGTAATCTATGATTGTAGTACTGGGAGCGCTTCTCACCGAGCAAGCTTCCGTCCAACGAGAGTATAAATCGGTAACTACTATACCAAATCTGTTCTTCTTCCTAGACTGGATTAGCGGACCGATGATATCGACAGAAACTACCTCAAACGGCTGTTTCGGTGAATGTGGTCGTAGTGGAGCTTGAAACTGTGGCGGTCCTCTTTTAAACGCATTACAGATCCGACAGGCCCTGACATGCTTCGCTACGTCGGTTTGAGCGGTGCTCCAGAAAAAACGTTCTCTAATCGCTCGGTAAGTCTCTTCCGCTCCAGGATGGCCTGCGGTAAAATGATCATCATACTGGTTTAACACTCGCTCGCGGATCGTAGGCGGTATCCATATCAACCATTTATCATCCAGACGATATCTTACAAAACCATCCTTCAATGCCACATTCGGATGTTCAGATATTGCAGAATTTCGGGCCAAATTGCCCACCATCTCTAAGACCTGTGGGTCCTCCTGTTGCGCGTCTAAGATAGCATCAATCAAAGGCTCATCGACCTCAATAACAAACAAGTCATTTGTGATTTCAGTTTCGGAGTTGCTGGAGGCTTCGTTGGGAAGTAACCGCTCGATGTCACCCAACTCAGCGGGCGCTCTGTCAATCCCAGGACTTTGAGAAAGCGCGTCTGGCAATTCATTTTCTCTACCAGGAATGTGTTCGATGCTGTAGGAAAATTCTTGTAACAATAATGACGATCGCATTAACTTGGACTTGGTCTCCTTAAATTGCTGAAGCCAAGTCAGTGCTTTGTTATCAGTCCTTAACATGAATGGCCTATCCTCTAAGTAGGGACGATAAGGTTTAATAGCCCAGATAACCGCCAAGCATTCCTGCTCATTACAGTGGTATCTTTGTTCGGCTTTATTGAATCTTAGACTGGCATAACTTACTACATTTCTAAGGCCCTTGTTCTCCTGGTAGAGGACAGCGGACGCACCTATTGCGCTGGCATCAGTCTGCAGAAAAAATTGCTCCTTAAAGTTTGGTCGATGCAAATATAAAGGCTTGGTAGCCGCCTCCTTTATTGCTTGAAACGCACTCATCGCCTCTGTAGTCCATTTGTAAGACTGGTTCGTGGCTAGAAGATCCGTGAGGGGAGCCATTATCCTGGAACAATCCTGGATGTAATCCCGTAACCAGTTTATCAAACCAAGAAACCTTCGTAGACTCTTCCGAGTGCGAGGGGGTTCGGTAGCCTGGATTGCTTCAATATGTCCGGTCTGGGGATGGTTCCCATCCATGGTCACCACGTGTCCTAGATAGTCCAATGTTTGACTTGCGAAATGACACTTACTCTGGTTCAACCTCAGACCATGTTGAGCCAGTCTCTCAAAAACTAACCGTAGGTGCCGTTGATGCTGCTCCATGTTCTCTGAATACACGATTATGTCATCGAGATACGCTATGGCAAATTTACGAAGATACCCAACTAGAACATCCTGCACCATCAGCTTCTGGAAGGTCGTCGGAGCTCCCTTAAGACCAAACGGCATGACATTAAATTCATAAGATGCTCCATCCGGAGTAGTAAATGCCGTATACTGCTTGGACGCTTCCTCCAACTCAATTTGCCAATACCCATTCCGCAAATCAAGCGTGGAGAAAATATTGGATGTTCCTAGGTCCTTGAGCGACTCTTGTACAGGAGGTAAAGAACTGACCTCGTCCTTCGTTCGACTATTCAGTCTTCGATAGTCAACGCAAAATCTCGGGTCGCCGTTCTTTTTATTTACAATTACAATTGGTGAATTGTAGTTACTATGACTAGGGCGAATAACATTCGCCGCGAGCATTTTCTCTATCTGTTCACCAATCACACGCTTCTTGTCCGGCGAATATCGGTAGGTAGACACCCTTACTGGTGTGTCATCGGAAAGTCGGATAACATGTTTTGTGGTGGCGGTTGTAGTAATGACCTCCCCTTCCTCGAACAATTCCCCAAAGTCATTTAGGGTTTTCTGGAAAATCTCCCTGTCCACTATTGTCCAAGGTGTATTGCCCATGTCGACCTGGATATTTCTGGTGGGGTGTTTCCTAGTACTCTTGGTGTTGAAATGTAATGTTTCTCTTCTTTCTTTGCCCACATGCATGCACCTACGTGCCATGTCGATTACCACCTTATTTTCTGTGAGCCATGGACATCCCAAGATAATGGAGGCACGCATGTTTGATATCAACGTTGCGTTGCATGTGAATGTATAACCACGAGCTGTGGCCTTCAATGTGCCTTCATGATGAGCTTGGAAGGCAATACCCTCTCGGATCCAGGTGAATGTTATTGGGCGAGTTTCTCTAGCTACTCCAGTCATATACTCAGATCTCATGAGGTTCCTGGTAGCAGCTGTGTCGATCAATGCTACCACCTCTTGTCCGTTCACCTGAAGCCGTATTGAAGGCAAAGCTACCTCGTCGTCGTTAGTTATTAGGGCCGTTCCTATTACTGCTTCGGGACGGCCCCTTGCTCTTCCCCCTGTCTTTGTTGAGGTTGTGAATGACGTTCCTTGAACTCTCGCGGTTGTTTTGGGCAATCTCTATTCAGGTGCCTTTCCGGACAAAACCAACATCTTGGTAGAGAACGACCCTCGGCTAAAGATCGTGTCACTTGCCTGGTCTCTTGATTTGGCGTCGTTGTGGGTCTTCTTCTAGACCGTTTTTCCCATATTTTATCTGCATCATTGAGTCTTGACCAACGTGAGCACTGTTGTTCCATCTCCTTCATTGTCTTTGGTATTACTTGGAATAACTGTAAATTGGACCCTTTGTTCATCCGATCAATGGTGTGCAGAATCAGTTCCTCTTCAGGCCAGTTTGGCTTTAACCGGAGACACAACTGCTTAAGGCGGTATACGAATTTGTCAGGTGACTCGCTTGTACTCTGCCTTGTGGCATACACTGCTACTTCTAATGCTGTCTTACGCTGATGGCTGAGAAATTCATCCTTAAATCTCCGTACAAAATCTTCAGTAGATAAAAAACTTCCCATATAATAGGAAAACCAGTCCGCAGCTTCTCCCTCTAAATGTGGAAGTACGGCTTCGTCTATATCCTCTGGTACCTCCAACTCCAAATGCTGTAGGTAACCCTCCAGTCTTTCGATAAATAACACTGGGTCTTCCGTTATTCGTCCATGGTAAGGACGTGGTGGTGGTCGGTTCGTCGGCGCTAATGCTGGCGCGACAGTTAACTGTCTTAGTGCCTCAGCGAGTGTCGCCACGGCTTCAGCATTAACCATTGTCTCTGCAACAGGCGGTGGCACTGTCGGCTTATCAACCTTCTCAGGTGTAGTCCCCTTCTTTGGTGAATAATTAGCCAAAATTTCCCGTGTTACCCGTTCGGCGATTTGTTCCATGAGGGAAACATTATTTATGACAGGCGAGAATGAGCGTTCGGAAACGCTAGACTGTCTTTTCTTCGAGGATCTTTTCGGAGCCATCTTCACCTGGGTTCGTCAATGCTTTCTGCACTGAGAATTTCTGTACGTCTAATACAGAAAAATTCTGCCACACGATGGCGCGCCAAATTGTTACCGGTGTAATAATTCACACTCCGATTCACAATTAAAGAGAGGAGATGGCTTTAATAATTTACTCTTTATTGAAATAAAATGAATCTTTTTAAACACCGTCTCTGTTTTTTTTATGTCATGTCAAAAATGACAGAACTAGAAAAAAAAACATGACAGTAATTTTAACATGAACTTCAAACACCTGCAAACGCGTCGTAGTGATATGTATTGGTAACACTAGATACAGATAAAAGATGGTTTTGCAAATGATTATCTATACTCCATTCAGTCTAAGAATAAAGCATTGGGAAAGATAGGGCTTAAAATAAACGTTTGTGATTGGTTGAAATCGAGTGTGCATTTACACCGGCAAAATAATCGCATTTAGCTTGTTCTGTCAAAAATTTGTTTACTGACAGTTTTGTTCAAAGATTTTGTCGATTTCCGTTTTTACATAGTTATTTGTTGTTAATATTCTTAAAAAATAGTTCTTCTTAGAACTCGCAAGTGAAATATTCATTTGTTAAGGTATTTTATCAATTTCGTTAACTTTCTTTTCGTAATCGCTAATATTCTATAGTATGGCGGAAGCAGTTTTACCAGGTCCTTCAAAAAATCGTAAAGGGAAACACATAAGATCTGGACAAAGGCAAATGGCTTATAATGTGTACATTAAGCATAAAGACAATATGTCTAAAACAGCTGCAGTCAATCAAACAGCAGAGGAAGTGGGTATTAATAGGAATACAATGTACTGCATTATTAAAGAAATGGAATTATATGGAGTTCCAATTTCTCCTCCAAGAAAAAGAAATTATCGTCATACTTACAATAAATTGGATGAAGCACAAAAAAGTACAATTAGACGACATGTGCATTCCTTTTTCTTGAGGAATGAGTTACCAACTTGTTCAAAAATTTACGTAAATGTCAAAATATAATGATATCAGATATGTATATCCCTGCTATCCATCTGACAGTAAACATATGTTTTACTTGTTTTCAAAATACAAAGTTCATCGTGTGTAAACTGTGCTCATATTGTAGCGCCATCTACTCCATTCTTAGACTGAATGGAGTATAGATACAGATGACAGACAAAGTGTAATTTATCTAGATAAATCAATAGATAATCTAGTAAAATTCTCAGAACTCAGAATTTTATTTTAGAATTCAACGTGGTTAGGCACTGATTGATATAGGAAGGATAAGGATGAGGTTTCTTTGATATAGGTAATGCACAACGTTAAACATGAACAAATTTAATATACTTTCTTATGTTTATGTACTATTATTAATGCTTTAGGGGCTGATTTCAAGTCGGATTTGCGTGGTCGCTACTTTGTGTCACTGATTTTCATATTCGTATTACTAGTGACTAATTAACAAAATTTATGCTATTCCTACAGTCTTCAATTTTTTCGGTTTTGAAAACAGAAAGAAATGGGAAAATAACGAATACAAAAATCAGTGATGCAAGTATAACTTGAAATCAGGCCTTAAGGTTGCTTGGCAAATTAACATTTCGAAATGTTTGTCGGATAGTCGATTTCTACGTGGCAGTAGGATTTGGGCGCTCATGCTGAAAAGTCTTCCGACCGGTGCTGAAAATGGTAGTTATATTTAAAGAATTTTTTTAATAGTTTGGTATGCATGTAACATTTTTATTTATTTTTTTTACAATTTAGATAACTATCAATATGTGAAGTGTTCCCATTTAGATTCTTCTTTTCGGACCTTTGTCCTTGGCAGAACGATTTAAAAAAAATATCGTGGCTGTCGTCCGTTTCGGATTCACTATCTGTGGACTGTGAAGTCAAAAAAGTAAATTCTTTGGTGAATATTTCTTTACAGTAATTAACAAGTCTCTCAAGAATCCATTTGGTTTTAAACTTGGGACTGACTTGCTGGGGTGACTCATTGCAAACAAAATGAAATCTTTTCTTCCGGCTAAGTAGATTTCCATGTCAAACAAGTGTTGAAATCTCTGTTCAATCCCTTTGATTATGGCCACTTTTATTAGAAAATTTTCCATGGTGGAATTTGCTTTTCTCTAGAACGAAATGTTCACGTAGTTATCAACTTCTCAAAATCACATACATACATACCTACACAGCAGTCACTAACATGAAGCATGAGTAACTACACACTGCACCAGCTATCTTGTGATAAGCTCACAGAATATGACAAGTGAAAAGTGAAAGTGACATATAGTGACAATGACAAGCAGCGTTGCAACAACGAATTTGTCTAAAGTACCAGTACCAACGCTACTGCGAAAAATGTATTACATTGTACGAAAGTCGAAAACCATATACATATAGATATAAGTAGAGTTACAGAGACGGCGATGGTTTTTTTATTGGTTTCGTTACGATCTACGAGGCACACCAGACAAAAAATTGAAAACCCGCGAAAAAAATTATCTGTTATCTAAAACCTTCAGATAATCTGCTTTTTGTCTAAGATAAGATAATAGATAAATGGTTGTCGCGTAATCTAGATAAGATGATAGATAACAAAACTGTTATCTAGATAACTTATCTAGATAAAATTATCTATATAATGCACAACACTGCCTATAATCTATTATATTAAACTATCATCTACAATGTAAACAGTATTTTACTATATATAAAGAAATGGGACCGATAATAGTATTATTATTCACTTATGTAAGGAAAAACTACAGACTCTTTCGAATGATTCATTTTCAGAAAGCAGCAGCAAGTTTTTCTCTGGAGTTAATAACTAACAGTAATTATTACAAAATGAAATTTCTTATATGTATTCAATGCAAATTGGAAACAAAACAGACCAATAATCCTACAACCTACATTGAGTATTAGTCAATGTAGGTTATAGGATTATTTTTGAGATTTAATTTATAAGTAGAGTGTATTCTGACACTCCAATGAATTCCATTAATAACACACAAAGTGTGTGTTCTGGCATATGTATTATACAAATACAATAATCATATGTCTCAAGTGTCACCATTTTCAAGAAATATCTACGAAAGCCTTATCAGGTGACAATTACAAACACATTTGTATTCTTTACAATTTCTCGTAAAACTACCGGTTGACCAGATACTTGCAATAATGAAAATTTATTAAAATATTTGTGTATCCAGATTTCGCATTCATTTCAAATTTGTCGAAAATAAAATTTTTACAGAAATCATAACATACCAAACATCACTTATATCTCGCAATCCGTTAGTTTTATCAAAATTTTCAAAGAATACAAAAGTTCTTAGAAAACCATTTGGAACAAGAAATGCGCAAAATATTCTTCAAAATCCGAAACGGAAATGCCGTCGCCAAGAGTAAAAGTAACATTTCCGGTCACCATTTTCAAGAAATATTTATGAAAGGCTTATCAGGTGACAATTACAAACACATTTGTATTCTTTGTAATTTCTCGTAAAACTACCGGTTGACCAGATACATGCATTAATGAAAACTTATTAAAATATTTGTTTATAGAGATTTCGCATTCATTACAAATTTGCCGAAAATAAAATTTTTACAGAAATCACAACATACCAAACATCACCTATATCTCGCAAACCGTTAGTTTTATCAAAATTTTCAAACAACACAAAAGTTCTTAGAAAACCATTTGTAACAAGAAATGCGCAAAATATTCTTCAAAATCCGAAACGGAAGTGCCGTCGCCAAGAGTAAAAGTAACATTTCCGGTCACCATTTTCAAGAAATATTTATGAAAGCCTTATCAGGTGACAATTACAAACACATTTGTATTCTTTACAATTTCTCGTAAAACTACCGGTTGACCAGATACTTGCAATAATGAAAATTTATTAAAATATTGGTGTATCCAGATTTCGCATTCATTTCAAATTTGTCGAAAATAAAATTTTTACAGAAATCATAACATACCAAACATCACTTATATCTCGCAATCCGTTAGTTTTATCAAAATTTTCAAAGAATACAAAAGTTCTTAGAAAACCATTTGGAACTAGAAATGCGCAAAATATTCTTCAAAATCCGAAACGGAAATGCCGTCGCCAAGAGTAAAAGTAACATTTCCGGTCACCATTTTCAAGAAATATTTATGAAAGGCTTATCAGGTGACAATGACAAACACATTTGTATTCTTTGTAATTTCTCGTAAAACTACTGGTTGACCAGATACTTGCATTAATGAAAACTTATTAAAATATTTGTGTATCGAGATTTTGCAATCATTACAAATTTGCCGAAAATAAAAGTTTTACAGAAATCACAACATACCAAGCATCACTTATATCTCGCAAATCGTTAGTTTTATCAAAATTTTGAAAGAATACAAAAGTTCTTAGACAACCATTTGGAACAAGAATTGCGCAAAATATTCTTCAAAATCCGAACCGGAATTACCGTCGCCAAGAGTAAAAGTAACATTTCCGGTCACCATTTTCAAGAAATATTTATGAAAGGCTTATCAGGTGACAATTACAAACACATTTGTATTCTTTACAATTTCTCGTAAAACTACCGGTTGACCAGATACTTGCAATAATGAAAACTTATTAAAATACTTGTGTATCGAGATTTTGCAATCATTACAAATTAGCCGAAAATAAAAGTTTTACAGAAATCACAACATACCAAGCATCACTTATATCTCGCAAACCGTTAGTTTTATCAAAATTTTGAAAGAATACAAAAGTTCTTAGACAACCATTTGGAACAAGAATTGCGCAAAATATTCTTCAAAATCCGAACCGGAATTACCGTCGCTAAGAGTAAAAGTAACATTTTCGGTCATCAATTTCAAGAAATATCTACGAAAGCCTTATCAGGTGACAATTACAAATACATTTGTATTCTTTACAATTTCTCGTAAAACTACCGGTTGACCAGATACTTGCAATAATGAAAACTCATTAAAATATTTGTGTATGGAGATTTTGCATTCATTACAAATTTGCCGAAAATAAAATTTTTACAGAAATCACAACATACCAAACATCACCTATATCTCGTAAACCGTTAGTTTTATCAAAATTTTGAAAGTATACAAAAGTTCTTAGACATCCATTTGGAACAAGAATTGCGCAAAATATTCTTCAAAATCCGAACCGGAAGTACCGGCGCTAAGAATAAAAGTAACATTTCCGGTCACCAATTTCAAAAAGTATCTACGAAAGCCTTATCAGGTGACAATTACAAACATATTTGTATTCTTTGCAATTTCTCGTAAAACTACCGGTTGACCAGATACTTGCAATAATGAAAACTCATTAAAATATTTGTGTATGGAGATTTTGCATTCATTACAAATTTGCCGAAAATAAAATTTTTGCAGAAATCATAACATACCAAACATCACTTATATCTCGCAAACCGTTAGTTTTATCAAAATTTTCAAAGAATACAAAAGTTCTTAGACAACCATTTGGAATAAGAATTGCGCAAGATATTTTTCAAAATCCGAACCGGAAGTACCGTCACTGAGAGTAAAAGTAACATTTCCGGTCACCATTTTCAAGAAATATCTACGAAAGCCTAATCAGGTGACAATTACAAACACATTTGTATTCTTTGCAATTTCTCGTAAAACTACCGGTTGACAAGATACTTGAAATAATGAAAATTTATTAAAATATTTATATTTTATGGATCGACCATAGCAAGATTTGGACATGGACAATCTATATAAATTAAATTTATTAAACAGTCCGGTTTGTAAATCTTTTACAATTGTGAAAGTAAAAAAAATATGCTGGATGAATTCATAAAGGCATTAGTACAACTGAATATCCCTTTGCCTACAAATGTCTGTCTGCTTCTTCGTACCAACTACAACTATAATAGAGATGAAAATAAAAATATGAAAGATCTGAGAATTACCTGTCCCACAACATCCTAAGTGAGATTGTCCGTTGACCAGTGAAAAAGTCCGACTTCCTAGTATTTCCCATAAGAAACATCGTGCGTAGTACCGCTGTGGCGTATGGGCTTTGATCCCGTAGACGCCAAAAAAAAAAATTAGTGAACAATGGTGTAATATAATCTCATAGGACTATATTGCGTTAGAGTGATTTCATGTATTATATTGTGTAAGTTTAATACACAGAGATTTCTATCAATAACAAAATCTAAGTATTCGTATTTTTTAAATGTAAAAGTTGAAGGTATGTGATTTGTCTAGTAATTTTGTGTATTTTTGTATTACATTAATAACTTATTAAATATACATATTCTAAAAACAAACTCATTTCAAATTCCGCGCCAATATGCTGCTAGCGCCATCTTCGTGCCCGTTCATTCATGTGTGACAAGGATAGAAGATCTAATATATTTTTCTGTCAAATAGTTGCCGGTCTGGTGTGTTTAGTTTGTGGCACTACATTCGCTTTTTGCTATCATTTGACAAATATTTTGACATTTATGACATTGTATGTTTTCTAGACAAGTTTATTTACTTTCATGTGTTGTGACTACTACATTTACCATTGTGTTGCCTTAACTGTGAATTTATCTCTGAAGAATCTATATACAATCTAATTTGGTACAGATTTTATATTTCGGACTGATATGTAAATTTAATTTTAGCGTCTAAAATTGATTTCACCAGCTGTAGGTTGTAATTTGGGCTGGGAGTCTGTTCAGAATTTTGTCTCTTTCTTTTTGGAATAAGGTATAGGGTGGTATAGGTATATATCGTTCGTTGATATTTTGACCGTTTTAGATGTATGTAAATCAATCATTATTTCTATATTCTTAATTTAATTGCATACGGAGATATTTAAAAATTCTGAGAAGCGTCGACGAGTAATATCGGAATAGATTTAGCAATCGCTTTCTGGAGATCTAAACCTACATACGTATAATTCTAGCTTTGTTTTTATAAACAGCGATATCCGAGAATTAGCTTTGACGCAACAGGAACCAGATAAATATGCTTGATAAGTTAACAAATGTCCGATAAAATTATATGGTAATATTAAGTTGTTAACTTGAATTGTTTCCGTTTATTATTTATTCCATACTAGAGGCGCTATTTGCAAAAGAACGAAAAGTCATTTTTCCAAAAATTCTTTATTACTTACATACATCTGACTTTTCGTCCACTAATTACAAGCTTCATCAGCGAACATAACTTGAGTTACAAGCAGAGTATTAGGTAAATAAAAATAAAAGCAAAACAAATAAAATTATTTAAAATGACATACACAATTGAGTTAATACATTAACCGCGAGTTATGCATTAACATAATTTTAATCTACAAGAAGATTAAGCAGATATAAGTTAACAATGCAGTTTAAACGTTCCAAAACGCACCTAAACGTACAGATATTATTGTTGGTAAAATAATACTAGCGGAAATTTTCCTAGTACTATACAGGATGTTTCATAATAACATGCTAATATTTAAGGGTATTATTCTTGGGTCCATTTTATGAAAAAACTTCATATGAATATATGTCATAAATGTCTTAACTTTTGAACTGTAGGGTGCTAAAGTTTAAAAAAAAATTCAATCATGTGCATCTCGCTAGACCACTTATGAGAAAAAACTATATATGTAACTTTGAACAACAATTTATTTAAGAGAATAACGTAATCTACATACATATTGAAATAATGACAGCAAGTTATCCTGAACGCACAAAGAAATAAATTAAATCAGTAGTTGGAAATGTCCACCTCATGCTAATATGCATGTTTCTGCTCTTTTTCTCATAGACTCACGTACTCTTTGGAGTATGAATTGGTGTACTGTAAACCAATGTTTTCAGATGACCCCACTGGAAAAAATCTAAACTATTGAGGTCCGGGGACCTAGGTGGCCATGCCTGTGGTCCGCCGCGACCTATCCAGCGATTATTGTAATTTTGGTTTAAATAGTCGCGCGCTAGAATACTGAAATGCGCTAGCGCCCCGTCGGCGTGCATAAACCATAGTCGATGTCTTACTAAAATGGGAACATCCTCCATCAAACATGGCAGTTCTTTTTCGAGAAACTGCCGGTAATTATGCCCATTCAACCTATTATGAAAGAAGTTTAGTCCAATTAAATAATCACCGCATATTCCATCCCACACGTTAACGAAAAACTGCTCCTTGTGACGGGATTCCAAGATTGCATTTGGGTTAAGTGCTTCTGGTGACGGGATTCCGAGATTGCATGTGGGCGTTCTTCAGCCCAATAATGATTGTTGTGGAAGTTTGGGATGGCGTTTCTGGAGAAATTGGCTTCATCGGTAAATAAAATTTCAGTGTGAAATAATGGATTTTCAATTAATTTTTGAAGATGCCATTGGCAAAAGTTTATCCGTAATGGAAAGTCTGGAGGTAGTATAGCCTGAAGCCGTTGGATATGGTAGGGATATAATAAAAAATCATGGAGGATTTTCCAAACAAGAATATGTGAAATATATAAATTGTTCCCAATTTTTCGTGTACTTAATCCTGGATTTTCCTCAACTAAATTCAAAACCGCTACCTCAATTTCTGGAATTCTTACTGTACGTTGTACTCCTTTTAGATGATTGTCTAGTTCAAAACTTTTCCTTTCGGACAACCGTCTATGAATGCTTGAAAATGTTCGTACATCCGGAATATTTCTATTTGGAAAGCGGTCTTTATACAACCGCGTGGCTTCCAGTGCATTACCATCAGCTAGCCCGTACATGTAATGCATGTCTGCATACTCAGAATTCGTAAATTGAACCATGTTTTTTTAATAACAGTTAATGTTTAACAACTTAAATATGTGACAAGTATAGTAGGTAGATAAATATAAAAACTGTTTACGACTACAAAATAAAATCTGCTTCTTACCTACTAGATCGTTTTTAATCCTTGTTAATACCTAATTTCATAACATCGTGCACATTAATGAATTTTATATTTTTAAGCGAAAACCGTACGTTAAACAACAACAAAAAAAGACCACATTTGTTCAGAAACGAATGGGGATTTGAAAAAAGGTACTTTAAAAAAAAGCAATGGCGTAACAAATGTTTCTTCAAAAAATCTTTTAAAATTACGTACAGACACTACAGGTAAAAATTATAAAATTTATTGTACGTCAGAAAATGAATCTTGATGCATAAAAGGCATGTACAATATTTCACAAAAATATCTATGGTAATAACAAAGTTTAAAAAAAAAATTTTTTTAAACTTTAACACCCTACAGTCCAAAAATTAAGACACTTGGGATATATGTCCATAAGAAGTTTTTTTCACAAAGTGGACCCAAGAATAACCCTCTTAAATATTAGCATGTTATTAAGAAACATATGACAATTAGAGTAGTTTCTCTTCAACTTATGATTTTAACTTTCCAATTTTCCGATGAAATTCCTATGTATAAGTTTATCGATGTCATTTTAATGTTCTAGAAAGTTTTTATCAATTCCTGACATTGTGTATGAGTAAACCTATTCCGGTATATTAAGAAATTTGCACTTGTTAATGTTTTTAGAAATTGGTTAATTTATTCGCAAAAATTTAATATCGTACATTGTTTTGTTGTCAATCATTACTTTTGTTTGACGGTAAGTCAAAAATACTAGCCTAGTCAAACTTGCAAAACCTATCAAAAACTTGACATGAACATAACATTTCTCTAACGCATTTAGGTAACTTTATAACTAGGGCGCGGACACGAACGGTTGAAATGTTGTATTTTTAAAGAGGTTTTAATTTTATTTATATAATTGGATAACAAGTGGCTGGTGATCTATAAAATACAAAATACCTTATTATTTGTTCATTTTCTCTTCTGTAAGACTTGTTCTCTTTGAATTAAGTACATCCTTGCAGATAGAAAACGTCTTTACTACATCGCAACTGGTTATAGGTGCGTACTGGAAATATTCTTTTAAAAACTGCGTCTAACTTTTACCGAAGGCCACTTCCGAAGTCACTTGGAATACTTTTGAAATTATTAATAGCCCACGTCTAATGTAATCCATCTTTTAATTTGAGATTTCGATTTTCAAAATGTGTGATTAGTTTAGGCAAATTTCCAGTGTTCCTGAAGGAATAACAACTGATTTTTAAATTTGGGATTTGTGTTACTTCCTTGCACTCAGAAATACTTCGAGCATCGTCATTTAAACGTAACGAAATTTTGTAAAGTATCGAAATTGTCTGTATAAAAACTATTTCTGTGTGTGTTTTAGCAAAGTTAAGTGACGAACGTGCGATATTTTAACTAAAAATGTACGCGTATGTTATTGAAATTAAACGAAATCCAGTGCACACTTACGTCTAGATAATTGGGGGAAGTCGATTCAATAAACCGGTATTAAACAGAGTATTACAAAAATTACGAATTATGTAATTAACAGTCAAAACAATGAAAAAACGAAACCAACGTAAGTATGAATGAAAATTTTCTTTCCCTTGCGAAATATAAGGTAAATATAATAAATTTTAAAAACCCCTCACGCTCCTATCTACGCCGATGAAAAAAGGATTTTACTCATAGATTCCTTATTTTATTGGCAGTTTTTGCTCTCATTCTCGGGCGTAAACAGATGTTGCAGTTCACCGTATGAATTTGTGCTATTCAGTAAGCGTGTGTTGTTTACATTATTTCTTTGCTCCGTTGTAACTTCGTCGTACTTTAAACCGGTCATATCCGCGCCCTACTCATAACCTAAGAAATTTGAATTTTTATTGCGTATTATTGACAGCATTTATGGTTTATATGTTGTACGAAGTGTTAGTTTCAAATTATTTTCATCAGTGGTTTAGTAATTGTATTGCTTCTTCTATAAATGAAAAATAATATAATATTGAATATGTATAACTTTTAGCTTACTACAAAAATAAAATTAATTGATAACCACAGAAACACAAGAACGTTCTTAATTAATGATTAGCGCTAACCGGTGTTGGAAAAACGCGAATTTGTACTAACCGGTGTTTTAATCGGAGTTGGAAAAACTGGCCCTAAGGCCTGTATGAGACGATGCTAAATTTTACAGAAAATTTTCATGTCAATTTTATTTTTGAAATTCAGCAACGTGTAAAAAAAGAAGTGGTGTGGGAGAAGATGATTATAAAGGCTACCTCTGTATCCCAATGAATCAAATAATTTAAAACTAATTTCTCGAAGGGCAGCCAACTTTTCAATTACGATAACACTGAAATTACGTCACTACATCATATATTACGCATGTGCGTGTGCTAAATTTGATATGTAATAATGCATACGTGTCATACAGGAGTAATGCAATAATATTAAAATTGTACGCTAAATTAAAGCAGAAAATTTTCGTAATAATTTACATGGAAATTTTCTGTAAAATTTAGCATCGTCTCATACAGGCCTAAGAGTAGCAGAATCGAATACTGTTTATACAAAATATGTCTCACTAAGTTGGAACCGTATGGAAAACTTTCTTATTATTAATTTTAGGTAAAAAAGTTATTCTTCATAAAACAATTTTGCATGTTATAAAATCTAAACTACAATCATCAGATATTACTTTTTTTTCAGTTGTATACGAGGTATGTCAAAAAATATTAATTTTACTCACGAGTAAAGTACCTTTATATTTGGCAATATAAAAAATTGATTAGAACTAAAAATTACGTTCAAATATGCAACTACATTCATTTATATGGAAAAAATTGTTTTTTCTATTTTTGTCTACAATAACAATGCAAATTTAACTGTAGTTACATGTTATCTAGGATTCACTGACATACAAATGAAAAAGAGAAAATAGAAATTGTTTTGATTGTGAGAGAAAACTATAAAACACATAGAGAAGAAGCAATTATTTTTAATAATAGATATCCCAATAAAAACATTAATAATTCAACTGTTACGAAAATAATAAATAAATTTAAAAGTACTGGAAGTATTAACAATAATTATATTAGAAAACGCCAAAAGCTGGTTGCCGATGAGATTCCGCAGTTTGAAGTAATGCTGTCTGTTGTAGAAAATCCAAAAATGTCATTGCGCAAAAAGCAGTCGTTGATGCAACAAAATGTAAGTAAAGTGGCAAGAATTTTAAAACTAAATAAATACAGACCATTCAAACCAATAATCGTTCACACATTAAAAGATAGGGATTATAATAGGCGCTTTGATTTTTGCTCACTCATCCAAGGAAAGTTAGAAGACGACACTTTTTTTACGAGGCGTATAATTTTTTCCGATGAAGCAACATTTTCGTCAAATGGAACTGTCTCGTTACAACATTGTCGTTGGTCGTCTAAAGAAAATCCCAATTTTATAATAAAGTGCATGACCAATATTCATTTAAGACGAACGCATTTATAAGAACAGATTAATAGGACCTTTCTTTTTTCACCAACCAATGAATGCCGAACGTTATTTACAGTTTTTACAAACTTACATCAATTATTTTATGGACGAACTACCCATACAAGAACGTCAATATACTTGGTTCCAACAAGACGGTGCCCCATGCCACAGTACATTAAATATTAGGGAATATATGTTCCATAGAAAAGTTTGCCACAGATATTCTAATCTTTTTTGGCCTGCTAGATCCCCTGACTTAACCCTCCTTGATTACTTCTTATGGGGTTACTTGAAACAAAAAGTTTACCAGAAAGGGCCGTTTCAACATGTTAACCATTTGGAGAGGATAATTATAGAAACATGCTAGGAAATTTCTCCAGAAATGATAAGGAATGTATTACGTCAATTTACCAAAAGAACCATTAAAAAATGTATTGAACGAGAGGGTGGATATGTCGAGGCATTAGTGGATGAGTGAAAATTAAATTTCTATTTATTTCTAATATTAATATTAGGTATATTAGTTACACAACTTTGTATTTGTTTCTATCGGGATATCAACAATTAAATTGGTCAATGGTCATAATTTTTTGAATGTCAAAATCTGCCAAGTTATTGTGTTGAAGTTTTCTAATCCTGCACGGTTTTTGAATCATGGTTCTCACCACAGAGCACAAAATTTACATGATTGAAGCCTATTTTCGAACGGGTGTGCTAGTTAATGGAACTTGGGAATACAGTCAACGTTTGTGTTTGGACAATTTTCGAGAGCACTTCCCAGCCGTAGCAGTATTACCAGACAATTTTTATGCATGCCTTACAAATTCTGTTGAAGTGTTTCGCGAAACTGGTTTTGTGACGCATACAAAACGGGCTGGTAGACCAAGAGTTCGTACAGAAGAAGTTATTAATGACGTTCATCAACGTATGGAAGAAGAGCCTACAAAACCTTTAGAACGTCTCTCTCAAGAAATTCGGCTTTCTTATGGAACATGCCAAACGATTGTAAAGAAGGACCTGAACATGCATCCATATAAGATGCAATCATATCAAGCTCTTCTGCCTGCAGACCACCCCAGACGCCTTGCGTACTGCCATTGGTTCGTTAATAATTTAATGAATGACGATCTGCTGAACTTAACTTTTTTTTCTGACGAAGCTTGGTTCCACCTTTCGGGATACATCAATTCTCAGAATATGCGAATGTGGAGCACTGATAACCCGCATATTTTTATTGAAACGCCACTACATGCTCAGAAAATTGGTGTTTGGATGGCAGTTTCTCGCAGAAGAATAATTGGGCCAATTTTTTTCAATTTCACCGTCAACGCAGAAAGGTACAGAAATATTTTTTTGACTGAATTTGTGCAACAGTTAGACGATGATGAACTTCAATACGGTTATTTCCAGCAAGACGGTGCAACAGCATATACTACACGAGAAAATCTTGGTTTTCTTCGCGAGTTTTTTGATGACCGGCTGATAAGATTGCATACGGAAGTTGAGTTTCCTCCGAGATCACCTTGTTTGAGAATTATGGACTATTTTATGTTTCCTTATTTAAAAAATAAGATGTTCGCAAATCCGATACATAATTTACAAGAACTGCAACAAAGAATTGTTCAGCAATGTGCAATCATAACGCCAGAAATGCTGCAAAACGCTTTTCACAGCATGGGGGTGCGCGTAAACTTATGCATTGCTCAAAACGGGGGACATTTCCAACAATTATTGTAATTTAGTTTTTCTGGTTAATAAAAACGTTATTTATTTTATAACTTGTAGTGCATTATTATTTTACAGCTGAACTAAGTAGGTAACACATTTGTAGGTTATTCATAATGTCAGTGTAGCTTGACAATGATTGAATTATTTCAAAAGGATGATTTAAACTAAGACAAGCGTTTTACATTCCATGACCAACATTGACCAATTTAATTTTTGATATCATAGTATTTTCTTATTTGCAAAATAAATGCACATGCATTCATTATGTGTTTAAATTGCGAAATTGTTTTATAGTTTTATCCCACAATCAAAACAATTTCTCTTTTCTCTTCACAAATTAATAACGCTACCATGTTATGTGTCATATAAATTCTAACGCGTTTTGACATTCACTGCCAAACATTTCCAGTAAACAACAAATCATCTGTATGTCAGTGCATCCTAGATAACATGTAACTACAGTTAAATTTGCATTGTTATTGTAGACAAAAATACAGAAAATGAATTTTTCCATATAAACGGATGTAATTGCATATTTGAACGTAATTTTTAGTTCTAATCAACTTTTTTAATAAAATTATTCGATATTGCCAAATATAAAGGTTTTTTACTCTTGAGTAAAATTAATATTTTTTGACATACCGTTTACAACTAAAAAAAATTAATATCTGATGATTGTTTTTTAGATTTTAGACATGCAGAATTTTTTATGAGGAATAGCTTTTTTTCTAAAATTAATAATAAAAAAGTTTTCCATATGGTTCCAACGTAGTGAGACATATTGTATATTATATTATACGATGTCATTCCATATCGTTGCGCCCGCAATGTTCATGAAATGTTTTAAATGCGCCCTTGTTTCCAAAAAGGTTGGCTACCCTTGATGCAGTCTATAGCACAGTCTATAGGTACTTACTAGCCAAAGTTGCCTAGGTCAACATCACTGAGCTTACAGCAATATTTCCTTTTGTATATACATATATATGTACATCCAGTTATTATAATAGTGTGGGAGTGGAAACATTTTCTTTATCAAAGCACCGATAACAATATATATGCATAGTTTTTAATTGCAACCTCGCAGTGTATCGTTAGTGTATCTTCGAAATTATACTAAACCATTTCAACAATACGACAAGCAATGGGGGATTGGGAGATATCCATGGGCGTTTTATATTCTCTGGCAGTCATTGTTGGAGTCTTGGCAAACATTTGCGTTTGCGTCGTCATACTTAAAAATGCACCCATGCATACAGCAACAAATTGTTATCTCTTCAGCTTGGCATTGTCAGATTTATTAATGGTAGTCGGCGATTTAATTCCATGGACGCTAAATTGGTTTGATGTGTACTACGGACGCGGTTTCTGTATCACCCACTTAATGTGCTCGACATTTGCCACCTACGTTACGCTTTTGACTGTAGCAGCAGTGAGCGTAACCCGATATATTCTCATTTGTCATCCGTTCGTACAATATGGTATTCATGACATTTGGAAGACCATCGAGGTCATAATCATCATATGGATACTGGGTAGCGTTATAGCATTGCCTCAAGGATATAAATACCTGGATTTATGCAATAGAAGAGGACAACCTAAAGTACTAGTTTCTGACTATTACAAGGTCATGACAACATTAATATATCTCATTGTATTTCTTATTATTGTCGCCGTTATGGGTGTCCTTTATTACCTTATATATAGGGAGCTAAAGCGATCGTCCAATCTTGCCCAACCAAGAGAAATAGTACAAGAGGAGAACAAAAAATTTACCACAATACTCGGTATGTACAATTTCTGTTACTTATTTACCGCACAAACGTATCTAATATCGAGTTTAGGTGCAATATGCAATTTTTTAAGTTAATTTAATTGTGGAGAATAACACACTTGGCTATATTTCACAAAGTTTCATTAGAATTTTCTAACATATTGCTGTGACTCTTGCAAATTAATAATGTAATGAAATTATTAAAACTCTTTATTCTTAAAATTATGAAGGTTCACGCATATATCCCAAGGAATTAGCCTTATTCTAATCCGAGATCTTACTACCTCTGCAAAGATGTGGGTTAGGCAATGTCGCACTTCACTAGCCCAGTTAATGATATCTCTAATTATCTTTTATCTCAGGGCCAGAATTATTCTTTCTCCAAAGGATTGTACTCTTATGTTTTCAACAGGTCAGATACATTAAATAAAAATGCAGAAATATCTTACAATATAATTTATTAAACATACTATGAGAAATACTGATAATAAAATTAAAAAAATTATATTCACAAACCATACATGATATTAGCATGTAATAGTGTATATAAACTAAAGTATAAATCAAAATTACATATAACACACGAATACGTGCTTAGTTTAATATTTTCGTGCAATAAACAAAACAAAAGAAAATCTCTCATCATTAATCTATAATATGAACGACTTATATTGGTTATGATTATGAAACAAAATATTATTCTTATTTTTGTGCACACACTAGAAAATAGACTTTGCTCTTGTTTTAATCCTGTCCAAATGCCTTTTCTCGCTTCTAGACGACATTTCCAAAGCAAATTCACGTTAAAGAGTCCCATCCTATGAGTTTATCTTTTAACTCACTGAATGCGCCCTTAACTGAAGTAATAACGTGTCCTATGTCTAATGTTTACAAGAAGTAATGAAAATCATTCACAATTAAAAAAAAAGACAATTACAATTGTTTAGATATGCATTAAAATGCTAACTTTGTGCTGATATTAATTTAACTTAAATGCTTTTCTCGCTTCTGAATGATATTCTCATCACAAATTCATGTCAGAGAATTAATCAGGGCTCCATTCTACAAGTGCATTAATTGCATAAGTTGTTTAATACATCCCTAATTCATAGTCGTAACATGTCAGACTTCAATGCACAAAAACAGAAAAAAAATCATACAATGTAAACAATAAAATATAAATTTACAAACCTTATTAACTTGAGTGTGTGAAGTTAGCCCCCCTTTTTTCGAATATCGGAAATCTGACGGTTGTTCCAGGTTGTTCTAGGTTTGTTCTAAATTGTTCCAAAGTATTTCAAAAAAAAAGTCAAAATTGGCCGAGATAATTGAAAAAAACGACTTTTTCACCCAGCCCCCCTTTTTTCGAAAATTGAAATTCTGAAGGTTGTTCCAGGTTGTTCTAGTTGTTCTAAACATTGTTCCAAAGAATCTCGAAAAAAAAATCAAAATTGGCCGAGATAATCGGAAAAAACGAGTTTTTGCCAGTCCCCCTTTTCTTGAAAATTGTAATTCTGATGATTGTTCTAGGTTGCTCTAGGTTTGTTCTAAATTGTTCCAAAGTATTTCATAGAAAAAATCAAAATCAGACGAGAAAATGGGAAAAAACCAAAGCCAAAAGTATGAAGTCGGACCCAGTTTTTGCAAAAATTAAAATTTTGACGGTTGTTCTAGGTTGTTCTAGGTTTGTTCTAAACATTGTTCGAATACGTCAAAACCGTATCTCTTATATATCAAAAGATATGGCAAAAAAACCAAATCCAAAAGTGTGAAGTTAGCCCCCCTTTTATCGAAAATATAACTTCTGACGGTTGTTCCAGGTTGCTCTAAGTGTGTTCTGAATTGTTCCAAAGTATTTCAAAAAATAAATCATAATTGGCCGAAAAAACGGCAAAAAACTTTTTTTTTCTGGCGGCCCATTTTTCGAAAATCGAAATTCTGACGGTTGTTCTGGGTTGTTCTAAGTTTGTTTTAAATTGTTCCAAAGGATTTCAAAGAAAAAATCATAATTGGCCGAGATAATAGAAAAAAACGATTTTCCCACGGACCCCCTTTTTGCGAAAATTCAAATTCTGAGGGTTGTTCCAGGTTGTTCTAGATTTGTTCTAAACATTATTCTTATACATCAGAACCGTATCTCTTATATTTCAAAATATATTGCAAAAAAACGTTTTTAAAAAAGTGTGAAGTTAGCCCCCCTTTTTTCGAAAATCTAACTTCTGACGGTTGTTCCAGGTTGCTCTAGGTGTGTTCTCAATTGTTCCAAAGTATTTCAAAAAATAAATCATAATTGGCCGAAAAAACGGCAAAAAACTTTTTTTTTCTGGCGGCCCATTTTTCGAAAATCGAAATTCTGACGGTTGTTCTGGGTTGTTCTAAGTTTGTTTTAAATTGTTCCAAAGGATTTCAAAGAAAAAATCATAATTGGCCGAGATAATAGAAAAAAACGATTTTCCCACGGACCCCCTTTTTGCGAAAATTCAAATTCTGAGGGTTGTTCCAGGTTGTTCTAGATTTGTTCTAAACATTATTCTTATACATCAGAACCGTATCTCTTATATTTCAAAAGATATTGCAAAAAAACGTTTTTAAAAAAGTGTGAAGTTAGCCCCCCTTTTTTCGAAAATCTAACTTCTGACGGTTGTTCCAGGTTGCTCTAGGTGTGTTCTCAATTGTTCCAAAGTATTTCAAAAAATAAATCATAATTGGCCGAAAAAACGGCAAAAAACTTTTTTTTTCTGGCGGCCCATTTTTCGAAAATCGAAATTCTGACGGTTGTTCTGGGTTGTTCTAAGTTTGTTTTAAATTGTTCCAAAGGATTTCAAAGAAAAAATCATAATTGGCCGAGATAATAGAAAAAAACGATTTTCCCACGGACCCCCTTTTTGCGAAAATTCAAATTCTGAGGGTTGTTCCAGGTTGTTCTAGATTTGTTCTAAACATTATTCTTATACATCAGAACCGTATCTCTTATATTTCAAATGATATTGCAAAAAAAACGTTTTTAAAAATGTGTGACGTTAGCCCCCCTTTTTTCGAAAATCTAACTTCTGACGGTTGTTCCATGTTGCTCTAGGTGTGTTCTCAATTGTTTCAAAGTATTTCAAAAAATAAATCATAATTGGCCGAAAAAACGGCAAAAAACTTTTTTTTTCTGGCGGCCCTTTTTTCGAAAATCGAAATTCTGACGGTTGTTCTAGGTTGTTCTAAGTTCGTTTTAAATTGTTCCAAAGGATTTCAAAGAAAAAATCATAATTGGCCGAGATAATAAAGAAAAACGATTTTCCCACGGACCCCCTCTTTGCGAAAATTGAAATTCTGAGGGTTGTTCCAGGTTGTTCTAGATTTGTTCTAAACATTATTCTTATACATCAGAACCGTATCTCTTATATTTCAAAAGATATTGCAAAAAACTTTTTTCAAAAAGTGTGAAGTTACCCCCCCTTTTTTCGAAAATCTAACTTCTGACGGTTGTTCCAGGTTGCTCTAAGTGTGTTCTCAATTGTTCCAAAGTATTTCAAAAAATAAATCATAATTGGCCGAAAAAACGGCAAAAAACTTTTTTTTCCTGGCGGCCCATTTTTCGAAAATCGAAATTCTGACGGTTGTTCTGGGTTGTTCTAAGTTTGTTTTAAATTGTTCCAAACGATTTCAAAGAAAACATCATAATTGGCCGAGATAATAGAAAAAAACGATTTTCCCACGGACCCCCTTTTTGCGAAAATTCAAATTCTGAGGGTTGTTCCAGGTTGTTCTAGATTTGTTCTAAACATTATTCTTATACATCAGAACCGTATCTCTTATATTTCAAAAGATATTGCAAAAAAACGTTTTTAAAAAAGTGTGAAGTTAGCCCCCCTTTTTTCGAAAATCTAACTTCTGACGGTTGTTCCAGGTTGCTCTAGGTGTGTTCTCAATTGTTCCAAAGTATTTCAAAAAATAAATCATAATTGGCCGAAAAAACGGCAAAAAACTTTTTTTTTCTGGCGCCCCTTTTTTCGAAATTCGAAATTTTGACGGTTGTTCTAGGTTGTTCTAAATTGTTCCAAAGGATTACAAAGAAAAAATCGAAATTGCCCAAGATAATAGGTAAATCGATTTTACCTATTATCTATATTTTAAAATGAATAATAATACTCATTTGTGATTCAGAATAAAGCAGAAGCAGTAAATATACATATATTTTCCCAAGTAATATAATTCATTTGTTTGAAAACAATATTGTTACTAAATGCTGATGCTCCTAACATAAAATAATATTAGAACAGTGACATTAGTTACATTATTAATGTAGATTAAAAACTACCTCATAAACATATTGAGAATGATTATACCTTGCTCATAAAAAGATTAGTGTTTTTCTCATGAGCTGCTAGGTTGATGTTTCTTTGTTTATTTTTATTAGAGTTCATGCTTTAGTTTATCCCTAAAATCTAAAATATATATTTTTTCTGTAAAATTTATTTATTGATATTATTATATTATTTGATAACATTGACATAAATAATATATTTTTATATCAATTTGGTATTGTAAAACAGTAGCCTTTCCCAAATCGGCTACTCTTTGACGGATATACTATCTTATATTATCTAAATAGGTACCTATATAATATTTTTTCCAAATAAAGTAATAGTAGCCTTTCAATCGTTTTAGTGAGAAAATTAGACAGCATATTTCAACATGTTTACGAAGAGGGGCTACAAAAAATAAGCATACTTGATAGGAATGTCTACACGTGCTTGCATTCCCGGAGCAAAAACCATGAAAAAAAAGTGGCTCGGCTAGACCACGGGTAGACAAAATAATAGACGAAACAACATTGTAGTGGTTTACTATAATTAAAATTTTGAAACTTTAAAATCAGTGTTTTATTTTTATTATTATTAGACAAAATAAAATAACAAAGGGAGCCTGATAGACTTCCCTATTTTGTTTGATTTTAGTTGGGTACCTATATCCAACGCTTTTTTTCTTTTTGAAATACTTTGAAACTGTAAGAATTTCGATTTTTAAGAAATGGGGACTGGGGAAAAATATCGTTTTTTCATAACCGGTTTTGATTTTTTCTTCGAAATAGTTCATCAGCATTTGGTAACAATATCGTTTTGTAATAAATGAACATTATATTTCTTGCGAAAATATATATTTATTGCTATATTAGATGTTTATTTCTTTAAATAGAACTGCATCATACAAAAACTTCCTTCAACACAGTAATGTTCGGAAAGTGCATTCCGCCATTGTAAAATCGTTTTTTCCTATTACCTCCACCAATTATGATTTATTTTTTGAAATACTTTGGAACAATTGAGAACACACTTAGAGCAACCTGGAAAAACCGTCAGAAGTTAGATTTTCGAAAAAAGGGGGGTAACTTCACACCTTTTGAAAAAAGTTTTTTGCAATATCTTTTGAAATATAAGAGATACGGTTCTGATGTATAAGAATAATGTTTAGAACAAATCTAGAACAACCTGGAACAACCCTCAGAATTTCAATTTTCGCAGAGAGGGGGTCCGTGGGAAAATCATTTTTTTCTATTATCTCGGCCAATTATGATTTTTTCTTTGAAATCCTTTGGAACAATTTTAAACGAACTTAGAACAACCTAGAACAACCGTCAGAATTTCGATTTTCGAAAAAAGGGCCGCCAGAAAAAAAAAGGTTTTTGCCGTCTTTTCGGCCAATTATGATTAATTTTTTGAAATACTTTGGAACAATTGAGAACACACCTAGAGCAACCTGGAACAACCGTCAGAAGTTAGATTTTCGAAAAAAGGGGGGGCTAACTTCACACATTTTTAAAAACGTTTTTTTGCAATATCTTTTGAAATATAAGAGATACGGTTCTGATGTATAAGATTAATGTTTAGAACAAATCTAGAACAACCTGGAATAACCCTTAGAATTTGAATTTTCGCAAAAAGGGGGTCGTGGGGAAATCGTTTTTTTCTATTATCTCGGCCAATTATGATTTTTTCTTTGAAATCCTTTGGAACAATTTAAAACAAACTTAGAACAACCCAGAACAACCGTCAGAATTTCGATTTTCGAAAAATGGGCCGCCAGAAAAAAAAAGTTTTTTGCCGTTTTTTCGGCCAATTATGATTTATTTTTTGAAATACTTTGGAACAATTGAGAACACACCTAGAGCAACCTGGAACAACCGTCAGAAGTTAGATTTTCGAAAAAAGGGGGGCTAACTTCACACTTTTTTAAAAACGTTTTTTTGCAATATCTTTTGAAATATAAGAGATACGGTTCTGATGTATAAGAATAATGTTTAGAACAAATCTAGAACAACCTGGAACAACCCTCAGAATTTGAATTTTCGCAAAAAGGGGGTCCGTGGGAAAATCGTTTTTTTCTATTATCTCGGCCAATTATGATGTTTTCTTTGAAATCGTTTGGAACAATTTAAAACAAACTTAGAACAACCCAGAACAACCGTCAGAATTTCGATTTTCGAAAAATGGGCCGCCAGGAAAAAAAAGTTTTTTGCCGTTTTTTCGGCCAATTATGATTTATTTTTTGAAATACTTTGGAACAATTGAGAACACACCTAGAGCAACCTGGAACAACCGTCAGAAGTTAGATTTTCGAAAAAAGGGGGGCTAACTTCACACTTTTTTAAAAACGTTTTTTTGCAATATCTTTTGAAATATAAGAGATACGGTTCTGATGTATAAGAATAATGTTTAGAACAAATCTAGAACAACCTGGAACAACCCTCAGAATTTGAATTTTCGCAAAAAGGGGGTCCGTGGGAAAATCGTTTTTTCTATTATCTCGGCCAATTATGATTTTTTCTTTGAAATCCTTTGGAACAATTTAAAACAAACTTAGAACAACCCAGAACAACCGTCAGAATTTCGATTTTCGAAAAATGGGCCGCCAGAAAAAAAAAGTTTTTTGCCGTTTTTTCGGCCAATTATGATTTATTTTTTGAAATACTTTGGAACAATTCAGAACACACTTAGAGCAACCTGGAACAACCGTCAGAAGTTATATTTTCGATAAAAGGGGGGCTAACTTCACACTTTTGGATTTGGTTTTTTTGCCATATCTTTTGATATATAAGAGATACGGTTTTGACGTATTCGAACAATGTTTAGAACAAACCTAGAACAACCTAGAACAACCGTCAAAATTTTAATTTTTGCAAAAACTGGGTCCGACTTCATACTTTTGGCTTTGGTTTTTTCCCATTTTCTCGTCTGATTTTGATTTTTTCTATGAAATACTTTGGAACAATTTAGAACAAACCTAGAGCAACCTAGAACAATCATCAGAATTACAATTTTCAAGAAAAGGGGGGCTGGCAAAAACTCGTTTTTTCCGATTATCTCGGCCAATTTTGATTTTTTTTTCGAGATTCTTTGGAACAATGTTTAGAACAACTAGAACAAGCTGGAACAACCTTCAGAATTTCAATTTTCGAAAAAAGGGGGGCTGGGTGAAAAAGTCGTTTTTTTCAATTATCTCGGCCAATTTTGACTTTTTTTTTGAAATACTTTGGAACAATTTAGAACAAACCTAGAACAACCTGGAACAACCGTCAGATTTCCGATATTCGAAAAAAGGGGGGCTAACTTCACACACTCTATTAACTTTCAGTATGTCACCACACAAAAACAATAAAACACTTTATATACACAAAGAAAACTCTACACAAACTCTTCCATATTCATCTTTAATTACTTTAATTTATACCAATTCTTCAATAAATAACGAATGAGATATAATAAATATTATTTAAAAAAGAAAAACATAAAGTGTCACTTCAATTCAAAGAAAATAAGACTTTTTACAAAACACCCTTATTAAAAAAAATATTATTTCCAGAATCTTTTATCTTGACATGTGGCGTATAGCCATCATGTTTTTAAATAAAATATTCCGGTTCTTAACAATATCCTAATATATCCTAACTATAATTCAAATATATTTATTTAATTCGAATTATTCTAAGTTCGAATAAACATTTTTAATAGAAATTATTACAACTCCATAAAATTATTTCTTGAAATTTTTTACGTGTTCGCAAATATTATTAGAAATAAAAATTATTTCTTAAAGATATTACAAGTTCAAATTTAAAATTATTAATACAGACACCGAATGTTTATTTAATATTGATGTGATTTTGTCAATTTAGTATGCGAGATTCAAAGAAAAACCAATATATAAGTACGAGAAAACGGCTTGATTCAAGACGATTAATAAAACCAATTCACTTATTATACAGGGATTATTCCAATAGCAATTTTATAAATAAAAATTATAATGACATTGTTACATTGCTTTACTTACACTAATACAAATTTACTAAATCCTAACCTATAATTTTACAGTAAATATTTATATACAATGTGTATTATTTAAATTTAAACTAAAACTAGTATAAAAAATTAAAACCAAAATTAAATTAATTAAATTTAATTGTTGTCTTCAGAATACTTATATACAACTTATATACCTAGGTCTGATATCGGGTGGTGTCTAATGGATATTTATAATTGTATCTATGAAGGGAGTATTGAAGAAATCTAACCGCGTGTTAGTAACTAACAAATTTTGTTTCTGAGCTTTCTTAATTTCTAGTATTTCTAGCAAATCTAGTCTTTTACTTTTTGTTACATTATGCATTAAGGGGGGTTATGCTCCGTTTTTAAAAATACTCGATGACAAGAACAATAAAGTTCTGAAAGAGATAGAGAATTAGGGCTGTCATTTACCCCAGTGCATCTGACGTGCCATGCAAATTATAGTTGACGTGTTGCCAGAAAATATCGTTCGGGATAGAGATGCTATTGTTATCTGTGTCCAATGTTTACATTACTTTGCTCGGACACTTAAACTACACTGATATTCGGAAAGGAAAGTGTGTATTCAATCTCATAAAGCATATAATATACATTTGAATGAATAGGTAATTCATTCGGATCGAGGTCGCCACACACGTTTCTTTATAGATATAAAAAAAATTACCAATATCTAAAGATATTTGAATTTTACCACAAGCCCAGGATTTGCATCTATGTATTTCTTATATAAGTTAACCCGTAACCGATGAGGTGCGATTTTTGTCACGTCGAGTGTGAGGTGGAATCCCTCAGATTCCCGATTAAATTTATTTTTTTGATTTTAATACGAATTAGTATCTGTTTAAATTAAATATTATGGCATAGTCTGGAATCTACTTAAACTATTTATGTTTAGTCAGCTATTAATTTTATTACAAACATCTACATTTGGTGAAAAACCCAGGAGCTTACATTAGGGATGCGCGATATATCGTTTTTAAAAAAATATCGATATTTTCTTTTCGATAATCGAGATTAAAATCGATATTTTTTTATTCAATAATATCGACTGATATCGATTTTTTATTCGATAATATCGTTTAATCAAAAATGCCATTTTTCCAAATTTCATGCATTTATTTCACATTAATAGACAAAAGAACCTGTTCACATTATACATAATGTATTATCTTCTTAAGAAAAAAATGAGGTGTGGCCACCACACGACTTTCTTATACGTATGAGCGTTTCAAACTATACAATTTTAAGAATTTTTTTATACAAAAATTATTCAAAATCCTATTCTAAGTACTTTCATTTTCTTAATAAATCGCTATAGAATGCATACTTTGCAAGATATTCGAAAAAGAGTGCTACTCGCTAAGAGTATAAGTGCTACTTCCGGTCCGAATTTTGAAATTTCATATATACAAAAACTATCCAGCTCTAAATACTTTTGTACTCTTGACAAATATATATAGAATGCATAACTTATGAAATATTTGCAAAAAATCGCTATTCGGTAAGAGTAAAAGTGGTACTCCCGATCCGAATTTTGAATTTTTTTTTATACAAAAGATATTTAAAATTATAATTTAAATACTTTTATACTCGTAATGTACCTGCCTAGAAAGCAGGACTTGCGAGATATTCGCAAAAAACTCATTTTCGATAAGAGTAAAAGACCTACTTCCGGTTGGAATTTCGAAAAACCTTTTTAAGACAATTTGTCTCAAATATAATTTTGAGTACATTTGAATTCTTTATAAATTTGTTTAAACTTTGTAATTCACGAAATATTTGCAAAATTCGATTTTTTCACTGAAGTAAACTACTACATCCAGTCTACCGATTTTACTGAAAAACTAATCAGTTCTCAAGAAGGAGATTATACACGTAAATACAAAATTTGGAATAGATATCTACAGCGGTTTGACCGCTATCGTGGTCACAGACAGACACACAAACATTTTTTAAAAACCACTTTTTTGGTATCAGGGGACTTCAAAACGTGGACATCTGCAAAAATCTCGAGGTCGAAAATTTTCGTCATCACAATACTTCCTTATACTACGTATAAGAAAGTAAAAAGTTAATAATTTGGAAAATGCTTATTGGGATGTTTACTATTTCATGTTTCATTTCATAGATTTTACATTTCGTATAGTTCGCCTTTATGGGGCGTTATCTTCGCATTAAACGTTTTTCAAATTTCCCACAGTATTATTTAGTAACTACGACATTTACATGTTAACTTCCCTATTTATAATATATGAGTGGTCATTTTCAGTTTTAATGTTGATATTGATAATATTGTGGGAAATTTGAAAAATGTTTACTGGGTTAATATTTGTGTTTCTGTATTTGTTTTATACCACTTATATTTTCATTGGAATTTTTTAAATTTTGGAATAAATATATACAGGTGTCATTAGTAGCCGCGTCTTCGATTGGTCTTTTGTGTTTTAAATAAAAGAAAAAACAATAAGTGGAAGATCCATGGTTGCTTGTGGCGCATATTGTAAAAATACTTTAAGCTCTGACACACTTCCGGTTTCACCGGAAATGCACGGAACTTAAGTTTTTTAAATGACTCACCCTATATATTTTTGGAGATTCTTGTACTGCTTTAAATTGTCTGTTCAACTGTTTTTTCTGCTACATTTCCCGTTTTTGTTTGAATACATTTTTAAATGTTATTATAAAGATCAGAACTTTCCAGAATTTATCTTTAATTAAAGTGTCACACATACATGTATCGGCCAGACATATTAAAAAATAATGACGGTATCATCTATGGTCAGAGAAACTATGTTTTCCATAATTATACAAGAAAAAAATACATAATAAATAACAATCATATTTATTCATTAACATAGGAAATTGGCATTTTACAAATTAATGAATAGAACAGAATAAAGTTGCAGAATTAATGACATAAAGAACTGTATATAGCAGAATATCAGAATAATATAATAAACTTGAAAAAGCTAAAAAATAGGAAATATAAGAGGATAACAAACAATACATAACGCCATAAGAAAGCCAAGACGTGATTATTTATAGTCAGAGTAAAACTAAAATTTAAAATCACTTAAATTTTGTCCGTATAAAGTAGTTCCTTATATCTGATATATATATATATTCTGTTATTTTTTCTACTGACGTAAATCACGAATAGGCATTTTCTTTGGATACTGGGGCTCAACCAATTCAGGTAGAAAACATCTGTAAAAGAAAGTCACCAACTGCTCCTTCATATTCGCATCCCAGAAATTATCGTCCCTCATGATTTTTTGTACACTAATTCCGAAAGGTGTCCATATAACAAACAAGCAGTACTTTCTATTTGTTACATGTAGCTGGCCTTGCACTTGGAAATAATAATTGTCTTTACTTTTTAATGTTATTCGACCATCTACTATCTCCGCAAATTTAATTTTCTTCTCTAGAACGGCTTCCGTTGGTGAATACGATGCAGCTGCTGACGGGCATTTTATTTCAACAATGCCATCGTCATCTATTAAACCATCCGGCGAAGCAGCTAAAAAATTCAATTTGCCGTCAATAAAAAGACCAGATTCGTGTACACGAATTCCATAGCTTTTTTTCCAATTCTTTTAGAGCAACAAATTCATGTTCCTGTCCCCAACGTGTTGCTGCAGTCCCGAAAAATTTATTGTACAAAAGACGTTTTATCAAATTTGCGCAATGCGTCGTCTTTCGCATTTTGCATATTGCTCCAAAATTGGACGCAGTCAGTCTTACAGAGCGCTGCTGCCTCCATAATAAGTTAGTGCTTTGCCCTATAGTAGCATGTTGTAACTCGTCACGTTCAGAATCCGATTTTTCAATTGAAGTCAAAATTTCTTTTTCTTTTATATCGTACTGCTCTTTTGTTAATGTGACACCATTTCTATTTCTGTGTCACCATAATCGCTGTCAGCAGGTACTATCGGTTCCCTTTTTTTCTTGTTTTTACATGCAAATAACTTTTTACTGCATTTTTTTCCAAGCTCTTACTCTTTTCCAGCTAGTCATACACTTTTTTGTGTGTTTTCCTGGACTTCTGTATACAGCTTTCTTATGAATAACGCGCGGTAAATCACCCGGTTCCAAGTTGAATGCAATTGAAGCGGCTTCGCATCGAGTTTGATATGATCGTCGTCCGCTGAACTTTACTCTTTTCCCGCCAACAAATTTTTCTGAAATCCGGCTAATGTTTATGAATTTTTACTTTCTTATACGTAGTATAAGGAAGTATTGTGATGATGAAAATTTTCGACCTCGAGATTTTTGCAGATGTCCACGTTTTGAAGTCCCCTGATACCGAAAAAGTGGTTTTTAAAAAAATGTCTGTGTGTCTGTCTGTGTGTGTGTCTGTGTGTGTGTGTCTCTCTCTGTGTGTGTGACCACGATAGCGGTCAAACCGCTGGACATATCAATTCCAAACTTTGTATTTACGAATATAATCTCCCTCTTGAGAACTGATTAGATTTTGACCACAATCGGCAGACCGGAAGTAGTAGTTTACTTCAGTGAAAAAATCGAAATTTGCAAATATTTTGTCAATTACTAAGTTTAGACTAATTTATAAAGAATTCATAAGTATTTAGAACTTAATTTCCAATATCTTTTATATAAAAAAAATTTCAAAATTCGGACCGGAAGTATCACTTTTACTCTTACCGAATAACGATTTTTTGCAAATATGTCGTAAATGATGCATTCTATATACATTTATGAAGAGTACAAAAGTATTTAGAGTTGGATTTGGAATATTTTTTGTATAAAAGAAATTTCAAAATTCGGACCGGAAGTAACGCAAGTAACGCGCGGTAAATCACCCGGTTCCATGTTGAATGCAATTGAAGCGGCTTCGCATCGAGTTTGATATGATCGTCGTCCGCTGAAATTTACTCTTTTCCCGCCAACAAATTTTTCTGAAATCCGGCTAATGTTTATGAATTTTTTAGTACTACAACGGCATGATGTTAATAAAAGCAAGAAAATAAGTGGTAATTTAGACAAGGCATTTACCGATTTTCTAGAACGGACAATAGAAAAGTTTCTGAGAAAGAGATTACATTAGGAGTCTTCCCAGATTTAATTTTAAATATTCATTATTTTACGATTATGAAGTAATAAAATGACTGTAAGCACTTATACAGAGAAATATACATGTTCTAATTAATTGTACCTTTGTAAAATAAAGCAAATTGAGATTAAAACTAAACATATGTACGTTTTACATAGAACATAGACTATTACTTTATAAAAACGAATAAAACAAAAATAATAATGATAAACGTCCTTAACAACTATAAGAAATGGCGAACAAATTACATGAATTAAAATTATTTTTAATTCATTAACAATATTATGAGCAATACAACATGAGCGACATGCGTACATAAATCACATTGTATAAAACAATTTATCGTAATTTCGCGTTACACGCCGTTGCAAGCCGGCGACTGAATAAATTGAAGAAAATGGAGTTTTGCCAACAGGAAAATTATTTTTGCAGTGTAGATTCACCAAAATCGTTCTCCCGACCAACTGGCGGCTTGCTCTGCGATCGTCTTACGAATATTGCTTTAAGCGCCTGGAATATAGGCAATGTGTATCAAGAAACATACGTTCTTATCAACGTGATTAAGACAAAACGGTTAGCTTTAATGATGTACTAAAAAGTGTATATTAAAGGTAAAAGACGCATGAAGGTACCCACAGGCAGTTTTTGCCATTAAAGACAAACATTAAACCTTAAAGTATACGATAAATATAAGCATTTTTAAAATGTTATTATTCACTAGCATTTTTTTATATACAAATTTTTTCTTTCTTTAGGTACTTCAATTTAAGCTTAATTAACAAATTACTCCTTGTTTCAATCGATTCTATACAATGGTTACTACACAATATCGTCGATACGAAACGATTGCAAATTGGCCTCAGCATTACCCCCTTAAGTTGCAGGTATTTATATCAGGCAAATGGTTTTGTTGTACACAGTGTCCTGAGAACCCTGTGTTTTTCACGCTATATTTTACGTCTCTGACGTGTTCGGCTGTACGTTTTTTAATACTTCTACCACTTTGCCCTATACATATATATAGCTTCACAATTTTGGCATTTGATGGAGTATACTCCTGATTTCTCTAGTTTATCTGTTTTGTCTTTGATGTTATTTAACATTGTACCTAATTTTGTCTTATTGATCCATACTATTTTTTTATCTAGCTTTCTTAATATTTTATTTATTTTGTTTGTGATCACATGCCAAGTATTTTTATTTAATTCTTTCATTTCCGGATATAAATATTTTTTATGTTCTTTCGTTCTTTATATCCGTTATTTTCTGCAATCTTTTTAATAGTGTTTATTTTTTCATTAAAGGACTCAGTATTTAATGGTATGTGTAATGCTATGTACGCACATAACTATGGAACGTTGACATTTTTATTTGGAAGGATTGTTTTGCATTCGCGTGTAGTATATATATATATATATATATTATCTGAAAATGTTGGTTTTCTATAAATTTTATATGTTATATTGTTAGCGTTTTTGTATATGGTAATATCTAATAAATGTAATTTGTTATTTTCTTCTCTTTCCATTGTTAATTGTATCCTAAAGTTTAGTGAATTAAGTAGTTTTAAGAATGCTGTTAATTGTCTATCTGTACCTGTCCAAATACATAATATGTCATCAACGCCCAATAATATTTGTTTAGTTAAGGTATTATTAATCCTGAATAAGCTTTCTTCAAAGTGATTCATGTAAATGGACACGGGCCATCTCGGCACTTTTAATCCCCGGATTAATTTTTGAACCCAGGCGACTAGCCAACTCGTCACCGGAGGTAGAATCACGAGCGGTCATCTCGTCACCCGAGACTAGCCATCTCGCCACTTTTAATCCGCTTAATTTTTGGACCCAGGCGATTAGCTACCACATATACCTGCATAACCATAACAGATTTGACAAAGTAGTGTAGAAAAATAAAAAGGCATAGTAGAATAAAAGTTTTCTTCAACACATCACATGTTTATAAACTACATTTAGATCTGAAATTTATTTACAACTTACATATACCTTCATAACCATAACAGATTTGACAAAGTAGTGTGTGAATACCACCCACAAGAATATTATTTGTTATATTACAGTGACTTTATTTACACCACTTAATTCAGGAACTTGAGATTATAAGAGTTCCTTAAAGTCAAAAATATAATTTCTTTATGATAAAACTATTCAAGTTTGACACACATATATTTCTGATGGATTAATAAAATAGTTTCTTTGTTTGTTAGTATATTAAAAATATGTTTACGTTGTATAAAAGAGATGTTCCCTGGAATCCTACAATAGTGTTCAAGAAAAGAAATAGCCTACTTATTGACAAATAAATTGTTCTCCCGGTGTAACATTTGATTTTAATAGATCTCGCCCTTAAAAATAAAAATGCACAAACATGAAAAAAAAACAGTGCTTACCATCGGTATGACATTTTACTCCACAATCCGATGTAGCACAACTCCACAGAATTCTTGCGTTTTTTAAAACCTTCCTCTGTTTAAATTTGAAATCGTTTAACACCAGCATTTTTTGACTTCGTTGGCTGTATATAAAAATCGACAACTAGAGCTTCCATTATACACGAGACACCAATGTAACAAGTTGTAGCAGACAAATGCAATCGTTTTACAAGAGAGTCAATTTATAGCAAATTTCAAAATATTTTACCCAAATTTCCATGATAATAAAGATAATCCTATTAGTGGTTGCTAATAGCTATTTAACTGAAAGTGACGAGATCACCGGTTTCAAAGGGGTACCTTCAAAATTATCAGACTTTCTTTGGTGACCAGTTGACTAGTTTAAAAGGGTAGGGATTAAAAATAGTGACGAGTTCACCGGTGCCCATGTAAATATTTGCAAATAATAATCGGTAATCCATCCACTTGTGTATATATTTCGTTGTTAAGTCTAAAGTAACTTTGTTCCAGGCAAATCTTTAATGACTCTATTATTTGTGTTTTCTCGGTATTATCTAAAATATTGTCATTGATTTGTTTTTGAATTATGTCTTTTAATTATTGCATTGCTATAGATGTAAATAGGCTCTTAATATCGCAAGATATTAATTTAGAGTTATCTGGTAATGTGATTTCATTTAATGTCTTAGTTAATTTGATTGTATTTTTTATTGAATAATTTGACTTAAAATTGATTTTTTCCGGTAGTGTTTTAGTTAAATACTTACACAGCTTATAGGCTGGTGCATTTACCTAAGATATTACTGGTCTCATTGGGGCGTTATTTTTGTGCAATTTCGGTTAGCCATAAAGTCTTGGGGTACTGGGGTTCATTATTGTTAGGTTTTTGTTTTTTAGATTATTATAATTGTTTGTAAGCTTTTTTATTTTGGTTTGATAGCAATTAGTGAGGTCATTTTTTAATTTTTTAAATTTATCAGTGTTTAATATTTCATAAATTTTATCATTGCGTATCGTTCATTTTAATAATGTGACTGTATTTCCTTCGTCTGCTTTTGTGATTACTAGATTGTTAGCATTTAATTTCTTTCTTAATGTTTTTGTGTTTTGGTTTTCATAAGTAACTTTAGAATTGTTTTTTAATTTTGTATATTCTGTTATTATTTTCTTTATTTATTCCTTCTATTGGTTTCAAAGCTAAATCTACTGCGAGGTTGTTAATATCATTCTTATCGTTAATATTTGGATTGTATTTTAAACCTTTTTCTAATAATTTAGTTTCTGACTCTGTAAATTGTGTTGTAGTGAGATATATTAAATATGGATAAGATGTGATATTACTTATTATTTTATTAGGTACAATGTTATTTCTTATTAAACGTAACTTACTAGTTTTTAGGTCTTCGAGTTTCTTCAAAGGGGTCTTATGTTGTTCATAGCTTCTTTCCATTCCTTCTTTTCGAATTTCTAATTCTAAGAAAACTTTGTGAAATATAGCCAAGTGTGTTATTAGCAGTACTAGAAAATTAACAAGTTTAAAGTCAATGCAAAATCTGGATATACAAATCAATTTAGTGGGATTTAATAATTGCAAATATCTGGTCAACCGATAATTTTACGAAAATTTACGAAATAATTCAAGTTAGACTACTTCTGCATAGACAATTTTTCATATCATCAAAACTGAGGAAGAATGCAAAAGTGCTTAGAATTCCATTTGGAACAAGTTTCTGGCAAAATATTTTTTTAAATCCGAACCGGAAGTGTCATTGCTAAGAGTAAAAGTGACACTTCCGGTCAACATTCATCGTTCAGATATACAAAATTGAATTAAGTAGCATCTTTAAAAATTGCTAATCTTATATATTCATAACAACCATGTACACTTTTAAAATTAGAGATATAAATTTTCCTGCGGCTCTTTTTATAACAAAGCAACTTAATACTGGCTAATACTCTTCCGTATATTGCTCCAATTCTTCGTTCCAAATATACACTGTGTATCAGCCAAATGGAATAAATTCGATAATAAATAGCTGGGGGAGTGTTCGAAAAACGCTCGGACACGTCGATTGGTATTTTTAGTTGTGCACCTTTTCAACAGAAACTTTTTATACATGGTGTGTCATCTAACAGTGGCCAATACCAACTTTTTTTATTTTAAATGCAACACCCTATATATTATTCAGTTTTTGGATTCTTCATAATATTATAGACGTATTTCATGTATATTTTCCTATATTTTTCAGACGTTTTAGCAATTAGTGATTGTCAAAATGCTCATTGATTAAAACTTATGAGTATAGATACTGAGATCCTTGGTCCATTGTGTGGCAATTATCTGATGAAGGAAATAAATTTTTCCGAAACGATATAAGCCACAATATAATGTTTTCTTTATACCTACCTTTAACCGTTTCGGATATATTAAGTGTTTTCAGATTTATTGAAAAAATTACCATTAAAGAAAGAAAATTATTGGATTACAGAAATTCGGTAAAACACACTCAAAAACTAATAAGTAATCTGTTTATTTCTTGATAATGTAAAAAACACAAAAAAAACATTCCTTTTTACCGATACTTTTAATTACATTTGTTTAAAACGCCTGGTCTTAGAATATTGTTGTCTGCCTGCGTGACAGTTTAGTTGTCAGTGTTATAGTGGTGTTCATTTAACAGAAATGCATAAAATAACAATTCTACAGATGATTGGTTATGGAAATAACACACGGACACAAATTTGCTGCCTACATCTCGAGGGATGATTAGTAAAATAGAAAAGCAGTATCGCGAGCTTGGACATGTAAGGCGGCAGATAAAAAAAGCAGCTGCCAATGCAATAAGTGATGATAACATAATGGATATTATACTTGAGTTTAAGGAAAACCCACATATTTTTAGTCGACAAGCAGCCACAATGTTCGATGTTAGCCATTCATCGATTATTCGAAAATAAAATGCATCCCTATAAATCAGGGGTGGCCAACTTGAATAGAGCTAAGATCTACTATTTACTGACGGAACCCTGTGCGATCTACCAGTTACATACTTCTTGAAATTTAAATGAAACAGTATTTATTAATGTAGTATTTTTTATTACATTAAAACGGAAACCATAAAATTGAATTCTTAGTAACTAGTTACTAACTACTTATCCCACTAATGACTAATAAGTATAAATGTGAAAGATTGTATATTTGCATCAATCACGCCTAAAATAGTTTTTAATATTAGTGTGAGCATTGCGCCTGAACATCTTCCGCTAGATTAGCAAAGTCAGGTTTGTAGTTGGAAATTGCCAACCTTAAAGATTCCAATGTATGAGCGTCCGTTAAGCGTGAACGAAGTTTACTTTTTGTTTGTTTTAAACAAGAAAATGTCGATTCACATAAATATGTTGAACCAAAACATGAATGCAATTGTTCAATACATTTCTTTAAATTTGGATATTTGCCCAAAAATCTAGACCAAAGGATGACCTTGCTTTTAGAAATATGTCGCAGCGAAGAGTAATAATTTCGTTTTGCAATATCACGTGTTCCATATGAAATATAGCTGCAAATTTGTTAGCCATTTCATAGATGTCACTATGATCAATAGAATTATTAAACGGATAACTAGAGAATTCCACCAACTTTTCAATTTTTTTGAAATCACTAAAGCGATTTTCAAAGTCTGATACCACTGCCTTAATTTCTACCGTGTACTTGTCAGGAATGAAATTGTAGGTAGGATGTTTTTCCATATGATCCTTGATGTTTGCAAATTGTTGAAATTTTTTCTTCTTGATGTCAACTATCATAGATGCTGTTTGACATTGGAACGCTGCAATAGAACTCATCATTTCTGTTAGTGTTTTATTCTTGCCTTGAAGTTCCAGATTTAATATGCTTAGTTTTCCGGCAAAATCTGCTAAAAATGCTAAATCACATTGCCAGTCTAAATCACGCAATTGCTGATAATCATCACCTCTCTCTTCTAAAAATTTTATTATTTCGTGGAATAGATCTCGAAATCTTTGCAAAAACTTGCTTCGACTCAACCACCTTACGTCAGTATGTAATGCCAATTCTGGTTCGTTCTCATGTAATTGCTGCTTAAAGAGCCGCCTTTGGAGAGATTTTCCTTTTATGGAATTTACGATCTTAAAAGAAATATCCATCACATCCTTTGTGTTTAGTCTCTTACTAGCTAAAACTTGTTGATGAATTATGCAGTGATAGCTAATGAAGTCTGGAAAGTCTTCATCTTTGTGAGAAAGAGCAATAAAACCATTATGAATACCTGTCATAGCAGGAGCCCCATTAGTTGTCATTGATACGAGTTTATACAAAGGTAGTTTAATTTTGCTAATATATGCCTTGAAGTCGGTGAATATATCAAAGCCACGAGTTTTTCTTTTTAAGGAAATCATAGTTAGTAGTTCTTCTTTCGTCGAGAAATCTTCAAAAACCATCCGAATAAAAATAAGTAATTGTGCAGTATCAGTGATATCGGTCGACTCGTCAAGCTGAAGCGAAAAAGCTACGCAGCGAACTATCTCTTTGTAGTTTTTCGTTAATGTTTGCACTCATCGTTTCTATACGGCGCATCACAGTATTTCGAGACAGCTGTAAACCATGAATAGTTTTTTTAATTTCATTTTTATTTTTGAAATTCACGAATAGCGAATCTGAGACGTCTTCGAAAATATCCTTAATGTATTCTCCATCGGAAAATGGTTTGCACTTTTGTGCAATTTTGTAGCTTACTCGAAAAGAAGCTTCAGTAGTAGCTTTACTTTGCTCAGTAGGCCTAGAAAACATGTTTTCTTGGGCTGCTAATTGCGATTTCAATGCTTTCAATTTACTCTTTCTTATTTCACTGTTAGGTGGAAAATCTGTCTGGTATTTACTATGAACTGTTAAAATGTCGTTCTAAATTTCATTTTTTCGGTATTGCTACGGATGTATTGCATATTAAGCAACAACAGTTTTAAATAATTAATTAATTATACAACAGTTTTCTTTAACCATTGTAAAGAAGTAGTCCAGTTCCCATTCTGGATGAAAATGATAAGTTTTGGATTTCTTTGGAGCACATTTTTCGAGGACCTTCAAAAATAAAATTATATCATTTGTAGAAAAATTTAATTAACATCCAATAGTACTCTAGTATCGTGTGTCAAACATGTTGTTTTGATTGTTTATCTTGAGAAATATTACGCGTGAGTGAGAAAAGTACTAACGTAGGTACCTATTAACAAAATTGAAAGTATTATCTTACTTTATTTCAGGAACCTTCAGAAGCATTTCTTTCTTCATTTGAAATTCCTTCAGCGTTTCTCTTCAACCACTTATCCATAGCTTTTGAGGCGCAATATTTTACATCGGTAGTCGTTGACGTCGTAACTTCACAAGTCCCTGTCGTCAACTAACGGACGCAGTAGGATTGAGTTTACTACGCCCCCCCCCCACCCCCCATTCCCACAGACTTCACACGTTTGTACTAAACCCTAACCCTGGCCTAAACTAAATTTTCGTAACAAAAATAAAAGAGACTGCTACTGTGTGGAAGAATGAGTAGGAAAATAACGTAATGGGACGGTGATTGAAAAATGATACAAGAAGATGGCGTCAACAATTAGTGATTACGTTGCGCAGTCTTTTTGACGTATTTTTTTTACATATAAATATATTATTATCGGATAGGTATATTTTGCCTTGACGCGAGCGACTCGGCTAATAGCCGCGATCGACCGGTTGGCCACCCCTGCTATAAATGATACCTACTCAGGAGCTCATGGAAGGCGATTTTGATAGGAAAACGTATTTTTGTGAACAAATGACGACAATGTTGGAGATAACAATGTGATCCAATTAGAACATGTTTTGTGTTTTGGTGAATAAACCTTTACACATCACGGTGATGCTAATCGTCAAAATTGTCTTTATTGGTCGAGGGAAAATCCTTACTGGATGAAAGAAGCACATACGCAATACCCTGTAAAGGTTAATGTTTGGGCAGGAATTCTTGGAAATTATATCATAGGTTCCTTCTTCATTGATGGCAATTTGAATGGCGATAATTATTTAGCACTCCTCCAAAATAATGCCGTGCCAACTTTGACAAACTTATATCCTGATCCAGCAAACCCACAAGTTCCAACGAATATGATATGGTTTCAGCAAGATGGAGCACCACCCCATTACCAAATCAATGTCCGACAGTACCTCAACCGAATATTTCCAAAGCAATGGATAAAGAGGCGAGAATCGATTGATGGCCAGCGCGATAGCCTGATCTGACGTCATTAGACTTCTTCTTATGGGGATATGTCAAAAGCATTGTATACAAAACTCAACCCCTCGACTTGGTTGACTTAAGAAGACGAATAACGCTTGCGAGTAGATCGGTCACGCCTGAGATGTTGAGTAACATTAGAAGAAATTTCTTTTTAAGATTACGATGATGTCAAGATGTTCGCGGCCAAGCATGTTGAACATCTCCTACATTGACATTTATGTTTTTTTTTGTTTTTTTTACATTATCAAGAAATAAACAGATTGCTTATTAGTTTTTGAGTGTGTTGTAGCGAATTTCTGTAATCAAATAATTGTCTTTCTTTAATGTTAATTTTTGCAATAAATCTGAAAACACTTAATATTTCCGAAACAGTTGAAGATAGATATAGGAAAATGTACATGAAATATGTCTAGAATTTCTGAAGAATCCAAAAATTAAATAATATATAGGGTGTTGCATTTAAAATAAAACAGTTGATATTGACCATTGTTACACGACACACCGTATCTAAAAAGGTCTTGTTGAAAAAAATGCACAACTAAAAATACCAATCGACATGTCTGAGCGTTTCTTCGAATACGTCCCCATTTATTTATTTTCGAATTTATTCCATTTGGTTGATACACAGTGTATAGTAGAAATTGTATGTATGCGACAACCCGAGTGAAAAATAACCGACTTGTCGGTTTTCAATTGACCGAACATGACCTAAGAATTCTCAAAATTGTACTTCCAGAGCAGAGCTAGTTCTAAGAGCTCATAACTAGGGTTTTGAAGAAACTTTATACAACGAAATCGGCAGGTATACTGAAAAATCGAGAAATATGACAAGTCCTTATTCCACCACTAAAACTTCTTGCACATGTTATGGATTTTATAATAAAAAAAATTACATTAGATATTTTGTTACAGTGACAATTGTTTTCACACTATTCATTTGTTGGACACCATTACAAGTCTGTCAACTTTTGACTTTCTACTACAGTATGGATGGTACTCCCGCGGACAGAATTTTTGTAAATAACTTCACCAGGATTGCCGAGCCAATTACTGGACTCCTGTTTTTCTTTATATCAGCTGCTATAAATCCTTTAATATATAATCTTTTATCGGAACAATTTCGAGAAGCCTTCAGGAAGACATTCAGTCTAAAGAGACGAAATGCATTATATATTTCAGCAAACTGTACCAATGAAGAAGTATTAAGTGCTTCGAAGAGTTCCACCAAGTCTGATAAATTCTAGTCTGTCCTCGCTAAAGTCATAAATTAAATAAAAATTAAAATATTAGGTAAACGTAAATATAAATTGTATTTGTAATTAATTTGTAATTCGCTAAGAATTAAAGCACAAATTATTTGCTTTATTTACCAACTACAGTGATACAGATGTTCCGGCTGTGATTACTTTATATTAGTACTTAATATTGCTTTGATTCAAACACTTTTTTTCTAAATAATAAGTAATTCAAATTAGGTATATACCTACTGCAATCAAGAAAAAAAACAAGGAAAACAATTTGATTTAGTGTTATATTTGTTTCTAGTTTGAATTTATTTATTATTTCATATAGTGTTTTCAAGCTGGTTTCATATGACTGTAGTGTCATTTTATTGTCCCACAAAACATTTTTCGAATTTCGCAGGTGTTGTAAGTTGGCCACACGAAGTACGAAGACAATGAAATAAAATACAGGTAGGCCAATTCACAGTTTATTGAGAAATTACTAGACAACTGTGTATTTAATCAGAAAATTTTCACAAAATTTGTAGATGTAGAAACACATTTTTGATGACAGATTTTAGCGATTACAAAAATGAGCAAAAAGTTTTGCGAGATGCTGTCAAATTGAAATCAATCGACTGTTCATAAACATACAGGGTCAGTTAAAAGTATGGGGACGGCGATTTATTGTCGTTAATATTCATTTTAGAGAATTATGTTCAATATAAAAGTTTGTTAGGATATTTTGATCTACATTTGAGAATATTTGATTTTTTTTCCTTCAATTGTTTTTTAGTTACGCCTGTCCGCGCAGTTTTTTTAAATGGGAACTAGTGAATTTTACTCTACCATTCGATAGAGAATTTTTTTCTCTTTACAATAATATCTTTGTTTTTTTTAAATTCATTTTAATAACTTTTACAAGAAAAATTAAACAAATTAATAACAAAGTAAATTAAAGTAAGTGTTCAAATTGTCATCCATTAGTAATTTGACAATGACCCAATCGATTTACAAAACCCCGAACAGAGTTCTGTAAAAAATCTCGGGGAATTTCTTGTATCGTTCTGGTAATTCGGATTTGTAAATCTTCGACGTTATCGGGCTTATCTTCGTAAACTTTGTTTTTTACGTATCCCCAAAGAAAAAAATCTAAAGGACTTAAATCTGGCGAACGGGCTGGCCATTCAATGGTTCCTCGTCTTCCAATCCATCTGTGGGGAAAAACGTTGTCCAGATATTGACGAACATTTACACCATAATATGGTGGGGCGCCATCCTGCTGGAACCAGATACTGTCATTGGGCAGGTGTTCATTGTTTTCATGTGGATAGAGCGTAGCACAAGCAGGTATTATTTTATTTTGCAATAACTGCAAATACAGACTCGAAGTTAAATTGCCATTGATGAAAAAGGGACCGATAATATGACCGCCAAGAATGCCAACCCAAACATTAACCTTTTGGGGGTACTGCGTATGGTGCTCCAAAAACCAAAAGGGATTTTCCGATGACCAGTATCTGCAGTTATGTCTGTTTACTTCACCGGTAAGGCAAAAAGTAGCTTCGTCAGAGAAAAGAATATTGTTGACAAAATTTTCATTATTATTGCAAATATTTAACATTTCTTCAGAAAATTGTAATCTCCTATCAAAATCATCTTCCGTTAACTTGTGTACAAGGTGTACCTTATAAGGTTTATACTTTTCACTTTTTAAAAATGACACGATCGATGACTGCGAAATATTGAAATTGGCCGCTAATTGATTGGTTGATAAATGAGGATCTTCAGATACAGCCAATAAAATATCCAGTTTGTTATCATCGCTTTTTGCTGTTCTAGGTCTACCACTCCTTGGCAAATCTTTAACGCTACCAGTTTGTTCAAAGCGTCTTAAAGTTTTACCAACAAAGGATTTAGAAATTGGATTTCTATTTGGATGTGTATCATTAAATAAATTACAAACGTCTTGTAAACTTCTGCGTCTATCTCCATAACCCAACATCATAAGTATTTCAATTCGCTCATGTTCACTTAAACTCGCCATTGTTAATATTAACAGCAACAAATTGCACAAATGAATTATTTCTGTCAAAGATTTGACGTACACAATAACCACTGATAAAATTATGTCGCTCAAGTTTGTTTATCGCATCGCTTCTGTCTATCTGCGATGTACCGAACATCTGTGAAACACTTGAACCGGCCTTTTCTTATAAAAAAGTTGTTAAAATGAATTTAAAAAAAACAAAAACATTATTGTAAAGAGAAAAAAATTCTCTATCGAATGATAGAGTAAAATTTACTAGTTCCCATTTAAAAAAACTGCGCGGACAGGCGTAACTAAAAAACAATTGAAGAAAAAAAAATCAAATTTTCTCAAATGTAGATCAAAATATCCTAACAAACTTTTATATTGAACATAATTCTCTAAAATGAATATTAACGACAATAAATCGCCGTCTCCATACTTTTAACTAACCCTGTATATTAACGCGAATATATTAGTTCAATTGATTGTGATTTACTTGAACGTCCTCAACAAACGTATTTTTTATAGACAGCGTTAGTCAAAAGTATGGAATGGGCGGTTTATTTCCGTAAATATCAACTTATAACAAATTGTAGGTAATATAAGTTTTTTTACTAATTATTCTCCATTTCTTAGCCTACTCCTTGTTTTTATAGGTAAACACATTTCCATGGTAACCGTATTTTTTTTTAATTGGCAAGCAAACAGTTTTCTTGCTGATTTTTATTCCTCTTCTTTTTCTTGAAATGACTTGATATTTCTTTCACAGACTTGCATAAGAAAATTACTGTGTAAAATCAGAATTTTCTAAAAACGGCAAAATTAATACTCCTTTTTATTCATTTGAGTATTTTGCTACAAAAAATGATAGTGGTCTCTGCTTCGCTAGTTATTAATCATGTCATTGTGAAGTGCCTTTCAATAAGTGGACAAGCTAATTTAATAAGAATAGTTTAATTTTCATTTGTAAACATCGTGATAGTCAGTGAAACTGAAAGAATAGAAATATTAATGATGATTGGTTATGGAGATCGGCAACGTTCACAAGAAGATGTTTGTCATTTGTTCAATAACGTTCATCCGTAGAGAAGTCCTATTGTACAATCCACAGTGTCTAAATTGGTAAGAAGATTTAGAGAAACTGGAAATATAAGAGATATCCCAAGGTCTGGACGTCCAAAATCAGTCACAAATGAAGATCAAGCTCTCAGTGTTGTACTTAATGTGAAGGATAATCCAATTACATCAACCACGTAACTGACTTTGGATAATGATATTAGTTTATCGTCGGATGTTCGAATATTAAAAAACAAACAAACCCTACAAGATACACCTTCTCCATGAGCTAAACGAAGACGGCCCTGACAGAAGAATGCAGTTTTGTACAATAATGATGAAAATGACCAATACTAATCTTAATTGTATAAACAACAATTTATTTTCTGATAAAGCCACTTTTTGTCTAAATGGGATTGTAAACAGGCAGAATCCTTATTGGATGATGGACCACCATACACAGCCCCCACAAAAACTCAATGTCTGGGCTGGTATTATTGGGCACCACATAATCTGTCCATACTTTTAGATGGATATTTGACAGCAGATAAATACCTAAACCTATTGCGTGATCACATTGTACCTGATATTGTAGATTTATTTGCAGATGAAGATAGACAAGGAATGCCAAACCGCAGCGTTTGGTTTCAGCAAGACGGCGCTCCACCACATTATGGAGTTGATGTTCGCCTGTTTCTAAATAACATCTTTCCCGCTCGTTGCATAGGACATCGAGGATCTATTGAATGGCCTGCTAGGTCGCCTGATTTGAGTCCCCTAGATTTTTTCCTCTGGGGAAATTTAAAAAATAAATCTTACAAACAGAAACCACAACATTTGCAAGTGGTAGGTAGAAGGCAGAAGTGGTCTTCAGTATGAACATTTAATTTGATTTTATTATTAGTAGTGTAAACAAAGTATTATGAACATTTTATCTGAAATTTTCTTATTCAAGTGTATGAAAGAAATGTCAGGTCATTGAGTTTATATTCAGCCGACGAAGTGTGCTACTAGGGTATTTATTTACAAATACATATATGTATGTCGTGATGCTAAAAAACTATGGTGATTACTTGCAATATCATAAGATCATTTTATTTATTTATATGCTTGTTTCATTTATTTTATTTACTTTTGCTTTGTATGTAAATATTTAACATACATATTTATGTATTTATATTTTTGTTGTTTATAATATATTAATAATATTTCTACACATAAATTTGTATGTATTTCTCAATAAAAATTGATATTTTTTCTATATTATTATTATTATTATTATTATTATACATTTTATTGGTGTAACAAATTTTGGCGTTTACTAAAAGTGAGCAAAAAGTGTTCCAAGCTGCTCTTAAACTGAAATCAACCATCTGTAGCCATGCTTCAAACGTTCCTCTGCGCAAGAATACGTACTTCACTTTTAAATAATAGTTATATTCTATATAAACGTGAATATATTAATTCAATGATTAGGGTTTACTTGAGCGTTCTCAACAAACGTGTTTTTTATATATGAAGTAACTTTACTTCACAAATAAATAATGTATGTAGTGCTACGTGCCCAACAACGTCGCTTCGGAAAAATATATATATAAACAATAGGTAAGTTCCGGATTAGGGAGATCACTGTGGCGAGGTGGATGTGTTTGAGGTTCGCAGGGCCGAGCTAACTCACGTCGAAGATGGCGTGTCGGTTCAAAAACGTAACAGGTTGAGCGTCGGTCGGCAGCGACGCTAGCGACGTTGTCTCTGGGCACCAGGACACTACGCTACCTTAGGAGGTAACCTACCTGCGATCTCTATGTAACGCCGCTGGCTGTGTCCCTCCAGTGAGATACACCAACGGATCACCCTGTATGGGGCCAGCTACACAAACCTTATCCAAGTGCTAGTCACGTAGTAAAATTAAAAGGATATAAGAAAAAAAAGAAAGAGAAAGATGGACGGTATGTTATATATTAATTAAATAAAGAATTTCCAAAAAAAAAACAATGTTGTAAATAATTATGTAAAATTATACCATATGATATAAAAAAAAAGGCAGTGCCTCCGCTGCCGGCAACGGCTCCCGAATGAGTAGCCGGCAACGGCGCCCGAAAAAGCTGCCGGCGACGGCTCCCAAATGAGCTGCCGGCAACGGCGCCCGATTAAGCTGCCGGCTACGGTGATTTAATGAGTATGTCGGTAAAGATTATTTCAAGATTTTAAGGTTTTATTAAAAATCAAAATTTTGAGTTATTCCTAATGTATAATACGGTATAATACATATAACGAAAAAATGGTTGTCTTTTAATTCCAATACACACAGATATTGTTTGCAAGCAGTAACGCGCAGGAAAATTGTTGCCTCACAATCTTCTTTATACGTCGTACATTTTCTCTTGGAATGTTCATTTTTTGATTTAAAAGGTCTACCACCTTTAACGCACGCTAGTCGCATATGATAATATTTAAGTGTTTTATTAATGTTGACAACGCTTTCGGGGGCTCGTTTTCTTTGATTTTCGATTGTTCTAGCATCTCGTATCCAAAATTCATTATGAACACTTTTCTTGTACTCGGTTAACACACTAATAAACTCTTCATATGAAGAAAACTTGTCTCGACTTTCATTTTCCACAACTACGCGATAGCTGTTTACTTGTTACCTATACATATTTTGAGGTTATGTACTCCACAGCTGGTACCCCTCACAGTATTTGTTGGGCGCCGTTGCCGGCATCGGAACTAAAATTGCGTGGGCAACCGGCGCCGGCAGCCATTGGTCAATTTTTTGGGCACCGTTGCCGGCAGCGGAGGCACTGCCAAAAAATAGTCAACATGAACAAAACCAATGTAATAAGGAATTTACGATAATATTTTCTTAAAAGTTATCAAAAGAGGTATTATTAGTACAATCTAAACATAGTAAAATTTTGAAATTATTGAAATATAATGAAAGTTTAAATGTGCGGCAAATTTATTCTTAATTTCTAAACCACCACTGTCATACCAAATAAAAAAAAAATTGAATAAGATAGTAAAATTTGACATAACCTCCGCACCTATTACCAAAGGCAGGTCGGCAGCAGAAACGTTTCATAAGCCTTACAGACTTATTACAAGTAAACTTAGATAAGACACCAAGCAACGGCGGTTTAAGTACAATAAAAGAAAATTAAACAGTTAAATTATTTTATACTAAGCATTGAATTTGAAATTTACGTGATTCACAAAAACTTATGTTTAAAATTGAAATTTAATTAGCCCATCTTAGACATAGGCAAAATAAAATACAAAAAGAAAAGAAAAATTAATGAAGTTACTATTAACGATTAATTCCAGAAAACTAACCTGTGACGTACTTCGGGTTGTTTCAAGAGTACGTAGTTAATCAGAGCATTAACATTAATTACTGCTGGTCTCACCCGATAGACAGCGAAGACCAATTTAAATATAAAGCAAAATTTATACTGCGATATTTGAGATCTAGCACATGTTAAGAAGGTAGAATAAAATTTGCGGTCCACTCGTTAGTTCTTAAAACATATGAATTAATCAGCTTGACTGGCACAAGATCCTATCAAACTAGTCGTAACATAAAATTCGTTGTCTAAAATTGTTGCTGTACTTAACTTGCAAAATCAGGTGAGAAGGAAGTCCACTAGCAGGTGATGTGGTCACGGAGTCCTTCTGGACCTTCAGGTGGTAATCCTCACAGAAGACTCTATAGTAGCTTCACACCTCTTAATATGCACAAGTCATTTACAGAAGGTACCACAGGTAATTCAATTAAACTGGAATCAGTGATCCATCAAACAATATTGTACGGCCGTGATGTCGACAGCAGATACCGTAGAATCAGTACCGTACCACGGGTTCCTAATAGACCCAGAAAAAAGAAATGCAGAAATTAAAACTCTGGAAATTAGCAAAATGTAATTCTCTCAGACTTACCCCAATGTGGAGAACACGATATCCAAATTCAAATTCTCAGAAGCCCAAATAGCACAAAAGAACGTAGAACCCAACACGTGATTCCAAAAAAAAACTTAAGGGTGACGAAATTACGTAAACACCCACGAAAATTCTTACAATAAGGTAACGGTATTATGTACATATCTCATTAGAGCTACCGTAGCAAAATTTGTCTTCTTAGACACACAATATAAATTACGAATATATGTAGTTTTGTACTTTGTGTTCTTCCTACAAAGATTGACTTGAAAGTGAATTCAGATAACGTGCTTCCGTCAATCCAGTGCGTCCAAGATTTTACGCAGGTTCTTGAACGCGAAGCGCGGAAACAGTTCCATATGAGAGCGGTAGAATTTGAAATTTACGAATACTAAAACTACCCCGTAAGAAAACCAACGGTAGCATGAACCTAATAATAAAACACAAACATCCCTTAGAAGTCCAAATGATGACAGAATTAACTTAAAATAAACTTGCAGCGAACGCAAGTTTACATAGTGACATATAAAACGAAGTAAGCAATTTTATGTCTAGGGAGTTGGTACTATGCGATCTGACAGACCGGTAACTACGCTTGGAGCAGGTAAACAGACGCGCCTCAAGTCAACCACACATTATCAATGATCGACACCCAGGTAAATAGATTAATTACAAAGGATCAACGCTCACAAAATATATCGGCGGATATTTCCGACATTAACGGTACTTACAGGTAAATGGAATTAGACAATCAATCAGATGGCATGTCCGAGAGGTTAGGCTCGAAAGATGAAATTCAACCGAAGCTTCCCTATTACATCCAAGACCATGTCCGTAAAAGAAGAAAATAAGTATGCACAATGCATAAGCTGTTCATAAGTTACAAATAAACCTTTTTTTAGCAAAACTACCAATCATAAAAGCTAGGGAAAGATTTCGATGGCCACAATACATGATTTATTTGGACATATTGCCGTGAACTCGCAAGTTTATAAAATAAGAATAGCCTTAAGGATTAGTTTAAGTTTTGAAATAAAATAAATATTATTGAGTAAAATATGCAACAAAAATTACATGGATGTATACAAAGTTGCATACACATGGTCAATATACAAAAGTGATTTAAAAACTATTATTATTCAAATAAATATTGAAAAATGTAGAATAAAAATTTATTAAATAAATATGAAATAAAAGACAAAATAAATATAAGTAATATATTTCTTTTGTAGAAAAGATACACAGAATGTATGGTTTATATATCATGAAAAAGATGAAAGACGATATTAAGAAAGGCAAATGTGACTAAGTAAATTATTATGATTTACATGCATAAAGCAATAAAACTTTATGAAAGAGTTTAAGAACTAAATTGTATTAAAAGATAAAATTTACCTTAGCTTATAACTAGACTAAGAAAAGGATATAAAAATATATAAAACGTAAAAACGATCAGCAATAACATTTTGTATTAAAAGGTAGCTGATATCATAAATAAAAAGTATATGTGTTTATGATTTGTTTGTAACACAATGCTTCAGAGACTGGAAACAGACGTGTACAGTTTCATGACCTACAAAAGAAAAAAAATATAAAACTTGTGTAAAGTTTATTGCAGATTGACATTTCACCAATAGAAAGATCATGGATAGAGGACAGAGAAACAGTGAAGAAACAAACGTGTCCTCCAGGTACAGGCAGTGCGGGAAGAAAAATAATAGTTATCTCCAACATGTTTCCCATTTTACCAAGTCGCAATCCAGCTAAAAGAAAAGTGAAATTGACATTAATAAATGGAAAGAAAAAAATATGTATCGAACAATGAACAAGGCAATAGGTTCATTGACGAATACAAAGAAGGATGGTATTAGCAACAAGAATAAACCTACCGTTGGAAATGCTGTGCGAGGCAGAAAAGACTTTTTGAATAAGAAAACAATTTGCGATATGTTGACGTTTTAGTGAGTGGAGAACTGTCAGAACGGTATGTGTATGTGTGCGTGTATCAAGACGGCAACATGCGGGCAGCGACTTCACTGAAACGCGTATTCCAATGCCAACCTAAAAATGGACTAGAGGGCGCAATGGTCAAGGTAGAGTTTTTTTTGCCGCTATAAATAAGAAACAAGATTCGACAAGAAGAGACTTCTGATTTCGACTCCGAAAGAATAAGACGCTTTTAAAATTAATTGTTACATTGTAGAATAGTAGTTTTCATTATTTCTTTATCACGTTTGTTCATAATAATTCTTCTTTTATTTAATATATATTTAAATTCACTTGAAACGTTCAATATGGACATTCAAAATGAACATTTTGATGAAATATTAAAAGATAGCAAGTAAGTTTTTTTTGAAAAGAAGTTATACAAATTGTTAGACAGACATTGGTTTTTACGTGCAAATGATTAATCAATGTAATGTTGGACAATATAGATAAGCAAATATATTATCCTGTAAGGTTTTCTTTTAATTCATAAAGTTGGAAGTACAACAAAACAGGACTAATGGTGTTGGGCAGTTGGAGAGATGCTACGTGCGAATGAGAATTTTCTTCATCGTATTGTCTAGGCATCATTAATCTCTTTCAAGTTAGGCTAATAATTAATTAAAAGTTTCACAAGGCAAAGATTAAGAGCTAGATACAACACGTGCAAATGGTTGTCTAAGGCAATTAATTGAAGCCAATATATAAATATAATTACATCGATAAGTATCACTATCAATGTACAATAAAAGTTTACATTTATTTATTTACAGGATAAATATTTATTTTGTTTAGCATAATAAATAAATAAATAAAAGATTTACATACATTACAACCGACATTAGGTATAAATAATATGAGCATTTTCAATTATGTATTTTGTTTAGAGCATAAAGGTGTATGTAAAAATTATTTTGAATCTATAAATTACAAAAATAAAAGGTATATGATTATGTTGTATAGACATACAGTTTTTCTTTGAACAAAACTATTACCTCTTCCCTATTATGAGCAAGAGAAAGATCACCAGTGAAGGAGAAGGAACCACATACATTGCCAGAACCCACAATAGTCATTAAGTACATGCTTCAACAATATAAAATAAAATACAAAACCAATTATAAGTTTTTGGTGTATAAAGAATAATTTTAAGAGTACAGCATATACAAAAGACTATACCCAACTTGTGGTAATATCCACAAATATATGTTGTCACAGCAATATGTAGATAAGGCGCCGAAAGGGTATCCTAACACAATATTCTCCTTCACAAACAAGGCTACATGAAAGCAAAAAAAAAACTCGAATGAATACAATCAAGAATACGCAGATATCGTAAACTGAAAGTACAATATGTCGATTGAAATAATAAGCGTTCATCCAAAATTAGCACAACAGGGTAAATACAGGTAGGCTAGCCTAAGCAATTGTTTAACAGGCTCAGGAATTATCCATTACAAAACGTAGTCTTAAGAAAACTCAGATATGTAGAAAATTCAACGTCTGAATGCATGTAAAAACCTAAAATTGAATTTTCAGTAAATCTAGCTTTAGGTAAAAGAGTATGTTCATACAATAGACATGAGTCACGTCAAATTTAGATAACTTTAGCATACCAGGCACGGTCAATAAATAAAATTATAGTAACATATATTGCGAAATGCTAAAGTAATACGGGACATTGGCAAAAATGAGAGCAGGGCGTAACAGTAGGTATGTAGAGTGAGTGAATGCAAAAGCAAAAAAAAAAGGATGACATATACACATTACGAACGCATACTTCTTCGGGAAATTCCCGAATGCGTATGTTTGTACACATTTATAAATATATTGTCGTAACCCTGAGTGTATAAAAAATACCTAAGTAAAATCAAGCTATTATAACCATCAATCACCCCAAATTATCCCTTAATTACACCCTAAGTTAGACATTCAACTTCTTCTTACGTCACACGTTGGGTAAGCCAATAAATTAAAGTAGAATGTTTTCAATATAACACCTTACTTGTTTATAAATCAAATATTTATATGCCCTAACTAACTCAGTCGTTTAAAAAATTTCTAATACTTGCATATTCTTATTAATCATAAAAAATCTTAGTCCGGACCTGTCTCTTTTAAAATATCTAAGAAAGATTATTGTCCAAGTACTTTTCACTCTAAACGTTGGTAATCAGCAACTAAACGATTTTACCGCTACTCATGTGAACTAACTTTGATAAATTTACTAAATGTTTTCTTTTATTGATACAAAAATCTTTATATTCAGATTAAGTTCAAATCTACACCATTTATTATCTCATAGAATGGTAAGTTACTTTTAAACTATTTCTATATCTTCCCAATACATTAATCTGTATGTTTACTTTATTTTTAGGAGGTCAAAACCCTATGAGAATTGCAGAATGTTAACCTATCAAATACCTCTACGTAAATGAAAATCTAAAATGGTTGAGTAACAATAAATATAATGTGTTGTTGAGAAATAACATACAATAATCATGTATTTCAAGAAAATGCCAGTATTATAACAATTAATTATTCAAACTTGTCCAATATCTTGGTACCTATATTTGGTTATGATAAGAATTGAGGTTATAACCCTATTTTATTTGTCAAGGTAAGTTTAATTTACAACATGTAATAAACTTTTAAAATGTATACCATTAATTTCTAATTCAAATAGTATTATGTAACCGTTGTTTATAATTCAATATTTAATTTCTGATACATTTAGTCCTTTAATTTTTAATCTATGATTTGCCAATTCATTGAAATAAAGAGATTTTTATATTAAAAGTAACAATTAAACGATACAACCTTATTTTGCATATGTGTAACTTCTCGACAAGGAAATTCTAACTGATCTCTTTTCTCTTTTTAGTTTCGGTGGAACTGGAATCCTCGGTGATGTATTACCTCTTCAATATAACAGCTGTTGTTGCCTCGTAAAGATGATTTCTAGTACTCCAAGAAACTCCTCACCGCCTTGCTGGACGAACCTGCCAAGTATCCACTTCGGTACGGATATCTCGCAGAAAATGCACGTCAGATGAGCCTATTATAATATGTTTTCGTCCCAGGAATCTCTTGATAAATAAATCCCCTCTATAGTTAAACTTGAAATTGGATTTCCTTCGCTTAAAAAATTCTTCGAGATATTCAATCCTTTTGTGGTAAGTAAATTAAATTTATATTTTACTGCTTTTAATCACTATAATCTCCTTCTCTTCTTCAATCACTAGATACTGCCTACGTTAATACAATCTTTCACTAATACTTTGTGTTGGTCATAAATTATATACCAATATATTAAATTTATAATTTAATATACTCAATATGTGTTTCTTTTGCTTCAGTTTACTTAATTTCGGCTAAAATCTATTCTTACCGAAAAATTCATACACCTCTTCTCATAAATTTATAAGAAGTTTTTTTCTTTATTTACTCTAATTACCTTAGTGATAATTTTATATATTTGAATTGGCCAATCTCAATTAAACACCTCTTATTTATGTTCAAAATGCATTCTATTATTTTAATATTCTTTTGTATGCCTTTCTATAATTCAATACTCATATTTTAACAATTTTAACCATGAATTTATACATGTATTTCAGTATTCAAAACCATTTTAAAACATACTATCTCAAAAATTCTGTAAATGTCAAAATCTGTCAACCATTGACTTTTCCTCTAATTAAATTATGGCGGGAGTTTTTATCTATTTTATCGTTACCTCTAAACAAAGTTTCCCTTTTAAAATCAATTCTCATCATTTAAGACAATTGAACAAGTTTTTACACTTTTATATTACATACCAAACACTCAATTAATATCAAAATCTCTCTTTTACAGGTTTTGGCATAATTTGCTGAACTATGGACCTTAACCAATGGACTTTACTACAATATCACTTCAACAATTGTAAATATTAATACTAGGATAATAAATACTAATCTTCATAATACTATTTCTATTTATAAGTTTCTTAAACTTTTAACATCAAAATACTTTTAATACCACAACCAAATAAAAATATTGATGGTTAGTACCTAGTACTACCTCAATATACAAAATATGTAACCATTTATTTCTGGGTATTTTTTTGTTTCCAACACGCAAATGAATATTGTTGAATTGTCTATAGAACACAGGGTAAACTAAATACCCTGGAAATATTTTATTCCATGTCTTTACATATACATAGTTGATTCATAATTAAACATTGGGTATAATACTTACCAATATGCCATATTTTAATTTGTCCTGAATTACTATACTAGCTTAAATATATACAGGGTGTTACTCAAATTTTTTTATTGCTTATTGCTTGAGAGCTATCTTATCATGATTTTGATATGCTCATAAACGTAATCCAACATCATGCAAAATTAAAATATTTAAGTTTGATTCCTTCCTATAAAATATGTGGGTACTTGTGTTTCCTTTTAAATTGTGTGTATAAAAAATAATTTGAATTTATACATTTAGTTCAGTTTACTTCTGTAGTATTTATAATTGCGAATCTTGATTTAAATAATATTCCAAAATTTAAACACCCCTATCAATAGCTGTAAATACCAAGGTAAATACTAGACAAACATGCCCGAGGTATAAAAAGTCTTAGAATTCAGATATAGTAATATAATCAAGAATTTTTAATTAAATTATCATAAGAACCCCTTAATTTTTTTGCATCTATTTTAAAATAAATAAAATGTTTAAAAAGTAACAATCATTTTATTCCTTTATTTTTCTAATTTTGATATTATTAAAACACATTCACATCATTCTAAACATTCTGAAAGTGCAAAAGAATTATTAAAAATTCTATTATTCACAATCGACACTGATATTATTAATTATCGACTTTAAATTATAAATAGTTTACTGTCGAAAAGATTCGAACTTACGTCTCAGAGGTTTGCCGGTGCCTTCGTATTAACCAACTGTTTCACAGCGGAGAAATAACTACGAATCATTTTTAACATCTAAAATTGTATTAAAAACAAGCGTTCGAAACTTACTAGCGACGAAATTTTTATAATTTCGCTAATTAACAATATCAGTGCCTCTTGGGAAGAATGTAAGTCAACTGGGAGCGGGTGTTTGTTGGACAAAAACGGATTATTCGTTTGATTTTTGGCGACCGATTCGTGTACAGACGTTTCTAAGACAAATAAAATACTCACGTTTCCATGTATTTGCATTTACAATATGGTAGTATTTGTGAAGGAAAACTTTGATTTTTTGTTCGGCCCGATTCCCCTGGTACACGCAGAACAAGTTCTATCGTCTTGCCAAAACATAAAACAACGCTATTTGAAAAATCTCCATACTATTCCGCGGCTAAGGAAATCGAGCATACGTTCTATGAAATTCAAGATTTTTTAAATTTAAATTAAGTTTTGTTTAATTTTATAATATTATATTTGACCCCTTTACAGTCATAATTTGAGTCCCGTTTATTTATTTATTTATTTTATTTCTAGGTTGTTCATAGTTTTTTGTATATTATTATGTTTGTGTTTTGGATGTATATTTTGACAATGTAAATATCTGTTAATCAGATCTATTACAATAAAGAATATTATTATTATTATTATTATAATTTTCAATAATTCCAATCATTCCTTAAGAATATAATAAATTTTATATTTTATAATAAAGGAGGCATTGTTATTGTTTCAACACAAAATTGTTTTTGTCCTATTTTAGTTTTCTATAAAACATTACAAGAAATAATAAGTAACAACAAAACTTAGTAATAATGATAATATACAGAATAATAATGTATATTACAGAAGAAGAATTAATGACTAAATGATATTCTGGCAAATATCATAAATATAAATATGCAATTACAAATTCCATTACACCCAGATCTTCATAATGCATTCGTTCTTTTTGGAAAGCAAGAAATGTTTGTGGAATAGCAAAAAAAATTTTTCTTTATCAGCCTGATAATACGACGGACAAAAGAAATAGTTAACATCACTTAACATCAAGAAATTACTAAACAGCACTATTCATATGGAGAACTGCACACATCTGTTTTCGTGGAGATAACACACAGAAAAAAAATTGGTTTTTCTGTTAAATTCCTCCGTAGGTAGAAGCGTGCGGAGTTTTTCCTTTCTTATACGTAATATAAGGAAGTATTGTAATGATGAAAATGTTCGACCTCGAGATTTTTGCAGATGTCCACGTTTTGAAGTCCCCTGATACCGAAAAAGTGGTTTTTAAAAAATTTCTCTCTGTGTGTATTAGTCTGTATGTGTGTGGCTGTGACTACGATAGCGGTCCAACCGCTAAAGGTATCAATTGCAAATTTTGTATTTACGAGTACAATCTCCCTCTTGAGATCTTATTAGATTTTCAGTAACAAAAATCGAATTTTGCCAATATTTCGTCAACTACTAATTTTAAACAAATTTATAGAAAATTTATATGTGCTCAAAATTAAATTTGAGAAGAATTTTGTTAAAAAAGTTTTTCGAAATTCCTACCGGAAATAGGTCTTTTACTCTTACCGAATATCAGTTTTTTGCACATATTTCACAAGTCATGCTTTTTAGACAGGTACGTTACGAATATAAAAGTGTTTAGAACTTACTTTTCAATAACTTTTGTATAAAAAAAAAATTCAAAATTCGGACCGGAAGTAACACTTTTATTCTTATCGAATAGCGATTTTTTTCTAATATGTTCAAAATTATGCATTCTATAAATATATTTGTCAAGAGTACAAACATATTTAGAGCTGGATTTGAAATATTTTTGTATAAATAATATTTCAAAATTCGGACCGGAAGTAACACTTCTACTCTTAGCGAGTAACACTTTTTTTCAAATATCTTGTAAAGTGTGCATCCGATAGAGATTTATTAAGAGAATAGAAGTATTTAGAATAGAATTTTGAATATTTTTTTTATAAAAAAAAATCTTAAAATTTATTTTTCGGTTTATTTTTCGAAGATAAAAGTATTTAAAACAATTTAGAACAACTTGTGTATAATTTGAAATGCTCATAAGCATAAGAAAGTCGTGTGGTGGCCACACCTAATTTTTTACATTATAGACACAATGGGTTTGTTCATACGTAGTAATACGGGATAATATGTATTGCATAGAATGCAAACAAATATGTTAAGAAAAGTCTTGTATGTATTTATAAAGATACACCACATTGCGGCTCATTCCTATTGCTTACACACTAGCCAACACAGTGAATAAGCTATTTACACCACTAAAAGATAAAATTAGTACTCTCGCAAACAGCAATGTGGTGTATCTTTTACAGTGTGACTGTGGCAAATATTACGTGGGGCAAACAAAGCAACGCCTGAAAGAACGAAACGCGCTTCATATTAGTGACGTCAAAAGGCACCCAGGGAGATGTACACTGCCTACCCACCTAAGGAACACTAATCATGATATTATTTTTAATAGCAATCAGATCCTTTTTCACGAAAGTAATTTGTCAAGGATACTTTTCTTGGAAACATTAGCAATTAGAACCGTGAATCCCAATATTAATAGCAAAAACGACTGGAACAACTTTAGCACTATCTACTCAGGTTTAATCCCGCATATGACACACAAAATCGAAAGGAAATACAAAGACATATCTACGTAACATCTAAGTAAAACAAAAGCTTTCTTCAGAGTAGTAAATAAGGGGCATTTCTTTTGCCGAGGTCCTGGGTACGCGTCTGTTGAGGTGAGACGAATTCCTTTACAAATGTCTTCAAACAGAAAAAACAACTGTAAAAATTCAACATATGTTCATGTGCTTTTCATACCGACCTGGCATCGTTTCCACATACATGTAAAATTTCAGTTTAATACCGCTTAAAGTATGCAACATTAATTGACACGTTTTCTTTTTAACTGTGCTGTGTCCAACTTTTTAAATTATTTTTTAAAAATGTGCTGTAATAATTTCTTTTAAATTCGACGTTACATTAAAGTAACAATATTAAAAATAATGCAATCCATGAATACAATAGATATACTTTTGACCTTATGCGAGAAGCATAATAGACATAATATTTTTATGTAAACTACACAGATGTTTTTGTAAGTACAGCTTAAACACTATTCTATTATGTAATAACTAATTATATTTTTGTTTCTCCCATTATATTGTAAAACAGGTCTGATGAAGATTTTGTAATAAATCGAAACGTCAACATAACATCAATACAATTGTGTCTTATTTAATCTATAGCCCATAATTCTGTTTGAAACAGTAATTTTTATATATATATATATATAGTATGATCAAAAAGTCTTTGGATCGCTATAGCCATGAAACGTAAAGTTACGTTATATTCCACACCTTATTCCTTGGCTACTCCGTACTGATGACGACCAATTAGTCAGAAACACGTGTCTACGGTATCTCTACAGCGGGATTACCCACTATTTTCGACGACTAAATTATTTACCCGCACTATTTCCACTTTTGTTTAATTTTCCAGGGTCGGTTGGCACGCAGGTTGACAATGTCTTCCTCGTGGCGATGTTGGTTGTTGTCCTCAAAACTGAGGATCTTCCAGCTGAAGCTGCAAATGGAGGTCTGTCACCTGATGGTCTTCCGTTTATGCTTACATCTCCAAGGTTTTCCCACCTTATTCCTTGGCTGCACCGTACTGATGACGACCAATTAGTCAGAAACACGTGTCTACGGTTGCTCTACAGCGGGATTACCCACTATTTTCGACTATATATATATATATATATATAGGTCAGGAGAAGTGAGACGACAGCGGTGACTTATATAACTGTTATTTATAATAACAAGAAAATGGGTGTGCTTAAAACCACACGGCAAAAGTGAAAACTTTATCAAGGCGAGGTTAATAATACGAAATCCAACTTTTTTTTTTCGTTCTATATTGCATAGGGATATTTCTTCACGCGCGCATTAGACAATTCCCTTTTTCGTTTTAATTTGTCATCGATTTGATTTTCTTCATCCATCCTGTGTAACATAAAAGAATTAAATGCTTATAAATTCGTATATAATGAGCAATTAAAGCAATGCTCTATTCTCAACGTTTCTGTTTTGCATTGGTATACAAATTATAGTAAATGCGTGTGGACATTATTTAACACCCGGAATATACTGATCAGTTTCCGAGTCATCCATATCATTTTGATAAACATGCTAAAACTTACACACAGAAAAATCTTTATTAGGATCAAGTACGAATTACTTGATGGAAAGAAACGGTGCGTTTATATATACGCAAGAAATTGTAGAGTACAAATAAGAAAGTTATTTTCTTGAAAAAAATACTAGATTCAAGAAAGTAATAACTTGAGTAAATACATTTTGTGATTTAAATCAAACACAAGAACTGACTGTTATCAAGAAAATAATCATTCGAGTAAATAAATTTGGCGATCTTAAGGCAAACTTAAAATGCTTTGCTTCATTAAACAAGGATTACTAGAATCAAGAAAATAATCACTTGATTAAATAAATTTTGCGATCTTAAGGCAAACTTTAAATTCTTTGCTTCAATAAACAGTAAATACGAGAATTACTACATTTAAGGAAGTTGTCACTTTCTGTAAAGCAATTTATCGACTATCAGTCAAATTATAGACGCTTTGCTTTAATAGATGCACTATTTGATATAAGTTCTTGCGTTCTTAATGTAAAGAACTCATAATATCTGTTTAAAGAACTTTGTTTTTTAATTAAGTAATAATAAGACTCATAGAAGACATTATATATTTGGTTTGGTATTACAAACGTTTCAGTTAAATAATACTATATTTTAGTCAAGCTTTGTAGTATTTGCACAACGTCTCCACAGCTTTAATGTATGTACGACATTATTATAAGAAAAAATATATTTTATTAATGTGATAAAGTATTTCTTAAATAGAACGTCAGTGAATGTACAAGCACTGGTAAGCATAAAAAGAAGGTAGTGGCATAGAATAAACATTTTATAATAAGAACCCTTGTTCCAAAATATAAGCAAATTAAAATCGTATTACTCTTAAATCTATAATAATATTCTTTTGAAAAATATTTATTTCGCAGACAAATACTTTCTCCTGAAACTTAACAATGCTTATAAATTCTGTTACATTATTTAAAAAAACACTTAATTACATTAATTAAATATATTTCTCTTAAAACTTGGGCTAAAACTGTAAGGATTTTGTGAAAATACTGCAAACTTAACTAAAATATGCTATTGAACTAAAAAACCAATAATATTATTATTGGTTTACTATATATTATATAGTAATATTAAACCAAGTACCTATATGTCTTCAATCACTCTTATTATCATTGAATTTAAAATAAAATGTTGCTTGAACAGAGATTAATAAAATTAAGATACCTTAATTTGATAATTCAAATGATAATAAGGAGGTAAAGAAGTATAGGAAACAATAAAAATATAAAAGATCCATGGAACATCTTTATTAATAAGAACATTGAAACGTAATGCAATTATGTACATATTGTAAATGAAATATTAACTTTTCAGCTTGTGTAAAATTAGTACGACAACATCTATAAACCATTTTTCATCTAATCTTTATCTAAAATAAAGTATATAAATGCTGAGTGTATGGAAATATTATATCACTTTGAAGAGAGATTTTGTATAAATGATTTTGAATTAGCATCCAAATATGTTCCGATTCAGATGGGTAATTGGCATGTAATACATGAAATGACTTAAAGCACAAATCTAAGGCAGTAATTAATTTTTTGTAATAATACCTTACAGTGTCGTTTACAAGATATACATTACTTATTTCTGTTATTGAAGATTCTTCAATTATTATATATGGCTGCACTGGTTGTTCACGGATGGCTGCTTTATTAAGTAATAGTTTCTTTTATAATTACTTCCACTTGTTCAGAATTCTAAAACAAGAAAGTGTTAGTTTTCAAATAAACATTTACTACCGTGTAGAACAACTATCTGATTACTAATTTAAAATATTTGGTATTAGTGATAAAACACAACTTTTGTACGAACTAGTACCTATCTAAGTATTATCATTAGTATTTAATATAAATCAGGAATTAAACAACCCTTACTTTCCGCAATGTCTTCTTCGAGATAACTAATTAATTGTTTTACTGTTTCAATGTTTTCACTTGAAGAGTTATAAAGCTTATCAAAAAAGTGATCCCAATTTTCCAATAAATGTAGGGTTTTGCCAGGATACAGCACCTCAAAATCAGCATTAATCTGAAATGCAACAAAAGTAACAAAATGTCTATTTCTTTATTTGGTGAGCATTACAAGACTATCAGCTCTTTTATCTAATAATACTGGGCATACCATTAAAAAGTCAGAAACTTTTTCACATGTACTACTTCTTCGTACATTGAATGTGCTGTTCCAATTTCGTAAAACATCTTCCCATGGTTCACTCCATGTCTTCAGCCACGTATGAGCGCTTCTTAACTTTTCAATATAATGTAATTTTTTTATATTATCTACTATTTTTCCTCTTACTGGAATATGTTGCCCACTGGGGCTCTCTTTTTTTTCTAATTGCTGAAACTATTATATTTAAAAGTGCCACTTATTATATTTAAAAAATAGGCAATCTTATTATCTTTAAAACGGGTGGTATTAGCTATCTCTAATGGTGAATTACGCAAAAGAAAGAAACACAAAATATATAATAAAAAAATAAAACAAATGTAATGTTAATACATTTATTTTCCTGTAAAAGAATTGTAATTAGTACATTAAGAGAAAAAAAAATTAAGGGAAATAAAACGACAAGAGTGTCCTTAAGTTCTTTAATTAATTATTTAAATAAAACACAATAACATAAATATTGATTCACGTAAGGAGTGGGTGAGATAGAAAGGGAGAGAGTGAGAGGGAACGAGTGGGTCGTTCGAATGATTGTTGGTTAAGGCAGGTATTATCGGTACGAAGTTAAGGGGGGTCGATAATCTCAAAGCCGTAAATGATTTAGGATATTTTGCGAGTGAATAAAGTAATTTTTTTTAATGTAACGGTTGTAAGAAAAATTAAGAATTAAAGTAATAAATAAGGATGTGGAATACTTTAGTTTTGTGGCGTCTCGCTGTTGGGGTTCCGGATGTCCAGTCGGCCTGAATTAATCGGCGAATCAGAAGTGGGTCTGACAGTACGCGAACGATTAATCGAACAGCCGAAGAGGGTCGCGGACTGTAATCGATGTAGACGTTATGTTGATTTAAATACACTGGAGGCACTAAAAGGAACAACACTTGATTCGGAATTGCGAAGAACGCGACTTAAGCGAAGTAAGACTGTAGGGCCCGTTTGAGTACGAGAAGTAAGAGAGATGAGGGTTAAGAGATGAGAGAGCTAAGAGGGCGATTTTTTACAGATCGTGATTTATATAGGCCGCGGTAAGAAGTAGGAGAAGGAGCATCGAAAAACGGCAGAGTGGGGATGGTAAGGGCGCGAACTGTTTTAAGAGAATCAAGAAAACGTAATTCGCGGGACAAGAAATCATGATCGGAAAACAAACATCATAATGAGATTCGTTATTAAATATAGAAAAGAATGACACCTGACTCGAGGTAATTTGTTTGAGGATTACGGCATCTACCTTCCAGGTAACAAAGCCATTATGAAGGTGAGTCACAATAAGGTGCTTTCTATAGGAGGTAATGCGTATTTAATGCGATTTGAAAGGGGTGATTAAGAAATACGTGACACCTTATATTAAGACAGAATTAAATAAGAACAAAATACTGAATAACTCGTAAATCTCCGATCTGAGAGTTTTAGGCTTCGAATGGGAAAAGAGCGATTAAGGAACATCATGACGTGGGATCTGTTGTCGTCTGATAATTAGATCGCGCGGAAATTAATAATTAAGAAATTGCAATGCTAAGTATTTCGTATTCAAAATAGACGCGGAGGCTTCATTTAGGTAAACGGTTAGGGATGACCTTTTGGGAAATGACCGTCGGAACGTGATCTTAACAAAACAATTTTTATTTTAGAAATCTCTCCTGTCGTAAAGCCAAAGTTGTTGATGTAGGAAAGAAAGCGATGAGTAATTCTTTTGGCGCAAAAATGTATTACATGACTAAAATAGATAAATTAATAATAATAGAAAAAATCGAATTAAAGAAATTACGCGCTTCTTTCGTACATGAGGTTGTTAACAAAACGTAATACGTCAGTGAGCTCTCATTAGGAAATAACTATATTATTTTTGCAGTTATTATGTTGTAACCTTCATGGCGTAAACGACTAGAAAATTCTTATTAAATATAGTTGTTTTTTTATTAATGATATATATTATACCTGCGTACAAGACGATTATATATGTGTCTGCAAATAATATCCAGCAATCTGCTTCGTCATGTTTGATCTAGCTTCTTAAAAGTTTTATTAATTTATGACACTTTTCCCCAGAGGGCTGATCTCTAACAAAGTTTTAAATCGTAATCAAGATTCGCTTCTGAAGATCTTTTTTCTTTTTCTTGAGTTTTCGTCACTTTCATTTTGGTACTGTAACATAGAAGCAACACAATAATATTATAGATAAAAATCTTATTGTTTATATAAGTCCCTTATTTATTTAGTGATATTTTTTTAATTAGTTCATTATTATAAACTGGACCGAAACAGTAAAAATATTTCATTAATAACATACACAATATGATACATGGAGTTTAAAATCTAGAACTGGTTTCTCCTCATGATATACTACATAGAATTCTCGTAGCAACTGACACAGTCATGTACCCACGAACTATAGATAACGAGTCAGTGCCACACAAATTGACATCAAAAGGAACGATTTCCAAACAATGATATTAAACTAATTAATTAATATATCACAATTCAATAAGGCATGCAATCGATATAGACCTATGTTATATTGATTTGAGAATGGTAATGGTATTTGTAGAATACTGTAAGCAATAAAAGACTATAATAGTAAGTTATTATACCTTATCTGTTTCTTCTGAACAAGAAGCAATACAACATAGCCAACAAGAAGACCTTCCTTGTAAAATGTACTTCGAAGTTGGACAAAAATTAACGGACAATTGTTACATTGAAAATAGTGTTAACACAAAACAATCATGTTTGCTATAAATAAAAATTACCGAATTATCTGTTTGCTTAGGTACCTACTTATATTCAAATATAAAATATTTTAAAACTATAAACGCATAAATTTTGAAAAACGCTAATTACAAACGATACCTAAAAATGCATTGTAATATCATACTCTATGACACAAGTAATATTAATAAAAACATGAGGTCCGGTTTAAAATGCGCCCATACATAGTGGCTTCCATATTTTAATCTGCACTAGGTATATCTCGTCTTCCGATGACATTCTTAAACTGTAAGACATGATATATTTTATAAATATAATTATTTACTACTTACCTATTATTTGCAATAGTATTTAACAAAAAGCCGTCCACACTTTATTTATTAATTTCCACAAAGAACAAGTACCTATGTAGCTACTACAAGAGTCAGACACAAACTAATGCCTGCTAATGCAGATAAAGGCAGTTTTCTATTCCCTTTTAACATATTTTTCTGGACGGAGGTAAATTGAACAAGGAAATATTTATCTTACAATTTTTTGTGCCTAACACTTTTTTTTAATGGCCGTATACACATGTGCGTATGTATATACATATATAGTTAATATGTTATACAAGCAGACCCTTGAAAATAAAATTCATGGCTTCATTTTTATTTGGCTACATATTATATACTCTATTATAACAATTACACACCCACAAAAATTAAGATTAAATAATCTTCATTAAAATTATTTTTAGTTATTACAAAAAAATACTTCCAAATAAAGTTATGGTCTTCAAATAATCAGTTTAAATAATTCATTCAAGTAACAAGATGTTTGAAATAATATTGCAATTACTTAAAGGGAATATATTCATTCATGTAAAAAGACGTTTGAAATAATATTCTACTTACTGTTACAATTATTTTGCTGTATTTTATCTCTTAATTGAGAATTTTAGTTTTATCGATTGAATACTTAAATTTTCTTGGCTATTTCGGGTTAAATAGATCATCCTTCTGACTCCTTCTGCCATCTAGGGGAGAATTTCATAAGAGTCCTACCGCCGTACGTTTTACATTATCTTATGTGTGTAATGTATATGTGTTGACGGGTAGATGGCGCACTTGTTTTATTTAGTGGTTTCGGCAGTTTTAATTAGTTTCTAATTAGTTTTGGGAGTTTCTTTTGGGTCAGAGTTATGTGACAATTTAATGATAATTATTTTCCACTTTTGTATTGTCATTTGAATCTACATTTATGTCGTATGTTAAAATATCAGGTTAGGTCGTTCTGTTATTAGTTCACATGTTCGTTGTTACGCTTTGAGATCGGTGATTGACAAGTTAGAGCCTTTCTCTTTTGATCTTCGATTGTCTTAGAAGAAGCACTTAAGATGTCTACCTTAAAAGACTTTATAAACTTCATTGTTAATTGAAGCACTCTATTGTTAATTGGGCTATGCACGTGTTACGGTCGTGGACAGCTCGTGATTACTCTATACGTTCAGTAAACAGAGTATAATAAGATGTCTTTATCATGTTACAATGTTTCTATTTTCACATTCTGGGTATAACGGATATTTGCATTTATTTTAAAGCGGCTTCCTGGTAATTTAAACATTGATTATATGTATCCAAAATTTATGTTTTAGGTGTACCTAATACAAACATGTTATTAACGAAATTATTTACTGTTAAAATTGCCAGCATTCTACAAAGATAACCTTTCAGTTTCAAGGTTATTAAATGCTTATCTATTGACCCAAAATTAACAGAAAATACTTTTTGTCAATGTTCAAACGTATATCGTAAATTACTTTAGAAGAACCAGAAAGTTTCAAATACATCGATGTTGTCTAAACATGATAACAATTAATATATACGCTTAGTTTTTAATTGCAACCTCACAGTGTATCGTTGGTGTATCTTCGAAAATATACTAAGCCATTTTAACAAAACGACCAGCAATGTGGGAATGGAAGATATTCGTGGGCGTTATATATTCTCTGGCAGTCGTCGTTGGAGTTTTAGCAAACGTTTGCGTTTGTGTGGTAATATTTAAAAATGCATCCATGCATACAGCAACAAATTGTTATCTGTTCAGCTTGGCAGTGTCAGATTTATTAATGGTAGTCGGCGATTTAATTCCATCTACGCTAAAATGGTTTCATGTGTACTACGGACGCGGTTTCTGTATCATCCACTTAATGTGCTCGACATTTGCCACCTACGTTACGCTTTTGACTGTAGCAGCAGTGAGCATAACCAGATATATTGTCATTTGTCATCCTTTCGTACAATATGGTTGGAAGACCATCAAGGTCATAATTATTATATGGATAATGGGTAGCGTTATAGCATTGCCTCAAGGATATAAATACCTGTATATTTGCAATAGAAGTGGACAACCTTTAGTAATAGTTTCTGACTATTACGTGGTCGTGGCAACATTAATATATTTCATTGCATTTCTTATTATTGTCGCCATAATGGGTGTCCTTCATTTCCTGATATATAAGGAATTAAAACATTCGTCTAATGTTGCCCAACCAGGCGAAATAGTACAAGAGGAGAACAAGAAAGTTAGCACAATACTTGGTACGTTCAATTTCTGTTACCTATTTAGACCCAATAGCAATTTAAGGTAGAATATTTATGTTACATTGTCTAAATACGGTAGCTTTTATTCATGCCGAATTAATAAATAACCAGTAGGCATAATATGTCATTAAAGCTCGGGCATATACTTGAGACAAAAAAAATTGACAAGTCTTGATAATTTCCTACTAAATTCTAACACTAAATATTTAGTGTTAAAATTAAGGAAAGATGGTATTCAATTTTTTAATGCATAAGTTTGAGTATATGGCAAACTGGTTTGTAAAGAAAACAGTTCTAGCATTTCCAAGCAAATATATTTCAAATATTTGCGTTCATTTATGAATTATTGCATGACAATACTTAACTAGAAAAATATCTTTTTGTTATTCCTCAATATCCTTCTCGCTTTCAGAATATGTTTTATATTTCAACGGCCGAACAATGTTTTATTAAATTATCGGTTTTATAGAAGTAGATATTAATGTAATTTTGCAGTGCGGATTGTGAAGAAGATAATTTTCAATAACTTTTTAGTGCTGCAAAACATTTTTAATTTCAGGATGTTTTGAATGTGTTTCAACATTAGCAATCCTAGAAAGGAATAAAATGGTAGTTATTTTTATATACATTCTATTTATTTTAAAATAGATACAACAAATTTATTCAAAAATTCGTCACTATTGTATTGATGTTTTGACCTCTGGTAAGACTATTTTTCCAGTATTTACCTTTTGTAATTACAATAGAATTGGTAGGGGTTTTTAGGATTTTAAGTTTGGAATATTATTTAAAGAACAGAAAAGTGAAACTCAACAGAACTTGTTTAACAGCTATTAATAAAATTGTAACATATATCTGACAAATATATTGGCGACAAATATATAATAATATATTAAATAATGAACAAAGATAATATCTATATTATCGAAACGTCTGTCAGAAATGTTCTGAAACGGTTCTTGAATTACAAGTTCTAAAAGACCGAACATTGAACTAATATAGTCAGAAATATTAGTTCCAGAGCTACATAGTTCATATAGTTTTTTTTTAATGCTGTATACCTTATTAATCCACAATTAAAACTCCTAACTGCTTTTATATTTTTTATAATTGGTTGTTCTACATTAAATATTTTGTTACAGTGACAATTGTTTTTACGCTATTCATTTGTTGGACACCATTAAAAGTCTGTCATCTTTTGGGTTTCTACTACGCTATGGACGGAACTATCGAGGAAAGAATTTATGTACATAACATCATCAGGTTTGCCGAGCCAATTACTGGACTTCTGTTTTTCTTTATATCCACTGCTATAAAACCTTTAATATATAATATTTTATCGGATCAATTTCGAGAAGCCTTCAGACATACATTCAGTCTAAAGAGACAAAATGTATTATATGTTTCAGTAAATTGCACCAACGAAGAAGTATTAATTGAATCTAAGAGTGCCTAAACCACCAAGTCTGATAAACTGTAGTCTGTGCTGGCTAAAGTCGTAAATATAATGAAAATGAAAATATTTATGTAAACGAAAATATAAATTATATTTGTCATTCGCTAAGAATTAAAGCACAGCAGTGATACATATGTTCCGGTTGGGATTGCTTTATATTATACTTAATTTTGCCTTGAGACAAACAACCTTTTTCTAAATAATAAATAATTCAACAATAAAATACACTTTCATAAGTAAATAGCAGTGTAATTAATTAATCCTTGCCAACGATTACAGTAATTCTTATATAAAAAAATGGGATTACGTTCATCGAACAAACTTAGATTAGGATTACATTAATTATAATTTAAACTTTTTCAAAATTGCGATTGCTTCAATCTTAACCCATTACTGGCCAAGACAAGAAAAAAACATTTTGAACATTTTTTTTATTAAAGTAAACTCAGAACACAGTAATTAAGATACATTTTTGGTACAAAAAAATTAGGTATTATTTTTAACAAAAAAATATATGGGTGCATGTACGCACCTTTGGCGAAAAGCAGGTTATTATAAAATAAAATACTAGTCTCTTGTATGAAAAATATCAAAGCAATCAGGATGCAAATGCACATTACATTTCTTACACAAGTAAATTGTATTACGCAAAGTTGACACTTTTTTCTTGCACTCTTAGCATTTCGAATTATAATGTGCCCGATATTGTCAAATCTTATGTCACCTGGTAAAGCTGATTTAGAAGGTCTTCCATAAGACGAGTTGGATTTTGTTGAAGTGGAAGCCTCATTGTGGGTGTCTTCTTTTTGTCCTTCGTATTTCAGCAGAGACAGCGCCAAACTTGAACGAAATTCCAGTTGGAAAATTTTGGTTTCATTTGCAATATTGAATATTTTCCAACTGTTTACAACCATAGTATCAACAACATTGGTGAATAATGGCCACCACCACTTTTTACCTCTAATACCAATACGATAATTGGCAATACCATTGTCGTGAAGGTCTACCCCACCCATATGTTGGTTGTACTCATGAATCACTTTTGGTTGATTGATAAGCATTTCTTTACGCTCTTTGCGGTTGTAACGTTTGGCTTGAGTGACTGGTAAGACACTACAGAAATTCGTCATAACAGTAACTACAGAATTGTCATTTCACCGAGTAACCAGAACTTTCAAGTTCGAATCAAAAGCGGAAGTGAAAGAGCCTCTTTCCTTTTTTGATATGATTTTGTTATCTTCAAGTGGACATTTTGCAGTACGGTTGTCTCTTACCGTTTCAGTAGCAAAAACCCTTTTTCACCTAAGTTTTCAAAAAGAGAATATGATGTGAAAAAATTATCAAAAAATATGTTATGCTGTTGCGGCTTTTCTACAACAGAAAGAAGCTCTAATACGTGTCTCAACCTGCATGAAACCGTTCACGTCCTTCAAAAATGCCATGCTGCAGTAACCAGTGCGGTCGAGCAGCTTGGCACCGGGCGCGCGCTTTTACCTATGTATTAGCCAAAGGTGCGTATACGCACCCGTTACAAAATACCTGTCATTCTAGCTGTCGTTTTCAAACTATAGATATAAAGATATGTATATATCAAAGAAGACATATTTTAAATATACACTGCAAAAGAAATATATAACAAAAAAATAATTAGTACCCAAAAAAAATAATTACCTATTTGAAGGTGTGCACAAAAATCAAAAATACAGATTTTTTTTAATTAAAAAAAATTCTGTTAAAAAAGCAACCCTTGCGACATAATGTATAAAAAATATTTTTGATGCCAAAAAAAATGTTTTTAAAAGGTTGCGTTTACGCCTTTGGAAAGTAATGGGTTAATCTAAGATCATTCGATGAACCATTACATTAATTGTAATCACATTTTTTTTATACAAGGATTACTGCAATCGTAATCATGTGGTAATCGCAATCCTTATCGCCCAACTCTGATTAGAACACATTACAGCTAAAAGCTATAATATATATTTTAGATCAAATACACTAGCATATACAGGGTGTCACAGAATAACTATTCCTAATTTTCAGAAATTATAGAGCACTTAAATAAACATTTTTTATTAATAAACTAGTGTCTGAATATTTGTCAGTGTCAAGATAAACAAGAAATCTTTAATAACAATCTCAACATTTCACTAGAAATAATACAGCATTAAAATTTATAAAAATTGTTCGAAGTTACGACCACCATTTTAGATACACAAGTTGTAACGATTTGCAATCGGATGCTGAATTTTTCGTAACAGCTGAGGACGTCCACGAATATCATAAAAAGTTAGAATAATTCGAGCCTCCAACTCTTCTTCTGTATTAACACGTGTCTCATAAACCAGTGATATAATTTGATTCCAAATACAAACATCAACTGGAGTCATATCTGGTGAACGTGCAGGGCAAGAAATAGGCTCCCTCTTCCGATCCATCTGTCCATCCAAAGTGTGCTGGTGCACCATCATACTGGTAAACAACATTTCTTCGAATATTAAGTGGGACATTTTTAGACAATTCTGATCGAATATGTTCCAGAAAAATGCTCTACACATGACCATCTAACCATGCAGGCACTAAATGTGGTCACACTACATGAAAGTCAACAATCCCAGTCCAAATATTAACAGAAAACTTCCATTGATGATGTAACCAGTGAATGGCGTGAAGATTTTCTACGCTCCAAATGTGACTAATTATTGTGTGTATTAAAATAGCCATCTCTTGTTAAGGAAGAATTTGTGACAGACGTAAAATGACAACTACGAAAATGGTTATTGTTTTTCAAAGGTTGCTATGATTAATTTTTTTATCTCGATACTGAATAATTTCCGGACACTCGTTTATTAATAAAAAATGTTTATTTAAGTGTCCTCATCATTTCTGAAAATTAGGAATAGTTATTCTGTGACAGGGTGTATATTGCTAATTTTGCACCATAAATCCTTAAATATTGTTGTATCGATGTATTTTCTCGTATTGAAAAAGGGTTAGAGAATATCATTCATTAGTCCTTCGTGACATAACAGAATATTTTAAACCGAGATGAAAAACTTGTACTAATTGGAGGTTATGTACACCAAGAGAAATAAGTAACCGTACACTTCGCGAAGATATAAGGTGGTATGGGCGTGTTTATTATGCATCAGTATATGGCGATCATGCTCATACCAATTTATATCTCCGCAAATGTGTACGGTTACTTATTTCTCTTGGTGTACATGCAAAAAATGCATGGAACTAAAAACATGCGTCTTATATTAGTAAAATATAGAGTTTGGGTAATATTAATCACATAAAGCGCATACATATACACAATATTATTTATTTTTAAATTATATTTACAATATATTTGAATATAAAAATATATAAATATCATAGTATACATAGTAAATTATATTCATAAAAAATAATTACGTAATGAACTCTACTGGGGCTAATTGACGAATGAGAGTATTAAATTGAGCTGCACATCAAATCTCGCATAGTTAAAAAAAGGGGGGAATGTACCTAAGTATTTTAATATAAAAAATAATATCTGTTTCACAAAAAAATATCCAGTCATATATTATGTACAATTGCGGCCCCTACAAACTCAGACAGTGTGACAAATAAGAAATTTTGGCTTTGTAACATGGTCCCAGAATTGAAGTTTATTAAATGTCACTAAAAATCGTGCACGCTTGTAACTTACAATAAACTGACACTGACATTGTCATACTGGATAAAAGTCAAACTCACACATAACAATTTTTTTGAATTTGGCAGAATATGTCAAAAGTCGGTGTCTGAGTTTGTAGGGGCCGCAACTGAACCTAATAAATAAAATTAAATGTGCATATATACTTTTAAACTTCTAAATCTCTTGGTTTCTCTTCACCACATAACAAATTTAATACATCAAGCGTATTGCTGCATTTCAATAAAAAAAAACATTAGTATTCAGAGGAGAAAAATAATTACTCTGGTTGTAAGTTGAAGGTTAGAATTATACATGGGCGAGATAGGGGAAGTGGATACGTTTTCACTCAGACTAGACCGACTCGTGTTTTGTAGGCTCTCGGGTACCGTATTACCTACCGGTTTCCCTGAGAGCCGACAAAACACGAGTCGGTCTAGCCTGAGTGAAATCATATCCACTTCCCCTATCTCGCCCATGTATAGTTAGAATGTGAAAGATATATTTCAATAGCATAATGAAAATAATGCAAATATTATCTTTTATGAGAACAAGAAAATTCCTAATGAAATATTAATACCAAATATACATAATATGTTAAATTTATTGCGTGGTGATTGGTGTTCGAATATGTATTTTATGATGGTTTTCGTTTTTACACCAATAATATATTATTAACTACATGCATTAGTTGCCAATAAGAGTAATTTGACGAGGAATAAACTTTGTAAATGAAATACAAACATATCAGTTTAAAATAGTTTAAATAAATGCTCGCAAAAATAGTAAAAGTACTAAAACCGAGTAATACTAGAAATTTGTCCAAATTAAGTACGAATTCTATCTTAAAGCTGCCATGTTTACTGTTATTTAACGTATTGCAATGTTATAGTAATGGAAATAAAAAAAAAAAACTTGAGTACCTTATCACAATTAGATTTAAATCATAATATATTTAGACAGATATTGTCATCTTCAGCGTAACGGTGATTATGTACAGCATTTAAGATCGACCGTGTTATTAAAGCGAATCACTGTCGAATCTTACAAAAATATTGCTGGTATACTGCAAGGCAGCGCCTTTGGACCCCTGCTCTCTGAGCCTGCTGTGCACACAGCGATATCCCTCAAAGTGATGGGAGTAGTTCCGTCAATATTTGCTAAGGGGTACTGCTCCTACTTACCACTGGTCAACACAAACAGTCAATTACAAATTCTAAACGGCTCACAGGCGGGTATTTGAGCATTCTAGGCGGCCAAAAGTGAATTTCACAAAAATGGAAAAACCATCTTAAATCAACTACCTGAGTCAAGGGACATTCCAGCGAATAATACGCAGTAGCTCCCACCCTTTTCCCGTGCACGCTGTGCTGACAGCGTCATTAGAAATTTGGTCATCAAACCTAGCATTCGTGACTGTTCTCGGCGATTTTGTGAAAACCTTAATTTTTAAAGTGAATATTTATTTTTCTACGTTAATTTTGTGCGGAAAAGTGGTGGATTCTGATTCTACAGGGAATGTTCTACTTTACTGCAAAATTGCTTTTTCTATTTTATTCCATAAATGTACTCTTTTGATGACGTAAAGGTAACATCTATAATAAGCATGATTTTTCAGAGAAGTTTATGTTCATCAAAGTATTACTTACAGTATCGGGATAGATCCGGTGGCCTTTTTTATTAATAGTAGAACTTTAGAGTATTGAGTAGTAGATAATCAAAAAGTTTGCCGCGGAAAAGCGCCGATAAGCAAAATCTCAGTACTTAATTTTTTTCATACGAAAATGTCTAAATATGTGAATGATGTTGCGTGTATTACAAAGCAACATTTTGCTTATTTCAGGAGCAGTGGGTACTTCGGGAGTACGGATAGTGACCCGCAAACACTTATTCGACCTCATGAAAACTTATAGCAAGTCAAATTTCGAACAAAAACTAAATTGCTTTAAAAGACCAACATTTGTCGCGTGAAGAATTCACTGAAGACCAATACAAAAAATTTAAACGCAGTTTCGCACATTTCAAATCCGAAGTGAAATCAAGATGGACCAAAACACATAAAAAGGAAGAAATTTTTCTCAAAAACAATCACCTGTGGTTAGAAGAAACATTTGAAATTCCTGTGGTTACGCAATTTCAACCAGGTCGGCCTCGAATATCGTTTGAAGGGTCCAGTGAAACGAGTAAAAGAAGGAAAACAGAGGAGCTTCGTTCTACTTTAGAAGACAGTATTATTGGTCACGCAGCACAAGTTGAGTTAAGTAAATCTGGAAAAAAAAATGCTTCCGATGTACTACAAGATATTACTTGCACCCCAACACGAGCAACAAAATACAAAAGAGCATATGCCACTTCCAAAAGTGAAAACGCTTTGCGTCTGACACCGTTCCAAACATTGAAAATGTTTATAGATGCTGGTTTAACACGAGAACAATATGAAGTAATTCGAAATACTAATAAAAAGTTCTTCCCGTGTTGTTTAATACAGCAAGCAAAAAAAGTGTCATCCGCGCCGAGAAGCACGCACAGTGACGAGTACCAACGCCGAAAGCCAATTGCAATCTTTAATCGATATTACCGTTAAACGCTTATCTGAATTCCTTGAAGAGGTGTTATCAACAATACTAGAGCAAGAAAGGGATACATTAAAAATTATATGTAAATGGGGATGCGATGGGTCACAGCAATCACAGTTCAAGCAAAAATTTGATGAGGAAGAGTTGCTTTGTACCTGTGCGATTAATTTGTGAAAAGTAGTAGTAAAAGAGTATTGGGGGAAAATCCAACACCTTCTTCTCCACCGTTCTGCCGCCCAATTAGATTCCGTTTTGTGAAAGAGAATACTGATATCACAAATGAAGAGATGAAGTACGTCCAAAATTCCATAAACTCTTTAATAGCAGCTGAGGTTGATATTGATGGAAAAAAGTTTTTCGTCAAACATCTGTTCATAATGACAATGGTTGACGGAAAAGTCTGCAACGCAGTTACTGGCACAACATCTACGAATCGTTGCTACATCTGTGGTGCGACGTCCAAAGACTTCAACCAACTGGATAATAAAAAACAAATATTTTTTGAAGCTATTGAATTTGGGCTGTCGATTTTACATGCCAAGGTAAGATTATTCGACAGCATTCTCCATTTGGCATACAAATTGCCCGTAAAGAAATACAGAAAAAGAAAAACAGAAGAGGAAACACAAATGGAAAAAAAGAGGAAAACAGAAATACAGGACAAATTTTGCAAAGAAACTGGTATGTTAGTGAATATGTCAAACACAAATTTCGGTAATACGAATGATGGCAACACGAGTAGACGATTTTTTTGAGGATCCGAAATTAGCTTAAGAGATTAGAGGCATCAGTTACGACTTAATTTATAGGTTGATAGTCATACTGGAAACCATTTCATGCGGATTCTTGATAGATGTGGAAAAATACGACAAATATGCACTGGAGACTGTTCGTTTATATGTCGAATTGTACCCTTGGCATCCAATGACACCAACAATGTACAAGATACTAATTCACGGAGCAGTCATAATAAAAAATGCATTGCTACCTATTGGTCAATTATCTGAGGAGGCAGCAGAAGCGCGTAACAAGCATTTTATGACATATCGCCAAGAATTCTCAAGGAAATTTTCTAGAGAGTCCTGTAATAAAGATACATCCAACCGAGTCCTCTTGAGCTCAGATCCCTCGCTCAGTAGTATAGCCACTTTTAACAAAAGAAAATTTACTTCGTTTCTTTCTGAAACCATCAATATGCTTCTGCCAGCACAGCCAAACCCAATGGTTCTTCCATCTGAAAACGACGAAGGGGAATTTATTTCTGAAGAAGATTAATTTGTAATTTTTTCCTTCCTAAACCATATTTTTCATAAAATAAATGTATATATATATATATATATATTTACAAACACTATTGTTGTATCCTTTATACCGTTTAGAAGCAATCTAAGCATAAAAAATTTTGGCCGCGTAGAATGCTCAAATACCCGTATGTGCGGCTGTCAGAAATGTTACCAACCGAACAAAGAAATGTCGCATCAAGTGAAACCACGTCATTTTCAGCAAAAGAAAAGACGAAAATATAGCAGCTACAATCAACCAGTAACGAATATAAGATACACAGGTGGAAGAGGCACGTGAGGAAGAAGCACGATCAGTTGGGTTTCAAATTTAGGCGAATGTATTGCCTCCTAGGACGCCCCTCTGTGTTGTCAATACATAAAATACTGCTTGCCTATATCAAAGTAATTCAGAATTTTCAGATTAAAGTACGTGATTGTTCATATTCTTCTGTGGTGCCACCTGCCCATGGGTCTTAAGCTTAAGTAACATGGTCAAGATTATATATAATAATTACCGTGTCCTTAAAATGTTCAATGACTTCATTTGAACCTACTGCAAGATTCATTAGTAGTAATGTATGACCATCTGATCACAAGATAAAGCATGTTCTTTCAATTTAATACTGATTTAAAAAACATGATTCCGACTGAAGATGACAACCATCTTTTAGCATGAAATTCAGCCAACAGTTTTTTGATCTCTTATACGACGTGTCCCAAAATTCGCGAAACACCTGGATGGTACGTTATTATATAAAGACCAAGGATCGTGAGAAAAATATGGAAAAAATTCCATCGCTGTTAATTTCAAAGAAATTAATATTCAAAGTTAACACTTTAGATGTCGTTTGTCAAAATTACTGTATAAGATTTTAAAGATTGGTTTTGATATGGTCAATGGGATAACAGTTTTGAACAACCATAATCAGGTTTGTAATTAATCACTTCAAATTATTCCATTTCCAGAAAATCATTTTACGATAATTTTACCTGAAAAAAACATATGGCAACATTGTCGTGAATTTACACTTAAACCACTTTAACGTAAAGAAATATCGAAATAAAAATTGCTTATTAATGTCATTTTGACAATTGTCCTGCTTATTTCAACCCTAATACTACCTTATTAATTTTCGTTGAATTTTGGATGTTCAAGTTCTTAGCTGTATTTTCCGTTGATTAGTTTAGTTTAGTGTGTGTGCTAATTTTCGAGATTTGCTGAACTGTGTTGGTGTTTTTTTTAAATCTATGTTAAAATGTTTTCAAACAAGGAATATGTAGACATGCATTTGGTGTTGGGGAAATGCTAAAACAATGCTGCTGCTGCTGCTAGAATCTATCGCGAAAGGTATCATCTGAGAAGACATCCTAGTAGTAATGTCTTTATACGTTTAGACCGAAGAATAAGAGAAACATGAAGCGTATCACCAATAGGTGCCTTTTATCGGGATAGAGGTCGTCCAAAAACTACAAGGACCTCTGAAGTAGAGAATGCCGTTTTAAATTTATTAGCAGACAATCCAACAATATCAACACGTGAACTCGGTAATATACTAGATATATCACACAGTTCAATTGGTCGAATTATTAAGGATGAGCGGTTTCATCCTTATCATTTTACAGAAAAGTTCAAGCATTTATTAGAAGATTTTCCACGCTGTGACAATTTTTGTATGGTTTTTAGTACAAATACAAAGAAATCTTCAATTTTGTAGAAATATCTTTTGGACGGACGGCTAATTTTTCACGAGATGGATTTTACAGTCAACGAAATTCACATTTTTATGCTTTGGAAAATCCTCAGGTGTTTAGACCAGCTAACCAGCAGCATAGGTTTAACGTAAATGTCTGGGCAGGTATTATCGGGAATCGGTTAATCGGGCCAGTCATTATTCCTAACAGGCTGGCCGGGGACACCATTTTAGAATTTTTGGTAAATGGTTTTCAAAATTTGGTAGATGAACAATAATATGTGACCGCAAAAGGATGGTGATCCTGCTCATCATGCGGCACTGGTGAGCGTTCCGCTAACTTTGAGACACGTTGTATATGAAATATCTCTTATTATTAAAGGAGAATGAATAATCACAATCTTCATTATCCTGGAAATCTTACTTGTACTATGCATTTACATTATACTATAATTCCAGTTTTCTCCTTATATAAAAGAACATAGTGAGTAGTAGCACTGATATGTCATGGGAAATAATTAGATTGTGATTTTTAGCCTATAAACAATTCTACGAAATATACACTAACCATTAAATTTTAAGAATTTCAGGTTTTGCTAAATGATATGTAAGTTGTATCTCTATTATTTGTAGTGATTGGACTGACTATTTAGAGGCTATAAATTTACGCCCAAAAAGTGTTTTTATAGTTAGTGTTTATTTTGTAGATGTTCTTGTATGTTTCCCTTTTCTTCTTATCTTACGTAGTACGTACAAAATAATACAATCACATAATAGGCCTAAACCACCTAAGAACTAATATCATGCCATGTGGAATCCTGTTCAAAATTTAAATAACTTCGCCAGCAAGGTTTCTTTGTTCTACTAAAATTGTGTCCAGTGTCTTGTAGACATTTTCCGGTAAATGATCCAGGAGCATTTTGGGCATTATCTTAAATTCCATAAAATCTTCAGCCGTAGCCCATCTCATTTCGTAACTAGGGCCACCAGTTCCTGCTTTCCTGTAAATAAAGAATGATAAATGTTAAATTTGCAGGAGGAAAACTTCAATAAACGCTGTTACTAAACAATAAATACGTTAAAAAATGTACATTAGAATATTTGAAAGGTATCATCAGGGAAACAATATTTATGAGCACAGAGCGTAAAATAAGAATCAAACAGCAATGAGACTAAAGACATCGTGTGGCCCAAATAATGAGAATAAATGAGATAGACAATTTAAAACTGATCCATAACGGAGGTTGTCTATGGTGTAGAGTGAAAAAGAAAGCCTTGAGAGAGACAAGCAAAACAGACATAAAAAATGTTCTTAACAAACCGAAAAAATTTATATTTGGGGTTTCGTCTGTTTAATCGTTTGCCTCCGGACATTAATAGTTATTTATTGTATAAGGGTTTTAGATAGCATATTATTCACGCAAGAATGTTTAAACGCGAGAGCTTGCTCGAGCGTTTAATTTTCTTAAGTGAATAAAATGCATCTAAAACCCGTATGCAATACAACGTTTTATCCACAATCACACTTATTTATAATCAGAATCGCCGAAATTTATGAAACAATGATCTGACATTTCGGTCTGACAGCGGCTGTCACCTCAAAAATCATTGAAATTTCGCATTAACTAAAAAAATATCGGGAGGTCTTGGATCGGTTACTATGTATTTTCGATTGTTTATCGACTCCATTTGTAAGCATTCATTGTTGAAAAGTGGAAAAGATGGAAGAGATTTGTGAGAGCGAGTTTATTCCGGAACAAATACTTGAAGAAGCTCAGAAAGCAACTTTAGATTTATTGCCGTGGAAGTCAAAGGACGCCTACGAAAAAGTATTTGCCGACTTCAATAATTGGAAAGAAAAAAGTGGTGTAAAAGGAGCGATAAACGAAGAGGTACTCCTAGCATATTTCTACAATGTTAATAAGAAGTTTGCGGCATCATCATTATGGACAAAGTATTCTATGTTGAAGACAACATTAAAAGTGCACAGAAATATAGATATCTCAAAATACAGCAAGTTGATCGCCTTTTTGAAAAGCAAGTGTCGTACCTACAAACCTAAGAAGGCCAAAATTCTTGAAAACAAACACATCACACAATTTTTGAAGGAGGCTCCAGATGAAAAATATTTGATGATGAAGGTAACACTTAGTTGTGATTTTTGTTTGTTTGCATTCAAACTTAGAGTTTCTTCCTTAGGTGGGACTTATAATGGGTGTAGCTGGCGCTTGTAGATGTAATGAGTTGACGTACTTGAAAATTGAAAATGTCGAAGATAAAGGAAAATATTTGTTTATTACGATTGCTGATACAAAAACCTACGTTTCTCGAAGTTTTACAGTATTGGAAGAGGGTTTTTCTGTTAACGCTCTGGACATGTGTAGGAAGTATATGCAATTACGCCCAGCTTCTATCGCTTCCCAGGGCAGATTTTTTCTACGATATACAGATGGAAAATGTACAAGTCAATCTGTGGGTATCAACACTATGTCAAGAATACCTGCTGCAGTGGCTTCTTTTTTGCAATTACGGGATGCTAGTTCCTATACTGGTCATAGCATGAGACGCTCTTCAGCTACATTATTGGCCAATGCTGGTGGCGATCTTATGGCCATCAAACGTCACGGTGGATGGAAGTCGTCTAATGTCGCAGAAAGCTACGTGGAGAATTGTTTATCAAATAAATTGAAAACAGGGGAAATGATTCAGAAAGAGACTGCGAAACAAGTTGCAATGAATCATACCGGTGAAACTTCTTGTGAAAGTTCAATTCCATCTACGGTTGAAGTTAATTTGTCTTCGCCAATAAAACAAAAGAAGAATAATAACCTTTTCTCTATTAGCTTGAATATCAATGTAAATCTTAATAAATAAATTCATTTTGAGAGTTTTATGGCGTGTTTTATAGCGTGTTTTATGATTTATAAAACACTAGTGTTTTATAGACCCCATAAAAGGTTGCTAAACAGTTGAATTATGACCGTATAATATAGTGATTGTGGATAAAAATCTAAATACTTTTTTAGCTTTAAGAAATCATTGAAGCAGTTCCTTTTGACAAGGTGCTTCTATAGTATCGAAAAATACTTGAGCGTGATTTAAATGTAATTGTTCTTGTTTTGTTTTATTTTGCCAGTTTTGTTCCAGATTTTGCATTTTTATTTTTATTTTATATTATATAATTTGAATATAATTATATCCAGAAGCACATTAAGGACTTGAGCGGTACGAGTTCCTTCAAATAAGCATTGGAAAATTTTCTGTACCAACAGTATATTTTCTCTTTGGAGCAATTTCATTTTACTAAAAATTTTAACGTGTTGTCTGTGCCACACTGTTTTATTTTGTCTTTTATTCTTTGTTACATTTACATTACATGTATGTTTGTGCTATGATTTTTTTTATGAATATTCTATTGTAAATGTAATATTTGTTTTCTTGTATTATTGCTATACCTTTTTTATTTTTATGTCTGAGAATGTACATGTCTGTTTTGGACCTCTGACAATAAAGATTATTATTATTATTATTATTATTGGCGGGCAAATCGAAAAGGAACAAACTTGAAGAAGCGGGACTTTCTCGTCAGAAGAGGCACTGACTAGGATTTAAATGTCAGTATAAGCCTCTCCTGAGGTGGCTACAAGCCATTCCTCTGTAGAAGAAGAATTCTATATTAAATGTGTATGACTTGAAAATACATTTACTTAGAAATTTTTTTTTGGATAACAAAAAATCTATCCTTGGTTGTGGGAATAATTTAGTGAGCTCCGCGAGCTTGATTTATATTGCAGATTAAGTTTTTCTAGACCATCATCAGACCGATAATTATAAGTGTAAGTTACTATTGCAACGTTATCTTTGGAAAAGCAACAAATCATCACGAACTGGATATAAATTATATCTGTAATTGCTAATTTTTGGTATATCATTAAACATAATTTGCACTCATTCTATGAAAAACATAGCGTATAGCATACTTTCAATTGGATAGGTTCACATTTTTGAGAGAAACTGGAAAATGGTTATTCCAAATTCACCAGAAATGGATAAGCTGCAATCTGAAACAAGTCCTTTAAGTCAGGACAGGTAGAGAAGAAGAAGACTATTATATTAAAAAAACTATATTGTCATCGGTCAATAGAAAGTTAATGCATGGTATGAGATGAACAGGAAGAGTACCGGGCCGAGAACTGATCCCTGCGGCATATCAAAATTTCTTCTGTTTGTGTTATTTGTATTATATGATATTCTAACCTATTGTGTTCCTTTCATTAAATACATTACAAACCAATTGGCATCCACGATTCTTATACCACAAATTTATTTAACAAAGCCGATGATTCGAGCAATCGAGAAATCACATTAGGCAACAAAAACTAAAGCATGGTACTCTCGACAATCTAGAATCTAGACTATCATCTTGTTAGTAAAGGCCGTTATAGAAGCTAATGTTGAATAACACTCTTTGAAACCAAACTGTCTAGCAGTACCTAATTATGCCGTTTTGATAAGACGATAAGATTTCAGCAAATCGGCGAATAATTAAGACTTTCCAAATGCAGGACAATTATTGATAGAACAAACCGAGAAAGGAACTGCTTCATCCTATTTATAGAAATTCAGTATTGGGAAAAAATAAAGAAGGCTAGCCCTTATAGAAAAATAAAAAAAATGAGGTGTGGCCATCACAGGACTTTCTTATACGTATGAGCGTTTCAAACTATGCAATTTTAAGAAATTTTTTTATAGAAAAATTATTCAAAATCCTATTCTAAGTACTTCCATTCTCTTAATAAATCGCTATAGAATGCATTCTTTGCAAAATATTCGAAATAAAGTTCTACTCGCTAAGAGTAAAAGTGTTACTTCCGGTCTGAATTTTGAAATCTCATATATACAAAAAATATAGCAAATTTAGTTATAAATACTTTTGTACTCTTGATAAATATATATAGAATGCATAATTTAAGTAAGAGTAAAAGTGGCACTTCCGGTCCGAATTTTGAAATTTCTTTCATAGAAAAGGTGATGAAAATTAAGTTCTAAATACTTTTATACCCGTAACGTACCTGTGAAAAAAGGATGACTTGCGAAATATTCGCAAAAAACTGATTTTTGATAAGAGTAAAAGACCTACATCCGGCATCCGGTAGGAATCCCGAAAAACTTTTTAAATAATGTTGTTCCCAATTTTAATTTGAAGTACATATAAATTCTTTATAAATTTGTTTAAACTTAGTAGTTGACGAAGTATTGGCAAAATTCGATTTTTTCACTGAAGTAAACTACTACTTCCGGTCTACCGATTTTACTGAAAAACTAATCAGATCTCGAGAGGGAGATTGTACACGTAAATACTAAATTTGGAAGTGATATCTACAGCGATTTGACCGCTATCGTGGTCACACACACACACACACATACTGACATACACAGAGAGAGAGAGAGAGACATTTTTTAAAAACCACTTTTTCTGTATCAGGGGACTTCAAAACGTGGACATCTGCAAAAGTCTAAAGGTCAAAAATTTTCATCATCACAATACTTCCTTATACTACGTATAAGAAAGTAAAAGTGAATATTGAGCCGCATTTCTTTTGAGATCAGTAGAATTATAGGTGATATAATAATATCGAATTTCACAACAAAACAGATTAAGAGACCATCGCTTACTGTTTTATAGCCATAGATAAGAATAACAGCTTATATTGCCGAAGGAGGCTGTCATGGCGACCGGATTAATTTCTACATACCATTTTATAAGGTTTTCAGTTTTAGTGATTTCTATTTTGACTTTATAAGTAGGATTTCTTATTTAGTTTTGTTGGGTACAAAATTTTTTCTTCACGCATTAATATATAGATATAAAACAATTACTGTTTTATATTTAATTACAAAGGCACAAAATAATATAGTTGAATCGTTTTGTGAACTGACACGGCCAAAGTACGAACTAAAGACGACGATTCAATGCCACTACAAATTCCTGTCGAGCAGAACAATTCTAGTATATTAAATTTAAATTCATTAATTAATATTACAGAATATACAATTTCCGCTGATAAAATACTATTACACGAAAGCCAGTTGAAAATTAAATGTTATAAATAAAGTTATTAAATATGTATTACTTTTCTATACCTATATTACTTTTAATACTTGGTTATTCTGTGTAAGAAGAAAGCATTGTTGACAAATTTACAATGCTTGGATGACATAACAGACGTCAAAAGGTAATTATGAGAAATGTCACAACGTGTATGAATATTATTGTTTAATTAATTAAGTAATATTATTTGAGACAAGTAAAATTAAATTATAGGCAAATGAAAATGACAAATTGATATTTGAATTTTTAAGACATTTTGTTGCAATAACACAAATTTTGATGGGATGGTGCATATGCATAGGAAATATGAATGAACAAAAGTGTAAAATCCTGCATTTTAGATTTATTCGCAAGTTTGACTTCTCCGGAACTGACAGATGACGTAGTAGTTCGTCATATTATCTGATTTTACTGTAAATGGAGCAAAGGTCCTGTCGAAAGCCGCTCTACTGGAAAATGCGTAAATTGCAATGAATTTATTAAATAGAAGAAACAGAAAAGGGAAATTGATTCATCGTTTGTAGAGGAATTTCGTATTGGAAGAGATTTTTTCATGTAAAACAATAAGCGAATGTGGAGCTGTCCTACTTTTGATATCGATTTTATCATAGGTGATATGATAACATCGGTTATCAAATTATGATGTTGGTGATATTTTCTGATATCGCTGTAAATGAAAACTGCTATTAGGTAGCGCAGTTGCTTGTCTAAAACTAACTGGGAAATATGTGACTCACAATTAATTTATTAAGAAACAAGTTAAGATCGTCTCTTACCTTTCTGCTTTCGTTTTCTTTCTGTTGACTATGTGTAATATTTTTCCGGGAGTGAATAATCTAGTTTTTGAGAATCGTCTGATTCCAATATCCCTTGATAGCAGAGCTGCTTCCTAAAATTTCACAGCAACGTTTATATTATTATTAGAGTTGTTATTATGTAAACTATTTACTGTTGACGCAGCTACAGTAGGCACTGGTATCCTCCCTAACAGCGGCGAGTTTCCTGGAGTTGTGTTTTCCAAATCGTCACTCTTCCAGATCGATTCTAGATCTCCGGGTGGTACGCCAAAGAGGGCATATCCGAATCCATTGAGCATTATACGATACTAAAAAGAAAAAATATCTGAAATTAATGCATTTCTCAAAAGAATCGGAATTTTAAATGAATGTTGTAAATAACTTTCAGTTAAGAAAAACATTTTTGGAAAATATCCGTTAATCAGTAATTTATTTTCCGCACTTCATGACTTCTAATAAAATACTAGAGACGTACGGCACTCATCGCACCACTCCGCAGGTAAAATAATAACTATTTTAATTACCTACACTATAAACTTTCATTTCATGAAAAATTCACGGACTAGCAAGTGTTAGCAATCAACGTTAACCCTCATCAAAAATTCAATGATACATAGCTGTTATAAGAATACAGGCAGCCGATGTTACCTGGAAATAAAAACAGCTTCCTACAAAGTAATGACGCCATTTGAATCCTTAAAGTAAGTACTTTCACCTTTAAATCGACCAAGATACCTTGCTCAGGTAATAACAAACACAACTTAAGTTTCGGTTACTAAAACATACCCTACAGAAATATTGTTAATGTTGCAGTTTTTGATAATTAACATCTCTGGTTCTGACAAAGATTCAACATTTACGTCAGCAACAATATTCTCATAACCTGCGTACACTATACATTTGTAACATTTCTCTCATTTTAAGATTCAACAAAAAGGGAAAAAATCGTATAAATCGAGATACCTGTATACACACTGTACATAATGTATATACAGGGTGAGTCATTAGTAGCTGCTTCTTCGATTGCTCTTTTGTGTTTTAAATAAAAGAAAAAACAATTAGTGGAAGATCCATGGTTGCTGTGGCGCATATTGTAAAAATACTTTAGGCTCTGGCGCACTTCCGGTTTCACCGGAAATGCACAGAACTTAATTTTTTTAAATGACTCACCCTATATATTTTTGGATTTTCTTGTACTGCTTTAAATTGTCTGTTCGAATGTTTTTTCTTTTTCAAAATGGAGCCAATAGTTTTTGAGTTATTAATTTTTTTTGAAAATATTTGACCAAAACACGTGTTCAGAAAAAAATCATTTTCACATTGTTTTTAAAAGCAAAAACATTAACTTTGGTGGTGCTTGTAGTCAAGAAAATTCTACATCATTTGGTAAAGTTGTACTCGACAATACCTCAAAAAACTTTGATTTTTCAAAGCCTACTTCCTGAAACTTTCACGTACCAAAAACTTATTTTTTTTAAATGAAACACCCAGTTTTATTGAGCCATTTTGTTCCTTTTTTTATTCTCTTTCATTTTTGTTAACAATGTTCTATACCTATCTTTTGTAATTTTTGAGATAATCACTATAGGAGCAATTAGCGGTCAATAAAACAACTACGGGCGCTATTCTATACACCCAAATATTTGTCCAATAAAGGCTGGAATGCGGCTGACTGCCTGAGTCAACTGTTGAAGAAAGTCGGTATACATTTATTTCAAACTTATAAAAGCATCGCTATTAGTTATCATCCAAAGGAATTATTCTTATGAAGAGTTAATAGATATGATTGACGTTTTGGGTGAATCTGAAAGAAACTCTTTGCTAGACTTTATGCACAGCGATCCCTGGTAGAAGTCGACCGAAGCCAGAAACCTTCGAAAATAAAAAGTGGACGGTTTGAGTGAACAGAAAGCATTGAATATGAAAGAAAGAGCAGAAAAAGCAATAACAGGTGAGGATAAGACGTTTATGGTACTTGCGAGTGTAGTCGAACACCCCCCATTCTAGTACTACGAAAATTAGTCGTCAGTTAGATGAAGTCAAATTTGAGAATCCAGAATAATTAGAAAATATGAATTAACCCGTAGCATATTTATACACAGGGTTAGATGAAAGAAATTTTCAGAATCGCTTACATTTTTGTCAATTGGCAGCAGATAAATTATCCTGGCTTTCTCAATTTTTTGTTGTTTACCAACGAAGCCACCTTCTATTAAAGTGAATACGTTCATCGTCACAATTTTCGTTATTATAACACATACAATTCCCCACTTTATCACATCTGTAAACTTTTGAAATCGTTGGTCATTAAAACTGTGGGGATGTTACCTTTCAGCTTATAGGAATTACTCAAGATAAAGTTATTCGAATTACCTGAGCTCTTATAGCTGTAGTACTCTAATTCGGGGAGACGTGGCGTCCTTCCTTCAGGATGGCACTACACTTATTCACTGGGTGTTCCAGGATAGGGCTTATATTAGTGTCTGGGGTTAATGAAAGAGTTGTTTCAAACCACATGAATTTATTACCACAACTCGGTCACTAAAAACAATAGCCACGCAGGACTATAAAGAAATGGCTTAAGGCAACACTAAATATTAAGAGATATATACATAGATTGAAATTATATACACTGTCTATGGAGACACCTTGACCAAAGGGCTAATGATCCCACACACAGGGGGATAAGACAAAGGGGGTGGTCGCTAGATACTGGCAGTTTAAATAGAGAGAGATATTTGAGACACTCAGTTGGGGTTCTAGGGGATAAGGCTCCCTTCGGGGTACCTAGTCAATTAACGCCTAGAATGGGTAAGGCTGCCTTCGGGTACCAAACCAACTAACTACTTCTGAGTGACGTGACGGGGCTATCTTGAGATTGCCAACCGTGCAAGCTTAGGAATCAGTTCAGTACTTACGGTTGTAACAATGGGTACGACGTGAGGTCACTTTAGCCACAAGTCACTGGGATGGTGTATCGGCACAGGTCGGACACTTGAATAACGATCCGTGGTCTGGATCTTTGTTGAAGCACTAAGTGGCACTCACAACTTCAACAACCTCTCGTATTTGGTTGGGTCACTTTGTTCAACAACCTCTCTTTTGGTTGGGTCACTTTGTTCAACAACCTCTCTTTTGGTTGGGTCACTTTGTTCACAGCCTCACTAACAGGTCACGAATGCTCCTTGGATGTTGGTTGAAGCACGCAACTGCTGTTGATTCGGACTCTTGGTCCTCCTCGTAAGTGTTCGGCTTATCCCTTTTAGGTCCTTCCTCGTCTTCGGGTATCTTCGGGTCACCTCGGAAACGTTCGGGTTTGCTTCGTCTCGTTCGTAGAAGCCTTCCTACGCCTTCGGGTATCTTCGGGTCACCTCGGAAACGCTCGGGTTTGCTTCGGCTGCGTTCGGCTTGCTCGTAGAAGTCGTCCTACGTCTTTAGTTCTCCTCGGGTATGTTCGGCTTTGCCTCGGAGACGCTCGGGTTTGCTTCGAGTCGCTTCGGCTTGCTCGTAGAAGTCGTCCTACGTCTTTAGTTCTCCTCGGGTATGTTCGGCTTTGCCTCGGAAACGCTCGGGTTTGCTTCGAGTCGCTTCGGCTTGCTCGTAGAAGTCGTCCTACGTCTTTAGTTCTCCTCGGGTATGTTCGGCTTTGCCTCGGAGACGCTCGGGTTTGCTTCGAGTCGCTTCGGCTTGCTCGTAGAAGTCGTCCTACGTCTTTAGTTCTCCTCGGGTATGTTCGGCTTTGCCTCGGAAACGCTCGGGTTTGCTTCGAGTCGCTTCGGCTTGCTCGTGGGAGTCGTCCTACGTCTTTAGTTCTCCTCGGGTATGTTCGGCTTTGCCTCGGAAACGCTCGGGTTTGCTTCGAGTCGCTTCGGCTTGCTCGTGGGAGTCGTCCTACGTCTTTAGTTCTCCTCGGGTATGTTCGGCTTTGCCTCGGAAACGCTCGGGTTTGCTTCGAGTCGCTTCGGCTTGCTCGTGGGGGTCGTCCTACGTCTTTAGTTCTCCTCGGGTATGTTCGGCTTCGCCTCGGAAACGCTCGGGTTTGCTTCGAGTCGCTTCGGCTTGCTCGTGGGAGTCGTCCTACGTCTTTAGTTCTCCTCGGGTATGTTCGGCTTTGCCTCGGAAACGCTCGGGTTTGCTTCGAGTCGCTTCGGCTTGCTCGTAGAAGTCGTCCTACGTCTTTAGTTCTCCTCGGGTATGTTCGGCTTTGCCTCGGAAACGCTCGGGTTTGCTTCGAGTCGCTTCGTGGAGGACTTTCTGCGCCTTCGGGTATCTTCTGAAACGATTGAATACGTTTCAGAGATCTTCAGGAAACTTTTTCCCGGCGTCGACTTTCGTCGGATGCGTTATGAGCTCGCTCGATAATGTTCGGCTCGCTCGTAGAATCGTTGTATCAGCTCTGAAGTCACTTTGGCGAAAGTTCGGTTCTCTCCAGAGAAGGGGGCTGTTGTCGCTCTAAGTGATAGAGGCGACTAGATACTCATCAATAAAATTCTTAGCTTTTATAACATTTTCAACGACGTAAACAAATGACGCGGTTGCAGGTGTTCTTTCAAAAGACGCATTCTATTCGTCAGAATAACGACTCTTTTGATTGGCAGAAGCCCTTGCTTCTCGTGTAAAATATTTTCCACTTAATAAATTGTCGAACAAAATTAGTGGGTGGAGCCTGTGAGTCGTATTCAATGTGTTTTTCACTTAGTGCATTGGTGAAAAATTGGTAGGTGGAGCCTGTGCGCGGTAAGTTCATCATTGGTCACAATAACGACTGTTTGGGTTGGTTAAAGATTTTCAGTATTATTATATTTATTAATACTGTTAGAAATATATGGGAATTTATGGGAAATGTGCATCGTCTGTTATGTTTGTTTATAACAATCTCATCCACGGATCGAAATGATTTTTAAGTCCGCACAATCGTAGTAAATATCAATTACAACAATATAGAATGTTTATTAGCTCAAATTTATCGCAAGCACGTCGTTTAATTCGTTTCCAGGAGACGGCAAAGGTAACAATTCGACCGCTCCCGGGGAAGACGCTGCTTGAGGTTTGTTTGAGCACATTAAAATTAACCTAAGTAAAGTCTCTATGGTCGCTTATATCTACACACGCGAAGGAGGGTTGTTTCGCGATTTGTTCTAAAAAGGGGAGGGGAGGTATACGATACATAATGGTTTTGGCTTTAACTCAGCCTTGAACACGTCGCTAGTTCACACCCAGGTAACGGTAGAGTAACAATTCGACCGCTCCCGGGGAAGACGCTGTTCGAAACCTGTTTAAGCACACACTAAATTACCTAAGTAAAGTCTCTACGGTCGCTTATAACTACACACGCGAAGGAGGGTGTTCGCGATTTGTTCTGGGGGAGGGGCGTACGGATGATTCACTGGGCGCTTCCAGTTGCTCCGGGTGGGCGGCCTGGGTCCTGTGTAGGAACCTTTTCGGGGGGCTCATGGTTGGGGATATGTCTCGTGGCCCGTGTGTTGGGGGAGCTATGTCTGGTGGCTCCTGGGGTGGGGCTATGTCTTGTGGCCCGTGTGTTGGGGCCACGTTGGGTCGTCGCATGGGCCGTACCAGGTCCAAGTGAAACTTCACTAGGCGTGCGCCTGAACGCGCGACCCAAATAGCTGTAGGGCCGGCGTTTTTGACCACTGGGTACGGTCCCAACCAACGTGGTCCGATATGTTGGCCAGGGGGTAAGTGGGCTTTCACCGTTACACTCGCCTGGCCGCAGTTCAAGTGGCATTGGAGCGTTGGCATTGACATACCTTCGCCCCCGATGCCTCAGTGCTTTAGCCGGAATATATCGGGTCCGTCTGGCGGCTGGTTCTGGTGGATTCACCTGCGGGTCTCGCCATTCTCCGGGCCGCTGCATTTCGAAGCGTTTGGGTGTCTTCGGAAGTGTTCGGTTCGCCCGTGGAAGTCTTAGTTCGGCTTCGGGTGACTTCGGAAGTGTTCGGTATTCTTCGGAAATGTTCGGTTCGGCGTTATGTCGGCGGATTTCATGCTTCGTAGCGGCAGTAGTCGTGACAGCCTCTCCTTCCTCGAAGAGTTCCCCGAAGTCATTCAGGGTTCTTTGGAAGGTCTGCTTGTTCGCTGCCGCCCAAGTGGTTGCAACCATGTGTGTCTGCATGGTTCTCGTGGGGCGTTTTTGAGGGCCCCTTGTAATGAAGGGTAGTGTTTGGCTTCTCCCCTTGCCCACATGCATGCACCTCCGCGCCATGTCAATAACTGCCTGGTGTTCCTTGATCCAGGGGCTCCCCAGGATGATGGCGGCTTGCATGTTCGGCACCAACGTCGCATTGCATGCGAACGTATAGTCCCGAGAGGAGGCCTTCAGTGTGCCCTCGTGATGAGTCTGGAAGGTGGCTTCTTCGTCGATCCAATTGAATGTAACTGGTCGTGTCTCCCTAGCTCGGCCCGTCATATATTCTGGCCTCATGAGGTTCTTTGTGGCAGCTGTGTCTATCAGTGCCACTACCTCTTGGCCATTCACTTTCAGTCTTATTGATGGAGTGGATCCTTCGCCATCCATCGTGGTTAGGGCCGTCCCCGTTTCTGCTTTGGCACGGTCCCTTAGACTTCCTTCCTGGTTCTGTTGGGGGCGTGGGTGGCGTACCTCAAACTCTCGAGGCTGCTGCGGGCAGTCCCGCTTCATGTGCCTCCCTGGGCAAAACCAACACCTCGGAAGGGTACGTCCTTCGAATGCACGAGGCTCTTGGTTCCTGGCAATTCCCTCGGCTGGGCGTTGCGTCGTGGGTCGTACGTTAGCCTCCTTTTTGGACGTGGGTGCTCTGGTGGCAAAATTATTAAATATTTCTGCCCACCTTTCCATTGTCTCTCGCAATTCGCTTACTGTCCCAGGGTTTGTTTGTGTCGCCTGGATACAGTATTTTTCCGTCAGCAACTGAATTATGTGCTGGGTGAGACCGTCCTCTGGCCATTGGGGGTTGAGCCGTAGACATAGACGTCGCATTCTGGTGACGAAGGTAGCGGGGTCCTCATCATCTTTCTGCCGAACTTCGCAGGCGCTTTGAAGCTTACGCCTGCGTTGTTGGCTGAGGAATTCTCGGCGGAAACGGTGGCAAAACTCATCGAGAGTGTCAAATCCTCCCTGATTCTTGCGCCCCCATGCGGCGGCCTCGTCCACCAAGAACGGTCGCACGGCGTCGTCAACATCTTCAGGAATTTCAAACCTGGTTGTTTCTAGGTGAGCCTGCAGTCGTGTCAGGAATACCTCAGGATCTTCTGTCAGCTGTCCTCCGTAAGGCCTTGGAGGTGCGGGGGTGACTGTCGTATGTTGACAGGTATAACAGCACCCTTGGGCATGCTGACTGTGCGATGGTTGCGGTGGTTCCTGGGTGGCAACTACCTTTCTGATAGGTATGTCATTCAGCCTGACGGCAACCTCAGGAGTAACTACTGGCATGGGTTCTTCGGTGTTAACCGGCTTGATTGGCGTGAGTCCGGCTGCTTGGCCTAAGTCCAAGTCGACGATGACCTCAGGACTGGTGTCTTGTGCAACGGGTTCTCTCCCCTCCAAGACTTCCAGTCGAGTTCCCAGTAATCTGAACTCATTTAGCAAGCTGGCCATTTGACTTGTCGGGTTGTCTGTTTTGGGTAATGATTTTGTAGGGGAAGGTGATCGATCAGATCCGCTAGACTGATTTCTGCGGGATTCCCTTCTCCTCAGAGATTTAGGGCCTCTCGGAGCCATTGTCTCCCCACGTTCGTCGGTGCTTTCTGCACCGAAAGTTTCCGTTTTTAGGTTACGAAACTTTGCCACACACGTTGGCGCGCCAAAATGTTACCTTTCAGCTTATAGGAATTACTCAAGATAAAGTTATTCGAATTACCTGAGCTCTTATAGCTGTAGTACTCTAATTCGGGGAGACGTGGCGTCCTTCCTTCAGGATGGCACTACACTTATTCACTGGGTGTTCCAGGATAGGGCTTATATTAGTGTCTGGGGTTAATGAAAGAGTTGTTTCAAACCACATGAATTTATTACCACAACTCGGTCACTAAAAACAATAGCCACGCAGGACTATAAAGAAATGGCTTAAGGCAACACTAAATATTAAGAGATATATACATAGATTGAAATTATATACACTGTCTATGGAGACACCTTGACCAAAGGGCTAATGATCCCACACACAGGGGGATAAGACAAAGGGGGTGGTCGCTAGATACTGGCAGTTTAAATAGAGAGAGATATTTGAGACACTCAGTTGGGGTTCTAGGGGATAAGGCTCCCTTCGGGGTACCTAGTCAATTAACGCCTAGAATGGGTAAGGCTGCCTTCGGGTACCAAACCAACTAACTACTTCTGAGTGACGTGACGGGGCTATCTTGAGATTGCCAACCGTGCAAGCTTAGGAATCAGTTCAGTACTTACGGTTGTAACAATGGGTACGACGTGAGGTCACTTTAGCCACAAGTCACTGGGATGGTGTATCGGCACAGGTCGGACACTTGAATAACGATCCGTGGTCTGGATCTTTGTTGAAGCACTAAGTGGCACTCACAACTTCAACAACCTCTCGTATTTGGTTGGGTCACTTTGTTCAACAACCTCTCTTTTGGTTGGGTCACTTTGTTCAACAACCTCTCTTTTGGTTGGGTCACTTTGTTCACAGCCTCACTAACAGGTCACGAATGCTCCTTGGATGTTGGTTGAAGCACGCAACTGCTGTTGATTCGGACTCTTGGTCCTCCTCGTAAGTGTTCGGCTTATCCCTTTTAGGTCCTTCCTCGTCTTCGGGTATCTTCGGGTCACCTCGGAAACGTTCGGGTTTGCTTCGTCTCGTTCGTAGAAGCCTTCCTACGCCTTCGGGTATCTTCGGGTCACCTCGGAAACGCTCGGGTTTGCTTCGGCTGCGTTCGGCTTGCTCGTAGAAGTCGTCCTACGTCTTTAGTTCTCCTCGGGTATGTTCGGCGTTGCCTCGGAGACGCTCGGGTTTGCTTCGAGTCGCTTCGGCTTGCTCGTAGAAGTCGTCCTACGTCTTTAGTTCTCCTCGGGTATGTTCGGCTTTGCCTCGGAAACGCTCGGGTTTGCTTCGAGTCGCTTCGGCTTGCTCGTAGAAGTCGTCCTACGTCTTTAGTTCTCCTCGGGTATGTTCGGCTTTGCCTCGGAGACGCTCGGGTTTGCTTCGAGTCGCTTCGGCTTGCTCGTAGAAGTCGTCCTACGTCTTTAGTTCTCCTCGGGTATGTTCGGCTTTGCCTCGGAAACGCTCGGGTTTGCTTCGAGTCGCTTCGGCTTGCTCGTGGGAGTCGTCCTACGTCTTTAGCTCTCCTCGGGTATGTTCGGCTTTGCCTCGGAAACGCTCGGGTTTGCTTCGAGTCGCTTCGGCTTGCTCGTGGGAGTCGTCCTACGTCTTTAGTTCTCCTCGGGTATGTTCGGCTTTGCCTCGGAAACGCTCGGGTTTGCTTCGAGTCGCTTCGGCTTGCTCGTGGGGGTCGTCCTACGTCTTTAGTTCTCCTCGGGTATGTTCGGCTTCGCCTCGGAAACGCTCGGGTTTGCTTCGAGTCGCTTCGGCTTGCTCGTGGGAGTCGTCCTACGTCTTTAGTTCTCCTCGGGTATGTTCGGCTTTGCCTCGGAAACGCTCGGGTTTGCTTCGAGTCGCTTCGGCTTGCTCGTAGAAGTCGTCCTACGTCTTTAGTTCTCCTCGGGTATGTTCGGCTTTGCCTCGGAAACGCTCGGGTTTGCTTCGAGTCGCTTCGTGGAGGACTTTCTGCGCCTTCGGGTATCTTCTGAAACGATTGAATACGTTTCAGAGATCTTCAGGAAACTTTTTCCCGGCGTCGACTTTCGTCGGATGCGTTATGAGCTCGCTCGATAATGTTCGGCTCGCTCGTAGAAACGTTGTATCAGCTCTGAAGTCACTTTGGCGAAAGTTCGGTTCTCTCCAGAGAAGGGGGCTGTTGTCGCTCTAAGTGTTAGAGGCGACTAGATACTCATCAATAAAATTCTTAGCTTTTATAACATTTTCAACGACGTAAACAAATGACGCGGTTGCAGGTGTTCTTTCAAAAGACGCATTCTATTCGTCAGAATAACGACTCTTTTGATTGGCAGAAGCCCTTGCTTCTCGTGTAAAATATTTTCCACTTAATAAATTGTCGAAGAAAATTAGTGGGTGGCGCCTGTGAGTCGTATTCAATGTGTTTTTCACTTAGTGCATTGGTGAAAAATTGGTAGGTGGAGCCTGTGCGCGGTAAGTTCATCATTGGTCACAATAACGACTGTTTGGGTTGGTTAAAGATTTTCAGTATTATTATATTTATTAATACTGTTAGAAATATATGGGAATTTATGGGAAATGTGCATCGTCTGTTATGTTTGTTTATAACAATCTCATCCACGGATCGAAATGATTTTTAAGTCCGCACAATCGTAGTAAATATCAATTACAACAATATAGAATGTTTATTAGCTCAAATTTATCGCAAGCACGTCGTTTAATTCGTTTCCAGGAGACGGCAAAGGTAACAATTCGACCGCTCACGGGGAAGACGCTGCTTGAGGTTTGTTTGAGCACATTAAAATTAACCTAAGTAAAGTCTCTATGGTCGCTTATATCTACACACGCGAAGGAGGGTTGTTTCGCGATTTGTTCTAAAAAGGGGAGGGGAGGTATACGATACATAATGGTTTTGGCTTTAACTCAGCCTTGAACACGTCGCTAGTTCACACCCAGGTAACGGTAGAGTAACAATTCGACCGCTCCCGGGGAAGACGCTGTTCGAAACCTGTTTAAGCACACACTAAATTACCTAAGTAAAGTCTCTACGGTCGCTTATAACTACACACGCGAAGGAGGGTGTTCGCGATTTGTTCTGGGGGAGGGGCGTACGGATGATTCACTGGGCGCTTCCAGTTGCTCCGGGTGGGCGGCCTGGGTCCTGTGTAGGAACCTTTTCGGGGGGCTCATGGTTGGGGATATGTCTCGTGGCCCGTGTGTTGGGGGAGCTATGTCTGGTGGCTCCTGGGGTGGGGCTATGTCTTGTGGCCCGTGTGTTGGGGCCACGTTGGGTCGTCGCATGAAGACATCCTCAAATATGTCAGTAAACATAACCTTTATTTTATTTCGATGTTAACCAACAGTGTCAAAAATGAAATATTGCAACTGTCGGAATTAAAAAAATGAAATGCGATGCTCTTCATTCTATAAAATTATTACTTTTGGGATAGTTGGATATAACATTTACTTTGTTTGACAGTTGACTAAGGAAGTCGGGCGCCATCCCTGCCTTCTATTAGTTGAACGAATATTTTGGTGCATTGAACAACAGCGCTCGTAGTTCTTTAATTGACCGCTAATAGCTCCTATAGTGATTATCTCAGAAATTACAAAAGATAGATATGACATTGTTAACAAAAATGAAAGAGAATAAAAAAAGGAACAAAACGCCTCAATAAGATACTGGGTGTTCAATTTAAAAAAAATAAGTTTTTGGTATGTGAAAATTTCAGGAAGTAGGCTTTGAAATAACAAAGTTTTTTGAGATATTGTCGAGTGCAACTTTACCAAATGATGCAGAATTTTCTTGACTACAAGCACCACCAACGTTAATGTTTTTGCTTTTAAAAACAATGTGAAAATGATTTTTTTCTGAACACGTGTTTTAGTCAAATATTTTCAAAAAAAATTAATAACTCAAAAACTATTGACTCAATTTTGAAAAAAAAAACAGTCGAACAGACAATTTAAAGCAGTACAAGAAATTCCAAAAATATATAGGGTGAGTCATTTAAAAAATTAGGTTCCGTGCATTTCCGGTAAAACCGGAAGTGCACCAGAGCTTAAAGTATTTTTACAATATGCGCCACAAGCAACCATGGATCTCCCACTAATTGTTTTTTCTTTTATTTAAAACACAAAAGAGCAATCGAAGAAGCGGCTACTAATGACTCACCCTGTATATATTGTATAGCAAAAATTACAACTCGCATCTCGACAAACATTCCATTTTCTATTCTTTTACTACTTTATATGTCGTGAATATATTTTTCATAATCTCACCTTGGGCAACTTGCTGGCATGTAAGGTCTGCACTATACCGGTCCTCACGTTCTCTATGCTGTCTACTCCCAGTCGCATAACGAAATCATCTCCGACACCGACGGTGAATACAAAACTTTCCGTTACTCTAGCGGCTTCTCGGCTCAACAGACCAGCTGGAACATAAAATGCCTAGAATAATTTTATATAACGTTGTAATGGAGTCTTGCGGTTAGGTTTATAGCATGTGAAAATTACGTGTCGCGAATCTGGAAGCAGTACGAGTGTAGTAACACTGTAGCCAGTTGTGAATGGAAATTGACATATTATTTCTTTTATTCGGGCCATATTTTAAGCAAATGTTTGAGTTTAATCACCCCCCATTTGTTATGATATTAATATTTACACACGTTGGGTTCTTTTGAAATAGTAATTTTCTTTTTTACATACTAGGTGTGATGGAGCAGCGTGCAAACTACACGAAGCGATGTTCTTCGTTAAGTTCGGAGTCAAAAATCTTAATAGGAAAATGGTGCACCATATATTTATTGTTTTTCAGAAAGGATATGAAAGAAACATACATTTTGCAATATTGTAATATTTCATTAATGTTCTAGTTAAAATTTTAGAAATCATTTTACTCGTTGTAGGTCCATTGGACGAAAGAAATGAAATTGAAATTATTTATTGTGAAAATGTTATATGATACGATTGGTTCTTTTCAAGCCCAAATGACACTTACTTAATTTAATTGACAATCATTTCTATAGTCCGTCTCAACCCCATTATGCAGTACAGGTTTAATAGGGATATTGCATCTCTTATTATCTTTAGCAGTCTCGTAATAACGCCATCTTTATATCCGGCTGCCTTGTTGCAAGTTCTATTATACAAAGTATATTATGGCTATTATGGGTAATCGTTGCTGTCAATTGTCAGTTTTTGCCGTAGTGTGTATACTTTTATATTGTCTTTAATTCACCTAATTAATTTCTGTTAAATCGTTGTTTTCTTTCTTAATTTCTGTTAAATCGTTGTTTTCTTTCTTAATTTCTGTTAAATCGTTCGTTTCTTTCTTAATTTCTCTTAAATCGTTCTTTTTAGAAAACATATTATCTTTTTCAAGCATTTAAAAGTAAGTATGCATACCTATGTCTATAATTTTGATAAACTTGATAACCGTATTTTATTACAGTATTCACTGTCATGGAGCTCCCAGGCAGAAAGCGACAGAAGGGAGAAAATTTTAGTCGTAAGGAAAAGGGAACCCACTGCTGTTCAAGAAGCAAGTAAAGCTTTATGTTGTTCAGTGCGAACCATATATAATGTAAAGAGGGAACAACAAATGGGTCAAATATCAAGTCCGAAGAAAGTAAACACAAGAAAACATATACAAATAAATGACCGACTTCATTCATATGATGACAATACACAGAGACGAAGGTATAGTCTACCATTTAATTTTTTGTACTTCTATGTTCATTACGCAATTCATTATTTGCTTGTGTTTGATTGTGATTGTTTTATTTTCAGGTAGAACTATAGTATATACAGGTGAATCATGGGTGAATGCAGGACACACAGTAAATAAAAAATGGACTGACACTACTGTTCAAAGCAGTCGACAAGCCTTTCCACAAGGATTCAGCACTGGTTTAAAATCACCAAGTGGTCTTGGGCCTCGATTTGCATTACTTCATGCTGGAGGCGAGCAAGGTTTTGTTGTTGGTGCTGAATGTACATTTATTTGTAAGAAAAATACTGCTGATGTTCATAGCGAAATAGATACAGATACATATGAAGATTGGTTCAAGAATAAATTGGTTCCAAATATACCAGACAACTCGGTTGTTGTTCTCGATAATGCCTCATATCATACGAGGAAATTAGAAAAGGTTCCAACAGTAGCATGGAGAAAAGACCAAATTATTGAATGGCTTACCGAGAAGAATATACCACTAGATAACAACATGTTATAAAAAGAGATTTACTGGCTTGTGTGTCAGAGGTTAGGTCTCAGTATGACAAAAGCAAAATTGATGAATTTGCAAATAATAAAGGGCATTATGTTCTTCGGCTTCCACCTTATCATTGCGAATTAAACCCAATTGAAATGGTGTGGGCACAAGTTAAGCACTATGTTAAAATGCACAATACGACATTCAAACAAAAGAGATATTGAACAATTAATTGTGGAAGGTTATCAGAATGGAATCATAAACAACTGGCAGAATTACATTGGCCACGTAAAAGACATCGAAAGCAAAATGTGGATAGTAGATAACTTGCAAGACGATGTTGAAGAGTTCATAATTAATGTCACACATTCATCATCAGATCAGGATTCTTTAAGTGATTGAAGAAAAATAAAGCAATATGTGTATCTACTCCTTTGTATGGTCGTGGTTAGTGTTTTCATAAATGTTATCACGTATTTATTACAACACTCAAAACTAATTTTAAGTTATTTAAATTAAGTATACTATTATGTAGTATTAGCTTGTTCTTATAAATGGGTAAGTATATTTTTGAAAATGAATTTGTGAGGAATTTGTGTCTTTAAATGTATAATGGAATGTACAATAACATATTAATATTCAATAAGACTATATATGTCATGTAACATATTAAAAAATAAAAGTATATGTGTATGTGTGGTTATTGTTATTCTGGACCATACAAATATGTATTATTGAAATTGCTTTTATAAATGGAAAAGTCTTGCTATGAAAAATAAATTTGTAATTAACTTTGTCTTGGTCTAAATTTATTATTTATCTTAATCTACTATCCACTGATAGTAGATTAAGATGTCAATATTCAGTAACGAAGAAAATTGTATACCCTACGTATTTCTTCGAAATATTAGTTTATTTACTATGGCTTACTATATTCAGTTAGATTTTAAATAAATTTCGACAATTGCAAATATCATGCTGTAACTAATCCAACTTCCCATATATTCTTTCCTTTTAGTGTTTCATGTTGCTGTTAATTTTTTGTATGCATCACTTGAACGACAAACAGTCGTATAGGTTATGTTTTGATTGCAAATAATGTCAGATAATGAACCGGAACTGTAACGACATTTACAATGAGATGATTTGGCAACCGCGAAATCAACTGCCATAAGTGATAAGACCTGTACTGCATAATAGGGTTGAGACGGACTATAGTCATTTGACAATTGCATTTTATATATTTTCCATGGGTTTTTTCTACTTCGTTTTCTCTGTTCTTGTATTTATACAACAAAAATAGTTCTTTTTAGTAGTTTTAGACCGTTTATTTAATGTCTACTATAATATATCATGGATCCAATGCCTAGTACAAGTAGAAACCTACCTATTTCTCCACCGAGGAAACGCGGCCGTTTTGGTCACTTGTCCCTTATTGAAAAGCAATTAAGTTTCAGTACTTATAAGAAGCTGATAATTGAAAATACAAATATAAAGTATGTGGGAATTAGCTTCGCATATAGTGTCCATAACAGGTGATATTGTATTTTCTTAGGTTATGTGTTATGTTTCTGTAGTTACCCATATTCTATTATTGCAGATGTTGCAAGAAGTACGGTTTTCAAAGTTATAAAAAAATATACCTCCGAGGGAGCGGTTACTTAGCCCAAGCAAAGCTCTGGTAGACGCTCATTAGTAAACAACTTTGACTAAAATGTAAAAAAATGCAGTAAGACAAGTAATACACAGATTTTTTTTTATAACAGTAAAGCTCCTAAACTTAATAAAATTTTTAACAAAATTCAAAACCATTCCAATATGCCTACATCAAATGAGCCGTTCATCATTATACCAACTAATGAAAAAGATTAATTTCAAGTAAAATATATTTATTTTTAAGAGGAATAGGTATATAAAATATATTATTATTATAGATACATGAAGCGAAGTATAGATATTTAACAACTATTAGATCATATAGAGTCCAACAAAAAAAGACGATTTACATGTTTCATCTACATGATTAAATGAAGGGCACACACAATCAAAAGTTTGGGTTGATGTTAATGTACAATAACCGCAGGCTAGCATTTGTAGATGGTGTCTCGACAGGTTTGAAAAATCGAACAGGAAAAGGCAAAAGACTTATGTTTGTGCCCATAGGATCTGAGGATTGGTTTGTTGAAGGTTGGATTGTTAGTTTTCCAAAGCAAAAGAACTGGCAACTACCATGAGAATATGAATTCTTTTGTATTTGAAGATTGGTTTAGTGCTGTTTTAGAAAAATTACCAGACGATGCCATTATTATTACGGATAACGCACCCTACCATTCTCGCAAAGTTGAAAAGATTCCAAGTACATCATATAAAAAGAAGAATATGCAGAATTTGCTACAAATGAAAAGAATTATCATTTGAACTAGAAATGAATAGATCAGTTTTACTGGATCTGATGTACATTATCACAATTTCAACCATTATGTTGTTGATGAAATGGCAAATAACAAACACGTGTTGAGATTACCACCGTACCACTGTGAACTAAACCCCATTGAATTGGTATGGGCCTAAATCAAAAATTATATTGCCGCGAATAATAAAAATTTTAAAATGACAGAAGTCAAACAATTGCTATTGACTACATTAGCTAATTTTAATAGTGCTAAATGGAGAAAGTGTAGGAATAACAGTCACTGTTTGTTGTAAAAACAAAGCTATATTGTCTATAAATCTAAAAGTATTTTATGTGTTAAACTATAATGAATCCTTAGAATACATTTTAAATATCATACCTAACACTAAAAAAAGGTCAATCTATGTGCACAACATTTATAAAAATTACTTTGAAATAGTCTCTTCTTTAACTCCATATACTTTACACGCGACTGCTTCAGAAGACAATGTAAAATGGCTAGTTTAAACTGAACTACGCAGTATTTTGCGTCCCATTGGTAAAGCACTGTAACAAGTTAATTGTGCCTCTGGAATATAGGTAAAAATACGCGCTCCACAAACGAGGAACGAATTAAACACCACAAAATACAGAAATGCTACTCCAATACTCTTAAATAATATCACAACTTAAAAAAAAATTCCCCCCTAGAAATTTCGACACATGCAACAGAAAGACCACACGGTTTAGATCACACTTAAGTGAAACAATTAGTAATTGGATAATAAATGTCGTATACCAGGAGAACTAAGAAAGCGAATATAAATTTATCAACAGATATATTTTATATATTTATGTAACGAAACCAGTCTACATTAAAAAGAAAGGCAAATATTCGGCGCGACTGGTAAACAAGTCGTAAAGCAATAAATCATCCATTTTATATGTACTGCGAAGAGACAGAATGTCTGTCGTATGTTCTACAAACATCGAGAGAAAGATGGAGTTTTCGCGAATGTTTCCAGATGTTTTGTATGCGTATATAAAAGCAGTTGAACCGATGGATGAGTCATTCCGGAATAAGAAAGTCCTTAAGTAGTCGTCGCGCGGAACAGACCAAAGTAAAAATAAATATAAGAAATAAATAAATAGTTCCTTGAGTGGTAGTCGACGAGTAAACATAAATATAAGTAGTACAAAATAAATATAGTGGTGCGGTGTTATATAAATAGATGTGATATAAATATACGGACATAAATATTAGTAATAGAAATAAATACCTGTGTTAATTTAAATCGTAGTAGTTTTAAGTGCGATACATTAGTTTTAAATTTTTATATTGTAATTAGTTTTTCGTGTGTGAATATACAGACTGTTTTAAATAAATAAATTGCACGAGTTGTTTATTGCGAACCCGAATACGTTACATTTATACAGCATGTGTCAATTTTCATTAGCCATAGGCGATTAATCCATACAGTACGTGGCAACATAGTACCCTTTCTTTCCTTTCCAATGCCAGCACGACCGATGCATGCTAGCAGTAACTATTCGACCACCGGCTTGGGTGTTTGTAATGCGTTCAGAAATAATATTTACGAGTTGCAAGTATTTGTTTTCCTTTTTCCTTTCAGTAAATGCAGAGAATTATTAAGCTGCGTTCACGCTGCATGACACAAACAAAAGCGTAATTCTAATAAAATTAAAAATAGGCTAAATAAAAAAGGATTCTAAAAATAATAATAAACTACTAGATCAGGAGATCGCGGCGGCCATTTGATGTTTCCCGTTCCAGTAATAAGACGGCTTTTATTGCAGACTAGATCGCAACGTGTGCGCAGCTAAACATTGAATGTAAAATCTGGTCGGGAGAAGTGGGAAGATTGGAGAAAATCGTTGTGATGTCGATTGTTGCCGGGATTGGTGACGGACAGTAGGGGTGCCACGTTGCCACGTATTACTTGTATACGTATAAATCGCACCTAAACATTGAATCCCTATACCTAATTAAAATTGACACATACGGTATAAAGAGTGTTCTGGGGGTATAATAATCAAAATACCTAAAAAGTAGGGTAACACTAGAAACCGATTATTTTGCTGCATTTTACCAATAACATATTATTATATTATATAACACATTTTGCTAAGAATGATAAAAAAAAGGAAAAATAAGGCAGGTAAATATAAAAACTTGCACATTCCTATGCGTTGAATTAGTTTTAATTTCTAAATTAATTGGTCTACTAGCAGAAAAGAATTCTTTTTCCAAATTGAAATATTTTGCCCACATTTTTTACAACAGAACATGAAGGATATAAATAACATCCACTAAACGTTTTTTAATTTGAATGGGCTTATTCTTCTCTATTGTTTAATCTAATATTTGTTGTGTGAAACATTTTCATGCACAACTTATGATTGCTGCTCTTAGAACTTTACTACCTGTAGCGCTGACTTAGTAGATGTATACTCGCGGCATAAAGTTTTGTCGGGTCCCAAGACCAGCTATATGGAAGGCATGACTGTTCAACTATAGTAATCCGATAATATTCCCCACTAAATCTTAATAGAAAATAAAGGGACTTTGTATTATTTAGGAGGCTTGAGGGATATATTAGAGTTTGTCAAAAATAAAATACATCTACCATAATAGGTATATAAGCAAACAATAATTTACACAATGAATCTTTTGAATATAGATATGTTTAAAAGAGGATGTTTTAAAATATAAAATTGAAGCAATATCACACTCACCCCGGACGATTTAAATTAATTTTAAAGATGCAGATAAATAACCACATTAGTGAAACAAGCAAAGCTGAAATAATTAGTCCTTGGAGAGGTGGCTTCGCAGTCAGGCATATTGCTTTACAAATTAATAAATCAGTAAGTAAGGAATTTAGTAAAATCAATATTTTAATATATGTAAATGAGAGTCGTGATATATGTAAGCTACGTTACATAACATAATAATAATTTGCAATATATTCTTCTTATACAGGGTGTCTCTAAAAGGTCTTTAAACAACTCTACCACGTATTTTTCGGACCAAAATAAACCGATTTAGCAAAACTTGGCTTAGTGAAAGTTGCTTAGTTTGTACGCAATACGGTCCTGAAGTTGCAGTTGGAAAATTGTTTTTTTGTTATAAATTTGAAACGGCTGGAGCGATTGCGCTAAATTTTGTCACGTTTACATAGTTTTATGAGTCAAGAAATTCTGTATCAAAATTGTGATAGTAATCAATCCATAGGCGGAGAACCTGCGTTTATAAATATTAAAACATTTCCATTTTCTACGCCAATGGATAAAAAAGAGTTTGTCTATAAAATTTTAGATAAGTGTCTTAAGTACAAGAAAAAAGGTACTCTTGGTAAGACTCGAAAAATTGCATCGTTTTCTCAAAAATCGCATTTTAAGAATTGTTAACAATTTTTTTATGATGTTTTCTTTTTTAATAAATACGGAACGACCAATACCAAATAGGTCAAAACAAATAGGCACTAGTTAATAAAAAAGATATTCTGTTTATTTCGGCAATTAATACAAAGATGCTATTTTTTTAATAATGTTTTTTCATATAAATTCCAATTGTGTTCTGGTTGGTGGACAACAGAGAATTATTAACAATTAAACAATGAAATAATGAAAATGAAACAATGATTTTTAAAAAAAAAAAGAAAAGATATTATAAAAGGTGTTCAAAATGTCTACCATTTTCGTGAATACAAAGGTCTATTCGCCGGAGGAAATTAAATTGAACTCTTTGCAAAACTTCTACATCACCTCTGAGATTATTGGTTGCTTCTTGAATACGTTGCCACAATTCTTCTTCATTATTTACAGGTGTATTGTAAACAATGGATTTCTGGTGTCCCCAAAAAAAATAATCCAGAGGATTCAGATCTGGACTTCGAGGTGCCCATTGTACAGGAGCGTCATTACCTCTACCGATCCATCTATTTGGAAAGTGATGGTTTAAGTAGTGTCGTACGTTCATCGAAAAATGTGATGGTGCACCATCGTGCATAAACCACATATTCCGTCGAATATCTAGCGGTATATCATCTAACAAGTCCGGAAGAGTATGTTGTAAAAAAATCAAATAGGCTTCTCCAGTTAATCTTTGCGGTAGTCTGACAGGTCCAATAATAAAATTTCCGATTATTCCAGCCCATACATTCATTTTAAATTCATGTTGAAAATGGTTAATTTTAATGGCATGTGGATTTTCCTCTGCATAAACATGTTCATTATGAAAGTTCGTTATCCCTCTTCTTGTAAAACAAGCTTCGTCGGTAAATAAGATTTTTTTGCAAAAGTTTAAATTTCTTGCTCTTTTATGTTCAATAAACCGGCAAAAATTTAGGCGCCTTTCAGGATCTTGAAGTAAGAGGTCTTGAACTCGAATCTTATGGTATGGATGTAATAATTGTTCTCTAATTACTCTATTGACCACATCTTTAGATACTGCAATTTCTCTAGCTATTCGTCTAACGCTCAGTTCCGGATCTTCTTGAACACGGTCTAACATTTCTTCTTCTACTTCAGGTTGCCTCACAAAGCGCTGCCTGCCATAGTTTGCTGTTACAGGAGCTAAGCGACCGGTTTCTCGAAGGCGTCTCTCTACTGCGGCAAACGTTGGATGACTTGGAACACGACGATTTGGAAACCGTTTCGAATATACGCTAACACTCTCGGCACAATTGCCTTGACAATATCCATATACTAATAACATATCGGTATATTCTTCGTTGGTGTATTGAACAGCCATGACAAAACGAAAATAAAAGTAATGATGGAAAACACTTTTGAAAATCCAGAAAAGTCGTTGTCAAATATTCAAATAGTCATAACTATGGAAACCAACAATATCAACTAAATACAAACATATGTATTTTACAAAACGCAGGGCACAAGTGGAATTCTTAAAACAAAAAAAAAACATAAAAAAAATAGCATTTTTTGCATCAATTGTCGAGATAAATAGAATATCTTTTTTGTAAACCAGTGCCTTTTTCTTTTAACCTATCTGGTATTGGCCGTTCCGTATTTTTTAAAAAAGAAAACATTTTACAAAAAAAAATTATCAATTCAAAAACGACGTCAAAAGACCTGTACATAGTTTAAAGAGACGTCTAAACGGCCTAAGACACGTGTACACGGCTTAAAGATACATGTACATGGAGCACACAGTATGCGCTGCCGTCCTCTAGTTAATGTTCTCAAATCTTAAAATGCGATTTTTGAGAAAACGATGCAATTTTTCGAGTCTTACCAAGAGTACCTTTTTTCTTGTACTTAATACACTTAATCTAAATTTTATAGACAAACTCTTTTTTATCCATTGGCGTAGAAAATGGAAATGTTTTTTCTCCGCCTATGGATTGATTACTATCACAATTTTGATACAGAATTTCTTGACTCATAAAACTATGTAAACGTGACAAAATTTAGCGCAATCGCTCCAGTCGTTTCAAATTTATAACAAAAAAACAATTTTCCAACTGCAACTTCAGGACCGTATTGCGCACAAACTAAGCAACTTTGACTAAGCCAAGTTTTGCTAAATCGGTTTATTTTGGTCCGAAAAATACGTGGTAGAGTTGTTTAAAGACCTTTTAGAGACACCTTGTATAATAATATTGATATTAATGTATAACTAAGCAATGAAATAAACTATATACTGCATGACTGCATTTACTATAGAGATAGCTGGACATAAAGAATATTTGAAAACAAATATCGCTCGGATACACAATTATCAAATTTATATCTAATGTTATATAAATTTTACTCTTTAATTTGGTTGATCGAACCATTACTTTATTAATTCTTTTTATAATAATTAAATTATAATAATCAATATAAATAATTACAAATTCTATAAAAAAGAGCCTTTGAAAAATAAAATAAATTCGGAAAGCCCAAACATTTGTAGAACAGCAAAAAGATTTCTTTGTAATGTTGACACATCAATGTTATCGTGGGATAAATCATAAATGAAGAATAATTGAAATATATTTACTTCTATATGTCACATGTATTGGTTTTGCGAAGCTGTTAAGTATATTTACTGAACTTAGGTATTATAAAAATTGAATATAATCCCTCTTTATTTCGTGTTAGAATTTACTAGAGTGGACCAGATATATCTTCCATATAGCTGGTCTTTCGAGCCGACAAAACTTTTTGCCGCGAATATACATGTTTGAACTTGTAGTATAAGCGCCAATCTAAAATGCCATAATGGAATCTCGCGAATTTATAGTTTTTTTTTCCTTTAATGTAATCAATACACTACTGTTTCCATAATTACGGTTATATTAACACAACCGGATAGTTTAACGATCCTACATTAATTAATTATCGTTATCTGCAATGAATAGGGTGACCATTCGTCCCAAATTTTCCGGGGCAGTACCGGATTAAAGCCTCGTGTGTCGCATTATTATATGTCCCGAATAACATAATTCATCATATCATGTGAATATTATAGTATTTGATTATATTTTATGCGCGCATCTTGGCTCTTTGCGTTCTACATGCATGCCTATGTTTACAGTCACAATTTTCGACATCGGAAAAATCGCAACTGCATGTAAAAGATAAATGATAATATCGAAGTGCAATTTTGCAATACTTGTGAAGATTTTAAAAAAGAAATAGAACATTGTGATGAGTTTCTAAAATAAATTCACTCTCTGAGTAAATATTAGTTTTGTTTTGTTCATCTTTCCTATAACTTTTTCATATCAATTTGTATTATTTATATAAATATTATATAAAATGGATATTTTTTAATAAATTTTAGTTTTAAAATGACACTTTAAAGGATTTTGTCACAAGAAATTTCCACGCGCACGTATTTATGTGTGGTTCGTACGCAATGAACACTCTTTGTCCAGCATTATGTTACGATAAAAATGGTCACCCAAGCAATGAAGAACGAAAACTAAAACATAAAACTTACCTGGCGAGGCGAAAGCGTAAACTTTGAGATCTGGATATTGAGGTTTCATAATAATGGCAAGCAATGTGGCAACTCCGGCACCCAAACTGTGACCCGTCAAAACTAGTCCGTATTCTGGGTACAATGCCAGAGCCTTATCGATAATTCCCGATTCTTTAAGCCTTCGCGCCACATACTTGGCCCCGATGATCATTCCTTTGTGTGCCATCGTGTCCGGAGGCAGGCCGTCTGCTTCGAATCGCTCGGAGCTAGCCGTCAAGTCCGTAAAGATGTCACGTAAGGATATAGAACCCCGAATTGCGATCACAATATTTGAAGTTTTGTGGTCACAGATGACGCAGAACGGCAACTAAAAATAGCCAAAGAAAGAAAAAAAATAGTGTATGTGTGTATAATATAGTTTTGTTATATTTCATGTGGTTGACCGCACATTAATCATAAAATTAAAGAATGGAGTTCCTTAAGACACTTTTTTTTTAAATTATCATATTTATTTGCTCTTGCAGATGGATATTAAATAATCTTTTGTATAAGTTGTGGTATAAAACTATACATTTCTATATTACATAATCATTTAATTTAACCTTTACATTGTATTTTTAATTGCGTTTTATATGCTTACACATCAGATTTATTACAAAATTAGAAAAAGATTTCCTTGCAAGATAATTTTTTAAACTCAATTATTGCCGTCGATAGTTATAAATAATGATTTCTTTGTACATTATTATGAGCCGTATAATAAATAAAATAATGTTTATGTATTGTATTATTATCACTAAGATGTAAAGACTGAATTCTTAACACAAATATATAATAATAATAATATATTTTATTTCTTAGTAGGTATTTAACACAGTGCAATAAAGTAAAGTAAAAAAATACAAGACAATAGTTATTTAAAGTATAGCAACAAATTTGAAAATTGTAGTCCTTCAATTTGATTTTAAAAACTTGTAATGTGGATATACTGACTTCATTTGACAAAACATTAAATAATTTACAACCCACATAAGCCAGGGTTTTCTGAAAGGACTAAATTCAAAACTGCTGCGATTTCTATATACATAACACAGAATCTTAAAAAGTCAATAGTAAATACTTTTTATTGGTATGAACAAATTACAAGATTTGATCAGTTGAAAAAGAGCGTAACACGATTTTGCGCGCTTGGAACACACCTGGTCAATGTGTTCGGACCACTTTAAAAGCCCTCATTTACAATGATACCAAGCAATCTACAACTAACTATTAACCGGATCAATATGTGTGATAGACATAAGATCTTAAGCTTTCGTTCGTTATGAAGAAGCATATATTGTGTTTTCTCGATATTCACTTCAACCCTATTAAATTTTACCCAACTTGTTCACGACGTCAAGATGATAACACCCTGTCAAAATTCGACCTATTTTCAACAGTTTTCCTAACAAAACTACGGCAATACCAATTGATGTGAATACTTGAAATTTTTTATAGTGCATCTATGATGAATCCCTAAGTTCCCTAACTTATTTGTTATTCAAATTAAATGCACATTCTTTTGTAATAAAATCGTAAAGTTCACGAAAATCGCCTATCTTACTAATATTTCTGGTTAAAAAAGAAGACATTTCAAAAGTTTACAAGTTAGGAAACTTCCTTGAAGCTTTACCTACAATATTCCGCAATTAAAAATACATTATATAGTCAACTAATAAATAATATTGTTAAAGTGTAGGCCTTGCTGAAGCGCGCAAATGCTGGAGTTGGTTTTCTATCTTTTAGATGCTGTCTCTATCGGCATCGGACCTCGGCAAGCATCTGGTTTAAAATTGTCGATTTTTTTTAAACTGAAAACAACAAGGATAGCAGGTGTTTAGTAAATGTTTTCTTTCTATTTGAATAAGTCATGAATTTTCAAAACCATAACCTTTTCTCCTGTAATTCCAGTGATGTCAAGTTCATTCGAGAAGTCAGTAAAGGATTTACTTCCAAATTCATTTGGAAGTGTGCAATGTGGAACATACAGTGGATAGTTATAGAAAAAAATTGAAGATGAAATCAATGAAATCTTTGATAATGAATGTTGGCAATTCATGATGGAGACAGGAAAAGGAGAAGCCAAACTTGCAAGAGAGTGTGGTCAAGTAGACAAAAATAATGTACAACTTCTAACTGTGATTGAAGGGTGTGGTGCTGTAGTGTAGGCGATCTTATCGATCTACTTACAACGCTAAATCCAGTGTATTGAAAATGGATGGTTTTGATGAAATGTGTGGAGCGAACAAGTTAGAATAGTTGAAGTTCATTGTTCTTTTTGCTAGGCTAATAATTTACTCAATTTCATTTCGGTTTTTATTTTGTTAATACGTATTTGGTATATACTTTGTTTTATATTGGATAAATCAGCTTGGGAGACACTGACCCTTTCATGAATCGGTAAGACATTCAAGGGTGGAGACCGTGACCAATTGTTAAACAGGAAACAGCAAAGGAAAGCTTACTTAATTTTGTGAGGCATATGAAAAATATAAGAAATTAATTAAGTACATACATTAATTTATTATTTTAAATTTCCATTCAATTTATTTTTTATAGGGAAATAATTAATTCAAAATTGTTGTAGGAGTAAATAATGTTATTAAAATTGTATAAATAAGAGACTGAAAAACTAATTTCATTGTTGTAATTATAACAGACTTTTTAATGTATAAGATTTGTTAATAAATGTGTTTTATTTTAAAATTATATTCTTTTTCATTATACCTGTCCTATACTACGAAAGGGTATTGAATTAAGCGAATAGCGAGGGCCAAGTTGAATAAACCCAAGTCTAAAATGTTGTTTGTCATAATTAGCAATAATCACAATATTATGTTAATAATAGTAATAATAATTTGTGTGCCAATAATTCCTATATGTTCAACATCTGAATACTAATTATAGAGAATATGTGTAAGCATGAATTATGATTAAGCAATTGTTGTGCGACTTAAGTTGGTGTCTCCCCGCATTCGTTTCTGGTACGCTTATTACATGTGTTGACATTTATAATTTACCATACGGCAATGGATTTGTCTGATTTGATTTTAAAAATATCGCTTCCTGGAAGTTCCATCTTATACTTTTCCATGGTATATTTATTATTTACATATTTACTTCAAGAAAAAGACATGGAATAATTAAATCCTTTATACATCATGGTGCATGTAGGTAAATATTGATACCATACCAGTACATAAATCAATGCACGAAGATAAAAATACTTCACGGAATTTAATTTTTTACATCACGTTTTTTGAACCAACACCCACCCAAAAAAACATAAATATTTGTCTTCCGTCTAAATTTTGTCACCACTATGTATACAAGGTACATTTTAATTTACTTAGGTGTTCATAAAAAGGGGACAAACAAGGTATAAAAACAAATAATCACTGACATCTTATGTCTATAAGTCAGCACTCACCTCGAATACGTGATTTCTAAAGGACGCAAAGAGAATATCCTGCTCTCTTATCTTGGATATGTATTTGACACCGGCGAGATGGCATAAACAGCAGTTGTCGTCGGTAACCAGGGTGCTTTTGGATCGAAAACAAGAGCAACAAGTCACCTCGCTTAACAATCGAAATATTCCCGTCACACAGTATCTGTACAGTACGAATGGCCAACCATAGGCGGCCATGGATAATCGCAGGAAATGTCTAGCGTCTTCTAAGTTCACCCATCGCGGTGCAATGGAAAATATTCTATTCAGATCTGAAAATATAAATAGTTGCAATGTTATAAAACGCATAAACAAATATAAACCGACCGGCAAAGAAAACCGCGCTCCTGAAATTTTTAGAACAATCAGCTCTACAATCATTTTAAGTTTCTACTGAGACTGAATCCAAGATCTAATTATTTATTGTATGTGCAACAACATATTTTTTGAAGTAATAAGGCAATTTTTGACGGAAGTATATTTAATTTTAGAAAATAAGAGAAACATTCTGAACAAGATATCTCTCTGAACTTCTAAAAATAAAATTGGTAACTTTTAATTCTAATCTAATATCAATAGCGTGTTTTATCCTCCACGAGCATCAATTAAATCACGTAATCGTTGCGGCACTGAAGTAATTATATTTCTTATGTAGTCTTGCGGAATTGCTTCAAATTCTTCTTCAAGCGCAAATCTTAGCCCTTGAAGAGTTTCTGGTAAGGCTGCGCGTTGGCGAATACGCCTCTGGAGTTCATTCCTTAAATGTTCAATAGGATTGAGATCTGGACTACCCGAGGTTCAAAAAGTCCTCTCCATGAAATTTGTGATATAACTCTACAGTATCTAAAGCTGCGTTTACGCTATGTTCTAAAAATGTTGACGTAGTTGCACAAAACCAGTACTTTTTTACATTTTCTTTCTAATTCCTACAAATTATTTATTTATTATACCCCAAATTTCTTATGTAAATAGGTAGGACTTGCTCCTGAAAGCTAAGATATTGTTAATTAAGTTAAGAACGCTTGCTGTGAGCTTCGTTTGAACGTTTCAGACAAAAGGCCATTCTATGTATTGAATCCTGTACAAGGAAGCTTTCGTGCTTTTTTTAGGATGCTATTAGTATCAAGCACTGCCTGTAGTGCCTGTTGTTTCTTTTAAATCCCATAAATATTTCCACTGAAGTTTGTTTTAGCTTTTAATAGTTGGATAATGTACAGGGGCAACTCTGAAATTCTAGGGCTTTTATTAAATCATATTTTTTCAACATATTCAATAGGAAAATAAAACTTGATTTGCGCTTTTACTATTTCCGAGTAGGTTATATTTTATTTTTTTGCTGAGGGAGATAAAAATCTAAACAATTTTTCAATTCATTTGTTATGTTTAACATTCTCAGTTGTTTCTAGATGTCACAATCCTGTCGGCAGTTTAAATAAAAATCTGTTAGATTCAATAACATAATCTCCCGCTCATCTTAGCTGTTGAAAAAAAAATATAAGAAACACACAATTTATACTAAATAACTTGAACAATTTAGTGTAAATAATGTGTGTGATTTTGATCGTTTGTTATATCTTGATAAGCGTAGACTTAAAACACTTGAGCTTTATGAACCACAGAAGCACAATGAGCAATTAACAAATCTCAAATCTCTGCATTTGGTAACCGCAAGGTTATCACTGCGAGAAATTATAAATGTTGCGTTTGCAGAAATGTAAGGTAATTAATCTTTAAAGGAACAACTACACACATTTTATTGCCTGAAACGTATAAATGTGGTTATTTAATTTACATACATACATAAAACACATTTATGTCACTATAAAAATAGGTGTTAAGTTATATAAAAACGTTAAAAAAAATCACTTAATCCTATTTTAATACTTATTGTATGTAGAAAACACAATTATAACACCGAAAAAGAATTGAAAGGTTACTGCAGTGAAAAAGAGGACATTATTTTGAACCTTGAATGGTGAAAATTATACCAGGAAGAGTATAGGTAGTTCTGCAAGGCCTCACGTGGACGAAACCTCACTATTAATGTATTATTATAGATACCTAATGGCAAACTTTATGGGCATAAAAGCCAATTTGAATTGTAAATCCCCTCTAGCATGAACTTGACACACCATCTAATATGAAATTTAGTAATGCAACTGTGACTTTCTATTTTAAGTTATATGTATCAATTATTTTATATTCTACGAAATTTCCCAATCTTTATTTGCACATATGGCCTTGAATGTAAACTAGTTTCCTTTAAAGTAGTGAAAATCGCATGTTCTATTTTTCGAATTCTATTTTAATGAAGTAAACGTAACAAGCTTAAATATAACAGAAATATGCAACATTTTTATCATTTCTTAATTTCATCATTAGCATTTTGATACTAAAGCCTTAACAGGACGAATATATTGAAGAAAATGAAGTACATGAAAAATAGCTTTATTAAAAAAATGGGTACTCAAAAAAAACGATTTAATATCTTGTATTTAGTATTAATAATTAAAATAGATATATTCCTATAATAATATATGTAGTTACTTGAATTTCAATTTATTCGATATCTGTTTCTGTGATTTATATATCTGCTCTTAATGAAATACGTTTTGAAAAAGTGTTTGCATATTTATCATTGTTATATCTGGTATGTAAAAGACTGTTATATTTATATTCAATATAAATATTTAAGGGGATATTAAAGTCGATTTGTATTTGGGAATTGACTATAATAAAATTGCTTTTGGAGGCGTTGGCCCGTAGGAGGAGCCAAATGCAAGCCATCTCATTCTCATATATTTGAATAGAATGTGTTGTTTTCCGTCACCCGAATACAGAGAAAAAATACAGCTGAAGGTGCTGCTAAAATACAAATAATTCAGTACCGCACCATTCCGGAATTTCTTAATTTAATTACTCACATTAAACTTTTTTCCGCAATTCAAAAAGCTATATCTCACAAGAAAACATTGGTCTACACGGGAATTACATCCGTTTTGATCAATTTCATTTAATTATTTCAGATTTTGACCGAGAAACACACGTACATTTTACTCTAATTTGGAATAAAAAAAATAGATGGTTGTGACAAAAATTACATAATCTGACAACCTTTCCGTGTACTCATATCTATATTGGACTTGTACAGAAAATTTCACATTTCTATCTTGATCAATAGTAAAAAAACTGATAAATTCGATTCTTGCTTTCTCGACCGCTTTAATATCCCCTTAGACGATTGTAACCAATTCGTGTAAAAATACTTTCATATATTGTATTTATTATGACATCCATCCATATGTCCGCTTATCTACGATTTATGTTTATGTTCACTTCGTTTCATTACTAGGTCATTTATACATATAGTATATACAGTGAAATCTCCCTTGGCCGGACACCTTCGGGACCAACAAATTGGTCCGTACAAGGGAGTTGTCCGCTCAAGAGAAAACAAAGGCAATCAATTCAAGTTTTAGTTATAATGATTAAAATAACGTTTGCTCATAGAAAATAACATTTACTTAACTTCAAATGCAATAATTCATAAACTATAAGTAATAATACATGTATTATATCGCGGCTTACACATAAATGACATACATATATGAAATAAATAATAATGCTAATATGTAATAACAAATAAACTAAATATGTATGTATGTACCGGGTGGCCAACCAAGAATGGCCGCCGGCTATATCTCAGAAACCAGTAGTCATATTGCTTTCGGGTAAAAAAATTTCAAGTAAAAGTGCCCAAGAGAAAATGCTGGAAATTATTTTGGAGTTTGTAAAATGTCCGCAAGGGGGCGTAACAGTCAGGATCAATGTTAAAATTTAGAATTTCTTCATATTTTTACTAATTAAGGGGTATTGAAAATTTCTAAACTTTATTCCTTACACATTCTTTACTACTTTTAGTCTTGCACATTCTTCAGTATCTAGTGAAATAAAGTGGTGGGGGTAGTTCAGATGTTTTTTTTATATAAACTGGGATTACTTCCGTTTGGCTTAACCGATTTGAATAAGTTTGGTCTCATTTAAAAGAGCCTTATTTGCTCTACAAACTGCACTTGTGTTTTTGTATCTCGAGCTTTTGCCATCACCGGTAGATGGCGTTAACTGAAATGTCAACAAATATTAGGCCTTTTTTCAAAAAAGTTAAATGCAATGATATGTATCTTTTTACATAAGTTAATAAAAAATTAAAACCTCTACATTTCGGTAAAAAAACGAAATTTGTATGTTTTTTAGAACAGGAGATATTGGCAAAAATAGATGAAAATGCATGAATTCTCTTGTTTTAATTGTCTTCTTTTTGTTATATATATATATATCAGTGGCGGCTCCTCGGGGTGGGCAAGGTGGGCACAGCCCACCCTGATTCTTTGATGCTTGGAAAGTTTTACAGGCAATAAATTTAATTTATAAAAATCACCCAACATAAAAAAAAATCATTGGGGCACCTATTTATCGCCGGAATTGTATCTCTTTGAATTATTCCAACAGATAATAGCTGCTTTCGTTCGTCATAATATTTCATGAACATAGTGAACATGTTCAATTATAATTCGGTTCTTTCGTTGTGATCATATTTTCTCCCACTCTAAAACTTTGAATCATGTTTAGAAATCCCCTTTCCCCTATGGAACATCGATTTTATAGATGTTCGTATTTACTAACCTAGGAATTGTACAGTAGGGCCGTTAACATGGAGTTACAACGAACAGAAATTGTTTACGGTGAATATAAATATAAACTTAAATTCGTACGAAATTAATCGTATTAGACGAAGGTAAAATAAAATTTTTAATTTTCATGCGAGTTTGGGCGCGCCCCACTAAAGCTGAATTAAGAGAGAACAACGTTCCCAGTATTCAGTAGTAGAATTTGGCAGAGAAAGAGAAACAGACACACAAGCGTATGTCACATACCTATGTGATGTCGACGAGCGCGTGTTGACAGTCGATGGGCAAAGCCGGATCAGCCCACCTTGACGCTGGCTGCTGCCATATACGCTTGCAGCGTTATTCGAGTTATTCGGTTAGTGAAATAGAAATAAATACATACATTCATTATATTATTATAACTCTATACACAGAATAATTTTTGTAGCATAAATTCATAATAAATGTGACCATATAAAAATTACTGAAAATAAATTGGTTTGTCAAGTGTAGGTATTTTTAAAAGCAAACATTATACTACTTTATTTAATTTTTTTTGAAAATTTATTAGACTGAATTTAGAAAAAATTGTTTTTAAAAATATATTGGAAATGTTTTTTGGATTAAAATTAATCATAAAGTAAAATAATAGTATGTAATGCTTGCTATACCGTGGAAATTATAAAAAAAATCAGCAGTTTTTATGAATTTCATTTTTAATAATGAATCAAATGAATGGTATATTCTTGAACCTTGTTGGTTGCTTTAGAAATGGAAAAATAATTTTATTTGCAACGAGAACGTCCACGTGAGTATTGTAGTAAATCGGCAGGTCGGGCAAGACCACCTTGACCATCGTGTGATGTTGCTAGTCGTCGTTCAACATCGTTTATGTTAGTCGGCTCAAAGGGCTTGCCCACATTTAAATCATGTCGTGCGTTGTAGCTACTAAGAGAGTTAATTATGGCAAATTGTAGCAAGCGCAAATGTAAGAGTAGTAGTAAGCAGTAACGGCGGTGATATTGTAAATTTTTTATTACAAACAAAATTAGCAAATTAAATTTCGATGATAAACTTTTTGTGGTAAAATTAAAACCTTGTCCGAAAATTGTTAATTTGATTATTAAAAATAAAACAAACAGAGGCAGTAGAGGATTTAATATCAGTTGGTATGAAAAATGTAACTGATTAACGGGAAGTGAAAATATAAATAAGCTTTACTCTTGGAACTGTTTACTATTCTCTGAAACTAAACAAGGTCCCTGGAATTCTACTGCTACGATGATTTGAAACATTTATCGGTATCTTTACAAAAACATGGACAGTCACATGCGTCTTTAAAGTTTAAACTTTTTGGTAAACAAAATATTCAAGTTTCAGTTGATTCAGCACACCGACAAAATATTTTGAAACATAACGAGATCGTTAAACAAAACAGAGAAATAATAACACGTTTAATTGATATGGTGTTTTATTTAGCAACGCAAGAACAAGCCTTTCGTAGGCATGATGAATTACAAGATTCTCTGAATCAAGGAAATTTCAAGGAATTAGCCTCGTTGCTTTCGAAATATGACAATAAATTTAAAACCTTTTTGACCTTCTTCTATTTTTACCGGTCTCTCTAAAAGTATTCAAAACGACTTAATTGAAAGCATAAACAAAGTTATTTCCGAAATTATTGAAAACGAAATTAAATTAAGTCCCGTTTTTTTCCTGGCAAGTTGATGAGACGACTGACATTAAGTGTCGATCTCAAGTATCTGTTATTTTCCGTTATATCAGAGAAGGTAAGCCTATTGAATGTTTCATGGGATTTTTTGATGTAAGTGAAGGTCAAACTGCTTCCCACTTATTTAATTTTTTAATAGAAAATTTTAGTAAATACGACATCCGTAATAAACTAGTTGGTCAAACTTATGACAGGGCTTCTGTAATGGCCGGTGAATTAAATGGGTTACAATCAAAAATTAAACAGATAGCTCCTCAAGCACTTTTACCCACTGTTATGGCTCACAGGTTAAATCTCATATTGCAAAATGCCTCAACCAAAGAATGTAGATTTTTTTTGCAAGTCTTAGTGGGTTACCTGCATTTTTTTCCAAATCTATGAAAAGAACAAATCTTTCAGATCAATTAGGTGCCAGAAAAATACCTAGCCGATCCGACACTAGATGGAATTTCAATTCGCATCTTATTGATATTGTTATCCAACAAAGAGTAAAATTGTTGAATGTTTTTGAAAGAATTATTAATTCTGAGGCTTTTACTAAAGATTGTGAGGCAATTAGAGAATCGATTGGATTTAAAAAAATTTTGAAGAATTTTAGTTTTTTAATTTTACTTTACACTTTCAGTCTTATTTTTGAGCAAACAGAGTTGATTTTCGATATTGTTCAATCCAAATCTTCAAGCATAGCATACGTAAGAAGAGATCGAAAATTTGCAACTAAGTTTAAAGAACTATTTTGACAAAATATATAACACCGTTTGCAGTATTTCCGAACCACGTACCATGTTAACAAAACGTAAATCCGATTATGATGGAATAGACGATCCAAAAATGTATTTCAAATCAGTTTTTAATGAAATTATTGACACAATAATTAATCAAATAGAGGTCAGGTTCAAGGATATGGATTTTTTAGATTTATTAGATAAAAACAAATTTATAACTTTCAAAAGGACATTTCCTCAACAGTTGGTTGATTCGCTATTAAAGACTTGTAAGAATTTGTTTGATAAACCAAAATTGCAAAGCCAGCTACGCGTTTGGTATTCTGATGCTGATATATTAGGAGATTCATCAAATTGTGTTGATATTTTAAATGTTATTTTTTCAAATGATCTACAAAATGATGTTTCGGAAATACATAAATTCTTGTGTATTGCTTTGTGTCTGCCTTCTACATCGGCGTCCGTAGAAAGAAGCTTTTCGACATTGAAAAGAGTAAAAACTCGATAGGAATTCTATGAGCCAGTCAAGATTATGTCACTTATCAAAGATCCCTATCGAAAGGGGTTTAGTCAAATATCTTCAGGAAAATCATAAATCAACTCAGTTTTACGAAAAAATTGTAGATGACTTTGCGCTACAAAAAAAATAGACGAATTGAGTTAAACTACAAACACATCGCCAGTACATAAATTAGTTAAGGCCCGTGTATGTGTTCTTTTAATAGAATATTATGGTTAATTTATTTCTTGTTGAATATGTTATTTACTTGTACATATTGTTTGAGAATTTATTTTTCCGTTTTATTAACGAATTTTGCATTTTATATTGTTATTATTATTTCGTTTTGTTAAGAAAATATTGTTTTATTTTTGTTAATACTTATTTTGCTAACTGTTTTTCGTGTACTAACAATAACCTCCCCCTTTCTCTCCTGGCAAGTTATAGCTCTAGACCTTCACGGGATTCTTGCTGAACGGTATATTTGCTTTAGGAAATTATTGACCAACATAGAGCTCCAATAAGTTTTAATTGATGTACAATACCTTATTCAAAATGTCCCATTCGACTTGCCCACTCTATCAGAAATCTCACGAGCCGCCACTGATATATATAATTTTACTGAATTTATTATATATATATAAAATAATAAAATGTCACAAAAGCGGAAGAAATTTGAAAGGCATTCCTGTAATACCGATGCAAAATATATAAAAATATATTAAATAAAAATATGTATAACATTTCGTTAGTTCCTATTTAAGAAACCAAAATTACATAAATGTAATTTTATGTAAACGTTCGAAAATCATGTAAGTATTTCAAATTTTCATATACTATGATTTACTATACTAACAATTAATACTAACACTATCAGAATAAAACTAATATTAAACACTAAAATAACTACAGTTACATTACTGTAAAGATTGGTTTGCAAAATTTTTAATGACGGCCTAATTGTTCAAAATGGCGCCCATCATTGTTAATGTAAGCCTGCAACCTTTGCCGCGTGAATAAAACAGAAGTTTCAATTTCCGCCTCCGATATGTTTCGTACTGCTGCTATAATTTTCTTCATTATATTTTGTCTTGTTGTAGGCCGGTTTTCAAAAACAATGTCGTTAACTCTCTCCCAAAAATAAAAATCTAGGATGTTGAGGTCTGGTGACCTGGCGGGCCAGGGAAATATACTACCCCGTTCAATTCACTTGCCAGGATATGTCTGATCTGAGAAATCCCGGACGCTTGCCGCAAAATGCGCCCGGCACCCGTCGTGCTGAAAAAACTTATCACGACGAACGTCCAGAGGGACATCTTCTGCTAGAAGGAGCAGCTCATTCATAGAAAAATTTAAATAAACCTCTCCAGTGTGATGTCGGTTAAAGAAAACGGGTCCAGTAATTTTACCTCCTAGAATACCGCACCACACGTTTACCGACCAGCGGCCTTGATGCTAAACTTCCTGCATCCAACGCGGATTTGTCCTGGACCAATAGTTCATATTGTGCAAGTTCACAGCACCATTGCTATTAAATGTTGCCTCATCCGTCCATAGGACGCGAGAAAGAATTTCGGGGTTTCCGCTACCATATTTAATAGCCATTGACAATAGTCAATCCGGCGATCGAAATCTTCAGCCGTTAAAGCTCGATGAAGAACGATGTAATAAGGATACATCCTGAAAATAATATGGCAAACGTGAACGAAACTGTGAGATCAAATTTATCCAAACTTGTTAGACACTGTTTTAGGTAACTTACTATTATAAAGTATTACTGTGGTCTATATAAACGGTATCGGATAAAAATGGCCGTGACCGGTAAACAGACAATAAATAGGCAGATGAATGTATGAGTTAAACTTAAGGGAACCGAGTACGGAACGTTAAAAACAACTGTTATGCTTAATGCTTAAAAGTATTAAAACAAACTGTAGGAGATAAAGCAAATCTAACAAAGGCCCTACAAAAATTCTCGAAATAAAGTTTGTTTTATTTTTAACTTAAATCTTTCAATATATTTGGGACCGTAGTTCTACAAATGCCCAACTCTCTACTTGTGGTTTTGGTCACTACATGTGGATTAAATTCAATATATTCTAATACTTTTATAGCATTTTCTTCGGTTCGACCAGTAGGTTGCCTTCTATACACCGGAAGATTAATATTTCCGGTGGTCCAAAGCCTTTCCAACCTACGAAAAACACTGCTCGCATAATGTCGTCTTCCAGGGAACTGCATAGCATACACTCTGAAAGCAAATGTAGCATTTCGCATGCATTCGAAATACACACCAATCATATCGAATGTCTCTTCATTCGCTAACCGCATCTCACTAAAAGAGAAGTTTTCCCAAACACAAAAAAGTAAACGGAATCAATCAAAAACTGACAATAATATTTATTATTTTCACAATTGGTCGTTTTAACACAGAGTTGTTGTTTTATTTTTTCATAGCTTACTTTTTTATTTTCAATGGTATATTTTTTAGATTAAAATAAGTATTAAAAATAATCTTGCTTTATTAAACAGGGTCTTTCAAAATGGTATAACATTTTTCTTGATAATAATAATATGTTAGATAATAATAATATATGTAGCTCAAAATTGTTAGCTTCATTAAAAAAAAGGCCAGTAAAACAGGAGAACTTATGAATTTTGATCTATTTTTGTCAATATCTCCTGTTCTAAAAAACATACAAATTTGGTTTTTTTACCGAAATGCAGAGGATTTAATTCTCTATTAGCTTATGTAAAAAGAAGCATATCATTGTATTTAACTTTTTTGAAAAAAAGCCTAATATTTGCTTACATTTCAGATAACGCCATCTACCGGTGACAGCAAAAGTCCGAGATACAAAAACACAAGTTCAGTTTGTAGAGCAAACAAGGCTCTTTTAAATGAGATCAAACTTATTCAAATCGGTTAAGCCAAACGGGAGTAATCCTAGTTTATTAAAAAAAACATCTGAACTGCCCCCACCACTTTATTTCACTAGATAGTGAAAAATGTGCGAGACTAAAAGTATTAAAGAATGTGTAAGGAATAAAATTTAGAAATTTTCAATACCCCTTAATTAGTAAAAATATGAATAAATTCTAAATTTAACATTGATCCTGACTGTTACGCCCCCTTGCGGACATTTTACAAACTCCAAAATAATTTCCAGCATTTTCTCTTGGGCACTTTTACTTGAATTTTTTTTACCCGGAAGCAATATAACTACTGGTTTCTGACATATAGCCGGCGGCCATTCTTAGTTGGCCACCCGGTACATATGAAGGTACATATCTTATAGAAATTTGCAAATTTATAACTAAGAGCTAATTATTTTAAGAAGTCTAATATATATACTGCTTTGTTTCACTTTTTTCTTTACTAATGCATTTTCTAAATAAATTTCCAAATTTTCTATGAGCTGTAATGCTCCGGCATCACCATTCCTTTTTGCAAATGCTTTTAAGGATTGTGTCTTCTTACGCGCTTCTTGATATGATTTTATCGGTTCATCGTCAATTTCTGTTTCTGAATCTTCCTCAGATTGGTCTACTGTTTCGACATGTTCTGACATAGGCGTTGGTGCATTAATTAAAATTTCCGTTGTATTATCCTCAACTGCTACATTGTCATCCATATTAATTAAATCGTTAGCATCAGTATGAAAACCACATTCCCTTAATGTTTTAAGCATTTCTGCTAGCATTGATAGCGGCAACTCATCTTCCACATCATAGCTTTCATGATCGTCGTCATTGCGTTCTAGTGAAATTCCGGACTTACGAAAACAATTCTGTATCGTAGATGAAGAAACTTTATTCCACGCATCGTGAATAAAATAGATAGCATCTTAAATGTCTATGGTTTTTGTTAATTGATAAGCGGAATCCACAGTATCAATTTTTGACAAAATGTGCTTTAAAATTGCTGTCCTGTAGTAACTTTTAAAACATTTTATTATACCCTGGTCCAGGGGGTGAGAGACCGATGTCGTGTTTGGCGGAAGAAATATTATTTCAATATTTTCAAACTTGACATCCCGTGGATGAGATGGCGCGTTATCCAGAAATAGTATAATTTTTCTTTTTTGTACACCCATTCTATGATCAAATTCCTGCAACCATTCCTTCATGATATCACAGGTCATCCACGCTTTCCTATTTGCTTTATATGTGACAGGAAAAGATTTCACATTCAGGTTCTGGAACGCCCTTGGCTTATTTCTTTTCCCAATCACAAGCAATTTCTCTTTTTCGCCGAGCATGTTCGCACATTGTAAGATGGTAACCCGCGCTCTTTTGCTAATTTCCCACCGATACACTTTTCGCCTTTTAAAGATAATGTTTTATCTGGCAACATTCGAAAAAATAGTCCTGTTTCGTCGGCGTTATAAATGTATTTAGGTTGATAGTCTTTTATAAATTAACATTTGCAGCTTCACCTGAAATTGCCTTGAACCTAATATTGTGACGCAATCGAAACTTTTGCAGCCAACCAATAGAAGCCTTGAAACTAATTTGGCCTAATTTTTCAGCAATTTCTTGCTTTCAAAAACCTCTCATAACATAATTTATCTATATTGAAGCCTCCCGTTTTCAAAAATGTTCGTTTTTGGTTCACATTGGCATTTGAACTCCACTGGAACATTAACTCGTTTTTTTTTTTTAATAATATCAGATGCTTGAGTTTTCCCTATATTAAATCGTTTTGTCAAATCACGTACACTAAGCTTTACTAAAAACACTAATAACATTCACTTTTTGTTTAAGTGTTAAAATATTTCTTCGTTTATTTTACATTTTAATGATTACATTAATATCTCTGGTCACTGCACTGTACTGATTAATACTGCATGTGCATACATACTACTGTGCGTACAACTGTAAGGGAATAATAACTACGACGCAAATGTAAGCGATGATGTCACTCTGTCCGTACAGGATAGAGTTTTGATGAATAATGTTCTATAAAGTACTGTCCGCGTCCGTTCAGGGGAGTGTCCGACCAATATAGTTTATATTGTTAATAAATATTATTGGAAGTTCAAGGGACCGAGAAAATTGTCCGTCCAAAGGAAGCGTCCGTTCAGCGGAGGTGTCCGTTAACAGAGATTTCATTGTATGTATATACAGGGTTGCTCACTAGTGCGTCAAAGTCCAATATAGGCGTTATTAAATACTATTGAAGAAATTTATTTTATAAAAAGTGGCACAGTAACAAAAAACACACATTTTAAAAATAATTTGAATTATACAGGGTGATGCGTTAAAATGGTACACATTTGATTTTTTTTTAATGAAACATCCTGTATATCTTTTGTTTTTCCTTATCTACTTTAATTTGTGTTTTCGTCGATATCTGGGGTTTTGGTTTTGGATGACGCATTGTTGAGTTATTAATGCAAATTATAAAAAAAATGGTCGCGACACTGTTTACCATAATAATTCTATGCGGTAGTATTACGATTATCTAAGACAAAATTATTTTGTAAGTATGCAGGCAATCTTAAATAACGCATATAAACGCATCTTAAATAATGCTCCGATACCGGTCAAAATAGAGGTTAAGTACGTTGGTGTACACTTCGATAGGATAGTCAAAAACATGCGTTGGTTTTAAATCGAAACTTGCAGCAATCCTTAAACAATAAATTAGTTATCTATAAAACGATCCAATTGCAAATTTGCACTTGCAGAATTGACTTATGGGCTCACAGCAAGCCATCGAATTGAAAAATCATTCAAACATTCCAATCCAAGACCCTTCGACTGATACCATAAGCTCCCTGGTACGTCAGAAATCAGAAATTACAAACGATCTAAGCAGTAAATACAGCATTAATCATAGTGATCAATATGCCAGCGAACTATTCAACCAACCCAATGAGACAGGAAGACTGAAAGTATCAAGGTCAGAAAATCTCAGTAAATAAATCCTACAGAACCATTAGCACAAGATCCTGAGGTAATTAAGACTATATTCTTTTAAAAGGAGAAAGAATGCTTTATTTTATCAATTGAAGAATATAGAATTACTCTCGTAAATTGCAAACACCTGAAAATTATTCTTCATTCACTCCCCAAAACCGTAAATGAAATTCTTTTTCTTCTGTGATGGGGAGAGCACGTCGCTAAAGCTCTTCAAGATTACTGTAGAGTAATCTTGCGCGTTATTATTACGCCTGTTCCTTGATCGCGATGCCATTAGAGAAAAATACAATTGATTTATTTTTCAGCAGCTAATACCTAGTTAAGTTACTTTAAATGAGTGTCAACTAACCTGTTGTATATTTTGGTTCGTCATCCGACAACATTTGTATCCTCCTCATTTCTCTAGTTTCCTTCTTCTGTTTCACTCGTAGAAGTATGCACCCAGCTAGCACATCGGACGGTACCAAATCCGTACTCCTAAACAAGGAGCTCAATAAAGCTGCTACCTGTTGGAAGGCTTCATGTCCGTGTTCGTCTGATCGCACCCAACAGAAAACCCACCGAAATCTTCTTTGCCACAGGCTGGTTACCTTCCGGTGTCTTAGAGATTCACCAGCACTCGGAGTTTCTTGGGTCTCCTGGTACCTTCTCGAACCCAACGGGTCGAAAATGAGGGCTAGTCCGAATATTGCGAGGCCGAAAAGAGCCCAATTAAATATCACTAAAGCTGAAACAAGAAAAGTATTATTGTAACACAAGCGAATGCTAATTTTGTTTGCACACATAATGAAAGCATAAACAGTGAAATCTTCAGTAGAAAATATGTAAGTCATTATGTTCATGAAAACTCTATTCCATAAATTTCTATTTTCACGTACAGTTCTATGTATTTTATATACAAGATGATTTATTTTAGACCCTCGTCGTGGGGGTTTCGCTTATTGTGAGAGATAGTTTATCTGAAAAAAAAAAACGTAATTTACTCAGGAAACCTTGAATTTTTATTTCAATAGTCGTAGACTGTAGAGATCAAAACTGGCTACTGCTAGGAGGCACAAGGGAGAAATTAGGCAGATGGGCGTAGTAATTTCAACAACTGCTAAATGAAGAGGTAGAAATGGAAGAACAAACAGCAACTCTAACAAAACGATACCAACACGAAATTAGCAAACAGGAAGAAATAGAAGACCACTCTCACCTGAACTTTTGTTATTCTTAAGTTCCTTCTTAATTATATCATCTAGCTCCAACCCAACTGGAGGTGGATGATATAATTAAGGAACTTAAGAATAACATCCATCATGCAGAACTGGAAACTACGTACAATCTTGCGTCACTTAGTACTGTTAGGAATATAGAGAAAAAAGAAAACTGCCAGAACAATGCAAGTTATATGCCCGATCTTCAAGACAAGAGATTTTTTCAAAATTACAGGGGATAGCCTTACTTGAAGTTGCTTCCAAAGTCGTAAATCATACGAAATAGACTAAAGGGATATGCGAATGAGTTAATAGGAGAATATTAAATGGGTTTCGGGCCTGAAAGATCAACAACAAACGAAATATACAGATTAAAGTTATTGCAAAGTACATAAGTGTTACTTTGCAACATCTTTAATCTATATATTTCGTCTGTTTACTCATTGTTTTCATTGACTTTAAACAGGCGTACGACTCAATTTCTCGCAGAAAAATGTACGAATCTTTATCAAAATTACAAATATCGTATAAACTGATAAGATTAATAAGAAACACACTGTCGAACTCAGGAAACTTTAAGTGGTGGAAGGTTTTCGGAAGAAATTCTAGCCAGAAGAGGACTAAGATCCAAGGATACTGTAGTGCTGTTCTGTTACACTAGGGTGTGTAGACAACGCGGTTTTTAATCAGTGCTACTGAAAATGACAACTTAGTTGTCGAAATACGGATTTAGCCCTCTTGTGGTGGAGGTGTTTAGTGGTTTTGTTTCGTATCAAGTCACAGAGTCCAAGTTTAGTTTCTTAATATTGTGGCTATTTATCCGCAACCCCGCGTTTATAATTTATTTCACTTTCAGCGACATGAAATTTAAATACAGATATTAGATCTGACATCTATTTAGCCGCTTTATGAAATGGATAAGGTGTTATTTGTTTGATACGTTTACGTATGACAATGTATTTCCAGATGGTATACTAAAATAAAGCACTAAATAAATCCATGTGTTTACTTTTAAGACGTAGGCTATTTTGTATTTCACTGTCATCTGAATCTAATAAATATAGAAAATTCCCAATTGCTCGTGGATTAACCTATAAAATCGGAAAAACAATTCTCAATTTCTGTCGACCTTCGCATATAGAAGTGCTTCGCAATAATATGCACACAAAGGATAGGACTGCAGTCTTTATTGTTATCATTAAGTGAAGTTTCACCTGCAATTATAAATGGCTACTACAAGAAAAGTAATAAAGGAAATCATAAGAGAACCGCTAACAAAAGCCTTGATGTGTCTGGTGACCATGTATAATGTTTAAATATTATTTACACAAATTGCTTGTCATAGTTTATTACCACGTGTTTATTTAATTTGCAAGCTTATTCGAAATTATTTAACGTTACAGCATCGGAACATAATTTAGCAATAGTATCATTTTTTTTAATAGCCAACGTATAGCTAGGTTTATTGACTTAATAGAAAGTGTATAAGAATGTAAGAGGAAAAACAAACATTAGAACTAAGTGCATGCAAATATAGTATATTTGACTTTGTGTGCAGTTATTTTATATATACAGGATGTTGCGGAAAATTCCTTGAAAACTAGCAAATTCTAATTTGTAGAATGACGCCAGAAGTACAGTAGGATAACGATTCGTCTATCATATATTATTACTTCTTTAGCACGGTTTTAGTACAGAATCAATTCTTTCTCAATCCACAACGCGAGTATGAAAAATATTTAGTTCGATAAATATTAAAATATGCCAAGAAATATCTCCAACCCCCTTGGTAACATCGGCATTGACAAGCAGATGTTAATGTCGACATATGTATTGATTATTTCTTTAGCCTACACCGTTTTACTAAAGTGCCGTGACTGACATGCACACTATTAGCTGGTTTTTGGACATGTTTTGATCACTGATAGCCGCTAAACCACGAAAAGGGATAAAATAGTATACAGGGTGAGTTTTTTTTCATTATTTGTATGGGGAACTCGAAAACCATAAGAGATACGCATTAGGTTAAATGGAGAAAGATTTGCATCTTTATAAGCCTCATCCAGATACGTTTTTGTCAATTTAAGAAAATGCATGGTTTACTAGATATTTGCAAAAAATACAAATTCTCCAAAACCTTTTCATTGCTATAACACCTCTATTCTTAAAGTTAGAAAAAAACTTTTTGAATGTTGTTTTTAAGAAATTCAATTTCAAACAACGACAACTTCTTAAATTTTTAAATTTGCTTAGTATTTTTGAGTTAGCAAGCAAAGTCTATTTTTTTTAAATGGAAACTATAGTTGGCAATGACATATTCTAGTAGTGCATTTTTTTCTGCTTGCAATGATGTAAGGGTTGTAGCACTTATTTTAATAAATAACTACACAATACACAATTATTATGTTTAACAAAAATCATGTCTTGCCATGGAAAAGAAAATAAACTTTAAATATACAATGTAATACAAGAAACAATAAAAACGCTAAACGAATTAATTATTAACAACACGTAACACGCTAAATTTACATTAAGTGTTCGAAATTCCCACCATTATTATCGACGCACATACGGCACTTTTCAACACTGAGTTAATAACTCTCCTAATTTTGCGCCAATCTAAGCTATCAAATACATTAATAACAGCTTCCAATAGCTCCTCTTGGGTTGCATATGATCGCACATATACGAGATCTTTTATTACTCCAAAAACGAAGAAATCTAACGGTGAAAGATCTGGGAAACGTGCAGGCCATAAAACAGGACCATTTCTGCCGATCCACGAGGAAATAATTCATCTAAATATCTTTTGACCTGTGCCTGATAGTGAGGCGGGGCACCGTCGTGTTGAAACCACCGTAAATTTGTACGGGTCTGTAAATTTAATTCATCTAGGATATTGTCGAAATCTTCCCTAAGAAATTGCAAATATCGATTTCCGGTTAAAGTTTCATTAAAAATAAATGGCCCAACAAGTTGCGAACCAATAACACCACACCATAAATTAGGTTTGGCTTCAAACCTAATCTGGGGTCGCCTTTCTTCTAAACGGTGAGGATTTATTTGCGCCCACAGGTAATCATTATGTCGATTGAACATACCGCAGTTTGTAAAACGTGTTTCGTCGGTCCATAAGATCTGCATCGGAAAGTTATTATTTTGATGACACATATTTACGAATCAAGTACAAAAATTTAATCGTCTTTCATCGTCTCCAGGGTGTAGAGTTTGACCAACTAATTTTTTATAAGGATGGTACTTATGTTATGATAAAATTCTCACTACTGATTGTTGTGAGGTAGCAGCGCCTTGTGTAATTTGCCGCGTCGATGTTGATGTATTCTGATTAACAGCAGCTAAAACATTTATCTGCGTGTTTTCACCAATATTACTCTTATTTCTAAGTTTAACAAAACTTCCATACTCTTTTATATTATTCTATAAATTTTTGAAGGTGTCTAACGATGCTTGAGGGCGATCAAAATACAATAAAAAATAGCGTTCGGCGGCTTCTTTACTATTTTTGTTACAAATAATATAACATTCAATCATATGAAGTCTCTCAAGATTTGTGTACACCATAACTAACTTTATAAAGCAGCTAAATCACTAACAAAACCAACTATAGTCACCCTATTGAACGAACTGTCAATGATGAAGGAAACATAATGCTTCAATTATTAATATCGCTTTTTCCATGGCAAGACATATTTTTTGTTAAATATAATAATAGTGTATTGTGCTGTTATTTATTAAAATAAGTTCTACAACCCTTACATCATTGCAAGCAGAAAAAAATGCACTATTAGAATATGTCATAGCCAACTATGGTTTTCATTTAAAAAAATTAGACTTTGCTTGCTAACTCAAAAATGCTAAGCAAAATTAAAAATTTAAGAAGATGTCGCTGTTTGAAATTAACTTTCTTAAAAACAATATTCAAAAAAAATTTTTCTACCTTTAAGAATAGAAGAGTTATAGCACTTAAAAGGTTTTGGAGTATTTCTATTTTTTGCAAATATCTAGTAAACCATGCATTTTCTTAAATTAACAAAAACGTATCTGGATGAGGCTTACAAAGATGGAAATCTTTCTCCATTTAACCTAATGCGTATCTCTTATGGTTTTCGAGATCCCCATACAAATAATGAAAAAAAACTCACCCTGTATATGTATAGAAGAAAGGAAAAAAATTAATCTCAAATAACATTTTGTCGTGTGGCGTATTGCTAAATAAAGTAAACTAATAAAGAAAAAAGGAAAAATTCACAAGCCATTTTCTGTTTGTTTCAGAAAATCCTCAAGTTATTGGTGACAACAATCAATTTCGCCATATGTTAACAATGCTGACTCATGCATTAAATGACCCACGAGTGACAAATCACAGAATGACGATTATCACGGAAATGTTTAATTCAACGTAAATAATTGAAAATTTGCATGCACGTGTTTCGGACTCCTTGGTCTTCTTCAGTACAGTATAGCACAGAAATTAGGTGCTGATTTAATATATGAATTATAAAGTTTTACTATTAAGAAACCTCCAAACTCTAGAAACCCTAACCACAGTATATAGCTATGTAATAGAAACAGTAGTTTCTCTCGAGGGAAATAATTGTCCACCGGCAAACCGACGCGTGCGTGACTGCGCAGTAGTCAGCCATCAGCTGGGCTGCGTTCATAAACGTCACGCTGCGTGCACTCTAGGGTAAAATTTCACACAAAACCGTTCAAAAACAAATGAGTGATTCAATGATGTACGCGTGTAATGTGTTCATAAAGTTCGCTCTCGAATCACTCGAGCGTTTGAAAAACGCCGGATTTGAAACCGCGGTGAAGAAGACTCGACATGCGCACATGGAAGTATGATTGTAATTGCCGCTTCTGTTATGTGGGGTTATATGACACATGTGCTGTTATACTTGTCACCACTCTAAAACCGTTCATAAATACCAAAACGCTCTGTCGACACTCCAGCTGCAAAGCGAATTACTCAAACGTCACACACACGATTATAACGATTCATTTATGAACGCAGCCCTGTTGAGTTGGCGGGATTATTTGATGCGACTGCTCGGCATGCGGTTTGTAACTGGCCGTTAAATGTAAGTTATGCTGGGTGTACACCAATTATACAAAATGTTTGACAAACAATTTATTATGAACACTAATTTTACAAATTAATGGGTAGTTGTACACAAATTAAACAAGGCATATGTAAAACTAAATTATACATTCTTTTGGCATTTATAATTAACGTCAAATAAATTTATTAACACATTATTAATTTAGAATTTGTGTTTAAAATGTGTCAAAAATTTTTGTTTGATTATTGTGCATTTCCTTGAAACATTTCCATATAATTTAATGGATGCTGACGTACTTCCAACATTTTTGACAAACAAATTGTTTTTTATAATTAGTGTGCACGCAGCATAACGTTTCATCAATAATTGTAGTGTTTCGTTTCGCGAATACTTGGAACAAAAATGCCCCATTATTGTTGTGCACCTCGGTGCAAGAATAGTTCGAACAATTCTAAATTAAGCTTTTTCAGGTTTTCGAAAGAACCAATGCGGTAAGATCCCCACGTGCATTAAAATGTCCTCAACTGTTAAAATGTGCATATTGTTTATTGCAGTTGTGAATAATTACTCAAACTTCATGACAAATCCACCACCACCAACGCAAAATTTAATTTTCGAAGATTGATTACCGACAATGGGAAAATATAACTGAACAAAATGCCTTCACTTATTTTGTAGGTTATTTGGGACAAAAATGTTTTGAAAAGCGTAGTTTTCCAACAATTATACGTTTAAAACACAAAAATGAATGAATTCAAATTTTACACTTATTTTAAGGCATGTCCTATCTTTGTGAAACAGCTTTACTAATTTGGCAACGCACCACCATAATTTCAGTATATATATAAATACCGCATTAGGAAAATGCCTTCTGTGAATTTTTTTCTTCATTTTCCTTCGAACCAAATGTTAGATTTAAATTAAAAGAGAAGTTGGAGGAAATATCATATAAACATCCCTGCGAAAATTTTCCTACTGAATTTTTAATAAAGCTATTTATTCGTGTAAGAATTTTTTATAATTTGAAATTTTGCAATAGAAATGTCAAAGTTAGTGGCAATTCAAATAAAATACCAATTTTACAACACCATTGATGAATTGTGTCAAGAAATTTAAGTAATCTTTAGGTTAAAGTAGCCTTTTTTTGTGTTGTACGTATAATAATAGATTAACATAATTATCTCATAAACGATTTGGTTCTGCGCCACTGGTTTATTCCTGAATAGAAAAATTGACTACGCCTCTGGTTGCGCGTGCGTGAATGCGCAGTACCATTTTGGGACACAAACATCAAAGGTGCCGACGGCGAGAGAAACTACTGTGTCTATACAGCTCTATACTGTGCCCTAACCATGTACAAAGTGTTTATCATCAATAGTAGTCAGTAATGTATTCTATATTAAGAAATGCCATATTTTCAGCCAGGCATGTTAGTGAAAAAATAAAATTATATGTACATATATAGGTATATATTCTTTCTTTTTTTAATACCTGCTGAACTGGTAAACGCTAGAAGGTTCCCTTACATATTACATTTGTGGGATTGGATTAAAACCATTAAAAGCTAAAGTTATAAGGCGACAATTTCCAAGTAGCTGTATACATACTCCATACCAATTAGCTCTTCTTGTAATCATTTCATTTTAGGCAAACAACTAAATTATTTTTGCCGAGCACGATTTGATTTGAAAATATATTCTATTAAAAAGATATCTGACCAATTTGAACAAAATCAGAATACGGGGAAGAAATATCTAAAATAGCAAATCAACAGATAGAGATGGTTAACAAAAAGCAATGTACTCTAATAAGAATAGAACGACGAAAATATATACAGTGTGTCCAGATTTCGATGCTCACCATTGGTATATCGGTTATTAGAAGAGATAGAGGAACGATTAAATGGGGAATGTTTTGCAGAATTCAATGCTCGCAACAAATCTCATTTCAAATTCATTGGGACTTTTTACAGTTTTGAGATATTTTGAAAAAACCAATATTTGCCGATTTCAATTTTCCTCAATAACTCGATAACGCCTAATGCGATCGCTTTTAAACTTTAACATTGTTCAGACACTTTTTTAAGACAATTTTTTTGGTGTTAACTGTAACCCCCGATTTTCATTTTTTTCCCAATTCTTAGCGCTATCTTTTGTTTTTCTTATGGCAGCTATATTGGATTTTTAATTAGTTAGATAGTCCTTAAAAATAGCTTTTCATTAATGTACAACATACCTAATAAATCTTTATTTACACGGGAGATATGAACATTTGAATAAAATTTCACTCTAATACGGAATTAGTTGGCTATGAAATTAAATGTTAGTGTAAAACAGATGATAAATATGCTCTGTCATTAGTTACATGTAAAAGTGCAGTGCAATTGGTGGAAGATTTAGAACTTTGTGTAGTAATTATTGATAAGCAATTCATTTGTTGCCCTGTTCTTGGTGCCATCTTTTGTTTTTCTCATGGCGATCATATTGCATTTTGAATTAGATAGATAGTCCCTAAAAATAGCTTTTCAATTATGTACAACTTGCCTAATAAATCTTTATTTGTATGAGAGGTATGAACATATAAAATAAATTTCACTCTAATACGAAATTAAAAGTTCAGATTTACTTAAACAAACTGTTCAATATGGCGACCATTCTGCCCCACACACTTTTGGTACCTTGTTTTAACAGAGTTACAAACTCTACGTAGTGTGTTTTCGTTTAATGATCTTAGCACATCCAGCACTCGTTGTTCTAAAATTTCCCGATTCTCTGGTGGTTCAAAATTAAATACTTCGTTTTTAGTGGCACCCCACAAATAAAAGTCAAGGGGGGTAAGGTCGGACGATCTCGCAGGCCATTGTACTGGTCCATTATTTGAAATAACTCTCTCATTGAAATGTTCTCTCAAAAAATGTTGCACGTCAAGAGCATTATGGGCAGGGCAGCCGTCCTGCTGAAACCAGACGTTTTGCATGTTTTCAGGGTCAATAATTAGTCTTACGGCAGGCATTATCTCGTTCGTTAGTAGCTCCAAATATCTATTACCAGTTAAATTGTAATCAAAGATCAAAGGACCTGTTAAGTGATTATCTAAAATGATAAAACAAAAACTCAAACAACAAAGAAGATGTCAATAAAAGTTCGTACCAATCAAACCACACCAGACATTAAAACCAAATCAAATTTGACATCTTCTTTGATTTGCCAAATGTGGATTATCAATTGACCAGTGATGACTGTGATGATAATTATGCCTGTTGAACACTCCACAATTGGTAAACCGTGTATCATCTGTCCAAAGTATTTTCCTAGGAAAATCAGCATCATCTTCATATTTTTGTAGATACCACCTGCTAAATTGTAATCCTCGCTGATAGTCATTATAGCTTAAACCCTGTACAATTATTGTTGGTTTGTATGGGTGGTATTTGTTTTTCCTCTACGTTCCATAAGCACTAGATTTCGGAATTCTAGTTCTTCGAGCCACTCGACGTACTGATGTACTTGGATTGTTTATAACATTTTGCAAAATATTATGTTGACGTACATCAGCATTGTTAACTTGATAGTTGGATCTTTTTTGTTCGAAGCTTCCATAGTCCACTAAATTTGTGATTATTCTGTTAAAAATTTTCCGGTGTGGTTGTGGTCTTTCCTGAAAACGCTGAGCGTAATTTGTTTCAGAGTTTCTATTTGCTTTGAAATAAACTTCTAACATATCAACCTTTTCTTCATTTGAAAATGTATGTGCCATTATCAGTTCTTATCTAATCTATTCTAATCTCAATGCTTAACCGTAATTACTTATCAATAAATACAACACAAAGTTCTAAATCTCTCAGCAACTGCAATGCACTTTGACAGGTCAACAATGACTGAGCTTATTTATCTATTTATCGTCTGTTTTACACTTCCATTTAATTTCATAGCCAACTAATTCCGTATTAGAGTGAAATTTTATTCAAATGTTTAGTTCTCTCGTGTAAATAAAGATTTATTAGGCATGTCGTACATTATTGAAAAGCTATTGTTAAGGACTATCTAACCAATTAAAAATCCAATATGGCCGCCATAAGAAAAACAAAAGATAGCGCTAAGAACTTGGAAACAAATGAAAATCGGGGATTACTCTTAACACCAAAAAATTTGTCTTAAAAAAGTGTCTGAACAATGTTAGAATTTAAAAGCGATCGCATCGGGCGTTATCGAGTTATTGAGAAAAATTTAAATCGGCAAATATTGGTTTTTTCAAAATATCTCAAAATTGTAAAAAGTCCGAATGAATTTGAAATGAGATTTGTTACGAGCATTGAATTCTGCAAAACATTCCCCATTTAACCGTTCCTCTATCTCTTCTAATAACCGATATAGCAATGGTGAGCATCGAAATCTGGACACACTGTATAAATATATCCATTAAAACTAATTAATCCCTTCTTTATTCTCTTAATGAACACTCAAATGTGCTGATAATCATAGGCAAATTAATTAATTAATTAATCTTTGACTGTGTGTTATACGATATTAGTTTTTTTTTTATCATAAAGAAATGTAAAGCTTTATTACCTCTGCATTTTGGTTAACCAGTGTAAAGGTTTCCTGTGAAGATATGGTGATTTTGTCTAGTATAGTGCAAATGACAATATCTAAAATACAATATTTAAAATGAATCAATAAATAAAGTGCACAAAAATACGCAACGTTACTTTTTTTGTAACTATTAATATATAATGAGTAATGACTGTCAACTTTACTATTTTTAATTATATCTGTACACCAGTGGCAGCCCGTGATTTTTTGGGACGGGAAGGCACCGGGGGTCTGGGTGTTTAATATCAAAAATTAAGTACAGACAAAAAATAAACTCGATATGCTATTTAATTAACTTGTTTGAAAATAAAATCCATCCGCCGTTCCTTACGATCAGCAAAATGATTAATAACTCATTCATTGAAGTTTGGTGTTGATGTCAGTAATTGTTTTTCAATGGAACACATTGCTAAGGCACATAGTCTGCTTTCCCGCATGGTATTTCTAGAAAATGTTTTTATTCTCTTCAAAGTAGAAAAACACCGTTCACTTGATTTTTTCTATTTTGCACGTCCCCGGAGATTCGCAAAATAGCAGAAGACAATTTACAAAATCTTTCGCCAACATAGTCTCGACATATTATCAATAACAAACTTTTATAACAGTTGTACTATTCAACCTTGGAAGTAAATTACAATAATAGCATCAGAAAACTTATCATCCAACTCTGCTTAACAATTTATATTGTTAATTAGTAAATAAGATGTTAGCATGTGTGCTTTTTATTCTTTGTACAACTTCTATTGCACATGTTTGTTACATTAAAGCACAGAGTAAACAACCCAGACCGGCAACTACTTGGAAAAAAATATCCAAGATCTTCTATCCTTGTTACACATCAGTGAACTTGGTACAAAGATGGCGCTAGCAGCATATTGGCGCGGAATTTGAAATGAGCTTGTTTTTAGATTATGTGTATTTAATACGTTATTAATGTAATAGAAAAATACACACAACTATTGGACAAATCACACGTACCATCAGCGTGTACGCTTAAAAAATACGAATCCGTAGATTTTATTATTGACAGATATCTCTGTTTATTACTTACAGAATATAATACATGAAATCACTCTAACGCTATATATTTCTATAAGTTTATATTACACCACAGTTCACTAGTTTTCACTCTTTACTTATTAATCATTAACTCGCGATCAATATCAACATACTTATACATAATATGATGTACAGTTCTGTGCAATAAACTGGCGCACACTTATTATACGATTATGTAAATATGACTTTTGTTTGAATATCTGTCATGTATGACAAATTGAATTGACGCTATAATTCAATTTGTCATACTTAACTTAAACCATTTTCACAATGGCAAAATAATGTCAAAATTAGCAATAAGACGTGTACGCCATTTTATTGCACAGAACTGTACAACAAGAAAGGATTGCAATAATACGTCAAATTTGAAATATTGTTTGGAATGACATATGACATTGATTGAAGGAATAATATGTATACCTTCAATCAACGGTATAACCAAACATAACAAAAAATTTCAAATGACGCTAACGCCATCTCATCCTCAAGTTCAGTTAGAATGACAAAGATAGTAGAGGATTGATATTTTCATTTGCTAAACAAGGAGGCGTAATCTGGATAAAATTTGGGATTTAGTTGCCAGTCTGGGTTGTTTAGTCTGTGCATTAAAGGCTTACATTTTGACATTTAAATATAATTTGGTTCCATTTTTTTTTGTTACCAACGTCAAAACAACAAAATTAGCGTGCGATAAAGAAATACTTTTGCAACCAAAACGGATGTCGTAAAGTGAACTTTATAGCACCGAAATAGAAAAAAGTATTTTGCACATTACACCCACACAACCAGTCTGATAAACTGTAAGAGCTTCTGTTGAATTTTCTCGTCACGGTTTTATTAGTTTTCAAATTGTGATCTTCTAGTTTAATCAATAAATCTGGTCTAGGGAGACCTAGATTTTTAATTCTGTCTTAACGTTACTAACGCAATTCATAGTTGCATTTGCACCGATCGAAATTACAACATACACTCACCGCTGTATATTACATACTGGACCGCCACCCGGACCCGGCACCATAGAGTAGTGCCTCGCCGCCTACATATATACGCGCGCTACCCGCGCCAGTTTCATCGCTCGATTTCTAATGCAGACGGGGCAGTCGCGCGAGATGCCCCGGAGCCTACGTCAGGCTGCATTTTTAAACGCGCTGAAAAGACCGACTGTTACTTCCGAAAACATATTATTTGTCATCAAACAAATCAGAAAAATTACATACAAATTAGTTATTTATAATTAATTTATCTGTTAAAAGAAATTTGTCACGGGGAAATTTGTCAGGGGGGGGGGCAGTGCCCCGTTGCCCTCCCTGCAGCAGCCGCCACTGCTGTACACATCATTTTCATTTTTCTTGATATAAAAAACATGTTTTTATGTTCATATATGTATGTACAAAGTGTTTCACTCAAAAACTTTCTCAACAACCTGTAAACTCTGAACAAAGGGTTCTTACAAATGTTACGCAAAGTCTTACTGGTAGAGTCCGTGATGCTGGTATACCAGGACCTCCTTTTTAATTTTTATAAACGACCATTAAGTGGCCCCATTGAAATGAGTGAGCGATTAATGAAAGCAATTTTGCGAAAATAGGAAAATAGACGTGGGGATCTTTGTTGGATGACTTTTTACGGGTTTAGTAAACGGTCACACCAATGCATAAAATCGTTTCGCCTTTTCTTGTAATGAAACACCATAAAAAAACTGTTTTAAATCGATTCCCAAAATTTCGTCGTTGTGTTTCGTAAAGGTCAATCAAAAAGGGTATTTAGGCATATCGAAGAGGACCTGCAAAAATGTGTCCAAACCAAAGTTTGCCGGATTTAAGAATTTACTATAATTTGCGATTTTACGATTCTGAAACTGGGTAACAGGAGCACCTATCTTTCTCGCATTTTGGTAAATTTCGACCTTTCTGTTATCAGTTAGGCGAAGGAGAGTGTGAGCTTCATCGCTAAACAAAATTCGCTTATGAAAATCGGGATCAACGGCAATATTGTCTATTGAAGCTCAGAGTGCGTTGATTTTATCAAATTTTGAGAGTTTTACAGCTCAGACATGATTTATTCAACGAGAGAGAACAAAGTTTGTTCAAATGTTTCAAAACGAGAGGTTGTACTCAGCTTCTTTCTGCAATATTCTACACAGAAAACGTAATACTTATGCGTTTGAGTTTGACTAAATTATATCAATAATAATCATTAACTTAAATTGCGAAGAGGAAAGAGGGCGAGGAGAATAAATCACTGAGGCTCCATAGAACCTACTGATAGTTCATTACTTAATTTATTATTAAAAGAGTAAGCCTCTTGTAAATGCTGGATTTGTTTTTAGCTTGACAGTTCAGAAGATTGCAGATTTACTAATAAAATGTATTGAATTTTGGGAGGATTTTGAGCCTAATGATGGTGTACAAACGGTGTATATCGAACCACCACAAAATAAAGAGTTATCAGACGCCGATTCTGCAGATGAAGATGCTGATTGCAAGTTGGATAATTTATCAGAAAAAAAAGTTTCGGCAAAAGCTGAATTAGTTACGAATTATGGTGCTAGAACGGGGAATGATGACGACGAGGATATTTCAGATGAAGATGACGTCCCGTTTTCAACTATTGCGTTAATGTTAAAATCAACACCAGCATCAAAATCATCGATGACTGCTCAGCAGTGTATATGGTTAAAAGAAAAGGACCTTCAGTGTGGAGGTGATGTTTTGTTTCCAGAATGTGACGTTTCTAAATATAGAAATATGTTTCCAGTTGACTTATTTGAATGTTTTGTTATGGACGACCTCATCAACTTTTTATCAGAAGAGAGCAATAAATTGTATATGACAAGGAAGAACTCCTTACATAACTCAAGACGAAATTAGGTGCTTTTTGGCTATACTTATAGTGTCAGGATACGACAAAAAACATCAAAAAAGAGCTATTGGTATGCTGCAGAAAATCTCTGAAATATTGCTGTGTACAAAGCTACGCGACGTGATAGATATATTAACATAATGAGATTTGTACATTGTGCAGATAACTCAAAACTCGATTACAAGGACAGAACGGCTAAATTGTGACCTCTTGTCAACAAATTGAAAGCGAATTTTCTAAAACATTTTATACTCACCTTACAAATGGGTGTTTTTTTTATAGAGGTATAGAACTTTAGGTTGGCAACACTTTTTTAACTGGCGGCCATTTTGTCAGCTGTCAAGTGACTTATGTTTAGTTTGGTTCGCCATTTCAACATGAATAGACTGACGCTTAAACAACGCTTCCAAATTGTGCAAATTTATTTTGAAAATCATGGTTCTGTTCGAAATACGTATCGTGCACTACGTCCATTTTACGGTCAACATAATCGCCCATCAGAGCAATTAATTCGATTAACTGTGGAACGTTTTCGCACCACGTCTACTCTAAGTGATAATACGCATCGAGAGACGTCGTACAGTGGGTACAGAAGAAGTCATTGCTGCTGTAGAGCGTAGCGTAGAGGAAGACCCGAATCAGTCTATCCGCCATCGTGCACAGGAATTGGATATGTGTCCATCCACTTTATGGAAGATTTTGCGGAAAGATCTTGGTTTGCGTGCTTACAAAATCCAACTCGTGCAAGAATTGAAGCCACACGATCACCTAGCAAGGCGTAGATTCGGTGAATGGGCCCAAAACAATATTGCCGTTGATTCCGATTTTCATAAGCGAATTTTGTTTAGCGATGAAGCTCACTTTTTTTTGAATGGATACGTCAATAAACAAAACTGCCGTGGAGTGATGATAATCCTCAAGTGTATGTTGAGACACCGTTACATCCAGAAAAACTGACTGTTTGGTGTGCTTTATGGGCTGGTGGAATCATTGGTCCGTATTTCTTTAAAAACGATGCTGGTCAGAACGTTACAGTCAATGGTGACCGCTATAGAGCTATGATTAATGACTTTTTCGTTCATCAATTGAACAACCATGATGTGCAGGAGCTATGGTTTCAACAAGACGGCGCAACATGTCACACAGCTCGTGCCACAATTAATTTATTGAGGGAAACGTTTGGTAACCGCATAGTTTCACGTTTCAGACCCGTGAATTGGCCTCCAAAATCGTGCGATTTGACTCCACTAGACTATTTTCTGTGGGGATATGTGAAGTCGCTATCTACGCCGATAAGCCCCAAACGAGTGACCACTTGGGGGACAACATTCGCCGCGTTATTGCCGATATACGGCCACAAATGTGGAAATGTGGAAAAAGTCATCGAAAATTGGACCTCCAGATTAGACTACGTCCGAGCCAGCCGTGGCGGTCATATGCCAGAAGTCATATTTAAATTATAATGCCAAAAGATTATCTTTCGAATAAAGTAAATTTCATGTCAATTTAAAAAATTCATCTTTGTTTTATTCCATTTCAAAGTTCTATATCTCTATAAAAAACACCCGTTATTAGGAGAAAATCCGTAAGTTTTGAGAATAAATGTTGATGCATGAGTTCAAACAATGGATATTTGATCAGCTTTGAAATCCATCAAGCAACCATGCCAAATTCATATCAGATGTATCAGAAAGAATTTAGAGAAGCGATTCCCCTAATTCAACTAATTGATGAACTGCTAGAAGATAAAAAATCTTTACCATATCAGTTTTATTATTGTTATTATTATTTATGAAATTTTTGGCATATTTGATGCGAATGGGCTGGTACAATTCGGGAAAATAAAATTTCTCGAAATTATACATTTACTGGAGCCAAGGTAATGAAGAAATCAAAACTTAGAGCATTTGATTACGCTTCATGTACATGTGAAACTGAAGATGGATAGGCAATTCAGCTGTGACTGGTGCATCAACCGTAAAAACCGTATTTCCCTTATCCAACGCGCAGATATATTCAGCAGCTAAAAATAAAGAAAATAGCAATAAAGAGGTCTCTCTGTGTGCAGTATTTCAACGAGTTTATTGGAGGTACTGACCAGATGGACGCAAAATATATGTCTACGGAATTGCTATAAGGGGAAAAATGGTGGCCCATTTTCACCTGGTCTATAGATGCAGCTATCCAGAACGCTTGGGTGATCTGCAGAATTCTTCACCCAGAAACTTCTCAATTAATTTTCAGAAGAGAAATTGTTCAGACCTACCTTACTAAACTTCAGAATTTGCCAAAATATTTGGGAAGACCATATTCAAAGAACTCCAAAATATCTCCAGATATTTGCTTAGATGGTAGAGGCCATCTAGTTGAATATGTACCAAACAATGATTGTTTTGTTCTTTTTCATACGAAGTAAACTAATTTTTAGTCAGCATTTATAAAAATAAATTATATCGAAAAACATAACTTACTATCTTATTTATATTCTTATCGGACTTGTGTTCCATATATGGAACCGTCAATATTTCCAAAATTCATTAAAGCATATCTTGTGATCTACTTATGTTTTTAGTGTTACTTTTAGTATTATATTTATTATCACAAGTATATATAGGTACATACTTACATATATACATTTATACGTGAACGTATATGCACATATGTACGAGTTGGGATACACAGCATATTACACTTAGGTGTCATTGTAGTATTATCCGTTAATGTAGTACGTTACACATTCAAGTATTTATATTCCATTTGTGATATTATATTTATATTTTCGCAAATTCATAATTTCAGTACTTAATGGGTTAATGTAGTCTCAATGATACTATTAAACAAAACTTTTCTGAAAATCTAAAATACCTCGGTTACATTATGACGGTAACTTATAAGAAATTCATTCATCTATTCGCTCATTATTAATGATATTTGTATTTAATTAATATGCACAAGCGAATTCTACACTACTTCCACATGAGTATTAGAATATTTATGAAGGCTGAATGCACATGGATCTCCCTGTATCTTTAATAATATATTGAATGCTTTTTATTGCTTCATCCAAGAGAAAGGTAGCCCGTAAAGCATTAGAACCATACTGAATGCGAAACGAATTGTCGCTTTTGGAGATCCGTACATACACGTTTTAGTAGCGCACTCCTTTCTGGCCATACCTGCAAGCTACTCTTAAGTAAATTTCAACATATACCGCTTTTATATTATGGTCAGCGATTATGTATGTGTAATAGAATTTCAATTACGCAAAACACATATAGAAACGTGCATTGGTTGATTACCTTCGATAACAGTCCTTGAAAAATGTCCTTCATAAGGGCACACTACAATATCACCACAAAAGGCCCACATGGTACCGAATACGTTGAGCACAATTTCGGGTATGATTAAGAAAAGTTTCACGAGGAGGATGGCGGGCACATGTTTTCGCGCTTCCGTATCCGTAATTGAACCCTGAGCACTTCGATTCACTAACACCACTAACACTAAAATCACAATGCTAAGTAGGGCCATCATCCCTATGACATAAGTACGGACGTACTGTCCGCCTTTCGAGCACTCCCATGTTGATTCGTAGTACTTCACGTGAACAATGGCAATCAGCACTAGCCTGCAACAAAATCATACATTTAGTATTCCACTTTATATAAATATTTTAAAAATATCGCATCATGCAAACAATAATAGATAGTACGCAATTCTTTTTCTCGTATATTTTGACCACATCAACGCACAGTAGAAACTACGATTTAAATAAACGAAAAAGTGTTTCTTAAGGATTAGTAATTGCTAAACGCATGTCCTATAGGGTTGTGCCGTGATATAAAGTTTCTAGGATGAAGATGGCATTGAAATAGAAAACATATCTGTGGCCTCAATCTTAGAAAGAACGACAAATTATGGTATGTGCTAATGCAAAAACAAACCACAGATATATTGTTACACATTATGTGGATTTAGAGCGGTTTACGCTCTAATTTGCCTTTCTTGTCTCTTAAACAACTTCCCTAGCTAAACTCGTTGACTCAGGTGCAGCTCATTTATTACAAAGTTAATTATTATTTATTATATTATAAGGTATGGTAAATATATAAAGCAAACAAAAAAATTCTTACTTACAAAATACATACTACAGTTTTCTTAATGACTGAAGATTGTTTAATACAATTTACATTTCTTTGAAACAGATAAGATCATCATGTACAAAAAAAAATTGTATCCTCTTGATATTTAGTTACATTATTTTTAAAACTTTTGAATGTTATACAATGAGATCAATCTCAAGTGAAGTGTGGTGGTATCTTAAAAATCCCTAGATTAGGGTATTTTCTTGTTAGACAGATACGTACAGGTGAAATGTTTGATCTGTCAAAATTATATGTGCACATTATACGCCTATACACATAACCTACACACAAGTGTTTTCTCAATATTGCCAACTAGTCATCGTTGCCAACTTAAAAATGTAGGCCACGCAACCTTCACTTGAGATTGATCACATTGTATTAATATTTATTTACAACTATACGCGTAATGTTGACATTTCTGACTTTTTAAAAGTTTGGAAGTGTGACGTTGTTCACGTTTACTTCCCGCCCTCTATTACTGCCCTCATTTCCGAACCTCAATGTCAATCACAAAACTGTCAACTCGAGATGTCAAAACCTTATCGGAATTTTTATCACAAATAATTATTAATTGTATGGTTATAAATAAAATTAATTGTTGCATTAGAATTATTGGAAACTTGAACCCATATACAGTCGAAAGCAAAAAAAAGTAGACAAAAATACAGGTTTCTGTTATAAACTTTCTCAAAATGATTAGTGTGATAGCGACTTTAAAGTTACTTGTCAAAATTTGGTTATCTATCAAAATTGACAACCTTACAGTTGATATTAAACTATTATCAAAATGTCTTCCATAAATGAAGATAATAGAGTCAGTGTTATTGCAGATTTGAGTAACGGTTTCAAAATACGTGAAATTGTGGAAAGGAAATAATATGGGAAATAGAAGGAAACTTAAATTCAGAGGCTTATATCAACATTCTAAGTATGTAATGTGATGTTGCGTTCAGTGGAGATATCTTTTCCAAATCGCAATTTTATAATTCAACAGGATAACTGCCCCATCCATCGGACAGAGTGAAAACATGGTTCAGAGAAAATAACAACAACGTGTTGGATTTTTCGCCAAGAAGTCCTGATTTAAATATTATCGAAAATGTGTCTGATGATCAAAGAAATAAAGAAATTAAATCGAAGACCTTAAAATAGACAAGAACTGGTAGAAACAATTCACACAGCATGGAAGAATGTAAATCAAAATATTTGTACCAACCTTTATAACTCTATTCCAAATAGATTGCAAGAAGTTTTAAACAAAAACTGATCTATAACCAGATATTAAAGCATATATTTCTTCATGATGTTTTTTAATTATTATTTTGATTTGTATTAATCGGATAGAAGACGTTTTGATAATTATTTGATTTGCCATAGAATACTGACTTGATACTAATGACAAGTAAATAAAGCCAGGTTTACAAAGTACGAGATTTCTTGTCTACTTTTTTTTGCTTTCGACTGTAGATAGACCGCCCTGCTATTGCTGATATGAAGATATCCGGATTACGCTACGGGAGGACAGTTTCCCTCAGTTTCAGTGGAGTGCAGTCCTTGAAGACTTTACTACTCAACATTTCTTTTATAATCTCTTCACCGAAAAAACTGACGTACATTTATTTTACGTTTACGCTAGAACATCACAATCTGACAACTCAATATGTCAAAATTTTTACCAAAATTTTTATCACAAATATATACAAACCTCGGTAGAAAATTCCATTCCTGTCTCGAGATAAAGTTAACCTCGACGCTTCGCGCCTCCGTTAACTACTTAATCTCTCGACAGTAATGAAACACTTTCCACCTGGGTATGTAACATGTATACATAAATGTATTAAACCCTAAAAAATGTCATCTTCACAATAAATAACGTTTGTTAATTTTACACAGACGCTTATTTTATGAACCATCAATATTTATCCGACAAGTGGCTGCCCAAGAATGCAACTACGTTAAAATAGCTATTTATTTATGAAACATTTCGCTTCCGATGTTTTTCGTTAAATTTTGAAAAAAAACATGTAAAATTTATTATCAAAGTCGTTAATTAAATTTTAAAATAAGTACCTTAGATTTTCATATAACACATTACTCCTTATTATCCATATTATCCATTCTACTTAAAGTTAAATAACAATATAACTATGTGAGTACACCTTGTATATTGTAAGCGTGGGTGTATTATACCACTTCCACCTATTTGTTTTCTAAACTATACAGTTTGTAAATAAAGTAAGGAATAATATTGAAATTTTGTTTATTATCGCTGTTTGGGAGAAAAGCTCGGACAGGTCAATTTTATTTTCTTCCTCCGGATTTTATGGATGTCAATTTTTTTTCTTTGGTTTACTACTCTGGGACCTATGACGTCAGCGACTTCTTTTTCAAACGGAACCTCCTTATTTTTTTGCTAGAAATAAAAAGTATATTTTTTTCTGAATTCAGCAATACCCCCATATGTGGTATTTAAAATTAATAGTTTTAGATTATTAAGCGTGCTAATAATGACAATTGACATGTGAGAGTGCAGAAATATCGACCAAGAAATGAGAGATAATTTCTTGGAAGAATTTCAACTCCGACTTTATCATTGCCAAAAAACAAATGGGTGGCAATTTGAACATTTATTAATGTAACATTTTTTAATCTTCCCAAGAATAAATTATTACTATATGCTCTTTTGATTTTCAAGTTTAATTATTGTTGTCATTTTAATACCTATGATCCTCCTTTCGTATCTCTAAAACTACTAATTTTAAATACCACATATACGGTATTGCTGAATTCAGAAAAAAACGTACTTTTTATTTCTAGCAAAAAAAATAAGGAGGTTCCATTTGAAAAAGAAGTCGATGACGTCATATGTCCCAGAGTAGTAAACCAAAAAAAAAAAAATGGCCTCCATAAAATCCGGAGGAACAAAATAAAATTGACCTGTTCGAGCTTTTCTCCCAAACAGCGATAATAAACAAAATATGAATATTCCTCACTTTATTTACACACTGTATACTCAACTATGCTAAACAGAAAAAACAAAACATTATGGATGTAAACCAAATTTGAGCAGTCAACACCGAAATGTCAAAGTAACATGACAGCAAAAATTTGTGATCGATTCTTGTTTTAGTTATCGATAAATCATTTCTATACATCCCGTACTACTTTGCAGTAAACTTGAAAAAGCTTGCTTATGTCACTTTTTGCAGGTAAAGAAATCCTGGCAGCCATGGGAAAACACTGTTGCATAAAATATACAAACCCTTTTCAATATGTCAAGTTTGTAAATGACGGCTGTGGCACCAAGGTTCAATTCATAGCTATAGAAGAATAGAAAACACAAACAGTTAAGAGTTCAAGATTAAAAAAAGTTTCGAACAGCAATAAAAAATTTTTTTTCAATATAGCCCCCTTGCTTTTAGATGCAAGTATTACATCGTGTTAATAACATCCCTAATCCATTATAAAAAGAATTCCTTTGGTTTGTCCGCAAAATACCTTTCAACGGTCGCTATAAGTTCGTTCGACAATCATCCCCGTATACGGCCAACATTTTTCACAAATAATCTTTGGAGATTTCCTTGTTTTGTCAAGAATTTTATAACTACTCTAAATTCAAGTTTGTGGATTTTGATACCTGACAACATCAACTGACAGATATAAAAACTAATACTGCTGTAATTGTTTTGTCAATTGTCAGTGTCGTTACCAAGGCATTAAAACATTATAATGAAAACTTATATTAAAAACTAAGAATATTGTTGGTCCAATTTTTCTTAACTTCCAGACACTCGAGTAATGTCAACTCGTAAATAGAAAGTTTAAAATACCTAGGAGTTACAAAATACTGTCCGTGAATTCAGTTTTGTACGGTGATGAATATAATGCAAATGTAAAATTACTTTTATTTACAACCATATGCGTACTGTTGGCATTTCTGACTTTTTTAAAGTTGGGAAGTGTGACTTTGTTCACGTTTACTTCTCGCCCTCTTATTACTGCCCTCATTTACTTCCCGCCCTCTATTACTGCTCTCGTTTCTTAACCTCAATCAACCTCAATGTCAATCACAAAACTGTCAACTCGATATGTCAAAACCTTATCGGAATTTTTATCACAAATAATTATTAATTGTATGGTTGTAAATAAAATTAATTGTTACACTAGAATTATTGGAAGCTTGAATCCATGTAGATAGGTCGCCGTGCTATTGCTGATATTATGAAATAGTGATTTCTTGTCCTACATTCGAGCCAAGATATCTGGATTGCTACGGTAGGACAGTTTCCCTCAGTTCAAGTGGAGTGCAGTCCTTGAAAGCTTTACTACTCAAAATTTCTTTTATAATCTACTCACCGAAAAAAACTGACGTATATTTACTTGACGTTTACGCTAGAACAACACAAATCTGACAACTCAATATGTCAAAACTTTTACCGGAATTGTTGTCGGGGGTAATACCATAAGAGTTTGTGTTTATCCGGACAAACTTTCAGTTTGAACGAAAGCTTTGTTGCTTGGTAACTGACGAGAACAAATAACATGGTAAAACCGCGACACCGAAGGTGGAGCGGTTTTACATTTTGTTATTTGTTCGAGTCGTGTTACCCTTAAGCAACAAAGTTTGAGTTTTGTCAAAATGAAAGTTTGTTCCGGAAATAAACACAAACTCGAATGGTATTTGGTAAGACAATTTAATGAATCATTTAATTAATATTAATATACCGAAATATTTTTATTTAACATTCCTTTGAATACATATACAAAAGAAAGAGAATAATACATATGTTTATGTATGAAATTTATTTGAACGATACTGTCAGAATTGAATTTTCGTTGCCATGGAAAATCAACATGCAGTTTATCCGCTAGCAAACATGCAGTTTATCCGATGGCAAACTAACACAGCGTGTATTAAAATGTCATGTTTTTGACAGATGAATTAAATTGTCACAAATAAATATAATAATTATGGTTGTACATAAAATAGTATACAAACCTCAGTGAAAATTTTCATTCCTGTCTCGAGATAAAGTTAACCTCGACTCTTCGCATCTCGGTTAACTACTTAATCTCTCGACAGTAATGAAACACTTTCCACCTCGGTATGTAATATACTATTTCTCATTACAGGATTCTAAAAACTACCCCTACCCGTTTCAGTAGCGGTTGAGCAGAATTGAAATTCTTAAGGCTGCGTTTGATAAGGTTTTGGCGGGAGAGAAATGTACCCGAAAAATACCATTTTTACTTCCAGTTTTACGGGCGTTACGAATCAAAACATGTAAATTTTATGCATTAAGCATGAAGATAAAGGTTAAACGAGGTGAACGGTAGTATTCTTTTTCAAATTAAGTTAATATATAAGCCGTAAATAAAATGGGAAAACAGTGGTTTTGCAAGTACTACAAAAAGTGCCTACATTTAAAAATTACACAGTAAATTTATGTGTAATATAGCAACTACACTCGGTATTTATATTTGGTAGATAAAATTGGTAATAGTAGCTAAATATATGTGTAATTTTTAAAGTGATCCATGAAATAAAATTTGTAACATTTTTGTAAGCAATTACATACATTTACAGATATATGTTACATTTGCATCGCTTTACAGTGTAGCACTTATGGAATAGATGGCGTTAATATATAAAAGAACAAGTGCGCAAAATGTCTTATGAAACGTGTATTTTATACTATTTTTTCTATTTCGGTTATTAAAAGTTCAAAAAAGCTTAAAATAAGAGACACGTTTTGTTCGAATATTTTAGAAATTTTGCTTTTTTGAAGTTGGTTACTCTGATATTTAAATAGAACGTTTTAAATATTTGGATATCGGTGGTGCTATATGTAATTGTGTTTAAAATTCAGACTGATTTATACAATAAATTATTTCAAATTATCAACAAAAAGGACGAAATAAATAACTGTACGCCCCCAGAGATTCGCAAAATAGCAGAAGACAATTAACAAAATCTTTCGTCCACAAACTCTCTACATATTTATCAAAACAAACTTTTATAAGAGTTGTACTATTCAACATGGTACCTAAGTAAATGTCAATAGTAGCATCCGAAAACTTATCATCCAACTCTGCTTAACAATTTATATTGCTAATTAGTAAGTGAAATGTTAGCATGTGTGCTTTTTATTCTTTGTACAATTTTATTGCACATTTTTGTTACTTTAAAGGCTTATATTTTGACATTTAAATACGATTTGGTTCCATTTTTTTTTGTTACCAACTTCAAAAAAATAAAATTAGCCTGCGATAAAGTAATACCGCGCGATCATTTAAATTCTAAATTAGAGCAGGCTGTGAAATTTAAATTAAGTTGGTATATAAGTACTAATTTACAATTTGAATTGTCAAACTGACGTTTCAAAATATTAATTAATCAATAATTGACATTCTGGACAACCTAATAAAAAAAATCCCGCCTGCTATAATTTAGAATTTAAATGATCGCGTGGTACTTTATGCAACCAAAACGGGTGCCGTAAAGTGAACTTTATAGCACCGGAATAAAAAAAGTACTTTACCTGCCGCTAATATCTGTCAGTGTAGCCATGACTGATGACTTTAAACATAAATCGTTTGCCACTGTCATAAACTGTCAAAAGTTATTATATTTTTATTTTTTAAATTAACAATTTTCACGGTTGGCGATAAAATTTTGTATGCACCACGTCAGTAAAGTACCTTTACCGAACTCGTCTGTTACTCGCCGCGCTCGCTTCACTCGCTTGGCTCGTAAATCAGACTCGTTCGATAAAGTATCACTTTACTTGGTACATAAATAACTATTACTGTGTCATTATTATTTAGACTAAGAAAAATGCAAGAGAATGTTCATAGCTTCACAGGTGATGGCTTGGTTATGTTATAAAATATGAAATATGGCAGGTATGGCGATATGGCATACTTATATCGCAAGATCAAAAATTACGTTGATATAGGTTTGCCATGGAATGTAAAACGTCCGTCTTAGATATTCTTTTGAGATAATTCTGATTAAATTATCAGGTTAACTATCATACTGACTTTTGACTGACATAAAATTTGTAAATATATGTATTTTTAAAATGATTTACATGTTTGAATAACATAACACGAAAATTATCCAAACATAAACGCTTACTGTATTCCCAGATACCATTAACTAGCACGCCTGTTCTAAAATACGCCTCAATTATGTAAGTTTAGTGTCCTGTGGTGTACACCATAATTGAAAAACTACAAGATGTCAGAGAAAATTGTATAATGACAAATATAATTTTTGATCTCGCGGTTCTTCCTTGTTAAATTTCCTTAGGTAGGAACCAATACACTCTGTTAAAAATAGTATAGTTTTGGCGCGATATTTGAATTGAAAAGTTATAATATGGAGTAAAAGTATGATTAAAAGACAAAATAATGACGGACATAGCCTTTACTAATTGCTTATCACTGGTATTCTCATTGCGCTTTCAACGTACCTATGACCAAATAATGCCTTAAAATATGTAGAATTTCTCTTATTCAAACTTACAAAAAAATCCATTCTAAAAACTGCCCAGGAGCTAAAATACAAAATAGAAATAAAACAAAAACTCTAAATTCAAACTATATATCAAACCAAGCGTATATTTAGCGGGTAAAACATATTTATTAGAATGCTGAACTAATGGGTACGTGGTACGTTATGAAGATAATAATATGACTATAATTCTGTTTTGCATATTATTATTATTATTAGACATGATCAACAAAGATATGATATCGCATAGATGCAGTTGCGTGTACGAAACGTATCAAGTAACAGAAAAAGTTTTATTTTGCATAAAGCAAACACACTGCTCTTTATTTATTGATAGTTTTGTATGAAATAAGAAACTCGAATGGATGAGTATCACTTACCTTTAGCATTTAAAAATATGTTAAAGGATAACTAAATTTATAAATAAAATAAGTATATAAAAAGTAATTGAATTTAAATTTATACAAATAAATTCAAATGAATGCCTAAAGTTCGCGCGTCTTTCTCCCTAATTCTGCATGAAAGTTGACAAGTGTCGATTTGATTCATACGCATAAAATAAAATTGCAAAGAATGCCGCACAGACCAAATTTACAAATCGTAGAGGTAGAAATTTATGAAGCAGGTAAAATGACCTTGAAATGTTTTAAGGTAATTGCTATTTAATTTTAGAATGCATACCGTGGCGACATCCTATTATTACTAGTAGTATTTAAGATATAGGAAAATCTTAGTTCCGAACCGGAAAATTCTAAAATTAAATAGCAATTATCTCAAAACATTTCAAGGTCATTTTACCTGCTTCTTAAATTTCTACATACGATTTGTAAATTTGGTCTGTGCGACTTTCTTTGCAATTTTATTTTATGGGAATGAATCAAATCGACACTTGTCAACTTTCATGCAGAATAGGGAGAAAGACGCGCGAACTTTAAGCATTCATTTGAATTTATTTGTAAATTGAAAAACTTAATACATATATATATATAATATAGTTTGACATATCCTCAATAAAATGTTGATTGCATTATTAAATACATAATTTAAATTAAATTACTTTTTATACATTTACAGTCAGTTACATTTATTTTATTTATAGATTTGGTTATTTTTTAACAAATTCTTAAACGCTGAAGGTACGTGATACTCATCCATTCGACTTTCTTATTTCATACAAAATTATACAATAAATAAACAGCATTGTGTTTGCGTGGTGCCAAATAAAACATTTTCTTTTACTTGATACATTTGTAATTATTACAGGCTACTGCATCTGTGCGGTATCATATCTTTGTTCTTTGTTGATCATATAGAATAATATGCAAAACAGAAATATAGTCATATAGTCTTCACGTACCCATTAGTTCAACATTCTATTAAATATGTTTTACCCGATAAAAATACGGGTAAAGTTAGTATTTGCAAATCCTAAATGTCAATTTGCCCGTTCGTTTGATTTATATAGTCTGAATTTTCAGTCTTTTTATTTAGTTCATATTTTAACTTTTCAATTCAAATATCGCGCCGAAACGCTACTATTTTTAACAGAGTATTGGTTCCTGGGTAAGCAAATTTAGCAAGGAGATATAAGTATATGGGATATCTGTTATATTTTATAACATAACCAAGCCGTAACCTGTGAACATTCTCTTGCATTTTTGTTTTGATTTATTATATTTTAGTGTGTTATTAAACACTATCTGTAAGTGTAAGTACGTCACGAACATTAGATAAGGCGCTTCCAACCACACCGTGAAATTCACCACCCAAACAGCGTCAAGTATTAGCACAATAAAAACGATAAAAACAGTTTCAAATATGTACAAAATTTTAACTCAAAAACAACAACCAAAATGGAATAGCCTAGCAGCATTTTTCGAATTTCGCCAGTGTTTTATGTTTGCACTGGGCGCAATTGAATAACATATAGATAGAGGTGTACTCGTTATATTTCACTACAAAATTAGTTAATAAAAATATAATTTTGTCATTAAATGTTTCTACATCTATTTTTTGACCAATCTTTTGTTTGAGTACACGGTGTGTCTAGTAATTTCGCAATAAAAAGTGAATTAGCCTACCTGTATTCTACTCGATTGTCTTCCTAGCCAACTTAAAACAACCGCGAAATTCGAAAAATGCTGCTAGGGGCATTGTGCTAGGGGAACAGCAATTGTAGTAAAATCTTCAAAACATTAAGTAAGGTAAAGGTATTACTTTAATATTAATATATTATAAATAATAAGGCTATTATAATATTATTGGTATTATTAAAAATTAAAAACCCGTCGAACTGACCTCCGACATTTCAAAGTTTTGAAAATTGCTATCAAATAAAATGTACCTATATTTACATTTTAAGTAATTAGCAACAACTTTAAAAAAATTTTGAAAAAAAATATAGAAGGTTCTTGTCAACAATTTCTTCTCCACTTCGTAAATATAAAACGGCTACTAGGCTTTTATCGGCGTAAAAAAATCCGTAGGCATCTTTCAATTAAAGATAACAGAAAACTCCATATTTTAAAATGATACAATTTGATAAATTGACAAATTAAACTATGTAGTTACTTTTTATGATTTGTGGTGCCAACTTGTGATGCCAACTGCTCATTGTCTATTCTAACGTACTTTCAAATAACTCGTAACAAACTAAATTTTATAATTAGTAACCGCAAAAATTGCTGTTAATTATAATTTTAGATTATAATAAATAATTAAAGTATCGTATAACAAACAAGTAACCTCTAAATAATTGCAAGATAATAGCGCCATCTATACTATATGTGCTACACTATAAGGCGACGTAAATGTAACAGATATCTGTAATGTATGTAAAGACCCTCCAAAAATGTAAACAAATTTTATTTCATGGATCACTTAAAAAATTACACATATATTTAGCTACTGTTACCAATTTTACCTTCCAAATATAAATACCGAGTGTACTTGCTATATTACATATAAATTTACTGTGTAATTTTTAAATGTAGGCACTTTTTGTAGTACTTGCAAAACCACTGTCTTCCCATTTTATTTACGGCTTATATATTAACTTAATTTGAAAAAGAATACGACCGTTCACTTCTTTTAACCTTTATCTTCATGCTTAATGCATAAAATTTACATGCTTTGATTTCTTACGCCTGAAAAAATGGAAATAAAAATGGTATTTTTTGGGTACATTTCTCTCCCGCCAAAACCTTATCAAACGCAGCCTTAAAGAAACAACTTTTTGGACCTTTTCTTGTACACGAACGAATCTCAGAATTAATGCAAATGAAATGAATGAGTAACCGGTAAACAAAAAAAAATTAACTGTTATACATAGAGACTTGTATATGTTTAACTAATAAAAATTTCATTGAACTTCCATCAATTATTGTATGAATCTATAATTTATCACGGTTATTACTTCTGACAAGGATTACAACACCGTATATCATAGAGCGCTCCGTATTTTTCATTACTCTTTGATTGAATCAATTAGGTCATTTGTAGTTGTTAAGTGTGTCACTTGCTTAATTTACATTTGTTAACCTTTATAGAATACAATTTATTATTGAATCATTAGTTGAATACATGTAGGCAAAATATACGAAATTATCCTTGCTAACTGATAAAAAGTTCTTGTATCACTTTGGATAAGGTTGTTTTGTACAACATGTTTTTGTATTGTTACGTATACAGGTCGGATCATATGAAAATATTTCTATTGCTCTTGAAAATAGGAAAAATGTTTAATACAAAACTTGTCATCGTATTAGAATTTTAATTTTAACGCCTTGTTAAAGACCCCAGCAGGTTAATCCAATTTTGAATTTCCCGCCATTTTTTGTGTGTCACTTTAATAAAATATCTTGAAGGTACTCGAGATATTTCGTTAATATGTATTAACCATAAATTATTGTGTTGATAAGCAATTGCCATGCCATCAGCCTAGATGAATCTTCTAGAAGTCTTATCTGGTAAATCAGTTGTATATAGATTAAAGAGAAGTGGAGATAATACCGATCCTTGAGGTAAATCATTATACAATATTTTAAATTTACTACTTTCTCCGTTGATAAAAACTTCAAATTTACGATTTGTAAACATATTTTCCATAAGTTTAATTAAATTACCTTTATGCAACACATTATACAACTTTAATAAGAATTCATCCAACTGAACTGTATCATAAGCAGCTGTTAAATCAATGAAACTAATTCCTGTTTTTAAATTCTTTTGAGAACCGTTCTCAATATAATTTTTTAAAGCTAATACTTAATCACAGCAATTATGATTTGGTCTAAAACAAGCTTGCTCTTTGGGAAAGATATTTTCCATAATTGGAGAAATTCTATGATATAAAAATTTCTCTAGAAGCATCATCTGCTGGCTTTCCTGGCTTCAAAACACAACACACAACGGCTTTTTTAAAATTCAGTAGGAACTAAAATATTATTATAGAAACATAAAAGCTTTCAAGTTTTAATAACATAAATGGAACAATCGTGCTTAAGCATCTCGATGGACTACATTGTCAACGCGTCAGACGTTTTGGGGGTCGGCGAACTTGTTAATGAAATGATTACTAGAGTCTAATAGGCATTAACATTAGGCCAAAGAGCTTAAAGCAGAGATTCTGCAAAACGATATTCATCATCTAATTGACGGTCGTCTGCTAAATTTGAATTTCCATATGAAATAAGGGTTGCTAAATAAGCTATTAGAAACGTATTACAAACACATTAAGATTTATGAAATGCATTTCCACATTGTTCGTATCCTCAATATCATTGGATAAGTTTGCTAAAAATATTTTAAATTCAATATTTAACTTACCATAATATTCTGACAGATATTTCAAACAAACCGGGAAATACGAGGTCATCCGAGGCGGCTAACCATTTTCTTCCGAATAAACGAAGAGCCGGCATCACTTGCCCCTACAATCTGAAAAGTAACGTGGACAAAATTAAGAAATCATCGGTAAAATTGTATCAAATTTTGTGCGTGTAATATGTACAGTGCAAAAGGTATCTTTTTTTCTTTCTTGGGTATGTGGTAAATATGTTTGAAATTAAAAGCAATACATTTTACATCTTAACGTTTCGATGCATGTAACATCTTTTTCAAAAGCCACTGTAAAATACAATACAAAAACAACTATATATATACAGGGTGTCCAGAAACTCTCCTGACAAACGAAGACCGGAGATTCCTCAGATAATTTTAAGACAATTTAACCCAATTCACCCTAGTCCGAAAATGCTTCCTAAGGGAGCTAGAGCTCTTTGAAGATGGCGCCTTGTAATTAGTTTCTTTTTTAATATCTCCCGAACGCTTCTATTTAGAAAAACAAAAACTGGTATGCTTATTTATCCTCCAGAGATGAATCAATTCCATCAATTGCGAATTTCTAGTACCGGTCATAGGCGTCCGTTTTGGGTAGGTAAACGGTTATTTTAACGCATAACTTTTTTGTCTTTAACTTTTAAGCATTTGTGACACTAGATTATTAAATTTTCAGGTATTCTAGTACTAAAAGGTACTCTTACTTTAAGTCGGTAGGATACATCGTTTTCTAGAAAAATCGATTTGAAAATTTTTCGTTTTTTCGTCATTTCATCTTTCGTCATTTCAACTTCGCGAACTGACAACACTTTGACAATTAAAAACGTAGGTTTTATTTCTGTTGGCAGTTCAGAGCGAACTAGTGCAAAAAATAATAAATTGAATAACGTGTTATGTTGTCAAAAATATTCTGCAATACATTTGGTGTTATTTTATTACTAGGAGGCGGACGTCTCCGGTTTAAACTACGACGGAGTTACAATGGAGCAAAGAAATAATGTAAACAACACACATTTACTGAATAGCATTATTAACGCATTATTCATATGGTGAACTGCAACATCTGTTATTGACTCACATGTTGACGGGAAAACGACACAAAAAAAGTCCACTTAACTCGTAAATATCCTATTTTCATCGGCGTAGACATAGGAGCGTCAGAGGTTTTTTAAATTTATTATATTTACCTTATATTTGGCATGATAAATAAAGTTATATATGTGTATACCTATTCATACTTACGTTAGTTTCGTTTTTCCATTGTTTTGACTGTTAATTACGTACTTCGTAATTTTTGTAATTGTCGGCTTTATACCGGTTTATTGAATCGACTTCTCCCAATTATCTAGACGTAAGCGTGCACTGGATTTAGTTAAGTTTCAATAACATACGCGTACATTTTAAGTTATCATTTATTTAGATCTAGAACGTTGTTTATGTTACTTTTTTTCTGATATGAAAATCAATTGTCAGTGATTCCGAAATTTATTACAAAGCCTGTAAAATATCGTTACAGAATACCAAAATATCCCACGTTCGTCACTTAGCTTTGCTAAAACATACACAGAAATAGTTTTTATGCTGAGAATTTCGATAGTTTACAAAATTTCCTTACATGTTTAAATGACGATGCTCGAAATATTTCTGAGTGCAAGGAACTAACACAAATCCAAATTTAAAAAATCAGTTGTTATTCCTTCAGAAACACTTTGGAAATATGCCTAAACTAATCACATATTTTGAAAATCGAAATCTCAAATTAAAAGATGGATAAACCACATTAGATGTGGGCTATTAATGATTTCAAAAGTATTCCAAGTGACTTCGGATGTGGCCCTCGGCAAAAGTTAGACGCAGTTTTTAATAGAAATTCAGATTTAATAACATTGCGGCAATTGTGTATGCTAAATACGCTGAAATAAAAGAATATTTCCAGTACGCACCTATAACCAGTTGCGATGTAGAAAGGACGTTTTCTATCTACAAGGATGTACTTAATTCAAAAAGAACAAGTCTTACAGAAGAGAAAATGAACAAATAATAAGGTATTTTGTATTTTATAGATCACCAGCCACTTGTTATCCAATTATATAAATAAAATTAAAACCTCTTTAAAAATACAACATTTCAATAGTGCGCCCATGGGCGATGAGTCATCAACCGTTCTTGTCCGCGCCGTAGTGATGATGTATTATCCACAACTCTATTAAGAAACTGCAAGTGAAACTGTCGCTTACATTCCGCGCAGAAATATTGGCATTGTCCGTTGAGAAATTGTGCACTTCGGAAATATGTTTCAGCAACAAAAATATTTTCTTACAATTTATACATTATTTAGTAGCATTGTTTTTTAAGTAAAAAACTTATTTGTCAGAAAAAAACTGCTAGTCACAAAATGACATTAGATAAATAATTATAAATAAAAAGTAAGTGGCGTATTATAATTTGCAGATAGTAGTTGTTTTTGAAAGGGGTTGTATTAGCAACACGGCCGACGTACCGAAGCCTACCGCAAATCCAAATTCAATTAGTTTCGGTGAATTTTGATGGAAGTGTAAAGATAATAGAAAGTCTCTTTGTTTAATAGTAGCACGGGCGCCGGCGATATTAATATTTATGTAATATTTGTAAAATATCGCACTTTGGTCAGCACAGTGAATGCCGAGTAATGCCGTGTTTACACGGTTAAAGAAATTGAGGAATAAATTGATGAATATATTTTTGAAAAATTCATGAAATTCTCATCAATTTATTGGACTGTGTAAACGCAAACATTCATCCAATATTTTATTGACGGTATCCACTAGTACCAATCATCAAATAGTGACATTTGTTTTCTTGTTATCATTAAATGTTTTTTTTTTTCTGTGACGGGAAAAAAGTTTTACATTTTATCTTTCTTGACAGGTAACAAAATGTCACTTGTACAACCCGGGCAGAAAGTGCCCACTTTCTGCCCGGTTAAATTGACAGATATTTGAATACTTTACAGGTTTCCATAGCAACGCAGGTGTAATGTCACTTCAAATGTCACATCGATTGATTTTCTGACTTTAATATATAGTATTTACGTGTTTTTTTCAATATTAAATCGTCGTTTTTCCCACCACAGAAAAAAATTGTGTATTATACACGGGAAAAAAATTAGATTTTAGCTCTTGGTATTTTATAAATAGGATAAACCTTACCTCGAGCTAAAATCTAATACTTTTTTCCCTTGTATAATAAATAAAGGGCGGAATATATGCAAAGTGCATATATTTGCATATTTTGCATATTTTAACAAATTTCACAAAAAATTGCATATTTCGGCAAAAATAAAATTTGTGTGCATATTTTTATGTTTTTCGTTTTATGAAAAGATTAAGTGCGACCCTGTTTAGGAATTTCCAAGTAATCAGCTTGCCTAATGGAGAGCAGATGTGGTCTATTCTTTTATATTTATATTGTATAGTTTTTATTATTATATGGTTTATTGCCGGCATTTATTGGGTGTTTAGGAATTTCCAAGTAATCAGCTTGCCTAATGGAGAGCAGATGTGGTCTATTCTTTTATATTTATATGTATAGTTTTTATTATTATATGGTTTATTGCCGGCATTTATTGGGTGTTTAGGAATTTCCAAGTAATCAGCTTGCCTAATGGAGAGCAGATGTGGTCTATTCTTTTATATTTATATTGTATAGTTTAGTTTGTCGATAGATTCCAGTGTGAAAAGAGTGATTTCGAAAATATTTTATTTCAAACGCCTAAAATGCCGAAAGCCACTTCGTGGATTAAAAATTTTCCTGAGTTGGAGTTTAGTGGATAAAGTGTTTTGCAAAGTTTGTGCCAAAATCATTGTTTGTGAAAAGAAGTTCCAAATTGATCAACACTTGAAAACAACTATGCATAAAGCTAAGTTGCAGAAAAATAAATCAGTGCCTGTTCAGCAGTGTGTGCAAACCGCATTTCAAAATGTCAAACCAAAGAGTGAAAAGGAGGTGTTTCATCAAGACTTATGCAAAGCTTTAGTCGCAGCAAATATACCTTTGAAGAAACTGCAAAATACACAATTCAGAGATTTTTTGCAAAAATATTGTAATCAAAACATCCCTGACGAATCCACACTTAGAAAGAAGAATGTGCAAACAGTATACGAAACCGTAATGGGAGAAATTAAAGTTACACTGGGCGATGAACATTTTTATATTATTGTTGATGAAAGCACAGACTCATGTGGTCGATATATCGCACATCTTATGATTGGAGGGCTTCAAGAAAATGAGCCAGGGAAACCATATTTAATATCTTCTAAACAGTTAGACAAAACAAATAATGAGACCGTAACTCGATTTATTCAGCAGTCTCTATCAAAATTTTTTTTACCAAATCCAGTTCCAGTAGAGAAGTTTTTAGTGTTTTTGTCTGACGCAGCGCCGTGTATGGTTAAAGTAGCCAAAACTTAAAAATATTTTATCCCAATATGGTACATGTCACTTGTCTTTTACGCGGGATAAACAGAGTTGCAGAAATTATTAGAACAGCATATCCCTCGGTGAACAAATTAATTTCAAATGTAAAGAAAGTGTTTTTGAAAGCACCTCTAAGAGTGCAGATCTATAGAGAGAAATTGCCAGGAGTTTGTTTACCTCCAGAGCCCGTAATTACTCGATGGGGAACATGGATTAAGGCCGCGATATTCTACGCAGACCATTTTGAAGCCATTAAAGACATAGTTTTAGATTTAGAAAACAATTCGCAGTGTGTAGTGCAAAGTCAAGCATTATTCAAAAATGTAAATTTAGCTAAGGAACTTGTTTTTATTAAGGTTAATTTTAGTTTTGTACCAGATATAATAACTTCGTTAGAAAGTAGGAATATAAGTTTAAGAGAATCAATTAATATTGTTGAAACTTTTTCCGACAAATGCAAAAAAGTTCCCGGTGATGTAGGAAATCAAGTAAGAAGGAAACTCGAAGTTATTGTGGGAAAGAATGAAGGCTTTAAGTATTTAATGGAAGTCAAAAATATTTTTGATAGTAAACCATCCAACGAAGTAATACCTTGGCCTTATAACTTACTACCCAAATTAAAATATTGCCAGATCACATCGGTAGATGTTGAAAGAACTTTTTCTTTGTACAAACATATTCTTACAGACAGAAAGCAAACATTTTTATTGGAAAATTTTGAAAAATATATCGTTATAAATGCATTTTATACTATTTCAGGTTGAAATTTGTACCTATTATGTTTTTCTTTTAATTTTACTTAAAATAAATAATTTTTGTAAGAGTCCGTTTCTTTATTTCCATTTTTCCATGTTATATTCAAGGCATATAATTGCATATTTTGACAAATAAATGCATATTGTTGCATATTTCAGAGAAAAACGATGCATATATATGCGCATATTTTAACTGAATTGACGTGCATATATTCCGCCCTTTAATAATAAATATTATACAAGGGAAATATAGTTTTCACTTATCAATTTGGAAGTTACGTGGAAGTTGTTGTTCTGATACATACAAAAGCATATCCGAATATTTTTATATGTAGGTACTTGATTGTAGTAATCACAAACTAGTAATAAAATGCAACATTGTCCAAAGCGTATTGAAGCTGTTATCATGACAAATATTATCTTTTATGGGATTTGATCATGATGATTAAAATAATTGTTTGTTACAAATACTTTGTGAAATTATTCACTTCTCACAATGGATTCTTTTGTTGGTCCTCTGCAACGGAATAGCAATAGTTGCATGTTATTTATTGGAACATTGTTCTTTCTTTACAAATACGATTGATTTTACTAACTTTATCAATCTTGTATAATACAATTTTTTTTCAGGGGGCAGAAAGTTCACAACGTGAAAGTTGGCATTTATTTTAAACTAAAATGTTACCATATTTCCCTAGAATATTGGGTTCTAATTTGACAATTTACTCATGAATTTATTTGACCGTGTAAACACGGCATAAGTCATTTCAACCATTTCATATAAATATGAAAAATATGCTACAATTTTTAAACGAACTGTAAAGCGATCTATTCATTTAAGAGACCTGTTCATCAGAGAGAACTACTATGCCCGTCACTACTTCTAAGATGGTAATTTATAATTATTCGTCTCTTAAAAAGTAGAAATACCACAGCAATTTGAGACTGAACATTTCGGCCATTCAATTTTTGCAAAAGAAGAAAATACTAGGATTTATAATCCTGCCAAGTTTCGTAAAAAATTCTTGGGAGGTACCTTGCAAACGTATTCGTCTAAAATCCATATTTGGTTATGTACCTAATCTTTTTTTGAGAAGTAATTCTTGTTATTTTAAGGTTAGGACACATTTCCTAAGAATATTTCTGAAAGTATTTAAAAAGAAAGTTGTTCCAATTAATATATTCGAATTGAATAACCGCTCTTGTAAATGCGTCAATTTATGTTAAACGTATGATGCATGCATATGCGTGTACGTATATAAGTATTCGAAATTAGTGAAGGATGTTGGAAAAGATTATCATCAGTGTTCTTTACGTAATAATAAGTACGATGTAAGAAACGTTTAGTCATACTAAAATGGAAGAGGTCTGAAAAGAAAATCTGGTATTGCACGAAAGAGATTGTTATTTTCTCTTGTGCAATATTTTCTTTACTGCGCACCTGTTATTTTCACAACACGTTCGCGGAATAAAGTGTAAAAAATTGTGATACAGGCTGTAATTACTGGCGGCTTGAATACGGTCAAGTTAAAGTAACGAAATGAACATGCTATTAACATGATTTCGTAATAACAGTTGTAGTAAGTCGTAATATCGTAATTCTAAAGCCAATATTTCAGAAAAATGCTTATTAGTTTTTCAGCTACTATCTAGTGTAATGTTATACCGTATGTGTCAATTTTCATTAGGTATAGGGATTCAATGTTTATGTGCGATTTATACGTATACAAATAATACTTGGCAACGTGTGTCACCCCTACCGTCCGTCACCAATCCCGGCAACAATCGACATTACAACGATTTTCTCCGATCTCCCCACCAGATTTTACATTCAATCTTTAGCTGCGAACACGTTGCGATCTAGTCTGCAATAAAAGCCGGCTTATAACTGGAACGGGAAACATCAAATGGCCGCCGCGATCTCCGGATCTAGTACTTTATTATTATTTTCAGAATCCTTTTTTATTTACCTTATTTTTAATTTTATTAGAATTACGCTTTTGTTTGTGTCATGGAGCGTGAACGCAGCTTAATAATTCTCTGCATTTACTGAAAGGAAAAAGAAAAACAAATCCTTGCAACGCGTAAATATTATTTCTGAACGCATTACAAACACCCAAATCAGTGGTCCAACAGTTACTGGTATAACTTGAGCTTGTATCGGTCGCGCTCGTATTGGAGAGGAAAGTAGGGGTGCCATGTTGTCACGTATTGCATGAATTAATCGCTCATGGCTAATGAAAGTTGACACATGCTGTATGTGTTATTACTTAGATTACACATTAGCAATAATAGCATACACACATTTTAGGTGTGATTTTATAAGTACTTATGTTCCATGTCTTCGGGTAATAATTCTTATATTTTTGCCACTGTTATTACATGTGATTTTTTAGGACGATATTAGGTATTTTTGTTGTATCTAATTTCGTTTCTTTGTTAGATACATATACCGTAGTCGTCAAATTTTAATTTCGGTTTACACTTCTATCCCATCCAGAAGATGACCTTATAATATGCAGCGATGCCTGCTTGCTAACAGTGGTGGGAGAGCAACGCAGTGCCGATGTCGGGGAATCCTCACACAACGTTTGCCGAGTGTACTTTCTTGGCAGCCTCGCTTATGTTTATCTTTAGCTTATTTCGTCGCGCTCTTTTCCTCTTTCTACTTTCGTATCAGAAATTAAAATATGTCGACTACGGTATATTGGTAGTACCAATACATTTTCTATATAGATAAAGTTTAGTCAACGGCATTAGTAGGGACATAATAAAAAAACTGACAATAGTAAAACATAGTCATGGTTATTAAAGTTTATGTAAGATGTCAATTTAAACACATGCTCAATATATAAGCCTGGAATCTATTTGGTTGAAACTTTACATAATATATTGCATATTTAAACTGTAATAAGAGAAGCCTACTCAAAAAAAAGTCATGTCAGATATGATTTCTTTTTTGTCTCGATCGTGTTGGAAACGCAGACAGTTTATTACTGATTAGAAAAATGTGTCAACATAAAATTTATAATGTGGAAATAAACAGAATGAATTAAGGGTCCTATATAGTGGATCGGAAATGTAATATTGGTTGCATAGCACATAATTTAGTAAGCCAAGGATGTCCGAGTACTTATTACACATAAGGAATATATAATAAATATTTGAAATAATAACTCAATATCTAAGCGAATAAAAATTCATTTATGACCAAATATTTACACATTTGTAACCACGGGAAAGATTTTTACTAGAATAACAATTCATTGTAATGTGGGTTGCCTAATTTTAATTTATTTTATATTCATTTAAAACAAACTAAAGAATAGTTGAACGAAAAATAAGTGCAGAGCGGGCTAGTTTTTTATTCAATTTATAACGTGAACCCAAGCAAACAAATCTCCTTCGAAGGACTTTTGAAAAAACTTGTTTTTAATATTTTGACATATTAATTAATTTTCTTTAATCCGATAATTTTTTGCTAAATTTGATTCTTCAGCGGGGTAGATTATTAAATCCTTCATAAGTTGACGTTAAAAGGTTTTCCCCAAACTTAAAATCAACAAAAATATCTTGCATCTAAAATCTGCTATTTTTCCATTGTTGACAGATTCACTATATAGGACCCTTAAGGAGATAAAACTAAACATTATATCAAATAATGTATTAAGACAGGAGCGTTATTATCAGTCACAAGTATCAAAGGAGCAATAACAATGTATTAACAGTTTTTCAAAAGAAAATCACAACAGCTCATGAAGAAGGATAAACTAATAAGAATTTGAAATACAAAATATCTTAAATTAATATACACTAAGCAGAGGACCATTGAAGTAACAGTTTTATAAAGGGAAGTTGAAGAAGGATGGACGGATAAGAATTTCACATACAAATACCAGAAAATTAATACACAGCAAGGTTAGTTGTTTGAATTATATAAATTGGGGAAAATTGTTATAAATGTTAAAAATTTAGATGTAAAATAATGTTGATTATGAAAGTTAAAATTTATATTAGATTGAATTAAACTTTATATATACATATATTTTTTTTATGTTGTTTTTATACAGGGTGTAACAAAATAAGTGTAAAACATTCCAGGGGGTGATTCCTTAGCGAAAAAGAGATAGGGTCTTTCATATAAAAAAACTTCAATGGAGCATCCCTTGTTAAGATACAGCCCCATAAAGGGGGTACATAAAATTTGTTTTACAATTTTTCTCACAAACACTAAAAATGTAATTTATTTATAATGTAAATTTTTGTCTGATTATTTGTTTACCATTTAAAAATCTATTTCCAATACCTTGTTTCATTCGAAACAAGAAATGTCTCTTGAATTTTTTGCCCAAAAGTAATCAGTTCGCAGCAAAAAATTATTTTACGAACAACTACAGAGATACATAGTCATAAATGCGAACTGGATTAGTATTGTTATTTTGTAGTTACTACCTGCATCAAAATACATATGATTAAAGATGAATAAACAAAACTAATTTATTAATAACAAAACATAAAACATGTAGAAATCATAGTAAATGTTCAATATGTCCACCTTCAGTCATTACACATGCGTCTAGACGTCGGCGCATTGAGCCACGTATTCGCTCAAATATTCCTGGATTCTCTCTAATTACCCTGCACGCATCGATGATGCGGTTTCTTAAGTCCTCTACATCGCGAACAGGAGTAGGATAAACCAAAGTCTGTAAATGGCCCCAAGTAGAGAAATCGAGAGGATTGAGATCCGGGGATCGAGCGGGCCAATTCTGTGGTCCTCCTCGACCTATCCAATGATTTGGATATGTTTGGGTTAAATGCTGACGTGCTGCTTGACTAAAATGGGCGGGAACCCCATCATGCATAAAAAACATATCCCTTCTGACGCCCAAAGGAACTTCCTCCAGCAGTACTGGATGCACTTCTCTTAAAAATTGAGTGTATGCCTCACCATTTAATCGAGGAGGTAGAAAATGAGGGCCAATTAAATAATCCCCAATAACTCCGAGCCACACGTTTAGAGAAAAGTGTTATTGATGGTTAGCTTGTACAATAGCGTGAGGGTTTTCATCAGCCCATATGTGGTTATTATGAAAATTAATTATCTTGTCCCGAGAAAAAGTACATTCGCCTGTGAATTCGATCGTCTTCAGAAAGTCAGGATTTCTTCTAATCATTTCCAGCATCCAATTGGAAAATTCAAGACGGTTCGGAAAATCTCGCTGTAACAGTGTCTGTACTCGTTGCAGATGGTAAGGGTATAAGAGTTGTTCCTTTAAAATTCGAAATACCGTCATATGATCAACATTTAACTCGAAAGCAATCTTTCTAGTACTGCTAGTAGGTTGTTCTTCAATCAAATTAAGTACTGCTTCTTCAAGATGTGTTGTTCTAACTTCTCGATGGCGACCACAATCCTGCGCTCTTTTGTCGAATGAACCATATTCTCGTAATCGTTGATGAAGTCGGGCAAATATTCTATGCGAAGGAAGCTGCCGTTGAGGATACATTTCAGCATATCTTCTAGAAACTTCTAACCCATTCCCCTGCGACAGACCGTAAACGTAATGCATATCAGCCATTTCCTCATTTGTGTATGCCATTTTAATAACAAGTGAATTATTAAACTAACAAATTACGAACAAAACAACGACACGCAATTAAGTATTAATTCAATTTCAAAAATTTACAAAGTGACAGCGTGATACTACTAGCGGCCTACTAAATAAATTAGTTTTACATTTTCGTTTTATGACGATGTATCTCTGTAGTTGTTCGTAAAATAATTTTTTGCTGCGAACTGATTACTTTTGGGCAAAAAATTCAAGACACATTTTTTGTTTCGAATGAAACAAGGTATTGGAAATAGATTTTTAAATGGTAAAGAAATAATCAGACAAAAAGTTACATTGGAAATAAATTACATTTTTAGTGTTTGTGAGAAAAATTGTAAAACAAATTTTATGTACCCCCTTTATGGGGCTATATCTTAACAAGGGATGCTCCATTGAAGTTTTTTTATATGAAAGACCCTATCTCTTTTTCGCTAAGGAATCACCCCCTGAAATGTTTTACACTTATTTTGTTACACCCTGTATATTCTTTCAAAGAAATAAAACGACACTAGATAGGACATCCTGGCTGTGGTGGAAGATCAAACAAGTATTCAGGACAACTTTAAATTTTAAAAATTTAGGGGTTTGGATAATAAACAAAAAAGTATTTTCGTCGATATTTGGTTCACATCCCCGACTTTTACGGTTCCCATCGTCCAGGTAATGATACCCTCAGGAATAAATTTCCAAAAATCATTGACCTTGGGGTTAAAAAAATAACCTCTTTGATATCAGATATTCATCCTGGACCATTCCGTTATCAGCTTTTGTGCCACGATGCAATATTTACATTAAGTTCTTATCTATCAAAGAATCATTTGTGCATAAGAAAAATCCAAAAAATCAGAGGTTTGGCGATGAAAAAATCTATATTTATAGGCTTCCTTCATTATTTCTTTTAATATTATGGTGTACATAACAAAATATATCTACCAATATTTATATCTTCAACATCCTTAAACTTCTTTATGCATATATCCTTTAACAAATAGCAACCTATTGTAAACATTCCATTATAGCACAAAAGCTTATAATAATGAGCAGGTGTTGGAGGTTCCTGATCTCTAACTTCTTGAAATTCAGTGAAAATTTGCATTGAGTACAAGACAAAAGTTAATAACTGAAGAATCGAAGATATATACATTTATTAATATTGATTGAATCGGCCGTTACTTGCTGGAGCTCCATAATAATTAAGGTTGAAGTAAAAATAATTTACAACTAATTTCCAGTATAATCACACTTTATTTAAAATTACGACATGTTTCGCTACGATGTAGCTTCTTCGGGTATTACATTACTACTTTTGAGTAGTAATGCATTTATTGCTTAAACAAATTGCCGCCTACATGTTATAGCGAGCCGCACTAACATTTGGTAATCCCAAAAAGTTTTTGAATCTATTTTCTGCGTAAATGGTTGGTCAAACAAAAAAATTTTCTTAACAAAACTTCTCAAAATATTGTCCTGTACAATTTTTGTTGAAAGAAATATTTGTCCGACCAGACATTTACGCGGAAAATCGAATCAAAAAACTTTTAGGGATTACCAAATACCCTCAAGGAGAGTCCCAACTTTTTAGTTTTAGACGAGTCGCATATCCCACTAACGATTTATCAAATAAGATAGTCTCGCGTAATTTCCTCCAAAAAAAGACACTCTTTCGTGACAGATTTATTGTACTATGTCATCATCACTAGCACTTTTGTCTCTGCAAAGTGGCATATACAGAACTGATTATTGAGTTTTATAATTTCCTTTTCAAGTTATAACTAGGGGCACTTCCATGTCTTTCTATGAAGTGCTGTTTTGTATACGCACGCTACTGTGTACAGACCACGCGGTTTTTATTAATCAGTGTTACTGGTGATGTGGTAAAAGTGTTTTTGTAGCGTATTTGGAATAGAAATTCAATATAATAAAATTACTTTTATCCACAAAACCATTTCTGATGATCAGGCAACGTACAAATAAAGCACAGAAAATTTACATCTAATAAAAAAATGAGGTGTAGCCACCACACGACTTTCTTATACGTATGAGCGTTTCAAAATATGCACTAGTTTTGAATTGTTTTAAATACTTTTATTTTAGAAAAATAAACTTGTAAGTGTGTTACTTCAAGTTCAAATTTTAAGAATTTTTCTTTTTACAAAAAATATTCAAAACCTATTCTAAATGCTTCTATTTTCTTAATGAATCTCTATAGAATGCATACTTTGCGAAATATTTGAAAAAAGGCTACTTGCTAAAAGTAGAAGTGTTACTTTCTGTCCGAATTTTGAAATTTTTTTTTATATAAAAGGTATTGAAAATTAGGTTCTAAATACTTTTATACTCGTAACGTTCCTGTTTAAAAAGCAAGGCTTGCGAAATATTCGCAAACAACTGATTTTCGATGGGAGTAAAAGACCTATTTCCGGTAGGAATTTCGAAAAACTTTTTTAATAAAATTCTTCTCAAATTTAATTTTGAGTACATGAATTCTTTATAAATTTGTCTAAACTTAGTAGTTGACGAAATATTGGCAAAATTCAATTTTTTAACTGAAGTAAACTACTACTTCCGGTCTGCCGATTTTACTGAAAATCTAATCAGATCTCAAGAGGGAGATTATATTTGTAAATACAAAATTTGGAAACCTGTAGCGGTTTGACCGCTATCGTGGTCACACACACACACAGACAGACACAGAGAGAGACAGGCACAGGGACCTTTTTTAAAAACCACTTTTTTGGTATCAGGGGACTTCAACACCTGGACATCTGCAAAAATCTCGAGGTCGAAAATGTTCATCATCACAATACTTCCGTATACTACGTATAAGAAAATAATAGAAATGAACATTCTTGTTCCTACAATTTTATAGACAATTCATCTCAACACGTCAACACCTATGTAACGTCAACGTAAAATTATTTGTGGTAATGAATTTTGTACAATTTCTTCGGTCGGTTTTGCAGCATTTAATATAAATTGCTTACACAATGTAGTTATTGCAGCATTGCAATCAAAGGACAATATTATCATTCCGCTTTAATGACAGAATATCTGCCTATTGTGAGTAAAATAGCGAAGGCCAAGTTATCGTCGTCGGTCATTTGTAGGAAGTTACGTACGCCAGCAAGGTAAAAAAATGAGGTGTGGCCACCACACGACTTTCTTATACGTATGAAAGTGTTACTTCCGGTCCGAATTTTGAAATTTCATTTATACAAAAAATATTCCAAATCCAACTATAAATACTTTTGTACTCTTCATAAATATACATAGAATGCATAATTTACGACATATTTGCAAAAAATCGTTATTCGGTAAGAGTAAAAGTGCTACTTTTGGTCCGAATTTTGAAATTTCATATATACAAAAAATATTGTAAATTCAGTTCTAAATACTTTTGTACTCTTGATAAATATATATAGAATGCATAACTTACGACATATTTGCAAAAAATCGTTATCGGATAAGAGTAAAAGTGGTACTTCCGGTCTGAATTTTGAAATTTCTTTTATACAAAAGATTTTGAAAATTATGTTTCAAATACTTTTATACCCGTAACGTACTTGTCTAAAAAGCATGACTTGCGAAATATTCGCAAAAAACTGATTTTCGATAAGAGTAAAAGACCTACTTCCGGTAGGAATTTCGAAAAACTTTTTAAATAAAATTATTTTCAATATCAATTTTAAGTATATATGAATTCTTTATAAATTTGTTTAAACTTAATAGTTGACGAAATATTGTCAAAATTCGATTTTTTCGCTGAAGTAAACTGCTACTTCCGGTCTACCGATTTTACTGAAAAACTAATCAGATCTCAAGAGGGAGATTATACACGTAAATACAAAATTTGGAATTGATATCAACAGCGGTTTGGCCGCTATCGTGGTCACACACACACACACAGACACACAGACACACAGACACACAGACACACACACACACACACACACAGACACACACACACACAGACACACAGACATTTTTTAAAAACCACTTTTTCGGTATCAGGGGACATCAAAACGTGGACATCTGCAAAAATCTCGAGGTCGAAAATTTTCATCATCACAATACTTCCTTATACTACGTATAAGAAAGTAAAAAAATGAGGTGTGGCCACCACACGACTTTCTTATACGTATGAAAGTGTTACTTCCGGTCCGAATTTTGAAATTTCATGTATACAAAAAATATTCCAAATCCAACTCTAAATACTTTTGTACTCTTCATAAATATATATAGAATGCATAATTTACGACATATTTGCAAAAAATCGCTATTCGATAAGAGTAAAGGTGGTACTTCCGGTCTGAATTTTGAAATTTTCTTTATACAAAAGATATTTATAAGTATGTTCTAAATACTTTTATACTCGTAATGTACCTGCCTAGAAAGCATGACTTGCGAGATATTCGCAAAAAACTGATTTTCGATAAGAGTAAAAGACCTACTTCCGGTAGGAATTTAGAAAAACTTTATTAAAACAATTTTTCTCAAATATAATTTTGAGTACATTTGAATTCTTTATAAATTTGTTTAAACTTAGTAATTGACGAAATATTTGCAAAATTCGATTTTTTCACTGAAGTAAACTACTACTTCCGGTCTGCCGATTTTGCTCAAAATCTAATCAGTTCTCAAGAGGGAGATTATATTCGTAAATACAAAATTTGGAATTGATATCTACAGCGGTTTGACCGCTATCGTGGTCACACACACACAGACAGACACACAGACACACAGACACACAGACATTTTTTAAAAACCACTTTTTTGGTATCAGTGGACCTCAAAACGTGGACATCTGCAAAAATCTCGAGGTCGAAAATTTTCATCATCACAATACTTCCTTATACTACGTATAAGAAAGTAAAACGTTTATTTGCCAAACCTAATTTAAAATCGCGCAAAAAATTACGTGGGAATTATTAAAATTCATAGCAAAAGATTGACTTTCAACTAATCATGTACCAGTGTAATTATTTTAGGAATTAATATTATCACCATACTTTGCGTCTAATTATAAACTCTAATCCAGGAAATAAGCCAGAACATGTTTCTGTTGACGCATATTGGTAGGTATATTATAGCCAACTTCTTGTTAATGTTTCTATGTAATAGACAATCAAAAGGAATAAATCAAACTCATAATTTAATACTGACGCTAGTAATATTGCACTTTAATTATAAAATAAAAGGTTAAATATAGACAAATAATATGGATTTAACTACATTACATTTCCTTGTGGTAAAAACAAAATAGAAATTATTTAAGAATATGATTCAATCATGATGAAAACAAAGAAAAGCTTTTTTTATGAGCGTAGATATTTCGTAGAAATGACATAATAATAATTAGGAATCGGAAGTCAAGGGTACATGACGTCTGTGCCAGGGACGCATCGAGGACATCATAAATCTCGATTTGATGCTTTTCACACGCGAATAAAAATACAAATAAAGCAACAAGTATTTACCAAGTAACGTAAATACAGGGTTTATAAAACATAACACACATAAGGGAGAGTGGGGAAATCGTGCGCATCAAAATATTTCATATTCCGCGGGTTTTTAAGCGCAACCGACAAGTGTTGAAGAGGAAGAACAGTAACTGCTATATTTGTAGGAATGCTGCTGGGACTACATCCCTTCCATGATGATAATTCCTAGGAAAAGAATGCCCAAAATTCTCGAGAAAAATGGACCAATTGGGACGTTATACAAATGTTCTAAGAATGGTTGGATCAATTCCGAACTTTTCTTTATTGGCTGGGCTACTTTCAGAAGCCTGCTCTAGGACTGCTGTTACTGTTCCTGTCATTCTGATCCTGGATAATTATTCCAGCCACATATCAATTGAAGCTTATAATTGCTGCAAAGTAAATAATATTCACATGGTCTTGCTTCCTCCACACACATATGATCACCTTCAGCCTCTGAACGTGACATTTTTTAGTCCTCTGAAAAATGCACTATTTAGGGAATATGATCTTGACTTGTCAAGTACCGGTCATCAAAAAATAACGGAAGACTATGTAGCCGAACTTTTAAACAAAGCCTTCATGAAAGTGGCTACGTTTCGGACAACTGGAATATCTCCATTGAATCCCGACAAATTTACCGCTGCTGATTTTGAACCTAACCACCATGTAGGAGAACTTAGAGTAGAAGCAACACCTGAAGTTGAAACTTCATCCAGCCAAGATGGTGCAGCCACTCTACTAGATAATTGCCCAAATTTACAACATCAGAGAGATTATAGCGCTTAGCCATCTACATCTAACGATAATTCTTTTTTTGCTATGACTCCAATACCAAAAACCAACGTTAACCAGGCAACGAAAAGAAAATCTAGAAACAACCAGAAATCGGAGATTCTTACGAGCACTCCCATTAAAATAAAACTGGAAGAAGCTGAAGAAAAAAAGAGGCAACGAGAAGAAACAATCAGAACCAAAGAGCAACTGAAAGGTAAGACTAGCCTGAGGCTTTAGCCGAGGATTGGGAGAAGGCTGTAGGGTCATACATAACATTATGCACCGCCGAAGATTTTAATTTAAAAATCTTATTTATAAAATAAAATATTTTTCTTTAAATTAGAAGTCAAAAAGTGTACTCTTTCTTGAACATTTATTTTGGAATATGTATATTTAAAATACAATTAGAATAATTTCTCATACTAATATTGGGAGGTGTAACCACTTGCTTGTAATTACGCATCACATCCTTCATTCCTTGGATAACTGAAAATTTAAAGCTTTTGATGTCCTTTAGAGATCGTGCTAAAAAGCAGTATCAGTCAGATTGGAGCAACTATAAGACATTACGGAATTTGACTATCAATACATTCAGGTTGAAAAAGAAGGCCTACTTTGATTATTTGTTAAGTATTAAGGACCACACTCGGCTATAGAAACATTTGAACCAGTTCGGGTTAAGTCCCAAGCGTTTATCAGAAATTCCTCCATGCTTGTGCGATGTAAATAAAATAAATGATTATTTTATGAACAAGTTGCCAGCGTCTTCCAATAATGTAAATCACATTAAAGATCTCTGATCTGATGAAAATTATCATACTGGGCTAAACTTTCTCTTTTAGCCTGTTGATACGTCCCAAATATACAGCATTATATCATCAATAAAATCCACATTATATTGGGTAAAAAAAAAGACCTTCGATCATTAGGCTGTAATGTCCAAGATCATTTGCAGCACAAATAGCTGTTATTGTTAGAAAGAGAGAACATTCTGCCCTCTACTCAGTCGGCATTCAGGCCAGGATATAGCTGTGCTATACTATCGATAACTGATGATCTGATTACGACTTCTGATCAAAACCGCGTATCCTGCCTGATCTTATTTGATTATAGCAAGGCATTCGATACAGTTAATCATGGTACTCTTCTTTGTATTTCGAAATCCATTGGCTTTCATAGTAGCGCTCTCTTTAGTGACAAATTTAAATGGTCGTATGCAAGTGGTAAAATTAAATGGCAATTGCTCTGCTCCCCTTGCTTTAGTGCAAGGTGTACCTCAGGGTTAAGTTCCTGGGCGAGTTCTATTCACAATATACACCTCAAAATTATTACTGTGTATAGAGCACTGCAAATCACATATGTATGCTGATGACACTCAGCTTTATTACTTCTTTTCCCCCATCTGAATGGTAAGCTGCTATGCACAGAATTAACACCGATCTTTCAAATCTATTTGATGCTTCTGTCAATCACAGCCTCCATATAAACCCGGAGAAATCGCAGGTCGTTCTTTTCGGTCCTAAAAGAACTTGCTTCAACATTGGCAGAACTTCAGGGATTGTTATTGATAGTACATTTACTGGTTGTGAATAGAGTGAGGAGTCTTGGTCTCTACACTGACAACCCTTCAGATACAAGAATCATATATCCAAATATATTACTACTGCTTACATTAATTTGGAGAAACTATACCCTTGCAGGGGTACTCTTAATGAATCGGTAAAGAAAGTGTTGTGTGAGGCTTTCGTTTTGTTTAGGAGTTAGTTTTAATCGGTATTTTTTGTTATTTCAACTTTGTACTTAATTTTTCTTGATCTGGGATAAAGACATTTATTGTTATTATTATTATTATTAAACTACTGTTGTTAGTTGTTGCTATACAATTGGTGGTGTTGGTAAGTTGTTGATTCACTCTCACTATTAGTATTTGGTAAGCTTTCTTTTCTGATTAGTATTATCTCAGCCAGTTTAATTTTGTTTGAAACAGAATCTTCTATACCTATACTGCTCTGCACATTTTAACATTAAGATTTTTATTCAGAACAGAGTGAAGAATGTCGCTGCGTGTAGCTTTTGGGACACTTTATACACACGTTGTATTTTAACGATCCTGGGATTCTTGGAATTATGAATAAATATTTTTTATTTCCACAAATATTTTAGAGAGTTATATCTTGAATGCACCTTTTTAATATGTAGATTCAGTATGATACAAAAAAATCTGAAACTAGTACCTGTGTAACCACAATAAACTTGCAAAATATATACTTAGAGGACAAATTATTTTATTGTCAACATAACCTTGTTCATGGACTACAAACATTAACAATCAATAAATATTTTGCATTAATTTGTGGTTTCTATTTTCAACATATAGTTAACTTTTGTATTTTAAATTCCCGTGTCTAAGTAACCTTTAAAATTGCCGATTTCAATTTTACAGAAGTACATTTGTCTGTACTCATACCGGCTGGTTGCATAGTTAATAAATAGTATATTTATTATTATGACTACATCTACAATACGGATTTGTACATATTTCAACACAATAATCAATTTCGTGCATATTTGAAATTGCGTCGTGCTTCCATACCATGCTTTCAAATAACATTTTTTCTTAAGATTTTTATATTTATATAATCCTCTGTGCGTATTAAGCTCGTGTATACCTACGACCATTTAAGGTTATAACATAAAACATGGGCCGTAAAGACGTCAGAGAACGTCTTTTCCTATATTTCTTTTGCAATTCCTTAACTTTAATTGCTAGTTTCAACGTCAATGCCAATGACGCTCTACGAGACCTTAAAACATTTAATCGAATAGGTGCGTAGGTATCTTTTTAAAAACTGTGAATCCCCAGGTCCAGGTGATTTTTTGTATATTTTTATTCACATGAGCCGACATACCTCCATAAATGATATTCAAGTTATATAAAAGTTACTCTGCTAATGTATGATTTTCTTTTTTTATAGGCGAATAATATATTTTCTTAGAAATTTTGCTCTGTTTATTTAATTGAATACAAGGACAGGAAGCAAGATGTGTTGCTTTGTTTTTACGTGGAAAAACACATTAACCTAATTTGCAACGACCTCAAGCAATAGGATTTTTAATAATAAATAATCAAAATTTCCTCATGCATGTATTGATTTCACAATGTAATCAATACAGTTTGCTTTCAAAACTGTTATATCACCTTGCCATTTAAGAAAGCAATATATGATTTAAATTGTTTATTTATTATTTCCTCATGTCATAATCACATAATGATGATATTGTTAATGTTTGTCATTAATATAGTACAATTTATAAATACAAACGAAATACAATAAATTTATAATAGGAATTTAATAACGTTTTTGTTCAGTCTCAATTGAAAATATGTGCCCCAAAATTCGCGGAACAGCTCCACGATAAAGGAACACGGAAAAAATATTTAAAAAATTCCACACTGTTCATTCTACAAGACATTGGCCTTTTTGTAAAGGTAAATTTGGCAACACTGTTGATTAATCCTAATAATTGATAAGGTACTAAAGTTGCGTGTATCCATGGGCATAAAAGAGAATAATGAATTAAAAATTTTAATGTCAATGACAAATACGATAAATGTCAAAAGAGTCAACGAGATGAAATTATAATAATAAATTTATAATAAATGTTAGAAATTATGTCCGTGATGATCTCTGCAAATTTCCGCTCTTCTAATTATATTCCCCTGCACTCTCTCTAGCATTTCTCCATCTATTGAACGAGCTACTTCAGATATCCGGTTAGTTAAATCTGCATCATTTAAAACTGGTGTTCCCTACACAAATTGTTTAATGTGACCCTGAAAGAAAAAGACCAAAGGGGTGAGATCGGGGCGATCTAGCTGGTCAAGGGATCGGTCCATGTCTTGCTATCCACCTTTCGGCAAATTGCTCATTTAACCAGTTTTTCACCGGTACCGCATGATGAGTAGGAGCACCATCCATTTGTAACAACATACGAGGGGGTACCCAAAAGTAACCGGAATAGCATTGCCATGGGTGGAGCTTTTGTAGTACTGGTTTCTGCCGCTAGGGCCTGCCTAGCGCAACTCGTCGCCAGTTCAGTGCCGCGCGGGCCGTTGACCTGGCACGTTCTGTTCGTCAGTAGTGACCGTTTTTGCTAGTGATGTTTTACTGCTGCTTCGTTTTTTTATGATGGCAAATTTAAGTGAACAACGTGCCGCTGTGAAATTTTGTTTTCTACTAGGTAAAAACGCTGCTGAAACTGTTTTAATGTTGAAAACTGCTTACAAAGATGATGCTATAGGGAAAACTCAAGTGTATGAGTGGTTTTCTCGATTTAAAAATGGCGACATGTCGATTGATGACAAACCTCGCTCTGGACGTCCATCAACTGCCCGAATCGATGAAAATGTTGAAAGAATTCGAGAGCTTGTGCGCACAGACCGTCGACAGACAATTGATCAACTGTCTGAAATCAGTGGAATATCTTGGAGCTCGGTTCAGCGAATTTTAACAGAAGATTTAGGAATGAAACGCGTTGCTGCCAAATTTGTTCCTCGGGCTCTGACTGACAATCAAAAAGAACGTCGAGTGGAGACATGTCGTGAACTGAAAGAACAGCTTGAAACTGATCCAGATTTTCTTTCAAAGGTAATTACTGGTGATGAATCGTGGTGCTATGATTACGATCCAGAGTCAAAACAACAATCAAGCCAGTGGAAAACACCATCGTCACCCCGTCCAAAAAAATGTCGCCAAGTCAAGTCAAACATCAAAACAATGTTGATTTGTTTCTTTGATGTGAAAGGAGTTGTTCACATGGAGTTTGTTCCCCCAGGTCAGACTGTCAATCAAACCTTTTATTTGGAAGTGTTAAGAAGATTGCGCAATAGTGTTCGTCAAAAAAGACCCGATTTGTGGCAAACAGGTGACTGGTTCTTCCACCATGACAACGCACCTGCACACTCAGCCATCACTGTTAACCAGTTTTTGGTTAAAAATAACATGGTTCCGCTGCCCCACGCACCTTACACTGTAAAACAGTGTTGACCTGGCTCCGTGCGACTTTTTCTTGTTTCAACGCATGAAAAGGGGCATGAAAGGACGGCGATTTGAAAACATTGAAGACATCAAGAAAAGAACGAGACAGGAGCTTGCAGCCATCTCTAAAGATGAGTTCAAACAATGTTTCGAACAGTGGAAGCACCGCTGCGACAAATGTATTACTTGTAATGGAGAGTATTTTGAAGGGGATAAGGTTGTTTTGTAAATATTTGTAAATATATAGCATTTAAAAAATAATTCCGGTTACTTTTGGGTACCCCCTCGTATTATTGATTACAGCTAATGGAAGTTGATCTACCAAATTGTGAAAACCATTTACCAAAAATTATAAATAGTTGTCCCAGCCCAGCCTGTTAGGAATAACGACTGGCCCGATTAACCGATTCCTGATAATACCTGCCTAAACATTTAAACTAAACCTATGTTGGTGGTTAGCTGGTCTAAATACCTGAGGATTTTCAAAGCATAAAAATGTGAATTTCGCTGACTGTAAAATCCATTTCGTGAAAAATTAGCTTCGTCCGTCCACAAGATATTTCTGCAAAATTGAGGATTTTTTTGCATTTGTTCTAAAAACCAGTTACAAAAATTATCACGATGTGGAATATCTTCATGTAATAAAGCTTGAACTTTTCTGTAATGGTAAAGCTGAAACCGCTCATCCTTAATAATTCGGTCAACTGAACTGTGTGATATGTCTAGTATATTACTGACTTCATGTTGATATTGTTGGATTGTCTGCTAATACGGGGGCGTATTTTTATGTTATCTACCTAGCCATGAAACAAAAGAGTGACGATGTCAAACAAATTATTGAAAAATTGCTGTCATTGTTAGAAGTACATGTGTTAAGTTGTGTTTAGTTTATGCTGTGTATAGAGATTTGAGACGGTCCATTTCTCGATAAAATGAGTGAAACTAAAGTTGAACATCGCAGCGTAATAAAGTTCCTGACAAAGGAAGGCAATGGCCCAAAAGCAATTTATGAAAGAATGGTTGCTGTATATGGGGAAGATATACCATCTTATTTCCAAGTAAAATATTGGTCTAAACTCTTTCGATGGGGCCGAGAGTCAATCAATGATGACCCAAAGTCCGGACGACCCGATGAAGCTCGAACTGAAAACATTGTGCGAAAATTTGGTACTGAAAGATCGGCGTGTAAAGATCTCTGTCATTGCCAATGAAGTCTGTATATCCGAAACAACTGTTCTCAAAATTTTGCATGACGCTTTGGGTATGAAGAAGGTGTCTGCACGGTGGATACCCAGATTGCTTACACCTGAACAAAAACTGTGCAGAAAAGAAGTTTCTCAAGAAAATTTGGTCAAGTTGGAGAGGGACAACACATTTTTATCTCGAATTATTACCGGAGATGAGACTTGGGTATATTACTGGGACCCTCCTACTAAACAAGAATCCATGCAGTGAGTTCATAAGGGCTCTCCACCACCAAAAAAGGCCAAGACACAATTTTCTGGAAAAAAACTGATGTCAACTGTTTTCTGGGTTGCTGAAGGAGTTTTGCTTATTGAATATATGCCGAGAGGGTCTACCATAAATGGAAACACAATTAAAAATTTAAAAACTCTGGAGGAAAAACGCCCGCATTATTATCCACAAAAAAACTTGTTGCTGCACGACAATTGTCGGGTTCATAAGGCAAACAAAGTACAGCAGAATGTGGGTTTATAGAGTTAAGGCATCCACCTTATAGCCCCGACCTAGCTCCGTCAGACTTCTTCTTATTCAAAAATTTAAAAAGCATCTCAGAGGAAAGCGTTTTGCTTCTGATGAAGAACTCAAAGAAGCTGTTGAAGAATATTTTGCGAGGTTACCGAAGCAATTTTTTTCTGACGGTATGGGGCAACTGGAAAAAAGATGGAATAAGTGTATTAGTGTTGAAAGGAGTTATGTAGGAAAATATTTTTTTTTGTTCTGTGCTTTTTTCATGGCTAGGTCCTTGTAGTTTTTGGCTGACCTCTATTCTGATAAAAGGCACCTGTTGGTGATACGCTTCCTGTTTCTTTTATTCTTCGGTCTAAACGTCTAAAGACATTACTACTAGAATCCTTTCTCAGAGGATACCTTTCGCGATGGACTCTAACGACAGCATTGTTTTCGAATTCCCCTGGCACCAAATGCATGTCTGCATATTCGTCGTTTGAAAGCATTTTAACATGAATTTAAAAAAAACACCAACACAAAACAACAAAACTCGAAATTAGTACAAAAATACTAAGGAACTAATCAACGGAAAATACAGCTATGAACTTGAACATACAAAATGCAACGAAAATTAATAAGGTAGTAATAGGGTTGATATAAGTAGGACAATTTTACAACGTCAAAATGACAATAAGCAATTTTGATTTCGATATTTTTTTATGTTAAAGTGGTTTAAGTGTAAATTCAGAAAACGTTGCCATATGTTTTTTTTAGGTAAAATTAGCGTAAAATGATTTTCTGGAAATGATATAATTAGAAGTGATTAATTACAAACCTGGTTTTAGTTGTTTAAAATTGTTATCCCATTAACCACATCTTTAAAATGTTTTACAGTAATTTAGACAAACGACATCTAAAGTGTTAACGTTGAATATTATTTTCTTTGAAATTAACAGGGTTGACACCATCCAGGTGTTTTGCAAATTTTGAGACACATCTTATAGAAATCGTAGCAGTTTTAATTTTAGTTTGCCCGCAAATGTAATCATATTTTGCCTCATGTACTGTTACTTTTCTTTATTTTGTTGCACTGTGTTATGTAGTAAGAAATAAAATAAATTATTAACTATTTAATTCTTTAATTTCAATATATCATAGACTCAAGATAAAACTATTTCACCTTTAGATATGTAAAGTTGCAGTTGTAAAACAACTAATTTAAATATAAAAAAAATCGCATTAAATAGTTTATAAACAATAACATGTTGCCAATTACAATACAAACTTGTTTAAATCTAAATAAGCACTTATTTAGATGACGTATGAACTATGTACATAAATTTCAAGGTTTACTGTGAGGTAAGTATGTTAGTAAATTATACGACAATCATTTTTTTTTACTTAAATAGTGTCCGATGACACTATTACAATGTATCCGGCATAAAATTAAGTATTATTCTAACCGAATAGTCAGGTTTTCAATAACACAGTATCAGTTTCGACACATAGGTCAATGCGTTCTTCAAATCTTGTCGGATAGATTTAAAATTTATCCTTTATTTTATGATCATTTAGTGCAGTTGTTTCAATTGAATCGATATGGAATGATTAAGCAAATTTTGAGCATTGTCTAGTTACGGGGTACCTGAGGGTTTCGTCCTTGGACCACTTCTATTCATTCTGTTTATTGATGACGTCAGTGAGAGCAATAAACATTAAAATGAAAAAGATCGGCTAGACAAGGTGTAGGTATATAACAGTTGAGTATATAAGTAACTTTACTTACCCAACAATTTCTCGGTTGTTATCATTAATGTAGATCCTTAAATTCTGTTTAATCCGTAATTGCCCCTGGAAAGAGAAAACAAACGTATATGTAAAGTTCCTGAACAATTTCCTTTCAAACTATCTACATTTTCGTGTACAGGGTTGGGGCATAAGTGGACAGAAGCTGACAGGGTAACCTTTCACGTTTGGAAAGGTTTCACCAAAACCAAATTTTCAAAACTTTGAAACCAAAAATTTTATAAATTAATAATCGACGAAGGAGATACATGTTAAAACTCCATTATACAGTGAGCTCAAAAAGGTTGGAATAAATTCATTTAAAATTCAACCTTTAATTTTTTTAAAAAACACTGGGACCCGTCAATTTTTATTTTTAGATGGGCATTTTTTAAACTAATTTTTGTTTATACAGGGTGACTCAAAAAAAAGATTTCATTTGACACTTCAATTTTTTTTAATTGAAACACCCAATTTTTATTTTATTTTCGAAATATACGTAAAATTTCAATTACATTTCATGTATTATAACCTAAATCTAAGTTAAGTTAGCTTATTTCTTTTCATTTAAACTGTACATATTAGGAGTTAAACATAATCAAATTTACTGAAACTGTAAACATTTAAACATTAATACCAACCATTTTTATCTGTTTCCTAGGTTATTTAACATTGACGTTGAAGTTCATTCCCTGTCAAAAGTATTTAAACATTTGTATAAAAGTTCTAATAAAAGTAGTTTTTTTTAACTGTAAAATGGCACGAGTAAATGAAAGGGAGCGCATAGGAGTACTAATGATGATTGGCTATGGAGGATGCGTACCCAACTGGAAGTTTCCGAACTGTTCAACAATAAATACCCAAACAGAGCGCCTATATCTCAAACAGCTATTAGTAAAATTGAAAAAAAATATAGGGATTTGGGGCATGTGAGAGATAATTATGTAAAAGGCCGGCCCACTATCTCAGAAGATGTGCAGTTGAATGTGCTATTATCCGTTGAAGAGAACAACCATAAAGTTAGTCGCGCTATTGCTGACGAGAACAAAATTAGTCAAGGATCTGTATTAAACTATTTACATAAAAATAAATGGCATCCTTATAAAGTTCAGTTAGTTCATGAACTAAATGAGGACGATCCAGATAGAAGAATGCAATTTTGTGAAATAATGATGGAGAGATGTATTGATGATCCTCAATTTTCACGAAGAATTGTGTTCTCGGATGAAGCAACGTTTTGCCTAAACGGAACCGTGAATAGGCAAAATTTCCGTTATTGGGCTACAGAAAACCCGCATTGGATTATGGAGTGTCACACACAATACCCTCAAAAAGTAAATGTTTGGGCTGGGATTATCGGAAACAGAATTTTGGGTCCCTTCTTCTTTGACGGCACTTTGACTGGAGAAAGATATCTAGAATTTCTAGAATTCGATTTGATACCTGCACTTGCTGTAGTGTATCCAAATCCAGAAGATCCTGACATTCCCAATGATAGCTTATGGTATCAACAGGATGGAGCACCAGCCCATTTTACTCGCCCGGTGCGTGAATATTTAGATAGTGTTTTTCCTGGAAGGTGGATTGGACGACGGGGCCCAATAGAATGGCCGGCCAGATCCCCTGATTTGACCCCGTTAGACTATTATCTGTGGGGCTACCTAAAATCTAAAGTGTATATCACAAGACAAGAAGTGAGACTGATAGAACTTCAAATAGTGCACAATGTTTTGCAAGAATTCGAAGATCGCCTCGGATATTGCCAGGATGTTGGTGGTGGCCAGTTTCAACTTTTATTAAATTAATATTTCACAATTTAATTACGAATCATTGAGACATTTATTATTTAGAATTAAATAATTTTTTTTTTAAATTACATTGATTATTTTAGAAAAGAACTTAACTTAGACTTAGGTTATAATACATGAAATGTGATCAAAATTTTACGTAGAATCCGAAAATAAAATAAAAAATGGGTGTTTCAATTTAAAAAAATTGAAGTGTCAAATGAAATCTTTTTTTTGAGTCACCCTGTATAAACAAAAATTAGTTTAAAAAATGCCCATCTAAAAATAAAAATTGACGGGTCCCAGTGTTTTTTAAAAAAATTTAAGGTTGAATTTTAAATGAATTTATTCCAACCTTTTTGAGCTCACTGTATATAATAAAACACAATTGTTTAGTATCAAAAATTATAATTTTGAGACGACATATGTTTCGTCACACTGTGGCTTCATCAGGTGGATGAAAATACAATTTCAAATTACATATTAGCTCCTATATCAGAAAAAGAAAAATATTGGGTATAATCCGCTGTAGAGCAACCGTAAACACGTGTTTCTGACTAATTGGTCGTCATCAGTACGGTGTAGCCAAGGAATAAGGTGGATAACCTTGGAGATGTAAGCTAAACGGAAGACCATCAGGTGACAGACCACCATTTGCAGCTTCAGCTAGAAGATCCTCGGTTCTGAGGACAACAACTAACGTCGCCACGAGGAAGACAATGTCAACCTGCGTGCCATCCGAGACCCAGGAAATGTAAATGAAAGAATAAGAAATTATTGTCTTCCTCGTGGCGACGTTAGTTGTTGTCCTCAGAACCGAGGATCTTCTGGCTGAAGCTGCAAATGGTGGTCTGTCACCTGATGGTCTTCCGTTTAGCTTACATCTCCAAGGTTATCCCACCTTATTCCTTGGCTACACCGTACTGATGACGACCAATTAGTCAGAAACACGTGTTTACGGTTGCTCTACAGCGGATTATACCCAATATTTTTCTTTTTCTGATATTTTATGTATCCGCAATAATTTCTTATTCTTTCATTTAGCTCCTATATATATACAGCGTTAGTAAAAAGTCCCGGAACGGTCGAATAACTTTGTTATTTGAAAATTATGATTTCTGAAATTTGGTATGGGGGTATAGTTAATATAAATGCATTTTATGCAATACAGTTAATATTTTTTTCACTTCCGGTTTAATCGGCAATACGTCCAACTTTTTTTTTTTAAATGGAACGCCCAGATTTTTTTAACACTTTTGAATGCAAAATAAAAAACTACGTTCAGGAAGTATTAAGATGTTTATTTTTATTCACAAGAAAACAGTTAAAAAATTAAAAAAGTGTCCTAATACAGAAAAATCAAGGTACCTTTGAAAAAAGTTGTTGTTTAGTGTTTGCATTCTTTTTGCCGTCACATTTGACAATTTTAAAAGCGTTTTAACTTTTGCATCGCTATAAATTTACTTATTTTAGACATTGACACATTTGAAAATGGCAGTAAAACTTACTGAATCAGAACGAATTGAGATATTAATGATGCGTGGGTACGGTGATCGTCAACGTTCTTTTGAAGAGGTTCGTATTTTGTTTGATACTGTTTATCAGGATCGTCACATTAGTAAAAGTACGGTATGCCGAACAATTCAAAAGTTTGAAGTCTTTCGTCAGGTGAAGGATTTACCTAGAAGGGGACGTCCATTAACAGCAACAGATGAAGAAACTAGTTTGAATGAGTTACTTATAGTGGAAGAAAATCATCACGTGTCCACAACAGAATTAGGTCAAATTCATGAGATCTCTCAAAAATCTGCTCATAATATTCTTAAATCAGCAAGAATGAAAGCCTATAAAATGTATCCCGTCCATGAGTTAACTGAAGATGATCCAGATCGTAGACTACAATTTTGCGAAACAATGACGGAATTGATCGAGCAGCAGCCTAATGTTTTAGATCACATCATTTTTTCAGATGAGGCAACGTTTTGTCTCAACGGCACTGTGAACAGACATAATTGTCGCTACTGGTCAATTGAAAATCCGCATTGGATTGAAGAAGTCCATACACAGCGTCCTCAAAAGGTGAATGTCTGGGCTCGTCTTGTTGGAAACAACATCATAGGACCATTTTTTATAAGAGGAAATTTAACTGGCAACGTCTACTTAAATTTATTGCGAAATGAGGTTGTTCCAGCACTTGCGGCCCTCTTTCCAAATGCAAACATAGGTGATCACCCTAATGCACATTTTTGGTTTCAACTAGATGGAGCTCCCCCCCATTTTGCCCATAATGTCCGTGATTATTTGAATGAAAATTTTCCGGGACGTTGGATCGGACGTAGAGGAGCAATCGAATGGCCAGCACGTTCGCCAGATCTCTCGCCATTAGATTTTTTCTTTTGGGGTCACTTGAAATGTCAAGTGTACAAAAATCGTCCCCATAATCTTGAACAATTGGAAGAGAGAATAGTTCAAGAAGCCAATCGCATCACTCCAGAACAAATACAAAATTCAATAAGAAATTTTACTGACCGTTTACATTTTTGCCAAATTGTAAATGGAGAGCATTTTGAACAATTATTGTAATCGCAACCTGAATAGACAGGTATCTTGATTTTTCTGTATTAGGACACTTTTTTAATTTTTTAACTGTTTTCTTGTGAATAAAAATAAACATCTTAATACTTCCTGAACGTAGTTTTTTATTTTGCATTCAAAAGTGTTAAAAAAATCTGGGCGTTCCGTTTAAAAAAAAAAGTTGGGCGTATTGCCGATTAAACCGGAAGTGAAAAAAATATTAACTGTATTGCATAAAATGCATTTATATTAACTATACCCCCATACCAAATTTCAGAAATCATAATTTTCAAATAACAAAGTTATTCGACCGTTCCGGGACTTTTTACTAACGCTGTATATACAGGGTGAGTTTTTTTGAATGTTTAGCATTGGGATCTCAGAAACTACTGGAGATAGAAAAACGCTTAAATGGGGAAAGATGCGCAGTTTTACGAATTTGATTTAAAACTGCTTTTGTTTCTCCGATAACTTTCATGGCTTATTAGATATTCAAAGAAAACTAAATTTTACGTTTTTCTTTAAACATGCTTAGCATCGTTAATAGTAATTTTAGAGAAAAAGTGTTCAGACAAAAGTTTTAGATAATTTTACGCCAAATAAAACTATGTAGCTAATATTTTTTTTTCGTTCGCCATTATCGAGTTATGACACAAACTTGTGTTTTTTTAAATGGAAACCATAGTTGGTTTTGACATCATTAAAAAGCTTATTTTTTGCTGATTACAATGATATAAGGTTTGATATGGTTATTTTAAAAAATAAAGAGGATATAGACATTTTTATGGTTTTTATGGAAAACAATTGAATTTCGAACTGATAAAATACAAACCAAACGAAAACTTATTTTGAAAACTTATGTAGTAATAAAATGAAAACTATAAGAACTTTTATTAAGGGCACACAACATTATTAATGTTCAAAGATACCTCCATTATTATTAATACACAAATTGCATCTCTTCACAACAGAATTTGTAGCATTGCGTACTTTACGCCTACCAATGTTATTAAAAGCAACTAAGACAGCTTGTCTTAAATCGTCGATTGTTTCATATGTTCTTTTGTATACTGTGTCCTTTAGTACACCCCACAAGAAAAAATCCAAAACTGATAAATCAGGGGATCTAGCCGGCCATTCAATGGGTGCATTTCGTACTATCCATTGATTACGGAAGTTCAAATTTAAATAATTTATAACATTCAGTTGATTGTGCGGAGGCGCTCCGTTATGTTGAAACCATTGCATTGCTCGGGTTCTTAAATTTAAATTATCTAACATTTCCTCGAAATCTTGTAAAAAATTAAGATAACGATTGCCAGTTAGTGATCCATCAAAAATAAAAGGAGGAAGAACAGTTGATCCTATAACACCACCCCAAACATTAAACCCAAATTTAATTTGTGGTCTCCTATGTTCAACGTGAAGCGGATTTGTTTGAGACCATATTATGTGCTCATTGTGCCTATTAAACATTCCACAATTTGTGAAACGAAATTCATCAGTCCATAATATTTTCATTGAGCAGTGTGGATCGTTTTGACACTGATCTTTAAACCATCTACAAAAAGCTATTCGTCTGATGTTATCACCTTCATGTAAAGTTTGTGATACTGATAATTTGTAGGGACGAAATTTATGCTTCTTCAACACTCTGACAATAGTGCGTTGAGAGGAGCCCATTTCTGTTAAAATTTGTCGGGTCGATATAGATGGATTCTGAGCGACACATGCTAATATGTTTATTTCTCTATCTTCATCCATCCCTTTTTTTGATTTTGGTTTAACGAACGAACCATAATCTGCTAAATTATCCCATAATCTCTTAAAAGTAGGTAGCCACGGCTGACATCGATCAAAATAATTTTTAAAATAAACTTCAGCAGCTCTAGTAGAATTTCTCTGGCACTGAATGTAACATTCAACCATATCACGCTTTTCTACGTTAGAAAATTCCATAGCCAATGCAAACTTATGATTAACGGCCGTTTACACCGCTTATAGTTAGGTTACAATTAAATTAATTAATAGTTAATTGTCAATGTTTGACAATTAACTATTAATTAATTTAATTGTAACTTAACTATAAGCGGTGTAAACGGCCGTTAATCACAAGTTTGCATTGGCTATGGAATTTTCTAACGTAGAAAAGCGTGATATGGTTGAATGTTACATTCAGTGCCAGAGAAATTCTACTAGAGCTGCTGAAGTTTATTTTAAAAATTATTTTGATCGATGTCAGCCGTGGCTACCTACTTTTAAGAGATTATGGGATAATTTAGCAGATTATGGTTCGTTCGTTAAACCAAAATCAAAAAAAGGGATGGATGAAGATAGAGAAATAAACATATTAGCATGTGTCGCTCAGAATCCATCTATATCGACCCGACAAATTTTAACAGAAATGGGCTCCTCTCAACGCACTATTGTCAGAGTGTTGAAGAAGCATAAATTTCGTCCCTACAAATTATCAGTATCACAAACTTTACATGAAGGTGATAACATCAGACGAATAGCTTTTTGTAGATGGTTTAAAGATCAGTGTCAAAACGATCCACACTGCTCAATGAAAATATTATGGACTGATGAATTTCGTTTCACAAATTGTGGAATGTTTAATAGGCACAATGAGCACATAATATGGTCTCAAACAAATCCGCTTCACGTTGAACATAGGAGACCACAAATTAAATTTGGGTTTAATGTTTGGGGTGGTGTTATAGGATCAACTGTTCTTCCTCCTTTTATTTTTGATGGATCACTAACTGGCAATCGTTATCTTAATTTTTTACAAGATTTCGAGGAAATGTTAGATAATTTAAATTTAAGAACCCGAGCAATGCAATGGTTTCAACATAACGGAGCGCCTCCGCACAATCAACTGAATGTTATAAATTATTTAAATTTGAACTTCCGTAATCAATGGATAGTACGAAATGCACCCATTGAATGGCCGGCTAGATCCCCTGATTTATCAGTTTTGGATTTTTTCTTGTGGGGTGTACTAAAGGACACAGTATACAAAAGAACATATGAAACAATCGACGATTTAAGACAAGCTGTCTTAGTTGCTTTTAATAACATTGGTAGGCGTAAAGTACGCAATGCTACAAATTCTGTTGTGAAGAGATGCAATTTGTGTATTAATAATAATGGAGGTATCTTTGAACATTAATAATGTTGTGTGCCCTTAATAAAAGTTCTTATAGTTTTCATTTTATTACTACATAAGATTTCAAAATAAGTTTTCGTTTGGTTTGTATTTTATCAGTTCGAAATTCAATTGTTTTCCATAAAAACCATAAAAATGTCTATATCCTCTTTATTTTTTAAAATAACCATATCAAACCTTATATCATTGTAATCAGCAAAAAATAAGCTTTTTAATGATGTCAAAACCAACTATGGTTTCCATTTAAAAAAACACAAGTTTGTGTCATAACTCGATAATGGCGAACGAAAAAAAAATATTAGCTACATAGTTTTATTTGGCGTAAAATTATCTAAAACTTTTGTCTGAACACTTTTTCTCTAAAATTACTATTAACGATGCTAAGCATGTTTAAAGAAAAACGTAAAATTTAGTTTTCTTTGAATATCTAATAAGCCATGAAAGTCATCGGAGAAACAAAAGCAGTTTTAAATCAAATTCGTAAAACTGCGCATCTTTCCCCATTTAAGCGTTTTTCTATCTCCAGTAGTTTCTGAGATCCCAATGCTAAACATTCAAAAAAACTCACCCTGTATATCAATACAAAAATACACAATTTCATTCTAAGAGGGGCGGACAGATTTTAATTTTAAATTGAGTAGGGGAGTTATTTATATCAAGTCGGCCATTTAACATTGTACCCAATTTATTTGATTCTAAACTTTCTAGCACATTAAGTTTTTTACTTTTTCCTAAAATATGTAAAGTTGTAAATTTGGTATTGAATTTATGATTCTGTTTTAAGCAATATTTGGCAAGAGTTAAGTCTGTCTTCTTATCCTTATAACATATTTCGTATTCTTTCATTCTAGTATCAAAGGTCCTTCCTGTCTGTGCTACATACACTTTTTTACAGTCTTCGCATGTCAACTTGTACATCCCTGAGTTTAATCTATTGTCCGTTTTATCTCTATTGTTTTTTATTGCCTTTTGTTAGGAATGGTTTGTTTTGAATGAAAAGGTCTCTTCCCTACTTGTTTAATATATAAATAACTCCCCCCTAGTCAATTTAAAATTGAAATATGTCCGCCCACTCTTAGAATGAGATTATTTTGGTGTATTTGATACATGTATATAGAAGCTAATATGTAATTCAGAATTGTATTTTCATCCACCTGATGAAGCCACAGTGTGACGAAACATTGTTGAAACTAAACAATTGTGTTTTATATATATATACATAGTATTTCTCTTAATATTGATGATACATTCTCTATAGGCAAATAAATAATGTTACAATAATAAACCTCAGTATTATTTATCAGTGACAAGTATTTATTGTGAACTAAAATCTTCGCTATCACAAAAGTAATTTTAATGCGTATTCCATTCTTTAAAAGGTAATAGGAGCCTGAGAATGATTGTCCTAGACCTAGAAAACCCACGGCACGACCTTGTTCGTGCATTATACTAAATTCTGATTAAAAATTGTTTGAATTTTGTAAACACATCAAGTAAATCGTGTGATTTATAGATTTGCAATGTAAATTAAGTTGCAAAATTGATTTTTAAATAATTGGGATGTTAATAATTTGTGTCGGTAATTTATCTTGCATGATATTTGAAATTTTATAGGTTTATTATTCATAAAATAATACATAGATACTAGTCGTCGTAATAAATATATGAAAATTACTTGGTTTCACTATTTTGTGCAATTATTCAATCTGGAAAATTCGAGCGACATTTAGTAGTCTTCATCGTGCAAAGAAAAAACGGGAAATATCGTTAATACTAATTTTAGTCAGTCACGTCATGGGAATTTACAAAATTAAAAATGTTTGTTTAAAGAAAATATCAAATTATAAGCCATTTGTTTAATCTTTCATAATTTACCGAAAAGATTAGATATTCGGTATTTATGCTATTTATTACATTTTGGGCACGATATTTAATGTTTCGTCACGAATATTTTTCATGAGAGAATATCTGATCATTATACATGGTAATAAATTAATGTAATAGCAGCCAGTTACCTATCCACTGTTAAAATAAAATGCAATTAAAATTTTCAAATGAAAATGTTGAAAATGATGGCAACTGGAACATGCGACAAGTGATAAAAACTACTCTCTGTTTATGATATTAATAGTGGATTCAAATGAATTTGAATACGTACCAAAAATAAGTCAAGTATAAGGTAAAACAAAAACCAAAATAATAACAACAAATGAATGAAGACACAAAATGTGTTTAGAGGCAAAGCTTCAAATACGTAGGGGCAAACATCGACTACAGAGGTAAGACAGGCAAGGAAATTATAGAGAGAATATGAAACAGGAAGAATCTACAATATGATCAGGAGCACATCTGAGAGGAAAAAGGAATAAAAACAGAGATATACAAGAAGAAAGTGACACCCTCTTATTCTATCGTAGGAAATCTTAGAGAGGTACTAACAGAAATGAGAAAGGACAGAATTACGAATGAAAAAAAGAGGTGTGGTCACCACACGGCTTTCTTATATGTATGTGCTTTCAAATTCTATAAAAGATTTTCTAAATAAAGTTCCAAATACATTACATAGAAAGACCTACTTCCGGTAGGAATTTCAAAAAAATTCTCTGAATATAATTTTTCTCAAGTCTACTTTTGAGAACATTCGAATTCTTTATAAATATGTTTAAACTTGCAATTGATCAAATATTGGTAAAATTTGATTTTTTCACTGAAGTAAACTACTACTTTCGGTCTACCGATTTTACTTAAAATCTAATCAGACTTCAAGAGGATTATTATACTAGCAAATGTAAAATTTGGATTTGTTAGCTATAGTCGTTTGACCGCTATCGTGATCAAACAAATACACACACAGAGGGAGGAAGGGAGAGAGAGAGAAAGACATTTTTTAAAAACAACTTTTTCGGTATCAGGAGACTTCGAAACGTGGACATCTGTAAAAATCTCGAAGTCAACATGTTCGTCATCACATTATAATATGTATAAGAAAGTAAGAAAGGAGAAATTTTGAAATTGTCAAGAGTCACTGAAAAGAAACAACTTACCTGGATAAGATACCTCTACCATATGTATAAGTATAAATAGAATATTCAAACAAAAACGAGAGTAAAGTATAGGAAAAGAATAAAAAATAAAGATACAATGCGAGACAAGAAACACAACGGGAGAAATCAAAATTTTGCTACAAGGCATGAACTCTTGCGGAAAAGAAAAATAAATGATAGGTACATAAAACTAATTTGTATAGATTAACTACTATTAATCTTAATATAGTATATTACATACCGAGGTGGAAAGTGTTTCATTACTGTCGAGAGATTAAGTAACTTTATCTCGAGACAGGAATTAAACTTTTCACCGAGTTTGCATACTATTTTATTTACAACCATAATTATTATATTTATTTGTAATAAAAATTCCGGTGAAAGTTTTGACATATTGAATTGTCAGATTTGTGATGTTCCAGCGCAAACGTCAAATAAATGTACGTCAGTTTTTTCGGTGAATAAAAACTGTCCTCCCGTAGCAATCCAGATATCTTAGCTCGGATGGAGAAGGACAAGAAATCACTATATCATCATATCAGCACCAGCAGGGTTCAAGTTTCTAATAATTCTAATGTAACAACACAGACTAAACAACCCAGACCGGCAACTACTTGAAAAAAAAATATCCAAGATCTTCTATCCTTGTTACACATCAGTGAACTTGGTACGAAGATGGCGCTAGCAGCATATTGGCGCGAAATTTTAAATGAGTTTGTTTTTAGAATACGCTTATTAAATACGTTATTTATGTAACAAAAACATACACAAAAGTTACTAAAACTATGGTAATAAATATTAGTTACAGTAACAATTATAGCCATAGTTTGAGCATCTTATGTGTAATTTTGTGGTGTTACATATTAAATATGTGATACGAAATATAAATATTAATCTTTTACTTACATGTATTATAACATCCCTCTTACGGTGACCTATTAGACACAATAAACTACTACTCTATATAAGATTAAGAGAAATATAATAATCTAATAAGTGAAAACTGTCAAGGAAAACATAGGTATATAATAATAATAGTTTTTATTGATACATATACTTATACAATAAGACATAATAAAATTAAATTACACAACCAATAATGAGAAGACAATAATAATAATACAAATCTTGTGTAATATGACAAATAAAAACACTAATATGTACCAAAAGGAACAAATTCAGCATAGTAATAATAATACTAATACATAAATCAAAAGGTATCAAACCTGCAAGGCAAAGAGCATGTCAAAAATGCGCTTCTTAAACAAAGGAAATGCCAATCTTATCTTAAACCTATGCTTTTTGTTAACTTCATCCTGTCCAAACCCGCACACTAAACACTTGGACTGGTTATTTGTATCAACATATAATTAATACGATGTACGAGAAAGGATTGCAAAAATATGTCAAACGTGTCAAATTTGAAATGTAGTTTTGAATGACATATACAAACATTTCAATTGACGCTAGCGCCATCTCATCTCCAAGTTCACTGAATTTGACAGAGATGGTAGAGTATTCAAATTTACGTTTGCTAAACAAGGATGAATACTCTGGATAAAATCTAGGATTAAGTTGCCGGTCTGGATTGTTTAGTCTGTGGTAACAATTAATTTTATTTACAACCATACAATTAATAATTATTTGTGATAAAAATTCCGATAAGATTTTGACATATCGAGTTGACAGTTTTGTGATTGACATTGAGGTTGGGAGAAATGAGGGCAGTAATAGAGGGCGGGAAGTAAACGTGAACAACGTCATATTTCCAACCTTTTAAAAAGTCAGAAATGCCAACATTACGTTTATGGTTATAAATAATAGTATATTACATACCGAGGTGGAAAGTGTTTCATTACTGTCTAGAGATTAAGTAGTTAACCTAGATGCGAAGCGTCGAGGTTAACTTTATCTCGATAACAGGAATGAAACTTTTCGCCGAGGTTTGTATACTATTTTATTTACAACCATAATTATTATATTTATTTGTGATAAAAATTCCGATAAAAGTTTTGACATACTGAGTTGTCAGATTTGTGATGTTCTAGCGTAAACGTCAAATAAATGTACGTCAAATGAAGCAGGACAAGATATCAGAATTTCAACAGATCAGTATCAACAAAGCGGACTAACTATATCGATTCATGCTTCAAATCATTCAAATGTTACAATTAATTTTAATAAATAATGTTTTGTTTGTTTTCTTAATTAAAATGTGGTTGAAAGCCTTTGTTAATGTATTATCAAAAATACAAATATTTGATTGACAATGTCAATCAATATTGACATTGAGGTTAAGAAACTAGGGTAGTAATAGAGGGCGGGAAGTAAATGAGGGCAGTAATATGAAGGCGGGAAATAAACGTGAACAAAGTCACACTTCCCAACTTTTAAAAAGTCAGAAATGCCAACATTACGCGTATGGTTGTAAATAATAGTATATTACATACCGAGGTGGAAAGTGTTTCATTACTGTCGAGAGATTAGGTAGTTAACCGAGACGCGAAGCGTCGAGGTTAACTTTATCTTGAGACAGGAATGAAACTTTTCACCGAGGTTTGTATACTATTTTATTTACAACCATAATTATATTTATTTGTGATAAAAATTCCGGTAAAAGTTTTGACATATTGAGTTGTCAGATTTGTGATGATCTAGCGTAAACGTCAAATAAATATACGCCACTTTTTTTCGGTGAATAGATTATAAAAGAAATGTTGAGTAGTAAAGCCTTCCAGGTCTGCACTCCACTTGAACTGAGGGAAACTGTCCTCCCGTAGCAATCCAGATATCTTGGCTCGAATGGAGAAGGACAAGAAATCACTATTTCATTATATCAGCAATAGCAGGGCGGCCTATCCACATGTATTCAAGCTTCCAATAATTCTAATGTAACAATTAATTTTATTTACAACCATACAATTAATAATTATTTGTGATTAAAATTCCGATAAGGTTTTGACATATCGAGTTGACGTTTTTAAATTGTGATTGACATTGAGGTTAAGAAACGAGGGCAGTAATAGAGGGCGGGAAGTAAACGAGGGCAGTAATAAGAGGGCGGGAAGTAAACGTGAACAAAGTCACACTTTCCAACTTTTAAAAAGTCAGAAATGCCAACATTACGCATATGGTTGTAAATAAAATAAAATACAATGTTTAGGTTGTCATTAAAAAAATCCGTGACACCACCAAACGAAATATAGCAACATTTCTGACTACCAATCTGGTTAGGGCTCACCACAGTTGTACTACAGCATCAATAAATGTTACAAACTATCTTGCTTAATTTTAGCAAGGTTATTAATATTCTTAACTATTAATAACCTTGCTACTTATAGTTATATTGGGTTAAGCACTTCGACAAATAATTGAATGGATTGCACATCTTTGATTTATTTTGTATATGTCCTTTTGAAGTTTAATATACTATTATTTTTATTAAAGAGGGCCGCCAGTAAATCTCTAAATTTTACATTATATTTTCCTTCCATACGGCTTATGAAATGAACAAGCTATTTGCAATACTCTACGGTCACGCATATTAAGCCACTGAAGATCTTTGGCATCTGAGATAGTTTCTCAAATTTCCCTATTTCAAAAAATACGCCGTATACATCAATTTCTCACTCTTTAAATTCGAACAAAATTATCAGGCATAATACAGTTTCTCATACTAGCCTGACACATGGACAGTATGGGAAATATTTTCTTAGTATAAACTGTTAGAAAGTGTCTACGCATATATAACATCTTTTGATTTAGGTAAGTTACTTTTGATAACTCTCGGTATATGATAGAGATGTACTTAGTTTGATATTATTGTACCCTATTTCTTGTACTCTGTATCCTGTAAACATTTGTATATTTTGTGTTTCATTTGTATTACAGTGTTTATTAATAACCAAGTTGGTCGAGACTGCAATGTTTAGGTTGTCATTAAAAAAATCCGTGACACCACCAAACGAAATATAGCAACATTTCTGACTACCAATCTGGTTAGGGCTCACCACAGTTGTACTACAGCATCAATAAATGTTACAAACTATCTTGCTTAATTTTAGCAAGGTTATTAATATTCTTAACTATTAATAACCTTGCTACTTATAGTTATATTGGGTTAAGCACTTCGACAAATAATTGAATGGATTGCACATCTTTGATTTATTTTGTATATGTCCTTTTGAAGTTTAATATACTATTATTTTTATTAAAGAGGGCCGCCAGTAAATCTCTAAATTTTACATTATATTTTCCTTCCATATGGCTTATGAAATGAACAAGCTATTTGCAATACTCTACGGTCACGCATATTAAGCCACTGAAGATCTTTGGCATCTGAGATAGTTTCTCAAATTTCCCTATTTCAAAAAATACGCCGTATACATCAATTTCTCACTCTTTAAATTCGAACAAAATTATCAGGCATAATACAGTTTCTCATACTAGCCTGACACATGGACAGTATGGGAAATATTTTCTTAGTATAAACTGTTAGAAAGTGTCTACGCATATATAACATCTTTTGATTTAGGTAAGTTACTTTTGATAACTCTCGGTATATGATAGAGATGTACTTAGTTTGATATTATTGTACCCTATTTCTTGTACTCTGTATCCTGTAAACATTTGTATATTTTGTGTTTCATTTGTATTACAGTGTTTATTAATAACCAAGTTGGTCGAGACTGCAGTCACACATTTATTTTAATTCAGTGAATAGCAAAATGATAAATGTTTTTGCAACAATTTGAGTTACACCTTGCGATTTAGAAAAAAAAACATAAATTGTTTTTGAATGTATTTATGTACGTATATATTTTTCTATAATGAAATGTCTTATTATCTTAGAAACCTCTCTTCTACATACTAATTGTAAGTACGCGGCATCGTTTGTTCTTATTTTTTGGTTTTACTCTCTTCACCGATGTAGTAACAGCTCATTTTTATTTTTTTCCACAGACATGAGAAAATGTAATACCTATGTTGTTTGCGAGATATAAAATTGAATAAAAAATAGGAGACATACATAAAATCTCATGTAGGTACGTAAAGTATAAAATTGTGTTCTACATATGCACTTCCACGTTCTAGTTTATTACATCAACGTTTAATTTGCATGAACATAGTTTTTCTTTTATATATAAAAAGTATTATTTTGAATATTTTAATTACATGTTTTTAAACCGATAATCCTATTGTATTTTTTACTAATTCTAAAACCGTTTGATAACGATGATCTGTTTATATAATTACGAAAGTTTCTAGGTACTTGTTCAGGAAATCCACATGATTTAATAATATAATGGAGTAATCAACAATATTAATCCACCACTGGAGTATATTATTATAAGTAACTTTTTACAATGAGACCGACTGTAAGGCTGCTTTAAATATTTGTATACACTATCTAGACCTGTATAATATGAATAACTAGTTAGAAATTTGCAAAAAACTTGTTCTTGATAAGAGTACGAGAGTGTTATACAAAATTTATCCAAATTAAGCTCCCAATTCTTTAATATATGTGTTTAGAATGTATAACTTGCCAGATATTCACAAAAAAAAAAACTGTTTTTGGATTAGACTAAAAGAGACATTTTGGGTGGGAATTTCGAAAGTAGTAATATCACAAGAGAGTGAGAATAAATTGAAAATAATTCGACAGATTTTCGAAAACTTTTTGCTAGGGAATAGACATGAGAGCCCGTAGGGCTCGAGTGGCTATTCCCGAATGGCAACAAATTTGAGAGAGACAGGAGAATTATATTCTAATTAATTCTCACTCTCGAGTGGTATTCGAAAGATTATTTTTTAATGTTTAAATAAAAAATACAGCATAAAAATACAACTTTTTAATATTATTTCTGTACATTTAACAAAATTAATTAGTGTTAAAAGTTTGTATGTGAAATACACAATTATTGTAAATGTTTTGTCCGTGAGTGGTGGATTTTGCAACATTCTTCTGTTCTGTTGCGTTAAAAGTTATAACTTCTCCCTTGTCTCTTAGGTTATTAATCAACCTTGAATGATGTTCATTATTCAACTGCAGGTACGGTTTCAATGAACTAGATGAGCTGTGTTGTTTCCATATTTAATTATTACTAATCATAGTATTTTTGCACGAATTTTCTTTAATCTGTGCGTTTATATCTTCCACTGATGATGAACTAAATCGCTTATGGTTCATTGCTTCCAATTTGCAATAATACTGGTGACAGGTGTCAAAACTAGAAAATACGTTGTCAACAAACAGAAACAAAATACTAGAAAATATTCTCGGGAGAATAAAGTACCAAGATTATTTTCAGTATAATAATATTGTGATTGCACAGAATTAAACACGTGTCCGCAAATACTGCTAAACGATTGGTTAATAAAATTATTAAAAAATAATCAAAATAACTTCTGTATTTTTCTCCAATTTATCTAAACTTGGTAGTTGCCATGATATTGATAACTTTTAAATATTTCATTACTACTTTCAGTCCACCAATTTAACCGAAACACTAACCAGATTTTAAGAGAAAAATTATACTTTTAAATAAAAGTTATTGATTGCACTAACCGTTTGGGCTCTATCGTGTCACGCGTACACAGCCACACACATAGGAAGACACTTAGACATGACTTTTCGCTTATTCTAAGATTTCTGCAGACATCTTAAAAAATATCATCAACCCAATACTTCCTTATATTACGTATGTGACACGAGTTATTCTTATTAAACATATGATTATATTTTATGGAACATTTTTGAAATAATCGAGAAAAGTTGGTCTTATCGTTACATGATTACTGGACACTTCCGTACAAACTATCGAACATTTTATGCCTCTGATTAGATTGACGATATGAGCGGTAATGAAAGCTAAGAGCGAAGTGTCGAAAACAAACAAATCAATTCATATTAGAAAGCGTATAGTGGGCCGAATAAATAAAGCACATAAGAACTTTCATTATTGTGTTAAAAAAGTGTCACTTGTTCCCGAAAGAAGAAATACACCGGACATTATTCAAGCTCGCTTTGGAAACAGAAAAAATGTTCTTCATTGACGAATACGGAATACAAATATATTCTCCCGTTCCATACGAAATATCTATGAAAAATACCAGAGCATCAAAAATAAAAGCACTGTTAAGAGGGCGCAAGATAGTGTTATTTGTTGAAGAAGTGGCCATTGGTTTAAGCACTTTTCTTGCAACTGGCGGAGGGTTAAAGAACAACCCAGGTCAACCCAGTCCCAAATCTGTTCTTTTTGAGCATTTAATAAGTTTTGCTGCCGATGTCCACCACTTACTTTTGCAGTATTATTAGTTCTTCTCCATGTTACGTAAATTTTTCAAACTGTATCCGGCAAAACAAAATGAAAATTTGAATTAAGTTATGTTTATATTACATAGATGAAATCTAAACATAATACTGTATTTGTATCTATAAATACAAAATAAATTTCTCACTTTAATGTGTAAATTGCTATTATATTCTCTTATAAAATGTAAGAGGTATACATACATACATATTAACAAGAAAAGCAATTGATATAAAGGGAAAGTAATTTGACAAAAAGGGAATTCTATTTTACAAACTCAGCTAACGTTTAAAAACATGGAAAATCATTTGACAAATAGTGAAACGCAATTGACCAAAGCGGAAAAGCAAAAGAAAATGATTGTAATGTTATTTATTTTGCTATTTACAAGTGTTTTTATTAACAATTATATATCAGTTTTTTTTATTTTTACATCTGTATATGTCTTTTAACATATTTCATACTTTTATAAATGTACTTTCTTATTTAACTGAAATTTGACATATCATGAAAAAAATTGATGACCAATAAGTACTACTATACTACTAGTACTGCTACATCAGTCGTTCTGCAGTGGAAATACTGATCATCAACAAAGGTATTATTATTATAATTGATTGAAGACGGAGATACGTGTTGAAACTCCATAATTTACAAGTAAAAAATGAAATAAATTCAAATTGAGTTCAAAACAGTTTTATTCAATTCACTACAATTGTTTCACCCTACTAGGGCGTCATCAGTTGATGAATATTATAATACAAAATATTTCTAAACGTTCATATTTATGTCTTTTCCTAAATGAATAGGGGGGAGTTTGTGACATTACATTAAGAGCGGGAGTAACTTATATATTTAATGTAATATTTAATTTATATACATAACAATATGATAAAGAATATTAAAAAAAAATTTGAAAACTGATTGTTTACTGTTATTATAAAATTAAACAATTTATAAATATATATATAACTATAAGAATTATTAAGTTGATTTTAAATATTTAAATTTAACAACGGTGAATTATTCACTTCTAGTTGGTCATTTAAAATAAGGTTTAATTTGTTTAATTTATTTATTTCTAGGTTTTCTAATAAATTTAATTTTTTACTCTTGTCTTGTATATGTAGTATGTCAAACTTATTATTGAATTTATGTTTTTGTTCAATACAATGGTTGGCATATGTAGAATCTGTTTTTTGTAATTTATAACTTCATTCATGTTCCTTTATGCGTGTGGAAAAGGATCTACCAGTTTGTCCGATATAAGCTTTTCCACACTCGCAATTTAACTTATAGACCCCAGACTTTAAATTTTTGTCAGTTTTATCTTTATTATTTTTAATGTGATTCTGTAGTTTGTTGTTTGTACGAAATGAAATTAATGTGTTTGTTGTTTTTTGTAAATATGTTTTTATTTTTATGGAAGGTCATAGAGACAAATTTTGATAAGTAAGTTTGGGGAACTATAGGATAAATTTTGGATATGATTTTTGTTTTTTGTTTTTTATGAAGGAGATTATTTATTAATTCTTTTAAATAACCATTATTCTGAGCTATGGTGTAAATTCTATCTAATTCTTTATCAAAATTAAACTTATTCATAGGAACATGGATTAATTTATATAACATTGAGTGAAAAGCAGCAAGTTTATGACTAATCGGGTGGAAAGAGTTAGAATGTATCGTAATATCTGTGTGGGTGGGTTTATGGTAAATAGCGAATTCGTGTGTATCAGTAATATGTGATATTTGAAGGTCTAGAAAATTAATGGTTTTATTTTCTTCTAATTCTATGGTGAATTTAAAAGACATAAATATGAACGTTTAGAAATATTTTGTATTATAATATTCATCACCTGGCCCTCAATTTTTACTTGTATATTATTATTATTATTATTATTATTATTATTATTATTATATTATACTAGAACATCTTTCGATTTTTTAGCATTTATTTTTGCTGCTATGTAATGCCATATGTACCATACACTCACAAGTACATTTTTCACATATAGCTGTCCTGCATAACTTCTTTTTATTATTGCTCCCGTCTGCTGTTATTTCATCTGTAAACTATAGCAATAACACGTAACTAAGCATCTTTAAATAAATTAGTCAAACATAAAGTCGATATCACAGTGAAAAATAAAAATTCCAATAGAAAGTTCCCTTTAATGAAACACCGTAAAAATATCACGGTTTATAAATAAGGTAATTTAAATTCTAGTCAAACTTCCATGTACTTGACTAACGGCAACGTTCCAGTTCAAAGTTTGTCTTTTAGATTCCCACTCTGCCCCGGGAAAATCACCTCAGTTCAAGTTCGCAACCACAACACCTCCCTCTTCCTAGGAGATTGCGATACTTTATCCTTGTCCACCCCCGCAGGATCTTCCCATCCCCGTCTCTGTGACGTAGCTTCACACCTGGATACGCGTTTTTAATGCCCCTCACCGAAGTGCCGTACTTTTGTATTTTCTCGGATCAATCTGGTTAATTACATCGATTGTTTTGACTTTCATTCTTTTTAGTTTTTACAGTACGTCTACAACGTCACAACGAATTTCGATTCGCAGCCGTCTTTGGAAAATAACAGCGGTTGACCTACTTTGCCATTTAATTCAATTCTCGAACTGACCCGGGGTACTACAACGTCAGAGCGCAGGTTCACAGTTAGGTCAATGTTTCGAGGGTTAAGGTTAAAGAAAACTGCTGCATCCCCGCGGGGATGTTAATTTGAAATGTTAAAAAAAGCCTGAAGGTTTGAGGCGAATATGACGTACATACAATGTATATGTATACATACGGAGAAAATCCATTAATCGAGCATCCGGTCTCGGAGGGTGGGTAATTGAGTTTCAATTTAATCATGTCACATTACCGGCATTATATTTTAACTAGTTAATAAACAAGGTGAATTTCGTTTCATTATTAGATATCCAGTTATTTTCGGAGAGTATATTTGGAAGGCCAAATTAAGGATTACCTTAAGCAATAAATACGATTTTTAAAATGTATAATTCTAACACAAAAACAAAGATCGCAAACTCTATCTCTAATTTATCCTAAAGTCACCAACAATAATAAATACCAATATAGTTCCAATCACATATTTAGGACCAATATCAGTCAAGATAGGGAATCTAATTAAAAAGTTCAACAATGAATTCATATCGATTAAAACAAACTCGATACAAAAATACATTAAGGAACAAGAAAAAAGCTACAACGATACGGATTCAACATTTGCAAACCATTGCATAGAACTAAACCACAAATTCAATAAAGAATTTAAAATCTTACATGTACAATATAAGGGAAAAAACTTAATTTATTTGAAGCTTTAGAAGTTAATAGATATAGAAAAACAGGTTTAACACTAAACGAACAAACAGGTTTAAATCACTCCCCTCTACTGCCTTTCTAAATTTGTAAAAACAGCCCCTTTTGAACCCCGACACTTATGTAAAATACATAACGCTGTAATCATTTTGTAAGCATTACTCCGTCATCACCTGATGAAGCCAAAGTTTGGCGAAACAATATTGCAGTGAACAATAAAAATTATTTGAAACTATTTTTACGATTATTATTTATTCTAAGGTGTAATTGCTATGGCGAAACGACTGTAAATTAGCTTATCTACTATGAAGTAAACAAACTCATGGAATCTATGTAGAATTAGCATACTTTAACGCCTAAGTATAGAGTTTAAAGTTTTTATTTGAGATTTAAGTAAGTAAATAACGAATAAATTAGGTTATATAATAAATTAATGCCATTTAATTGGAAAATGGTTATTACTGGGCAGCGAAGCTCTTTTAGGCCGCGATTTGTCATTGGTCTGCTCGCTTTACTTTGGCAACATGTTTCTCTATGATAAAAACGTGTTGGGCTATCAAGACGTGTTACCATTCCAGAAATAGTCGAAAAAATTCACGACGTTGTGTTACGTGACCAAAGGATGAAATGTAAAAGATTGCCAAGACTACGGGCATATCGACTGTATAGGAACACTTAGTTGCAAAAAAAGGTTTCCACAAAAAATTCAGTCGGACTAAATTCTTACCCATCTCTAATTTTCAGGGATAATACCTCCTCCACACATATTGAGAGTTCATTCCGAAATCTACCGTCAATACTAACAGCACACATTTTGCGTACCCAAATTGATCTCAGTGTGCTGAACAAATTAATATGACGTAATGAAATACTACTCGTATCGCCAACTTTGGGTGCCATTTATAACTGAAATTGCTATCATAATAAAGGTGGTGTAAAGTCAGTAAAGTAGGGGGGATTTAATATTTTTGTTGACACTCGTGGTATTATACAACTCAATTTGGTTACAGTAATATTTTTGTCATGAGTGACATTAAAAAAATTATATTTATCGACTAGTAAGAAAACGCGCTGTATGAAATTCCTATGTCAGAGGAAACTTTTAAGAAAACACAAGAATTTTTGTATACATTTGCCCTAATATGAATATATTAAAAGTGTTTTTGTATACACATGCACAAATCTTAAAAAATAATAAAACAAAAGATAATAAAAACCAAAGAAGAAAAATTTAAAGAAGTAATAAAGTTTAAAGTATAAAATATATGAATTAATGTGTCCATCCTCCATTATTTGCCATTACTTCCGCTAAACGAGACGGCATGCTGTCGACAAGTTTCTGGTAATAATCCACGGTGACATTTTCCCAGGTAGTTTCAATTTGATTCCATAATTGATTTGAATTGTTGTATACATTATCAGAGACAGAGATGCCTTTTTTTATAAATCCCTGAAGATTTTCCAGAGGATTTCAATCTGGACTTTTATGGGGGGCCAGGCTAGAGTTTCAATATTTGCAGTTCCGATTCACTGCTGAACCATTCTGGATTTATATATCGGTGAGTTATCTTGTTGAAACAATGAGTTGTCGCGCAGTACATTAACACTACATTAGCCAGTATATCCCTGTATTGCGTACCGTTTAAATGAGCCTCTATTTTCCATTTAACCCCTGGCCCATCAAAAGATGCCTACAGAAAACCGGTCACTAATCGAACGATCATAAATATATCTTGGATCATATCTTCGTCCTCTCTCACGACTTTTATTTCGTTTTCTTCCTGTAGGAAGACGATTGAAAGTTGATTCATCGGAGAAAATTACCGATCGGCAAAAATGTCTGTCCATGAGAAGATAGGTTTGCGCAAATATTAACCTATCATCCCGATGTCTTTCCGTTAGTGGATACTTTACATACTTTATATCTGATGTTCACATCTGAACTAATAATAATCTTCTCCTGCGTGTGGAAACCACTTTTTAAACACATCTTTAGCTCCGCGATAACTCTTGTGGCTTCTGGAATGACGGTGATCAATTGCTCATTCATTCCCTTGGCCATTTTTTTTCTAGTACTTTACGTCGAAAGAATCATCTTTTACTCACTACTTCTTTGTTCGGTAACTAAAGCTTATTGTCTAGTCTTGTAGAAAATGTTGTATGTATTACGTATTACTTATTTACAAAATGACGGAGTGAATATTAAAAACAGTAAATTTCTTTTATATATGTTCATAGTGAATCAATAGAACCATTCAAATATATTATGTTTATTTTCTGTCTGGTGGTCGCGTTTATTGAACGCCTATCAAAACGTGAAAAAGCTCTAATTAGACAATTTTCAAACAGCAGGATTATATATTTTCTGTTTGCTTTTATATGTACTTAGTATGAGAATTTTGAACAGAATTCACAAGTGACTGCGAACTTCGACAGACGAGTATTGGAGAACATTGAAGAGAATACAAGGGCAGTAGCGAAATATAAAACATTCCTAAAAAAAATCTGAAGCACTACAATAAGTCGATATAATTCATATATCTGGATATTAATTAAAATCGAAATCATAATCTGAATTCCCGCTTAGCCTCAACGTATAATAAATTTGCCTTTGTTTCAATTCGAAAGAGGAATGCGTAATCATTTACTTTTTCTGCAGATATAGCTTAAATACGCATATATTTGGTTTGTTATTGTCCATTACGTGTAATGGTAGTGGTACAGTAGTAACGTGAAGTACAAGTTACTGAAATAAACTGATCAGGTTAGCTATTCACCTAATTATTGATTAATATTGTTTTCACTTCATGCAGTTACTATTCTTTTTGTTGATATGCATATGTGGGATCTAGGGGAAGATCAGTACTTCATACTGACCTCGATCCATTTGCTATACACGATGATGTAGATGGCGGATCTAGATCTAAGTCTAAATCGTAATCTTAATCTTAATTTACGAGTTTCAAATTATTATAATTAATACTGAATTTTGTATCGTTGTATGGTCAATAAATATACTAGAAGGAAACAGTCAACATTAAATATAAAATACAAATATTAAATTTCAAAATAAAACTGAGAATCTAAAAATGCGATATCTTATATCCAATTTTAGCAGTAGAATAGAACACAAGAGATTGCCGATATCTTTGAACAAATGAATCTGTCTTCGAAAGAGTGTATAATGATCGGAATGATTGTCAATATTGAATGGAAGGTTTTAAAAAGAGTATATTGTGTATTCGACTTTGAGGTCTGAGAAATACCGGTTTAGCAGAGTTTTCGTTCAAAATCTCCTCGCTTCGTTAGCTGGTTCAGTCGCTAAACGCTAAAATGTAGTAGGTAGCAGGAGCCAGTAGGTAAATGGAACAGAGTGTAAGATAATTATGGGATAGTAAGCTTGAGAGGCATCGGTCGACTACCTGAGGCAGACATTTAAATTGGACATGAGCTTTAAGATACAAATAAGAAATTAATGCAATGACAATTACGGAATTAGTTATGTTTTCTAATATAAAGTATAAATATGTACAGTAGTACCCCCATATCCGCGGGGGTTTGGTTCTGTGGTCTTCCGCGGATAGTAGCGAACGCTTTATTTTAGAGTACAATATGAAATATGAAGCAAAGTTAAAACAATGAAACAAAAAAAAATAAGTTATATAATATTTATGTAAAATAAATAAACAATATATAAATAAAGACAGGCTCAACTTTTGCTAATCATTGCTTAGAACATAATCATAAATTCAATACTAATTTTACAACTTTACATGTTTTAGGAAAAAGTAAAAAACTTAATATGCCTGAAAGTTTAGAAATTAATAAATGTAATAAATTAGGTATAATATTAAATGATCAACTAGATTTAAAATGACTCGCCCCTACTAAATCTAAAATTTAAATATGTCCACCCCCTCTTAGAATGAGATTATGTTTGTAATTTGTATTGATATATATAGGAGCTAATTTGTATTTTGAAATTGTATTTTCATCCACCTGATGAAGCCACAGTGTGGCGAAACATATGTAGTGTGTTAAACATTATAATAATTTTGAAACTATACGCTTGTGTTTTATTATATATAAACAAATAAATAAATATTCTTGTGCTGTGGCACAAATAGAATTGTTCATACATATTGCAGTGACCTTGAGTTTGATGGTAGATTATAAATAAGTATAATGAAGATCACTTCAAGATTTATTTTAATTAATTGTTACTTTATTTATTTTTATCATGATGTGTATATAAGTATTCATTAAGTCAATATTTTGCCAAAATTTAATTTTTATTTATGCAAAACAATATTAGAATGTTATCATAATTTTTATAAAAAACTATAATATTACAATAAGCATAAAATTTTACGTGAAGAATAACGAGAAAGTGTTTTCCCGCACGAAGAATACTGTTACCGGGAGAGATCGATAGTGTGGCTCGGCGAAAACAATATTTTTCGGTAGATGCATCGGATGAGTCATGAACGTGTAAACAAGTTTATATTTACATATTTGTTTACCTTTTTCAAAGATTGTTAATACGCTGCTTTCCTGAGTGGTGCAGCACTGCAGCTATGTATTTCTGGAAGTGGAATCGTATCTGCCGAACTGAACCGGGCGTTTTTGTGAAGAGAAATATCTATATAAGACCGGGACCGTGGAGAAAACGGCAGAGTTGCTTGGTGTAAACCGCACTCAAAAGAGGAAAAAAGGAGAAGGTGGAAACCTCTTCTTCCTCTTAAATGTTATATTAACTTAAAAGTTTATTCATGAATTTGAACTTAGAAAATTTTCAAAGAGATTTTCGATACTTATAAAATTTTTAACAAGAATTAAAACTTGTAATATTTTCCGTAATAGTTGTACTGTACAATTTGCATTGAGACTTGTAAATATTTTTGGAAATAATTATTTATGTACGGAACAGTTTTATTTAATTATAACTTTGAATTTTTTTTATTTTTCTAGAATGTTTTGTTTTATATGTAGGGTTATTACACCATGCATTATGATAAAACATTTTAGTGACTGTAACGATCAAGTTGAATAGCGTAATAATTTTTTTTTTATAAAGATTTTTCTTTACTATTTTATTTACCAGATTAGAGGATTTGTGGTTAATAATCTTGTTTTATGTGTATATAGAATAATTGAACAGTGATCGATATTTAAATAATGGATGAGTTTGAAGTGATGTACGAAGAATTAAGGTGATTTGATAATGTTTGTTATAAATGTGTGTATAGTGTTGTACCAATTTTTTTTGAGTGGTGTTTTGTATTGGAATCTCAAAAGGAGGTAAAGTTTTATTTTAATATATATATTTTCTTGTATGTATATCAAGTATATTTTATAGTACTTGTGTGTTTGATGTTAACGTGTTGGGTAATAGATCAGGGATGTGTGCGATGAATTAAGTAGTTGTTTAATTCATAACATGGAGTCCTGGTGAATCCTTAAAACACGAATTAGTTTTGGTGGTACTGTGTTGGGAGCGAGAAAAGGCGCCAGGCAGAACTAATCAGGGCTGAGTTAATTAATTAAATACACAAAGACTTTTATTTTATTTTATTAAATTTAAAATTTATATATATACCTTAAGGGGTGAGCACATGGTGGTGTATGTTCGGGTTGTGTCCGACGAGTTAAAAGCATACTCGTAGGGTGGAACTTTGGGGTACCTACCAGTGTGAATTTGTTTCCTGATGGTACTGTGTTGGGAGCGAGAAAAGGCGCCAGGCAGGACTAATTAGGGCAAAGCCACTCCCTTAATGTTTATATTTTCTTTGTAAATAATAAATTGCGTAATTTTTGGTTATTCATATTCCAGTACAATTCATCATATGCGATAAATTTTATTTTATTAAAGATGTTGATTGTTTACATGTATCTATGACAAATATAAATCATGATAATCACGTTTATATTTAAAATATAAAATTTTCTCGACGTTATGCCTCCATTTATTTTAATTTCTTTATTATATTGACTTGTTGATTATGATATGTGTAGTTTTAGATGATGTTTTGAAATATTAATTTTTTTTGTAAATATATACAGGGTTATTCACGCTATACGGCACGGAATATTGTGGCCAAAATACGTGACTTTCAAAAAGTTTCACTTTTGGGATATATGGGGGTCTATTATAGTTACTTTTTAAAATTATTTTCATATTATACAGGGTGTTCCAAGAGCCCTAAAAGTATCAAAGTTGTGTTTTTTTAAATGGAACCCCCTGTATATTATTGTATTTTCGGATTCTCCGATCAAAATAAGTGTCTGTTTTAATAAGGTTTACAATACCTAAACCTTAAGGTTTTTTAAATAATTTGAATTTTGCCAAAATCTAACCTAATTTTCATGTTTCAAATACTTAAGAAGTATTTAAGTTATGTAAGCGAAATTTACAGCGAAGTGTAACAATATATCATATTTTATATCCCAATCATAATAAACTTGCCATCTTATACAGGCTGTCCAAAAGTTAAAATTAATCAAATAAGAACTTTAAGTGGCTATAACTTGATTAATTTAAATAGAACGCCATATTTTTTAACTTACCAGGAAATGTACTTTTTAATTACCTATCGAATGGTATTAGGGTGTTCTATAGCTAAGTCTTCGCGTTTTTACAGAATACGCCAAAAAATCGTTTTTTGCACCATTTGGTGTTTTTTAAATAAAAGTTCTAATGTATCTAGTTGCCTATGGTATTTAGAAATGTCACATAAATTCATTTAGTCTGTCAGTTTAGTCTGCAAAGTCTGTTTTTGCTATAGTGGTATTATTTTTTGTAATTGTGGAAGTTTAGATCGTTATTATTTGAATATTGTTGTGGTGTTGCTTAGTCAAAATGAAGATTTACCCAAAAGAAGAGCGTATTGATATGATTTTTATCCTAGGAGAATGTCATCAAAATTGTTTATTGGCTTCTCGAGTTTATGCTCAAAGTTTTCCGGAAAGAAATCATCCTAAGCCAGCCGTTTTTGAGAGATTATTAAACCAGTTTCAGGAAAGTGGAAGTGTCAGTTATAAAAAACCCATTACAAGAAAACCTGTCACTGAAGATGAAGAAAATGTTTTTACGGTAGTTGGTTCAGTTATCGAAAATCCCAATGTTAGTCAAAATCAGATATCCGAAAATACTAACATTAGTCAAGCAAGTATTTCAAGAATTCATAAAAAACACAGATTTCATCCTTATAAAATCCAGCTCTGCCAAGAACTTTATGGAAATGATTTTGACAACCGAACTGAATTTTGCATGTGGGTGTTAGATAAAGTGGCAGAAAATAAAAACTTTTTTGAAAATGTGTTATTTAGTGATGAATGTATTTTTCATAACAATGGTCTCGTGAATAGACACAACTTCCATTATTATTCTGATTCGAATCCGCATGAATACAGAGTCATGAGAAATCAGAATAGGTGGTCCGTTAATGTGTGGGGTGGAATACTGGGCCAATATTTAATTGGACCCTATTTTTTTGAAGGACCTTTAAATGGTATGATGTTTCTCGATTTTCTTTTACACCAACTTCCAGTATTATTAGAAGAAGTCCCTTTAAACATCAGAACAACCATGTGGCTTCAACTGGATGGAGCTCCGCCTCATTATCATCGCGAGGTTCGGCAATTTTTAAATGCCAACTTTCAAAACAGGTGGATTGGAAGAAATGGATTTCAAAATTGGCCCCCCAGATCCCCGGACTTAACTCCACCAGATTTCTTTTTATGGGGATACATAAAAGGAATTGTCTACAATACGCCTCCGACAACACCACACGATATAAAAATACGCATAAGAGACGCTTTTGAAACTGTAACCCCGCAAATGTTGTCCAGAGTTAGCAGTGGTTTTGAAAAAAGAATATGTAAGTGTCTGGAAATGGACGGTCGACATTTCGAACATCTGTTATAAATATTTTGCTTCTGTTTTATGTTATCGTTGATATGTTATTACCATTATTGCTGTTATAGCCTGTTAGATTATAAATAACGTTCCAAGTTTCTGAACATTTGTAACGATATTCGTCATTATTATTCTTATAATTGTAAATTATCTGACATTTCTAAATACCATAGGCAACTAGATACATTAGAACTTTTATTTAAAAAACACCAAATGGTACAAAAAACGATTATTTGGCGTATTCTGTAAAAACGCGAAGACTTAGCTATAGAACACCCTAATACCATTCGATAGGTAATTAAAAAGTACATTTCCTGGTAAGTTAAAAAATATGGCGTTCTATTTAAATTAATCAAGTTATAGCCACTTAAAGTTCTTATTTGATTAGTTTTAATTTTTGGACACCCTGTATAAGATGGCAAGTTTATTATGATTGGGATATAAAATATGATATATTGTTACACTTCGCTGTAAATTTCGCTTACATAACTTAAATACTTCTTAAGTATTTGAAACATGAAAATTAGGTTAGATTTTGGCAAAATTCAAATTATTTAAAAAACCTTAAGGTTTAGGTATTGTAAACCTTATTAAAACAGACACTTATTTTGATCGGAGAATCCGAAAATACAATAATATACAGGGGGTTCCATTTAAAAAAACACAACTTTGATACTTTTAGGGCTTATGGGACACCCTGTATAATATAAAAATAATTTTAAAAAGTAACCATACTAGACCCCCATATATCCCAAAAGTGAAACTTTTTGAAAGTCACGTATTTTGGCCACAATATTCCGTGCCGTATAGCGTGAATAACCCTGTATATATTTAATAAGAGTACAAATGTATTTAGAGCTGGATTTGCAATGTCTTTTGTATACATGAAATTTCAAAATTCGGACCGGAAGTAATACTTTTACTCCTATCGAATAGCACTTTTTTTTCGAATATCTTGCAATGTACGCATTCTATAGGATTTTTTAAGAGAATAGAAGTACTTAGAATAGGATTTTGAATAATTGCTGTATAAAAAAATTCTATAATTTGAACGCTTGTACGTATAAGAAAGTCGTGTGGGGCCACATCTCATTTTTTTTATCTTCTTTAAGTCGTACTTCTAAATTCCGACCACTTTGTGCGATATATAAATGTATGGCTAATAAATTTAAGCAGTTAAATTTGAATTGGCAATATATACGAACTACTATCGTTTTCTTTTGTAATAGGTGTATTGGCCTATCTAATAAATAATTCTTTAGAGAATGGTATATTTTCCTCAAAGTTAAAGCACGCTACAGTATTTCAATGTGTAAAAGGGCTGCCCTATATGCATAATAATTAAAGTAATATCGTGAGTGCACTATTATTTCAATCCTTTTATTCATTTTAATACAGTAACATTTATTAACTGTAATAAAGAAAACATAAAAAAAACATGGCTAGAATATGTATGGTACGCCACTGAACACATAATCGAACGTACCGGATATATGACAAGTTATTCAAAATACTCATTTTATAAATTACGATTGGTCAATATTGCCATAACTGACCTGCCTTAAAGTGGTAACTTCCGTCTAAATAATACCTATTCCCCCACCAGTTTATTATCTCTCCTGTTCTATTCTTTCCTCGTAGATAAATACGATTTAAAATAATTCGCTCAAATATGTAAGACAAAAATGTCTCTTAAATTTTGAACAACATTTTCACAAATGGTAAAATATCTCGAAAATGGGTTGAGTTAGGTATAGGGAATATAACAGTTGGTGGCTTTCATTTAGCCTACAGTAACAAAATATGCCATAATATACAAGCTGTTCCATTTAAACATTCATAACTTTGGTGCGCAATATTTTATTGAATCTCTCTGTATATTTCAAAATAATTTTAAAACATGCCCCTATTGAACCTACACAACTCTTGATAAAAAAAAATTTTAAAATACTTTGCCGCTTTTCGTATATGAACCGACGGGAATGTGGTGTGCCACCCTGTATATTCAAGGCGTCGGGCATAATGTATGCTTTGCGGTGCTATAAATAGATATCATACACTTGAGACATCTATGATCTATAATGGAGTAAAAACTATCACAATGAACATCATTGGTCAAATCAAATACTAGACCCCCATATATCCCAAAAGTGAAACTTTTTGAAAGTCACGTATTTTGGCCACAATATTCCGTGCCGTATAGCGTGAATAACCCTGTATATTTGTGTAATTTAAAATTTCTCATTCTTTAATATTTATTTTTAATAAATTAGATGATAAGATTTATTTTGCATTTTATTTTCTTTACCTGACCTGGTGATAATTAAAGAGCATTCAAATTGATTGGAGAATTTATTTATATTTTCTGTCCCTGAGAGAACATTTTCTTTAATCATTCTAAACTGAGCTAGTTAAATGTAAAATTGCCTAACCTACTATCTAGCAGAAAATTTGTTGTATCTTAGTCTAGCATAAGGCCTAGCACTAGGATGCATGCTTGATTCTTACTTACTTATTGATTGAATAATTTAAATTATTTTTATATAAATCTCAATTTGTAAGAGTCACAGCAATATGTACATATATGTAGTACATATTTACATACACAATAAGAAAATATACAATAAGAAAAACTTTATCATCGTGAGCTACATATTCATTCATCTTCCTCCAAGTCCAAGTTAGAAGTCGATTGTTTACTTAGATCCGAAGCAAACGTTGTTGATGGCTGTGCATTATCGATAGTTTTGTCGACTTTTTCAAAGTACATTGTTATTGGTAGTTGTCGTTTTTGTCTTTTCATGTCAATAAACAAATCCTCCAAAGGTTTCAAGGCTTCTGTTATAGTGCGAGTAATTTTAATACTGCGTTCCATTATTGGATCATATTCTACTATCTGTTCTTTTAATGTTTAAGCAGTTCAAAATATCGCTGAAAATTTTTCAAGCGTCCATGCTGGCGGTTCTTGTTGACCCTCATCCTCATCGTCACTCGCTTCTGGAGAAGATTTCACAAGGTCTTCCAATTCCTCGTTGGTGAATACTTGATCCTCTTCGTTTATGTAATCACTGAGTTCCTCTTGAGTTATATCGTTAAATCCTTCTCCATCTATTTTCTGCGCAATGTTAAATATCGTTGTTAGATGTGAATTAATATCATGTGTGTCTTCAGAACTAAGAACGATGTCATTCCACAGATTTTTCCAACATGCCATTATCGGTTCTGACTTTAATTCCTCCATCGCTTCTTTGATAAATAGAATTGCGTCAGCAATTGTAAATGACTTCCAGCATTCCATGAGTCCGATATCAGAGCATTCGTTAGCCATTGCGTACAGCAATTCGAAAACCTGTCGAATATATATGCCTTTAAAGCATCTAATGACACCTTGATCAAGGGGTTGAAGCAATGAGGTCGTGTTAGGTGGTAAAAAAGCACTTCAACATTTTTATCTTCTGTGCCCAGTGACACAGGATGCCCACGAGCATTGTCTAGTATCAGCAGCACTTTAAACGGTAATTCTTCCTTTTCCAAATATCTTTTCACTTCCGCAAAAAAGCATTGATGAAACCATTGTGTAAATAGAACAGCCATAACCCACGCCTTTCGATTTGATTGCCAAAACACAGGCAGGCAAGCTTTATATTTATATTTAAGAGCACGTGGATTATGTGATCGGTAAATAAGTCCTGGTTTAATCATATGACCAGCTGCATTTGTACAAAATATTAAGGTAAGTCTATCCTTAATTGCTTTAAAGCCAGGTGCACTCTTTGCAGTCTTATGAATATAAGTCAGTTGAGGCATTTTTTTCCACATAAGACCAGTCTCATCGCAGTTAAAAACTTGCTTAGGATGATAATTCTTTTCTGCAATAATTTGTTTAAATTTTTCTGGAAACAGGGCAGCAGCTACATGATGAGCCGACGCAGATTCCCCTGTCATTTTTATATTTTTTAGATTAAACCGAGTTTTAAATCTATGTAGCCACCCCCTACTTGCTGTGAATGATTTTCCTTCCTTTTCAGTATAATCTTGGGTCTGCATATCTTCATATAAAACCAACGCCTTTTGTTGTAGCACTTTGCCATCGATAGGAATAGGTTTTCTTGTCATATCTTCCATAAATTTAAGGCATTTTCTACCTTAAGTAACACTTTATTACGTATTGTGGTTGCAACTTTTGCAGTTTGTGGTGCACTAGAAAAACTGGCTCGAATCTTATCTTTGTTCTTTAACACTTCTCGTATCGAAGATTCGTTTTTATTGTATATTTTAGCAACAGTTGCAATAGATTTTTTTTCTATTTCAATCATGCTAATGATTTTTATTTTTTCACTAATAGTGAGCATTTCACGTTTTGTTTTTTTAAAATGATTTTCAAATTTACTTGCTTTATTTAAAACCTATTGCAAGCACTGTCTTGTGCGACAATTCGAATAGTACTAAACGCATAGTTAACAGGAGCGTTTATATGTACAAGTAAAAGCGAGTGGCACCTTAAGCACGTTCCAACTTGTTTAACTTATCATAAGAGAGCGCCGAATTCAGGGGATGACTCATATATACGACGATATATCGACAAATGCTCCTATAACTTTAATATTTATTGATATAACGCGTTTTCTGCTCGTCATAGGTAAATCGCGAATGACTGAAAACGCGGATACGGAGTCAGCGGATAACGGGGTACTACTGTACTATATTTCAAAATAAAACTAAGACTAAAAACGATATATATATTTTGCTGGTAATTTTGAGCGAAGAAATTAACACAAAGTTAATCAATGTTGAAATGACAATTTTTACAAATTTTCAAAATGATTAGGTACTACTTTAGCAAATAAATTTCTTGCTCAAAATATCATCGTTTGGCAAAGGATACCCTGTATGTACTACTGAAAATTATTAACATGGCTTATAGCTTAGTTTATACATATGACACACGTCTAACTACCGATCAAAATAGTAATTGTTTACTTTATTATGTGTAATTTGATTTAGGAATCAAAGTCCTATAGAAATATTCATGTTTAAAAATTATTATAGTCTCCAGAGGCGGCGAGTTGTAGGGTGCACGGGGACGACTGCCCCTACAGCATATTTTGTAGGGGGCATTGCCCCCAATAGATTTTATCTTTATAATTATATTTTTCGTAACAAAATAAGCAAACAGCACAATTATTACATTCATTTGTTTGCTTTGCTGTCATTAAATTTCAAATTTATGCTCCCAGAACCCGCAATGGTGCTTTCACCAGACTTGAACGCTCCGCGAAACAGCACACGAACCAAACTGCAACTGCATTACTGCATATCGTATCTGTGACTTTCCGCGAAGCTGTTCTATGCGCATTTTGCATCGCACTGTGCTCGGTTGCAGTGTTGCCATACTTGGGGATTTATCCCCAGATCTGGAGATATTTCAATTAAATGGGGACAAAAGGATTTCTTCAAAAATCTGGAGATTTTTGCAGAAACTTCAAAAACTTTTAAAACATTATTATTATTATTAATATTTGGTAAAACTACAAAATATTTTAATAGAGCAGGCTTTGGACGGAAATTCTGTCGAGTCTGTCGGCTGTCAACCTGTCATTTCTGTACCAGAGTTCTCTTGGTGGTGACTCAGTGTTGCCAATTGCCATACTTGGGATTATTTGAATAGCGCGGACTTTTGCGCGGACGCGGAATTCTGTCACAGTACAGTTCACAGTGTCACCTGTCACTTGTCGTTTTTGTCTGCTCCTGACTTCCTGTGTTGTTCTGGTGAAGGTGATCTCGTGGCTCGTGGCTGTTGTTTTGTCGTTTTTGTCTCTGCTGTGCTGTGCTGTTGTCTGCTATTAGCAACCACTCTCGAAGTTTGAAACGCCTCATCAACATAAAAGTAAGCTAGATTGAGCTAATGATGATGCATAATCATATTTAATTATATTATATTGTAGTTATGTCGTCGACGAAATTATACTTGCATAAATATATCAAATCTTGGGAAACAAAACCAGAATTTAGCACCTGGTTAACATCAAGTAAAAAAGGAGTACAGTACTTCTATTGTAAGGCGTGCCATGAAGATCTTATGGGAGGCATCTCCGCAGTTAAAAAGCACAACAAGAGAGAAAAGCACATTCAAAATCTTAACACTGTTAAACCCGTTTCTGTTTTAAGTTTGTTCCCGAAACAAACTAATATGGATAAGCGCACAAAAACGGTGGAAATATTGATAACTTCTTTTATAGTTGAGCACAATATACCTTTTAATACAGCCGATCTCTTGTGGCCCTAATAAAACGCCTATCTTTGGACCCAGAGGCAGTAAAAATTGCTACATGTAATAGAACCAAGTGTACAGCTCTTGTGACTAAGTGTATTGGAAAGACAAGTTTGGACTCATTAACTGACAAATTGAAGAGTCAGAATTTCTCACTTTTAGTGGATGAATCTACGGATATAAGCGCCACTAAAAGTATGGCTCTTGTTGTACGTACTGTGGAAGAGAGCTTAAAGGTACATGATGAATTCTTTGATTTAATTCCAATATCCAATGCTACATCAACTAATATGTACCAAGCAATTGTAAATTCATTTGCTGAGAAGAATATTCTGTATAAAAATAACCTTATTGGATATGGTGCAGATGGAGGCAATTCAATGATGGTGTGCAGTCATTCGTTAAAAACTTTACTTTCTACTGATATACCTACATTACATGTATCAAAATGTATATGCCATTCTTTGGCTTTATGCGCATCCAGTGCTTGTTCCAAGCTGCCTTACGAAATTGAAGAGTTGGTCAGAAAAATTATTTTCGACACAGTTATAAGAGACAGGAAGAATTGCAATCTTTCCAAGAATTTGTAAAGGTAAAACCGCACAAAATGTTACAGCCAGTTCAGACAAGATGGCTATCGCTTTTAAGCGTAATTACACGAGTATTAGAACAATTTAATGCTCTAACACTGTACTTTAGATCTGAGTTTCTTGACAGAAATGTAGATTCAAGTGAAGTCATTTACAGTGGTTTAAATAATCCATTTAGTAAGCTGTATTTAGAATTTTTGAAATACTTTTTACCCATTTTTGTTAACTTGAATACAGAGTTTCAATCTAAAAATGTTAAAATTCATGTTATTTATACAAGAATGGAAACTGCATACAGAACTATCTTAGAATGTTATGTCAAACGACAGTATCTAAAAAATACTGATATTAGTCAAGTTCAGTATAGAAATCCAAGAAATTTTGTTGAATTACATGAGGTATATTTAGGGCCTGTAGTTCAAAATTTTTTAAATTCTTCAAATGCTTCTGATCACGACAAAAATGATTTTAGAAATAAATGTTTACAATTTTTAGTGGAAAGTGCACATCAAATCTATAAAAGGTTTCCATTTAATTCAGAACAAGTTAAAGGCCTCAAAACTCTTGCTTTTTTAGATCCAACAAATATTGACAAAATTTCATCTATTGCTTCTGCTGCTGCATCATTTCCAAGTTTTGTTTGATGATATTAATGAATTAGATAGAGAGTGGCGATCTTTAAGGAATTCTGAATTAAATATAGAGAATTATAAAAATGGAGACATTAGTTCTTTTTGGTGTGAAGTTAACAAAATTAAGAAAGGGGATGATACACTATTTTATCCTAATTTAATTAAATTTGTAAAACTTTTACTCTGTCTACCTCATAGCAGTGCTGGAGTGGAGCGAATTTTCTCAATTATTAATTTAAATAAAAATAAAATTCGCAACAGATTAAATGTGGATACTTTAAGTGGAATTTTACATTCAAAAAGACTGATAAATTGTTATTTTCAAATAGAAGTTGATGATTCTCTCTTAAAAAATCACAGTGGTGCAATATATAAATCAGATTCTGTCATCCAACAAAATGAGTAAAAGTACCTAATTGTGTAATACTTAGAAGTTAGTTTAAGATTTTATTTTTGTGAAAAAATGTTAGCTTTGTCAACTAGAACGAATTTTTTGTTTGTTTTTTTTATTTTCCGTCGTATTTTTGTGAAATAAAGTTAATTTTTTGTGTTACGTTTGTGAACGAGAGTTAATTTTTTTTAATCAATAAAAATGTTACATAAAATAATAACAAGTCATTTTTAAGTACGATTGTTTATATCCATTTTTACATTTTTGAGTTTAAAACGTCTGGGGATATTTGGTTCAATCTGCGGATTTTTTATTCGAATTTTTGGAGACACAAATTTGGAACACCTGGCAACACTGCTCGGTTGGTAAAATGTCATGTCAGTCAGTCGGTCGTCGGTGTGTTTGTGTTAGAAGGAATTTAACACTTGAAGAAATCTAATTGTGTATTGGCGATACTTTTAATAACTAAAAATCAGAAAACAAGACAAATTTTTAATTAAAATCAATAAATCCTCATCACCGTCACCGTCGACTTTAACCTCAATTCCTTCAAGGAGCGACTGTGGCATTGACAACATTGATAACCTCAACAACAACTCAAATAACGGTGCACACGGAGAAGATGATGACAAATCCAGTCGAAAATGTCCGGTTAACACTGGTAATATATAAAAAAATATAAAAAAAAATTGTTATTGTTTAAATTATCTTTCACTTTGATTGTCTAGTTTCCGTTGGTAAACGCAAATATAAAATTTATTGGACTTCAACATTTTCATGGATTAAATACACTGGTCAACAGTGAAATTGCTTCTTAGGTGAAAGTACCCAATCGTGAATGAATTCAACGTGCTGAACACGAATATCACATTGAAAAAAGTTGATTGGCTCACGTTCAAGAGATATTGACGTTTTGTCCATTGTATAGATGCTATTGCATAATGTAATCTAATTTAGTGAGAAATTACGAAATTTTGCGTCATATTGCATCACCCCTTCATGCAAAGAAGTTAATGCAGCATTTACTGTAAGTTTCCATTGAGAGTGTTGCGAAATTGATTGCGCAATATCAAGCAATAGCTAATTATAGTTTATTTATAAATGGCCGACGTGACAGTTAATTCGTGCAATGTCCGTTCATTCGCGCATATTTTTCGAAGCTCTAGCATACATAAGTGATTGCTATAGTGTAAAGTAACTAAACAGTAGCAATGCCTCGTAACTGTGTTAATAGTGCAAATAACTTCTGTTATATTTGCGGAGAAGTGACATTTGCTGCACAGAAAAAGAACATCAGTGCAACAGTTAAGAAAGCGTATCATTTGTATTTTGGTTGCAAGATAGGCGACCAGGACAAAGACTGGGCCCCACACGTATGCTGCCGCACTTGTGCCGTAAATCTTTCACAGTGGCTTAATGGCAAAAGAAAGGCAATGCCATTTGCTGTGCCCATGATTTGGAGGGAGCCCACCAATCACGTTGACGACTGTTATTTCTGTATGGTACGACCAGCTTCTGGAGGCATCACCAAGAAGAAGAAGTGGACAGTTGAATACCCTAACATACCATCTGCTCTGCGACCTGTCTCTCATGGCGAAGGACTCCCAATTCCAGAACCTCCTACAGATTTTTCTATCAGTTCAGACGATGAGGATGGCCATGCGTCGGCGAGTTCTCCTCAACGTGGCAGTAAGGATGATGACTTTTCGTGCTTTGACGAAACATCTGCACTACATAAAATTACCCAGGATGAAATGAACGATCTTGTTCGCGATTTGGATCTGTCGAAAAGCAAAGCGGAGATACTGGCCTCAAGGCTTCGACAGTGGAATCTTCTGGAACAGAATGTCCGAGTGACTTCATTTCGCACTCGCCATCAGCTCTTCGAATCTTTCTTTAAGAAAGAAGAAAGCCTTGTGTTCTGCTGCGATATTGATGGTCTACTACAAGCTCTCGGTATTGCACATGATCCCTACGAATGGCGGCTGTTTATAGACGCTTCAAAACTGAGCCTAAAGGCGGTTTTGTTGAATAATGGGAACCAGCTTCCATCCATACCTATTGCACATGCGGTCTACATGAAGGAGACTTACGGCAATCTAAAGCAGCTACTGGAGACGATTAACTACAGCAAGTATGGCTGGCAGATATGTTCTGACCTGAAGGTAGTATCTCTGTTGATGGGTTTGCAGCAGGGATATACAAAGTACTGCTGTTTTCTTTGTCTGTGGGACAGCAGAGCAATCGATTTGCACTACATCAAGAAAGACTGGCCTCCGAGAGCATTTTTTAAGCCTGGAGAAACGAATGTACAGCACCCACCATTGGCACAGCCACACAAAATCATCATTCCTCCTTTACACATCAAACTCGGTCTTGTCAAAAACTTGGTAAAAGCCATGGATAAGAATGGACCAGCATTCAAGTACCTGCATGACAAATTCCCTCGACTCAGTGAAGCCAAAATTAAAGAGGGCATCTTTGTGGGGCCTCAAATTAGACAGCTCTTCCGAGACCCCAAGTTTGAGGAACTTCTTCAAGGTAAAGAAAAACAGGTTTGGGATGCATTCTATCAAGTGGCAGCAAACTTCCTGGGGAATGACAAGGCAGAAAATTACAAGTGTCTGGTTGAGGATATGTTGGCTTTGTTTCATGAATTCGGCTGCAATATGTCCTTAAAGATCCACTTTCTTGATTCCCACTTAGATTTCTTTCCTGATAACTGCGGGCAGGTCAGCGATGAGCACGGCGAACGCTTTCATCAGGACATTGCCACCATGGAGCAACGGTACCAAGGCAAATGGTCTACGTCAATGCTAGCTGACTATTGTTGGACAATCAGTAGAGATGCTCCACAAGTCCACTACAAACGGCAGGCCAAAAGAAGTCGAAAGCCGGAAGCAGACTAATGTTTTCTTACCATGTATTATAATATTGACATAAGTACACTTTTTCTGAAATATGCGTAAATGTTTTCTTACCATGTATTATAATATTGACATAAGTACACTTTTTCTGAAATATGCGTAAATGTTTTCGTACCATGTATTATATTATTGACATAAGTACACTTTTTCTGAAATATTCGTAAATGTTTTCTTACCATGTACTATAATATTGACATAAGTACACTTTTTCTGAAATATGCGTACATATTACAGAAAACCCGTAACCAATTCAGCTTTTTCTTAGTCATTTTCGTGTTCAGCACATTGAATTCATTAAGAAATGACTATTTTCAGCTTGGAAGCATGAACTTTTCGAAAATTTGTTGCCCAGTGATATCAGAACGACAAAGCATTTTGCAAAATATGTCAAGAAGCTTCCCAAAAGAAAACGACAATATGCAATTCAGTTTCTGATCAAGGGACGCATCAGTGTTTTTGTGTGGATGGCTTTAATAACTGGAAGAAAGCATGTGAAAAATTAAAAATCATGAACAATCCAAATTACATCGCAGTTCAGTAACTGCACTTATAAATGTCGGTAAAGGAACAAATGTTGTGAGTAGTTTAAATACAAAAAAAAATCAAGAAATGAAACAAGCCCGCATAGTATTGCTTAAATTTACAATATTTAACTTTGCAAGGATTAGCAATAAGAGCACATACTGATGATAAATCAAACTATTTTAAATTATTGAAACTATCTAATATTTACAAAACAAAATTTACAAACGGAGCGTTATAAACGGGAAATAGAGCGTAACAGTGAATTAACTTTCATTGGCAAATTACCCGCTGGGCGTTATAGCCGGGAAATCGTTATAAGCGGGAGCGTTATATCGAAGTTTTACTGTACACATTTCTTTACATACGAAATGGTAATGTGACATATATCACCACGTTTATAGCATTGCCTTTTATCTAATCTTTGTGTGTTAGTTCGGTTGAAGTTTTCCTCACTCACTGGCGGATGCAGAGAGGCAAAAATGAAGTCACATCACAGGCGCATATTTATGACTAACAGATTTATTCTTTCATATTTATTACTGTGCTTAAATTTACTTCTTAACTTATACTTATCAATCTCTCACGATAGGTTTAATATAATCTATCATAAAAATGTAATTAAGTTATATAAAAAGAATTTGAACATAAAGAATAGCTATATTAGAAAATCAGCTGACTACCCTATATAACAAGATATTAAAAAAGCATTTATTTATAATAAAATAGTAAACAGGTTCAACTCACTTTAAGCTTCCAAAATAAAAGTGCGTTTACACAACTACTATCGGCAATAAATTCACTCGAACTGTTGGTATGTATACACAATTGAGATAATTAAAATATATGTAATCGCACGCTGTGGATCGTCGTCATTGATATCTATCAAATCAAAAGTAGATGTAATCTATTTATAAACAAGATTATGTAGTATGCATAGCAGAATAGTTTTAAGCATGCGTTGATCAAATAAAATGGTGTCCAATTTGAAATATTGTAAACTTTTAGCTATCAAGTAGTAATATAACCTACGAAAGTAGGCGCCTTTTGACACGTGTCATAATTACCTTTTGACGCATTGCGCTCGTTATAATTGTCGTTCTAACAATAGAAATTTGTCAGCAATGGTTGACTACTAAACAGTATAGCCAATTATTAAACAAAATATAGGTATAGAAAAGTAATTCATTTAATAAATTTATGACTTAAAATTTGTAACTATCATGTAATAGTATGTTAATATTGCAAGCCATATAGCCTTAAATATTAATTAATTTGTTTTATGTCTTTGTTCTGAAATTGTTCCCGTTGATGTCAATTTGTAGTAGCATTATCGTTTATGTACAGTCGAAAGCAAAAAAAAGTAGACAAGAATACAGGTTTCTGTCATAGACTTTCTCAAAATGATTAGTGTAATAGCGCCTTCACGGTTATTTGTCAATGTTTGGTTATCTATCAAAATTGACAACCTTACACTTGATATTAAACTATTATTAAAAAGTCCTGATTTAGATATTAGCGAAAATATGTGGGGGTTGATGATCAAAGAAACTAAGAAATTAAATCGAAGACCTCAAAATAGACAAGAACTGGTAGAAAGAGCAGCATGGAAGAATGTAAATCAAAATAATTGTACCAACCTTTATAACTATTCCAGATATGTAAATTGCAAGAAGTTTTAAACAAAAACGGCTCTATAACCAGATATTAATGAATATATTTCATCAGGATGTGTTTTAATTAGTATTTTGATTCGTATTAATCAGATGAGAAGATGTTTTGATGATTATTTGATATTCCATAGGATAATGACTTGAGTTGACTTGACACTAATGACAACTAAATAAAGCCAAGTTTACAAAGTCAAAGATCTCTTGTCTACTTTTTTTTGCTTTCGACTGTATACTTCGTACTTTGTCGGTTGCTAAAACGATTCTGCGATGGATATCATGTTCTGATAAGGAACAATGGTAACAAAATATTTATGCCTTGCTTTTACAATTTCTTATTACTTTCCTGGCTAGTAACGAATACAATAGAAGTAAAGTAACATGCCAGTGGCGCCTATTCCTACATTACATTAGATCTATAGAACAATTGTTTTAGCAATCGGCCTGTGCCTATAAATTTAAATATCAGTAAACTATTATAACCCAACATCTTAGGGCTGTCATTTGTAAAATTACTAATGTTATTTTTACGTACGCACAACAAGAAGCAAAAAACAAGACACATCCTAGGTACGTACCACCTTTTAAACTGGTGCCAGAAATATTATAAGCAAGATATTCTACTTCAGCATTCTATTACAGCATGTTAATATTTTAGCATAGACGTGAGGTTTTTGTAGTAATTAGCGTCATCATCGGGACTGATACTTTTTTGACCTTATAATCGAGTGACGCTATTCATGAGATAGGCGTAGTTTCGAGAAACTGTAATTTAACAAATTTTTGCATAACTAATTTGATACGTAACATGCTTTATTACCTATTTTACATTACAACAAAGGCAAAACTGCAAAAAAATCACAATAAGAATTTCTTTGGCATCGGTATATGAATCGCATATTCATTCAAACTGTAAGTTACATAAGAAGGAAGAAAGTTAATGTTATTTATTTAAAAATACTCTGTAATTTCCAAATACCAAAGTTTTAAAGTGAAAATGCCGAGAGGCAGGACATAATGATACTAAGTTATTTTTCGATTATGTCGGAAACCATAGAAGTGGCCTTACCTCGTTGTTGCTACAAGACCTTCTACCTTTTGGAGTATAAACACATTCACTTCACAACTAGGACCTTTATTATTACTTATGCTGTTCCTTCTGTCAATAATGTTATGTTTATTCTAATTAATGGTTTCTCTTGGTATCTAAAATTTGCAGACTCAGTTATATATTTTTCCGTTTTCTTTTTCTCGGCAAATTAGAAATATGATTCAATGTCCAACAAACGAATTTTTATGTCGATTCTCTCTGTGTGAGTACCTATCAACTTATCAATAATTCACGTTAATTTTCGATTGCTGTTTGGTCGTCTTCGCATTTTCATTTTCTTTTATTATATTCCTTCTTGTGTTTTTATTAAATAGTTTATATGGTAGGTAAAAGAGGCGTTGCCCCGTACGACGAAACCTATTTGTCGTTAATGATTAATGTTAGGTAAATTAAATTCATTTATTATTAACATAGTTTCATTGTGTAGATATCTTTGTACTTAGTTTAAATGATATTTATCTACTTTCACATTTAACTGACCGGTGGATTCGTTGTATCGAAAATGGACCGCACGAGGAGTGTCCATTAAGTCATATTTACTCTTTTATTCCTAGCTGCTACACGGGTACATATTTTGTAACAAAGAGTTTTTACATAATATTAGTTTTAGGTTTTAGTACACTTTGTGAAAGAGCGAAATTTACATATTACAATTTCAACTTCGTTTATCTCTAAAAAATAACATTGCACCCAAGTTGTTTCTCTTTTATAAGGAACTGTCTTCCCGATTTTTATGAGCACATAATTGTGTACATGACAAATGCAATATAAATAAGGTAAATCTTTTGGAATTTCCATTCAACTCTGTGCAGCTATAGATATGTCGTAAAATAATTCGCTTGTCATTTACGACAACCACTAGTTTAGTCTACCATTAGGTAACATTTGGTTTTGGTTGGAGCAATTTGTTATTTTTAACGTCTTCTTGTAAGATGCAAGAGAACAAAGAGTTCTAAGATGTAAAATAAAACAGTTATACACAAGACACAAAGGATAATTGTGCTTGTGGTTTTGATCCTATTAAAATAAAATCACTGCATAACTTTCAATTAATTGTAAAAGAATAGTGTAAATAATAAACGTTTAAAGTGTAAATGTCAAGTAAAATATTTAGTGCAACATTACTCGAGTTTTATGAAACCTATGGTCCTTCGAACAAGAAATCATTTTGAGAAAACTAGCCACCTTTACAATCCAGCACCAGATTACATGGACTTCACGCAACCCAAACAAGAGGTGTTATTCAATATTAACTTCCTCAAGCATTTCTCGTCACTGAAATATTCTATTTTAAATTGCTCTGTCTTTTTAATATGACATACCTAATTTATTTATTTATTAAACATTATTTGTAGAATGTTTGGTGCTCGTTAACTAATTTAATATTTCTTGACGGCAAATTTTACACTGTGTAATATTTTCCCCCTAGATGTTTGTTAAATATATGTATTTTACAGTCTCGTGATAGTGCGTTAATATTTTAATTAGTTAATATTATTAATTACTTAATTGATAAAGATAATATCTAGATTATCGAAACGGTTTAATTTCTATATTATTTAATATCACTTACAGCCGATAAACCACGTAACTTACTAGCAATAATGCACTTTTCTTGATTATCCTATAATAAGTTATTTGTTTCCGACTGTTTGTTTGATAATAAACGCTTATTATTATTAGGAAATGATAAAGTGCTGAAAAGGAGGTTACGTACAGGAAGAAGAAATGGTCGTTGAGGAACAATACAGAACTGTATTGTTAGTTAAATGTTAAAACGAAAAATAAGGGTGATGTTCTTCATGAATATTCCTGACATTTGATTGCTATATTTGTGCATTTACGTAATGTTATGAATATCATTCTGTTCTATTTTGCTGATATGTTTCAACTTATATTTTGTTTAAAGGATAAGGATCGTATCTTCATTCCTTAGTTATTTATGTGGACTGAGCTGCGGGCAAATCTTAGAAACCCAAGTCGTTTATAAAATTTGATATATTTTTTTTCCTTTCGCAAATATCTGATCAGAAAAGACATAATAATCTTTCACATCTGGAAATACCAACTGTTGGTATGCGACTGCGGTATGCGTAGGTATCTCATTATGTTAAGACGGTTCATCAGAGAGATTTGCTATGATTGTTGTTGACGAATTCGTTTTTTGTAGGAATGGAATCCTACCGGCAGTAATAAACTAAATTGTAGTTTTTGAATAAAAATTTTCCACGGATATTGAAAAAATGATAGAAATACAGTGATTCATGAGCGTGTAAATCGTCACAGCACTGTATCAACTTTATTAGACTGTAAAGGATAAATTTAGGCACCAACACGAAGAGAAGAGCGGCGTTATTTATAACGACTGGAATCGATGACCCAATATTGTTTTTCGAAGGTCCCTTTTGTGACCAGTTCACCTCCCTATCAAAAAAGAAACTGTTTTATTACACTAGACGCTGTTGGAGTTCCTGCGCCATTTAAATAGCCAACCCAAACGTTTAAATTTATGTCTTAAATTCCTTCTCAAAAAAGTTCCTTCCATATTAAGTGTTTTATATATATCTTCGTTTTATTTATGCCTCAATATTTCGAAATGTATTTATTACTGCTTCAGAATAATACTACAAAAGAGTATAATTATATGTTCGAAAAGCAATAAAGAAATATGAAAACAAATAAAACTTACAACTAATTGATTAACAAAGTCAAACCAAGCACACGTTGGCAAATGTAGCAGGTTAAATAATATAAAATTTGAACAAATAGAAAAGAATCATTTTAAATTTGGCATTTCACAATACAGAATACATAACTGCCAACTATTGCTGAACGCTGTACACATAAACGGGTTTTTGTAATTAAGATTTTATACTACATACAGATATTACTTAATGAATACACATTTTCTTAGCTAAGTCACGCTGAAGAAAACTAACAAGTGTAAAACACGTTTCTATGGCTACCTTACACACAAGACTTAATATTTTCACTCTTGATTTACACAATTCTACGTTATCATTTTTTTTTGCCATTCATTTAACACATTAGGCGCTATTGTTACTATGTCGTGAAGTTGGATGTTCGCCCTGACATTTCAAGGATCTTTTGATGAAACTACATGAATGGTAGTGGCTGCTCCATACCTAAAGGATTACATTTTCACTTTTAATTACACAATTTGACATTTTCAGTGCTTCTTCTTTTAGACGTAGTAAATTGATAAATCGAATAAAATGGCATCTTGCTTTCCCATTTGTTATTTTATTATTTGTTTGCACTCTTAGACAATAACGTCTCTACGCCATGGCTTGTCATAATGAATGACAGATTAGCATTTTTTTCTTTTCCTTGCTGTGAAGAATATTAAATATGTATGTGTTATTTTGGGTATTTTCGGTATATGAATTAAAACTACTCTTATAGAATGAAAATGTATGTTTATTTTACGTTTCGACACAAATTGATTTGGTCTTCATCAGAAATTGAATAAAATTTGTATGTATTTTTTTTAATTTAAAAATAGTGTAGTTATGTTAAAATATTATTGCAAAAAACAAATTAATAACAAAGTAGTTAATTATTTTCTTGTTGATTTAACATTAAAAATATGATATAAAAAATATATAAAAACATTAAAAAATAATTAAGTGGATATATTACGATACAAAAGTATGAGTCAATGTATACAATTTTTAAAATTATTTTCACCAAACGTTTTATGAGCAAAAAAAAATAGAATCTTTACGTTATAATGAAGTAATTATATAATATTAGAAAACTTAGCAAGAAAACTTATCCATCAATATAGGAATATTGTTAGGTTGGAAATTCATTTACATTTACAAGGTGAAAGCTTTTGCAATTGAAGTTATGACTCTTATCCAAATTTTTTTATCTAATCGTGGGGCGCGTTTAAGCTGAGTAATCCTGCTTTTTAAAATTTGTAAGATTTGCCTAATATATGAACCTTGACAGCCAGAATGTGAAAAGCTGTATAGCATATTGCTATTGGAAAGATAAGGTATTTTATATTTGGTATTCGTAAATGAATATTTTTTTAAAATTTTTAAGGTGTTATACACGGCTATCTTTAAAGTATTAAAAGCTTAAAAATGCTTTAAGATATTACTAGTGAGGCCATCAAAGAATGGTAATTTATTATATTTAATGTTTGTAAGTATACCATCATCCAAAGATCCATCATAAAAAATTGGATCGGTAATATATTTGTTTTTGTAGGAGATGACTGCGGCAACCATTGTTAGAAAATATGTCAACCTCTTTTCTCTATTTTTAAAGCATTGATAGTGTTTTTTTTTCGTTCAAGAGATGATTGGAATAAAAACTAATATATCTTCCTAATAAAGTGAATTCAGAAGCATTTGGTATTCTGTGTTCTGATCAAAACAGTATCCAAAAATGGTACACACTTACTAATTGCAGTCTCTGTCGTTAATTGCAAGTGCGAATGGAAGGAATTGAAATATGATTTCATATTGCACGAGGCAGTACAAATAATGTTCTCAACATAAACATATAAATAAAAACGGTAACTTAAAAAATAAACCTCCTATAACTGCATCCAGGAGGACCTATCCTAAATATTACAAACTTAATTTAATATATTTGAACGTAAATATCAGATGACTTTCCATGTTGGGGATATACAACTCGATACGTTATTTAGTTACAAAATACTTGATTTGGCATTAAGTTCGATTTTCAATAATTAAACAACAGTTTATTAAGACATAAAATTCTCATTGCGTGAGTATACCGGGCTCTTTTTTTATCATTACACATAGCATTTTCCCTATGTGTAATGATAAAAAAAAAATTGTCAATGCATTAGCGATATAGTCACTGTATAGTAGACAACCAGTTATACACTCGTATTTTGACAAGCAGGAACAGTGAGCTGTCATAAGATTTTCATCAGTCAATTTTCGTTAAACTTTTTATTAAAATTTTAAAATAAAAATTGATTTTCTAGCAGAAACACTGTACGATACACGTGTTAAAATGTTATTTTATTTGGTTATTTTAAATTCCTCCAGTTACTAATCACCCTCGTGTCGCAAATCTTACTCGCAAAATAAAATAGCACTTTTAACAATTATATCGTAAATAACTAATTTTGTACAATTTTTCTTACAATTTTAAAATTCGAAATATATCACGTCGTCAACATCATAATTGCTACATTAAGGATTTCCCGCCATTTCCCACTGGCCGCGTAACGTTGATACAAATAAAATAATATTCTGGAGATCCGTTTCTCTTACTTCTACCATAAATTATTTGTACGGAAAAATTAAACTTTGCAGCGTACATAAAACCTTTTACATTTATTACGAAACTGTTAAAATTTAGCGCGAAAGTAATTTGATTCGGCAATAATACTTGTACTGGTAACACTGGGCGATACAGAGCAAAATAAAGCTTAGAAGAATTAGGTTATGTTTTTAATAAAGAAAATGCAGAATATCACTTGGAACAAAATAATTAGTCTATTATGACAATTAAACGAACTTAAATGTGAAGTCTAATATCATAACAAGTTCTCGAAATGTCCACCTTGTCTTTCAAGGCAATAAGCAAGACGATCTTGAAAGCAACGAAGTGTATTTCTAATAAATTCTGGCCTTATTCCATTACATGCAGTACGTATACCTACGCTCTTTTAGTTCATTCAAGTTGTGTATTCGTACATTGTTGTAAATTTTACTTTTTAGGTAACCCCAAAGAAAATAGTCATTTGGACATAAATCAGCTGATCTTGGAGGCCATAGTATGGTACCAAATCTACCAATCCACCGTCTTTGAAATAAGTTATTTAAAAAATTCCTGATAGCGTTAGTAGAATGTGGCGGGGCCCCATCCATTTGGAACCAGGGTTCATCAACATTCATCATCTCAATTGATGGAATGATATGGTCTCTCAACAAATTCAAATATTTCACTGCAGTGAGGTTACCGTCAATAAAAAATGGGCCAATAAGTCTATCGCTTATTATTCCAATCCAGACATTAACTTTTTGAGGGTACTGTGTTTGGGTCAGGTTTTGAGCGTGAGGATTTGTACGGGACCAGTACCTAATGGATTAATGGATAGGAAATTTAATAATTTTTCATGGATAAATGTAGGGTACAAACCGAAAGTTCTGACAGTTGACTTCACTGTTTACAGTAAATGTAGCCTCATCAGTAAAAATTATTTTATTTGAAATTTCTTGGTTTTCATTTAACATGTTAAACATTATTTCACAAAACTCAGTTCGTTTTATCTTATCTTCTTCGAAAAGCTCTTGATGATTTGATATTTTGTATGGCCTATATTTAAATTCTTTCAGAGTTTTGTATACCGAACTCTACGATACTCCAAAATGTTTAGCTACATCTAAAAGCGATCCTACAGACCGTTCCTCTACGTAACACAGGATATTTAATTTCATGTCTTCTGTTCGAACATAATTGGTTCTATTTCTCTTTTTGTGAGAATTTAGAACGCAACCATTTTCTTGAAATTTTTTAAAAAAGCTCAGAATTGTTTTTGCACAAGGTATAGGCCTGTCTGGATAATTGACGGAAAACATGTCTCTAACTTGCCTTAAACTATTATTTTTCTTGCCACCTTTTCATTTCTGTTGTATTTATCCATGTGTAATGATAAAAAAAGAGCCCGGTATACAGTTCAATAACTATAAGGGATACACAAAAATTGGCGTAGTTTTTTTTTGAAAGTTCTAGTTTTTTGTATTGAAGTCGTAGTTGACTATGTCTTAACCAAAATGAGCATTTCATTCTCTTTGCAATGATATATAACATGCTAGGTTATCCTTTTTTCTGATTTGACGCCAATGGATTTCTTTTTTTGGGGATACGTTAAAAACAAGTTATTTAAAAATACCGATAATAATATGAACGAAGTAAGAGAGCGTATTAATGCGTATCAAATAAATATTCAAATTTACAACGCAGATCGAAGTGTTTCAAAGCGATGCCAATTATATACTGCTAATAGCGGACGTCATTTTGAATATTTATTGTAAGTAGTTTTATATGATTTTTAAATTATACAGCGTATATATTTATATTTTTTGCTGTATGGTTCAGAATAGCCAATTATTTCTATTGAAATTAATAAAAATAGATTGAAAATTAACATTTAACCTTACTTTTTATATATCACTAGGAAGAGATTAAAAAAATCCTCTTTTTATTTAAGTTACACCAACCATATGAAAATTATAACTTTATGCCGCAACTCTTAATTCGAGAACTTTATAGAAGAACTAGCTACGCCACTGCATTCTTACCAAACATTTCCTCAAGAGGCTAAAAATTATTTTCCACTATTTTGTCAAATAAGAACTATATACCTATAGCGCGAAAACAAAATTTCAAATTTTTGGGAATAACACGATAACAAAATATGACAGCCAATTTGGGTTTCACCATTGAATTTTGAAAATGAAAGTCAATTTTGCTGTATCTCCTATAGTTATTGAAACTTCATATAAAATTTGCCACCCTTTTATATAGGCTGTTTGATAAAAAAAAACGCCCCATCCCATAACTTCTTTATTTATTATCCGATTTCAATAAATAAAAAAAGTATAAACATGGTTTGACAAACTCTGTAAACTACCTATATGCCCAATTTTTTCAACGCTGTCTTGAATACGTAACGTTAGTCAATTTTTTTTTTAAATGAACACCTGCAGTTTTTTTTTCCTTTAGTCTGGTAGATATTTTTTTTCTGAAACTAGTAATGTTCATTTAGTTATCATTTGATTGATATTTAATTTTTAAAAAATTGATTTATCTCCAACCTTTATCCGCTTACTATGAAATTGTGTGCCGTGAAAAAAAAATCGCAACACAAATGCAACAAATATGTCCTTCAAACGCCTGTCATTCGAAAATTAGTGTGCCTTGCGGTTTTAATGCATTATTTCTTGTGGAATAACGATACCACCGCAATCATGAACAATAATTATCTCACCGATATGGATATGTGTGAAATTTACGTCCAATGTAATAAAAATCCAAATCATGCGACCTTAAATTCCCGTCAGTTTAGACGGCTTGAAGAAAATTTGAGGCGCTATGGTGCTTTTGAAAACCCGAAGCGAGAACAATGAGGATTTGGCGAAAATGTTGAAATGAATGTTCTTCTCAGCGTGCAGCAGAATTCGCTTATTTCAACTCGAGAGATTGCCAGTAATTTGTCGTTTGTTAATTGTTCCTAATTTGTTTTTATTTTAACTATTTTTTTTAATTTAATTTTATTTTTGTTTCTGACTCGTGATTTCTAATGAATTATGAATAATAAATGACTGCTATGGCAATGTTGTGTAACAAATAAAAAAAAATGTAAATAACAGATGCAGAAGCGTGCTATGCGGGCTCTGCGCGGGTTGCGGCCGTGTGACAGCTGCAGGGGTGTTTTTGCTGCGGAGGGGGTTATGACTATCATTAACGTATATATAATGGCTTGTGTAAAGTATGTACATACAAATAAAACCCAGTTTATGAGAAATTCCGATAATCACAGCTACCATACTAGAAGTAAGGATGAATTAGTGACAGCGCGCCACCGATTAAAGCAGACGCAGCAATCGTTCAGTTATTGGGGTGTGAAGCTTTACAACAAAATACCAGACATTGTTAAGGAGTTAAGTGTGAACAAGTTTAGTAAAACAATTAGGCGTTTTTTATTGACTAATGTTTTTTACGACGTTGAGGAATATCTGTCACACGACTTCATATCTGGAGGCTTTGTCGAATGTTATTAATTGGACGTATTACCATTGAAAACTAGGAATATTCTCACTCTGTTTTTGATCCTTTGTAGATACAATGATTTTATTGCTCTGTTTTTTTTTAAGTAAATGTATTTTGATGTTGTTTTATGAAATTTTATATTATCTATGTTTGCTCACTTATATATACAACTGATTTTATTTATTTATGTGTTATATGTTATATTGCTTGTGATTATTTATTTAGAAATTCTTTAAAAGAATTTGTTACTTATCTGACAATTTAAACAGATTGCATAACGTAATATTTAGTGATGAAAAGATGTTTTCAACCTCTGAAGATTCTGCAAAAGTTCTATGGCGGCGTAATTTAACAAGATATCAACCCGAACATGTTCAGCCTACTCCAAGAAGTGGTCGAATAAGCTGTGCATTTTGGGGTTGGATGTGTGCTGCTGGGCCTGGAGAACTAGTACCTCTTCAGCGTCGATTTACCAGCGAAGAATACGTTGCCATATTAGAAGATATTTTGCTACTGATGGTCCCATATATTTTGTTCAAGACAATTCACCCATCCATACAGCGAAAATCGTAAGAAATTGGTTTGCGTATCATGAAGAAATTCATGTTATACCATGGCCTGCCTGATTGGGGGATTTTAACCCAATTGAAAACCTCTGGGGTCTAATGGTCCGCAATTGGTCAGATGATGCTAACAGAAATGTAAGGAATGTAGAAAATTTAACTCGAAATGTGACGGAAGTATGGGACCGCTTGCGTGGTCGTGAATATTGTGAACATCTGGTTAATTCTATGACTGAGAGACTACAAGAATGCGTTCAAAACCACGGTTTTTATACAAGATATTAAAACCTGAAACTCACACATTAGAAATATTTTTTTATTAAATTAGTAATAGTCTTCCTTTATTGAGTTATTAATTTATTTACACAAGTTGCTATTTTGTTTAATACATATTTTGGAAAATATATTGTTTATTGTGGTATTTAATTACAGAATAAAATGTTTGTTTTATATTTGTGGTATTATTACATATCTTTAACCAATTGGTGCTGTATAATCAGCAATTATTAAAAGGACAATAATCGTAAATTTTGATGGATTTGAAGACCTGCGTATGTTTGGATAACTTTTTAAACCATAAAATAAATTTCACAGAGATAACTGAATAATTTTTCTTTTATGATAAAGGCGTTTCTTCAATGATATTAGAATTTTTTGCAAATGAATTTGGAGCAATAATTATGTATACGCACATATTTACAAATATTTGCGTTCAGTAAACAAACTTTTAAAAAGGGAAAATAAACATATAATAAAAACACACAGTGTTTTTATAACTACGCAGGCGAAAAGAATACACAAGCCACTGTAATATATTTTAAAGTAGATATGCTATTCGTAGATACCAGTTTATTAGGGAGTGGAGAGGATGTGAGTGTAACATGTTCCTTCACAACGTTTTGCACTACAGGAAATGGTTATCTATCAGCGCCTTCTCAGTGGGCCACATATATATAGCTACTCAACTAACTTCCTTCAATTCTTTTGTTGTAAATTTTCTTTTAATACGCTGGCGACAGAGGCAGAACAATGCCATTAAGCAAAATGACAAACAGGGAATTTATTGGTTGATGAATATTGTTCAAAAATTCGTTATAAAGGCTTTCATTGATATGCACTCTAGCTTCTTCAAACTCTGTCAGGTTCTTCAATGTTGAAAATGAATATCATCATTATCTGACCTGCAGAAGATTGTCCTTTAAACTTCTTTTATTGGTGTCAATTTGAATATTTCCATTATATCATTGGCAACTTACTGAGTGGCTCAAAACTAATAAAACCAAGTTGCGTCACCAACAATTATTGGAAGGAGAAATTTTTGGCTGCACTTCGTGATGTGCTACAAGAATTAGTTTACCCTCCAATGAGGAACCCATTGCGCATAAACTTTTGCGTTACCCAGTTTGTAAACAATATTATGAATAGATCCTACAATCGCACCAATACTTTCAGAGTTGGCAAATATCATAATATCGGATATATATCAGAAATATTGATATTTTTTCCCTAGGCTAAAATGCAAAAACAAAACCTTAAATATATAAAAAAAAACCTTTATTATGGTAACAAAGAAAGAAGAATATCATCATCATCTTGAGACAATTGAATTAAGGCAAATAGTTCACCATATGACTAGATCCAGTCCAAGTGTTTGGCTTTTTTATTAGTATTTTGATTTAAACATTTAAAAATAAATATAAGTTATTATTCACTTTTTTGTTGCCCAAACGACATCTAAATTTAGATGGACTTATACCAAACCTCGAAAAAATTCTTTCTAAACCAGCTGTAGTCGCTACTGCACTAACTGCTCACATAATTGTAAGAGTTATTTTGTTGGCCATTATGAGTCAGAACTTGCAACTGATTTTCATCAAATCATTGGATTTGTTTGTTTGGAATTGTGCGGAAAATAAATACTTTGGAAATGGAGAAGACTTTGTTGTAAGAGCCAAAACAAACGGAACAAATTCTGAGTTTCTTGAAATTAGAAGATCAAAAGCCTGTTGTTTTTTAACCCGAGTTAAATTTGTCCTAAGAATCTGCGATCGAGCATTTTGCCAAATAGTTATGTGGTCCCAATGCCGCAACCCTTCTTTTGACAAACGTTTTTTATATGTACTTGTTGATCTTTCACTTTCAAATCTTTTTTCACGATATCACATTTCATGATATCCACTGCATTTTGTATAATGTGGGTATCATATCAGCGAACGAATAATTTGATTTCACGAATTGTTTGACATGTACCTAACAAGCAGTAAACAAACACCGGGGAATCACAGAATTGTATCGACGAAACGCACTGTTGTCACATGATGCAATAATGAAAGGTGCTGTAAGTACTTTGTTTTTCAAATTTGACACTCCCACCCTAAGGGTTGTATTTTAGGTCAAATATTACTATTTTAAAATGTTCTTTCAAATTCTAAAGAAATGTTGCAGAAAAGGTAGAACTGATTTATTTTGGCAACAAGATGGGAGCGCAGCTGATAAATTAGAGCGACATAGAGTCCTACTTACACCACCTTTTATTATTGCATCATGCTGTTTTTCAATTATACTCAAAATATCAAAGAATTTTTGGATCCGCTATTTATTTCGTTAGAAATAAATAAATGATATATATCGTGATATATATCACTTGCTATATATCTGCCAACCATGAAGATTTTCTGAAGTTTTCTGATTGAAATTCGGATTTTTTCTAATCATGCCTTCCACACACATCATGCACTAATACAGTGCTTGCATACCTACATGACTTTGCAATGATTGCAAACCTTCAGGAAGAATTGTTGACAACAAATGCCATTTGGAAGTTACAATAGTTTAAATCTCTATTAAATATAAACGAAAGGAACTGATATAGATGACAGTAACAAACGCTAACTAATATTGCAAAACGTCAGGTGAATAAATACAACTGTTTCCAAAGCTAAGCTAACCAAAGATTGACTTCAATTTAACAGCCCACGTACTTAAGTAAGACAACAATAAAGAATTAACTCCTAAAGAATAAGATTATCTTGTTTTGGATTATCACCTGTTTTAAATATGTGTATACCAATAATACTTTGTACGGAAGTTAATATAAAATTATATGATTAGATTAGTCACCATACATCATTATTATCATTATGTTTGTACCGTGTATCATAGTGACCTTCATTTAAAGTCACTTTTTTTGTTTTAAGTGCACTAACATCTTAGAAGGATAGTGTAATTCAGTTAATGAGTGTTGAATAGAAAATCACCTGACGTAAAATTCGACAATTAAGTATAAATCACACTTTTTTCTGCGGTAGTTTTAGTCTATCTTTTTCTTAGTAATGCCTCATTTGCGTCAATGATCTGTGTAATAATGGGAACATGTGCAAAGCAACAAAGTTTGCAGATTATATTTATACAGGGTGTATGTAAATGATTGAAAGGCGTTTGCATTTTTTTGCTTAAGTTGGTGCCCAGTATTATATAGTCAAATCTCTGAGGCTGTAAATATTTTATATCATAGGCTAACATAAATAAAAAATAAAGAATTTTGGAAAGTACATATGTTTCAAAGATATAGCAGCCCACTGGGCAAAAAGCATTTGAATTCCCAGCTTTTTATTTTTTTGCTTTAAGTTGGTACTAGTCAAATCTCTGAGGCTGTAAATATTGTATATCATAGACGTAACATAAAAAAATGAGAAAGGGACAATTTCGGTGAAATATACTAATTTATTAAAAGGTAATTACAGTAAAATTGTTATCTAATCTAATGTTGATATTTTAAATTGAACTCTATTTTAATTTCAGATTAGACTAGTCTAATCTACAATTGTTTCGCTCTACTAGAGCTTCATCAGGTAATGAATATAAAATAAAGGTGACCCTTATATTGCAACATGATCTACAAATGAAACTTGTTTCGTTTTGGAAAATCTTGATTACAAGGGATTCTATCAAATTTTTCGGAACGTCAGTAGTGTAAAATCGCCTTTGATGCAATAAGGCGATTTTAATAAGAACCTTGAAGTCATGATACTAAATTATTCTACGATTCAACATCTATCAGGGAAATTTTTCCGTTTTTAAAATTCCAGATTGGAATTGTCCAGATCAGATTTTATTTAAACTTTAAGGTTCAGAAAGTTTTCGAAATGGCAGGTGGTTCAAATCCGACTGGTGTAATTTATTTTGTTTTTAATTTACAAAATTCGCGAATTTATCGAACGTACTGATATTGAATAACTCTTCAAAATTTCTACTGCTATAATAATATCATTCATTATACATATATACGTATGAACGTTTTCTTAATGATTCAATCATAAACACAATGGATGGTTATGTATATTCTCATTAATATTAATATCACTAATTTGATACTAATTATTTGAATATTTAATGTGTATAATAATTGTGTTATATCAATTACTGCATTTAAATTATTCATTTCAATGTTACGATATTATTTGCATTAAATTGATGGCATTTGAGGTAGGGTTTTAATTGCCACTGAAAAGATATGTACTAGCTAATGGAGAAAATGCCCCGAAGGGGGCAGAAAAAAGGTGAATATGCTTAAGCAAAAAGGCTCCGATTATGAAAAAAAAGTGTACAAGCACGAAAAGGTGTGTACAAGTGTTATTTTCATCAGCACATTAAGAAAAGGATTTAACTAATGTATTGTGCTATAGTCTCATAACTTGGAAAACATATTTACATCAAACAATGTATATTCCGCAGCCGAGCAAGTTAAGGGAAAAAAGTTGAATCTGGTTTACTTCAGTCATGCTTTAGTTGTTTATCAATCAGCTATGGGAGACCAAGAATGCAAATAAAGCTATCCTAAGATGTAACTACACTAGGAGCTGTTCTGTACATTTTGTATGTACATCATTCAGTTTCGCAAAGCATGCGCTTTTTAATGTAAGCCAACGAAATGTCTGTTGCCTTATTGAAGCAGATTTGAACGCCATTAAGACCACTGTGTTGCCAGTTTTCCAAGAGATCATTAAGTTTGCATGCCATTGTTCTGAATGTAAACAACTACAAGAATATCTAATTAAGCGACACTCACCCATCATTCACTTTGGCAATGCATACATACCTTGCTTCTGTTCTTCCTCGTTACGTTAGAGATAATTGGTATTTATAAATTCATATCCAACACTCTTGGCTTGTGGATGCATTTTTATTTATCGGTTGAACATCACTAGCTGTGATGGATGAAAGCGCAGTCTGTCATGACTGGTTTGTTGATTGCTTAAAGGTTACAAAATCACATAAAGCAGGAAATGGTTAGAGGCAACAGCGAGGCTGCGGAATATACATTGTTTGGTGAACATATTTTTCCAAGTTATGATACATGGTCTCATAACTTGGCACACAAGCACACAGCAATAGAGGCAATTAAAAATATAGTGACAAAAATAAAACCAGGAGTGTCCATATCAGATATTAAGGCTAAATTTAATGGTCTAAGAAGTAATTTCTTAAATGAACATAGAAAACATAAGGAGTCTCAAAAAAGTGGTGCAGGAGAAGATGATTATAAAGGTTAACTGTGTATCCTAATGAATCGAAGAATTTAAAACTAATTTCTCGAAGAGCAACCAACCTTTCAATTACGATAAGACTAAAATTACGTATGTGTGTGTGCTAAATTTGATATGTAATAATGCATACGTGTCATACAGGAGTAATATCAAAATTGTATGCTAAATTATAGCAGAAAATTTTTGTAAAAATTTACATGGAAATTTTCTGTAAAATTTAGCATCGTCTCATACAGGCCTAAAACAGCATCGAGTTGTAGCTACTAAATCTAAAATGAAATCCTATCCTAAACAGGAGAATTTACAATATTTTCTAGGGCTTTGTGGCAGATATTTATTAAAAGAACTGGCAACTGATGTTAAATTTAATGCAGTTAATAAAAATAAGAATATTGCAATATTGTTTTTCAACTTTGAAGAGAATAAAAGCATATTCTAGAAATACCATGCAGGAAAGCAGACTAGACAGATGTGTTCTATTGAAAAACAATTACTGACATCAACACCAAACTTCAATAAATTAGTTATTAATCATTTTGCTAATCGTAAGGAACGGCGAATGGATTTTATTTTCAAACAAATTAATTAAATAACATATTGAGTTTATTTTTTTGTTTGTATTTAATTTTTGATATTAAACACTCAGACCCCCCCCCCCGGTGCCCTCCCGTCCCAAAAAGTCACGGGCCGCCACTGTTACTAATGAACGATAATTGAAATGTTTGACGGATTGATATTTCATGGCTACCTAATTTAATCCTAAAATGTATTCTTTCAATTAAAGCATAACATCAAAAACTTTTGTCAACATGTAGTACATCGTTGAAATTAGAAAAAAAACTCTTTTTGAATGTGTCTAAATCCATTATGGTGCCCATAAGAAATTAGATTTTTGAAGATGGCCAGAAAGAAACGACACATCACATAAAAATTTCGAGTACACCATTGGATAGAGGTTTGAAAGTGGTCATAAGGATGTGTTTTTATTTTTTCTCTACAAGGCCAAATGTATGTGCTACAGGTAAAATAACAAAATGGTTTTTTTTTTAAATTAACGTTATTTCTCACAGATCCATTTTTTATAAGGATTCATAACAAACACAAAATTCAAAAACTTCGCCAAATTTGAACCTATACTCTATATTCAATAATAAGCGAGAAGCTCATGGTGAGGGGCGAAACATATATAATCTTTCAAACACAAATAAATTTTAATTATTTTTAGTGATTTGCGCATTTTATCAAGTATTAATACGGATGTACTAACTAATGAATACAAGTGTACTTATTCCTACTGTACTATATGAACATTCACAATATATATACATACCTACAGCAAACACCCAACATCTCCTATTGGTACGCAAATTGGTCAATTATCGAAAACTTATGAAACAAAAAATTTCAGAGTGTATGCCTAAAACTATATAAACAAAGAAATGGCAAATTAAATGTAAAAACAACTTATTTTTTAATTGTAAATACGATGTAAGGTGAATAGTGAAAGTTTATTACCCAACACACGTATATAATTGTAACGTAACTCCTTACAATTTACAATAATATCTCTTAAATTTTCATAATTACAACACAAAAGAATGGAAAAATACTAAAGTGCGATGGAAATCGAGTTATTTCGTATATTAATTAAATTCAATTATCATACGACCATGTCTGGACAATAATTGCAAGAATCTGTGAAAGTATGTAGAAGTGATTAATTGCTTCAATTAACCAGTGTTTCCCAAACTTGTTTAAAGTGCGACCCCTTTTTGGTATAAAATTCTTTCAATACGCCATTATAAAATGTATTTAAGGTTCTTTTTTTGTAATAATAAGTTTTATATCCTTGCCTTGAAAAATATAAGTGCAGTGTAAAACTGCAATAAAGAAAATACTGTTGAAATTTTTTGAAAGTCACAAAATCCTTCACAAGTAGTCAGCATAGATGCCGCGTTAGCGAGTCTACAGTAACGGCAACAGAGGATTTTATAGAAACGGCAATCATTTAAAACTGGTGTTCTGTACACCAATTGTTTAAAGATATAGCTGGCCAGCGGAATGGTTCACCTCTTCCTATCCACCATTCGGCAAATTGCTCATTTAACCAGTTTCTCACCGGTGCCGCATGATGAGTAGGAGCACCATCCATTTGTAGCCACATATTATTGATTACCGATAATGGAAGTTTATTTACCAAATTTTGAAAACCATTTACCAGAAATTCTAAAAAGTTGTCCCCGGCCAGCCTGTTAGGAATAATGACTGGTCCGATTAACCGATTCCCGATAATACCTGCCCAGACATTTACGCTAAACCTCTGCTGGTCTAAATATCTTCTAAAGCATAAAAGTGTGAATTTCGCTAACTGTAAAATCAATCTCTTGAAAAATTAGCTTCGTCCGTCCACAAGATATTTCTGCAAAATTGAGGATTTCTTTGTAACTTATTTGTTCTAAAAACCAGTTTCAAAAATTCTCAGGACGTGGAAAATCTTCAGGTAATAAAGCTTGAACTTTTCTGTAATAATAAGAGTGAAACCGCTCATCCTTAATAATTCGGCCAGCTGAACTGTGTGATATGTCTCGTATATTACCGAGTTCACGTGTTGATATTGTTAGATTGTCTGCTAATAAATTTAAAACGGCATCATCTACTTGGGGGGGGGGGTCCTTGTAGTTTTTGGACGACCTCTAGCTTGATAAAAAGCACCTGTTGGTGATACGCTTCCTGTTTCTCTTATTCTTAGGCCTAAACGTCTAAAGACATTACTGCTAGGATGTCTTCTCAGATGATACGTTCCGCGGTAGACTCTAGCAGCAGCAGCAGCAGCATTGTTTCCGTACTCCGCCAGCACCAAATGCATGTCTGCATATTCGTGGTTTGAAAACATTTTAACATAAATTTAAAAAAAAAACACCACAAACACTGAACACTAATCAACGGAAAATACATCTAATATGACATTAATAAGCATATTGCATTTCGATATTTTACTTTCTTATACGTAGTATAAGGAAGTATTGTGATGACGAAAATTTTCGACCTCGAGATTTTTGCAGATGTCCACGTTTTGAAGTCCCCTGATACCAAAAAATGGTTTTTACAAAATGTGTGTGTGTCTGCCTGTCTCTGTCTGTGTGTGTCTGTCTGTCTCTGTGTGTGTGATCACGATAGCGGTCAAACCGCTGTAGATATCAATTCCAAATTTTGTATTTACGTGTATAATCTGCCTCTTGATATCTGATTAGTTTTTCAGTAAAATCGGTAGACCGGAAGTAGTACTTTACTGCAGTGAAAAATCGAATTTTGCAAATATTTCATCAATTACTAGGTTTAAACAAATTTATAAAGAATTCATATGTACTGAAAATTAAAATTGAGAACCATTTTATTTAAAAAGTTTTTCGAAATTACTACCGGAAGTAGGTCTTTTACTCTTATCGAAAATCAGTTTTTTGCAAATATTTTGCAAGTCATGCTTTTTAGACACGTACGCTACGAATATAAAAGTATTTAGAACTTAATTTCCAATATCTTTTATATAAAACAAATTTCAAAATTCGGACCGGAAGTATCACTTCTACTCTTACCGAAAAACGATTTTTTGCAAATATGTCGTAAATTATGCATTCTATATATATTTATTAAGAGTACAAAAGTATTTAGAGTTAGATTTGCAATATTTTTTGTATACATGAAATTTCAAAATTCGGACCGGAAGTAGCACTTTTATTCTTAGCGAGCAGCACTTTTTTTCGAATATCTTGCAAAGTATGCATTCTATAGCGATTTATTAAGAGAATGAAAGTACTTAGAATAGGATTTTGAATAAGTTTTGTAAAAAAAAATTCTTAAAATTGTATAGTTTGAAACGCTCATACGTATAAGAAAGTCGTGTGGTGGCCACACCTCATTTTTTTTACGTTAAAGTGGTTTAAGTGTAAATTCAGGACAACGATAACATTGTTTTTTCATGTAAAATTAGCGTAAAAGGACTTTCTGGTAATGATATAATTAGAAGAGTGATTAATTACAAACCTGATTATAGTTGTTCAAAATTGTTATACCATTGACCATAACAAAACCAATCTTTAAAATGTTTTACAGTAATTTAGACAAAGGACATTTAAATTGTTAACTTTAAATATTGATTTCTTTGAAATAAACAGCGATGGAATCGAGGGTGTTCCGTGAATTTAGGGACCGTCGCGTCGTATAGAAATATTGGTTTTTAAATAGACAATATTTGCGCGAACGTAAGACTTAGGTATTTCAAAATTAAGAAAAATTCACTCAAAGTGACCCTGAAAATAATTAAAAATCATGGAATTAAGTGTTAATTAAAGTGGGTACGAGAAAAATATTTAAAAAATTTCGTTTGCTTAAATAACTTATTTTCGAGTTTCACCTAGAAAGTATCGACACAATTAGGAGTAATGTTTCCAAATTGGCGTCTATGGGCAGGGGCATACCGCAGGGATCCATTCTCGGCCCTACTCTTTTTTTAATTCATGTCAGTGACTTACAGAATCAAATGAGCTATTGTACTATTACACAGTACGCGGACGACACTTCATGTGTAATAACAGCTAAATGTAAAGAGGAGCTCGTTGTGTTGGCATCGCGTGTGATTGCTGATATGCAGTCCTGGTCATTAAAAAACCGTCTCATTCTTAATGCAGATAAGAGAAATATTGTCAACTTCTCCAAAACTAAAAATTTGGATTACAGTTTGTGTTTGAGCTTGGGGGGCAAATCATTGACGGAGAGTGAGTCGTCCGTCTTTCTAGGTTTGACGGTAGACAGGTGTCTGCGTTGGGGCGAGCATTGCGTGGGTCTATCTAAAAAATTGAATCCCGTGTTGTATGCTATTGGTATGCTGAGTAGGGTTGTCTCCTTGGAGAGCCTGAAATTATTCTATTATGGTTGTATCGAGTCACGTTTAAGATATGCGATCATTTTCTGGGGATCATCTACATACTTTAACGACATTTTCATTATTCAGAAACGTATGTTAAGAGCCATGAGGGGCGTTTCCTCACGTAGTAGTTGCAGACCTCTGTTCCGGGAAATGAATATAATGACGGGTGCCTCGTTATATATTTATGAATTGATTATCTTCTTGCTCAAAAATACAGATAAATACAGGCGCAATAATCAAAGATAATATAACGAGATCTTGACAAATAGTCGACTATTTCATTGTGATCAATTTTTCGAATGTGCGCTACGGTCAATTTGACGAGACCAAAATTGGCATTAATAATTTGACTAGAGCACGAGAGCTTTAGCTCGAGGGCTTTAGTCTTTAATTATTAGGCACACGAGAAAAATTGAAACAATGTAATAGTCGACTACTTATCAAGCTCGAGCTATATTTGTTAAGATTATTTCCTAAACCAAGTTTCATAGTAAAAAATGAGCAAAATAAGCATATTTTATTATCTGTTAAGAAAAGAGAACTATAAATTATATTGAACCAAAATTGAACACACAATTATTGTATGTTACACTCTAAAAAGTGTTTGTGTAAAATTACAATGAAAATCATTGGCAACTCCATGACCAATTATAATCATTGTAAGAAAACATGTGAATGTAGTTCCACAAGTACATCAATTAATATTACTTGTTCAGCTGGTACAGATACAGCAAGGTAATGCAGTGTTACAGGTCATGATTGTAAACTTCAATTTTTAACAATAAAATTTACACTCGTGTAATGTAATATCACAGCACCGCTATGTAAGTACACAACGACTCGATGTAAATTTACGTACACTAACTGTGAATGTACATTTATTCCCTGTTAAGATATATACATTAGGTGTGGATCTACAACCGGAATACTTAATTAAACGTACAGCTCTTGTAATTTTTTTTTTATTACTAAGGAGCCTTTTTGTCTGTCATTTTTTACGTAAAATCAAGTTAACACTTATGCATTCGTCCTGAAGTAATATACATTGAGGGCAACGTAGATTTATACCGGCATACTTATGAAAACTACCCTTGATTTTAATTTCCTTTTTAAATATAATGGACGAATGGCCTTGCTAAATATAATTTTACTATCATACAATATAAGGAGAAGTAATACAAGTTACCTAAATGGAATAGGTCTAGAACAGAGACTTCAGACATCATGCTACACTGACAATTCACACTCAGGCATCAACTGATTTATAGTGGGATTGAATATTATAGGATCTTGGATGAATCTATATTATGGCAAGATTTATAACAGTTGTAGTGGGCAATAATATAATTATTACACAATTATTTTGCTGTTTAGGTACCTATACTATAATAAACAGTATTTATATTAGTTTTTATTTTTAAAATATTTCTGACTAACGTAATAGTTATTTATGTAACAAGTCAGTAAAGTGATACTTTACCGAACGAGTCTGATTTACGAGCCAAGCGAGTGAAGCGAGCGCGGCGAGTAACAGACGAGTTCGGTAAAGGTACTTTACTGACGTGGTGCATACAAAATTTTATCGCCAACCGTCAAAATTGTTAATTTAAGAAATAAAGATATAATAACTTATGACAGTTTATGACAGTGACAAACGATTTATTTTTAAAGTCATCAGTCATGGCTACGCTGACAGATATTAGCGGCAGGTAAAGTACTTTATTGTACAGTACGATAAAGTGTTTCTTTACCTCCCTAAAACGCTATGGTAACGCATCACTTTACTGACGGTTGGCGATAAAATTATTTATTCGCACGTATAAAAATCACAAGGTGGTTAATCACTAAACATGTTATAAACTTTTAATGAGAATACTTGTTACGAAACCTTATTAAGTATTTTAAATTTGAAATCACAGACACTAATAGCGAACTTACATTGCAAGTGATGAAAACACACTCAATGTTGTAAAAAAATTTTACACTACTTTTAAAACTAAAATTACATGCTAGCTGTGATTTTACAGATAAATTGCAATTTTACATTAAACTTCAGGCGTTCTTACATTACATGGATTATTACATTTTAATTATTAGAAAAATTACTGTTATAATAAATGTAATTTTCAGTCGATTTTTACAGTGTATATTTCCTGGTGTTGCTGATGATTTTACAAACTCTGTTTTTCTCACGATCGTCTCTGATGAGGTGGAAAGTCTTGTTTCCAGTCCCTTGTTTTGTTTCCCTCGTAACTGATTCAAAATCTGTTGGTGATGCTGTTGGTCCATCTGTAAATAGGGCTGAATCGAGGAAGAATTGGCATGACCAGTTATTTTTATTAATTGTTGTTCGGGCACTCCCGATTTGGCTAATTGTGATACAGCTGTTGAACGGCAAGAGTGATTGGTAATTTTGAGACATTTGGTATTTAAACCAATAGATTCTGCTCCTTGTTTGGTCCATTTCGAAATTTCGTTCTTCCCAATAGGCGAGTTTTTGTACCAGAAGGAATTTTTTTTCTTCCAAAATGGATTAGGCGTCAAAAACAGCCGATCGCAGGTAAAATTAGGCCCACGTTTCCCAACTAATGTTTTAAAAATTCTGACTGGACAACGATCTGAATTTTGAATATTTGGCGTCAACCATTTACTGTCCGCGCATTTATGGTTTCCTCCTTGGCAGGTCTTACTAAATATGGGATTATATTCTACTCTACCCGACTCAGTTCCATCAGATTTAATTTCAATTTAGAAGTAATGTACCAAGCAGTTGACACCTTCCCCTTCACGCCATGCCAGTTCCACGGAAGCTACATAGTAGAATTTTTTTTGAAGTCCATTTGGCGTTGTCTCGTCACAATGGTCTATTATATCAAATAAATTGTCCATACTTAAAGAGGTCGCACTTTGCTTTCGTTTATCTGGAAGTTTTTGCAGTAGGTACTCGTCTTTTGCTATTACGAGCATCTCTAGAACTTTTGAATTCAATTCCTTGAAAAGGATCAATTTTAATGTTATGCTTCTTAAAATATAACTCTTGAAGACTTTTGGCGGTAGAATTCCACATACATTTTACAGTATACTCCTTATAATCATCTCCGTTCTCTTTTTTCATGTTCCATGCCCAGTCTTTCAAAATTTCGTTCAGTTTACTTACTGGCGTCGACTCGTCCAAAATATACTTGCGTTCGTCACAAAACTGCGTGGACTGTCTCCAGACGCTGTCTTTACTTCTCTTTGTATTTATCGGAGTTGTCAAATCGATGTGATTATCAATAATTTCATCCGAAACATCGCTAAATCTCTTTTTGTCGGACATTTTCATCTATTTGACACGTTTGCCACTTAATGAAAAAATACATACTTGATTTGTTACCTACATTTGAATAATCGATTTGTAATAGTCGCTGATATCAAGAACCGGTACCGTTCATTGGTTAATTTCAACTTCAGTTTTGATTGTGATTTGACAAAATTTAAATTTGATCTACAATGGTGAAGCGTCATAATAATGATTTTTCTGTCCCGCTACATCACTCCAAATTTTATGAAAGATCTCCGAGGTACGTGGCGGTAAAGGCTTATAATGCATTGCCGGCTAATTTAAAATCGCTAAGCGGTACAAATCTCAGTTCATTCAAGAAGCAACTAAAACTTTATCTGTTGGAAGGAGCCTTCTACAGCATTAACGATTTTATAGTTTGACAAGTGTTATATATTGTTCTTTTGAATTTATGACAATAAAGATATTATTATTATTATTATTATTATTATCTCAAATAATAGAAAAAATAGAAATATCCAAACGTTACGTGGTGACAAGGATGTAAAGTGCAGAGAAAAATGTCTTCGAGTTTAATTTCTCCTATAAAACAAACTCTTCTGATTCCGCTTTTATGTAAAACTTTGTGCGCGAATAATCTGTCAAATGTGTGCATTTTACATCGAAATAAAAAAAAGATTCCACTGTCTTGTCTAGCATAACGCATAAGAACTCGTGGAATTTTCATTAAATGTTATGTCATCATTTTTTTGTGCCCGTATTCGAAAGGACTACCGGTTTCTCTCTCGGTTTTGTAATTCAACAACATAAATATGTGCTGCCTGTGATTTATGCTAAGATCACCTGATCGAAATGAGTAATACAATCACGACCTCAATTTTGTTGTGGAGAGATAGTTTCTTTAAAAGCAGAAATGTTAGTTACTCTTTCTCTCCGAATAACTCGGGTTGGCTAGTCACGAAGAAAGTAATTGAGCATATACCGGCTATTGTTTTTGTTGCATTGTTTCGTTGTTGCAAAATATGTACAATGTACAATAGATTTTAAAATATTCACGGAAAGAGTAGCAGGTGCAAAATTGTGTTTGTTGGGTTTGTTCGATTGTACACAGATTATAACATGGGTTTATAATGAGACTATTGTTGGATCAGATAGACTAATGGAACTGAATGTTATCACTGTTATTAGAATTTAAATTCTTAGTAATTATGCAATAAATATATATTTTCCCTATTCTAAGTTGAGTAGATTAGTTTAGTAATAAAAATAAAATTATTCTTTAATTCAGTTTGCAACTACTACTTCTTTTCCATATATAGTACCATATATAATAAATAGGGCGCGGACACGTACGGTTGATGACTCATCACCCATGGGCGCACTATTGAAATGTTGTATTTTTAAAGAGGTTTTAATTTTATTTATATAATTGGATAACAAGTGACTGGTAATCTATAAAATACAAAATACCTTATTATATGTTCATTTTATCTTCTGTAAGACTTGTTCTCTTTGAATAAGTACATCTTTGTAGATAGAAAACGTCCTTTCTACTTCGCAACTGGTTATAGGTGCGTACTGAAAATATTCTTTTATTTCAGTGTATTTAGCATACACAATTGCCGCAATGTTATTAAATCTGGATTTCTATTAAACACTGCGCCTAACTTTTTCCGAAGGTCACATCCGAAGTCACTTGGAATATTTTTGAAATTATTAATAGCCCACGTCTAATGTGGTTAATCCATCTTTTAATTTGAGATTTCGATTTTCAAAATATGTGATTAGTTTAGGCAAATTTCCAAAGTGTACCTGAAGGAATAACAACTGATTTTTTAAATTTGGGATTTGTGTTAGTTCCTTGCACTCAGAAATACTTCGTGCGATATTTTGACATTCTATAACGATATTTTACAGACTTTGTAATAAATTTCGGAATCACTGACAATTCATTTTTATATCAGAAAAAGTAACATAAACAACGTTCTAGATCAAAATAAATGATAACTAAAAATGTACGCGTATGTTTTTGAAACTAAACGAAATCCAGTGCACACTTACGTCTAGATAATTGGGAGAAGTCGAATGAAAAAACGAAACTAACGTAAGTATGAATGAAATTTTATTTCTCTTGCGAAATATAAGGTAAATATAATAAATTTTAAAAACCCCTCACGCTCCTCTATCTACGCCGATGAAAAAAGGATTTTTCTCATAAATTCCTTATTTTATGGGCATTTTTTTGCTCTCATTCTCAGGCACTTCTCGGGCGTAAACAGATGTTGGAGTTCACCATATGAATTAGTGCTATTCAGTAAGCGTGTGTTGTTTACATTATTTCTTTGCTCCGTTGTAGCTTCGTCGTAGTTTAAACCGGTCATGTCCTCACCCTAATAATAAATTACCGAAAATATATATCTATAGAAATATTGATGTTTAAATAGAAAATAAATTGTTGGAATTGGCCCTCAGGAATAACTAAATAAAAATACATGATACGTATATTTCTAACGATATTATTTCTTTTAATATATGTTTATTAAAAAATAACATTAGTTTTGGAGGCATATGCACTTTTCATAAATTCTTCAGCTTTTAGTATTCCTTCAATGAATAATCCTCAAAAAATCGGTGTGTGGTTAGCGATGTCAAGAAGAAGAATCATCGGTCCTATCTTCTTTCATCAAAATATTGATGGGAATACCGATCAAAATCAAATTTTAAATCCTCTTATTGAACAACTTCACAATGATGAATTGTAACGCGATTACTTGCTTGGTGCTACAGCCCAAATTGTGCAGAGAACATTAGATTATCTGCAGCAGTTTTATGGGGACAAATTGGTAAGTAGAGACCTCTGGCCTCCTCGGTCACCAGATTTGACCCCTTTGGATTGCTTCATGTTTGGTTATTTAAAGAATAAAGTTAATTTTTACTGTATCCATACATTGGAGAAATTACAACATACAATTTCAGAAGCTGTAAATGACATTAGACCAGAAATATTACACAATATGTTCAACAATATGAAACAAAGAGATTGTGTTTGTATTTACATGGGCAGCATTTTGAACAAATGTTGTAATTTTCAAAATTTTAAATGATAAATATCTTGAATAAGTGTTATACTTTTGTCATAATTTTGAACAAATGTAATTTTCAAACTTTTAAGTAATAAATATCTTGAATAAGTGTTGTACGTTTGATAGAGTACAATTTAAAATATCAACTTTTGAAAACAATTTTATTGTAATTATCTTTTAATAAATTAACCAAAATTGTTCCCTTTCTCACTTTTTTATGTTACGCCTATGATATACAATATTTACAGCCTCAGAGATTTGACTATATAGTACTTGGCACCAACTTAAAGCAAAAAAATAGAAAGCGGGAAATTTAAACGTCTTTCAATCATTTATGTACAGCCTGTATATATTGAATTTTAAATAAATTTCAAATGTGCTATATGTTATGCAATCCTTATAGTTTGAATTATTAATACATAATATTTAAAAATATAGCCTTAATAATAAATTTAATATAAATAATGAAATAATTACAACAAAATGCTGATATTTTACAATAAAAGTGAATACGTATTGCTGTGTGCTGTACCAGCAACATAATTATAAAAATAATGATAATTTTTATTATATTTGATATATTCACTTATTTCTTTCAGCACGTACTTTGTAAGTACGCGTGAGTTCTGGCAGTGTATTCAGCCTTCTTTCCTCCTAGTAAATCTCTTGCTTATTTTTGTTTATGGATAAGGTTATTATTTGTATTAAAGAAAAAAAAATCTAAGTCTGTATAAAATCATACTTGTATATTTAATTCAAATATTAATGATAGATAGCATCGCCATACTATATTCACCACAACAGAATTATAAAGAGCACATAATTGAAACAAAACATTTATACGGTATTCTCGGTTGTAATTTTTTATAGAATAAATATATTCATAATGCTAATCAAAAAAACAAATATAATATTATCCTGTTTTAATACAAAGAAAATTCAATTAAATGTCAATAATTTGTTAATACTGTGCTAATTCTATTTTATCAGAAACATTATATTTGCACGCAATGCCCTGATAATTTTAGAACGTAGCAATGGTCAATGTTCATAAATAAACATGAATTGATCACTGGCAACAACCAATTTGCACGTATTGCAACCAGCGTCTCAAAACCCGCCACATAGAAACATCTCCCTTTTCTAATTGTATATTTTATTTTAAATTAGAAATCAAAAATGAATTGCGAGAATTAATGATGCCTGATAAAGTATTAGAAAATATACATTCGCACGTTATATTTCTTAACACCCAACACCATTAATAATCCTATTTGTGTTGTATATAAAAAAAACTAAGGAATTAATATTTGTACAGGGCAATATCTATTTTATCCCTAATGCTCAACGTTATAATGAATAAACATTTGCACGTTGTATTCCCATATACGCATAGCAGCATTGATAATTCTTTATAATTGAAAAACTCACTTTGTTTCATTAAACATTTCTTCAAATTGTGCCTTAGGCATCTCCAGTTTTTGAAATACAAAAATATTATCAAAAGAAAAATTTATTATTTTGAATGAAATTGAAATAAAATGAACTTAATATGCTAATACAAAAATGAATGAATATACATCTAATCGTGGTGTATTTGACCCTACGATTAATTTTTTATTGGCTTTTTAAAAGTCTTTATCTTTAGAATTCGCAATTATAATCTCCTCTTGTTCATTCCTGTTCTTCAATTTATACCCGGGAAAAAATGTGTAACCCTTGTTACGCCATCCACCGAACTAAAATTTAGGCTGGCTTCCTGCATCTTCTGCGAGATCTCTGCCCTCAAGTTGCCGTCGTGACACTAACACACGCGCACTTATTTTCTTTGACAGTTCCCTTCACTGAATGTAAACACATTGAAAATTGTTTGCTTATTTAAAAGTGTTTTCACTAAACCACTTGGTATCTTCAACGGTAGGTATAGTCTTCTTAATATAATTCCTCCTTATATTTGTTTATAAACTCGTTGCCTTTCTCATCATTTGTTAGATACTTCCTTCTTCCATTCGCTAATACAATCCTTACTTTTCTTCTTTTTTTTTATTAGGATTCGGTAAAATTGGAAATGTATTATAAATAACTGGTATTCTTCTTCCAATGTTATTCGTACTACAACGATCCGTTTGGCCTGCTATTTTATCTCTGGTTTCCACCCAAGACTTTTCCAATGGTGATATATTTATCTGTAAAAAACTACAAACAAATTTTATATCATATTTTCTTTTTGTAGGTCTTCAAACCATACACGTCTTTACAGTCTATGAAGCTTTGTGCTACACACACAAATTCATGAATGTGTATTTTATTTGCTCAGCTGTCGTTTATAAAAACATTACTGCTGATTGTATCATGTCAGAATATTTTAATTTATATCCTTTTTTATTTATTTATAGTCATTAGTTAAGGTAAATTTTATCCTTTAAGTATGATTTATTTAAAATCTCTTTTATTGAATTTTATTACATGATGCACGTTTTTATATAGTTCATATAATTTATTCAACTATATTTATCTCTCGTGCATAGCTTGAGCATAACCCTTTCTCGGTTGTTTGCTTTCAGTATCCTTTTGTTTTTAAACAACGGTCCATTATTCAAAATGTTTAGTGCAATTTTCACGCATTTTGAAAAGTTAGGTTGTTTTTCATTGTATACAAATCATACATCCTGTTTATCTTTTCTACAAAAGAAATATATTACTTAGATTTATTTTGTCTTTATTTTGTACCTATATATAATACTTAATTTTTCTTAAATACTTATATATATATATATATATATATGTATATATTCAAAATATTCTTGGTAGTAGTGGCATATAAGAATATTTTGAATTTTTCAATACATTTGTATAACTGGCAAAGAATTGTAATATATTTTATATATATATCCTGTAATTATAACAATAAATTCATTTGATATCAGAATTCTCTATACTTAAATATATGCAACCTATCATACACTTGTGTTATTTGTATTACAAATATAAATAAACTTGATGTTGAAATTTTCAAATATAATAAAGTGTGATTTTTACTATTTCCTTTATTTTTAATACTTAAGCTAATTCTTAATGCTATTCTTATTTTTAAATACGCAAGGTTTACGGCAGTATGTACAGTCTACAATCAATATTAATAACGAGCATAAATTTAAACGAATACCTATCTGGTCTTCTTTTGCCATGGCGATAAATGATAGATTATAATTGTTATTGATATGCCATTTACAAATCATACTCCTGTCATCATTTAAATATTTATTACTTTTAAATTAGGTACTTAATTACGTACGTATGATTAATTATTATCAATAAAGACTCGATTCATTTTCTTTATGCTATATGATAGGATAATGAAAATATTATTATTTGGTATTTATATTATACCATTTAATTTGTTAGTATATAAATATATTTAATTAATTTAGTAGCAATAATTAAATAGTAATAAAAAGGAACGTATTGTTCTATATATAAGCAGCGTATCTACCTGGTGACGTATTCTTTAGGAGAATATGCAATACATGTTATTAAACAGAATCATTGGGCCCTATTTTTTAATGGAAATTTAAATCAACACAATTACTTGCAAATGCTCCAGAATTTTTTATTGCCATCATTTGACCAAGAGGAATTACGACGCATCTACTTCCAACAAGATGGTACCTTGATTGTTAGAGAATTCTTAAATTTACACTTTCTTGATAGATGGATTGGACGACATGGACCAGTACATTAGCCATCCCGGTCACCGAACATAACTTCCATGGATTTTTTTTTCTTTGCGGTCACCTAAGGCAAAAATGTACAGGAAAACAATGGGAAATTATTTAAATTATCTAAAAATGCGGATTAGGGGGGCTGTTCAAGAAATTAACGGTGAAATGTTGAACTAAGTTTACAAACAATTTCAAATAACAGTTGAAGATTGTGCTGGATGTGGAGGAGATTATGTGGAATAATGTTTAGTGGTCATCCTTTTTTACAAACACAAAAACAACAAAGTTTTATCGAAACGGCATTTGCCTTTTATCTAACATTATATGATGATATACAACCACCACCAGCCGTTGCATTATTTTCCTTCTATTTTGTTGCATTTTGAGATGTGACTGAAGTTTTTATGTCTTCCAACGCCTAAAATATTTTATATTCATTGTTAATTTCATTATATAAATGTCTTTAATTTAAAAGTAAATTCATTCGTTAATTTTCCACACAATTACCCTGAATTATTTAAATAATTTCCTAAGATCGACTACCGACATGTTCGGCATCGCTTTGCCTTCCCAAAGAAAACACATAAATTTAAAGTAAAGCCCTAACCGATAAATTTGTTATATGGCGCACATGTTTTACATCTCGCAGGTTACAAGTGACGGCAATACGTTTGTCATACTAATTAAATTACCGCTTCAGAGAGTTCCGAGAATACAAAATATATTTCGCATACGAATTTGAACCAATCGGATTCAGCTGTATAGAACTCCATTCGCACGAGTTCGAAAAAGGCCTCTGGTTCAAGTAAATCGTTCAAACACCTAAACAGCGTCAACGATAAAGTGACTACACACATGCAACAAAACATCGTACCGAACTCCGACGCGCAACATTCCTTGGTGCGTGACGAAGTTGCGCTGTGATGAAGTTTTAAGGTGCAACAGAACATCGTCGCGCAACATCAACGCGAACATAATGCCGTCCCATCCTCCCATAATCAGCCAGGCCCGTCCAGACATGCGAACATGTGGCGCAACGTGAACGCGCAACATTTCTTTGATGCGAGGGCAGAAAACCGACAAGTGATGGGACGCCGTTATGTTGCGATGTTGCGCTGTTGCCCTGTTGCGTGGTTGCGTCCACACTTGAGACGCGACGGAGTTCGGTACGATGTTTTGTTGCATGTGTGTAGCCACCTATACACTGAAGATGACAAAAAACATAGTGTTCAATATGTAGAAAAGGTTAACGCTATAAACTCCAGAAAACATACAGTAATTGTAAGACACATCTCCAAAACACTAAATAAGGTAAAGGTATTAATACAGTGACAATTTATTATAAAGAATGTATTATGAGACAAACATTTCATCTTCAGTTTGTTACTGGACGCAGTATAAATCGATATAAGGTCGGACCATTTTTGACTATCCTAAATTTGAATTGGATCGCATAATTTCATTCCAGAGGCTGTCGAGAAGATTTTAAATCGTAAATATGTACCTTTAATGTGATAAGGTTATTTCTATAGTCTATTTCTATATCGCGAAACCAAATAATCCAATGCTGTGAAGGTCTCTGTCAAGTTGGTCCTCTCCACTTATAATTTATATAGTATAACATGTGTGTTACTTTAATTTGTGCTCTTCTGTTTTCAGAGACTTTTAAAAAAAATCGAAGCGGGGTCCACCTTGACAATTGCCCCCCCCCCCCAAAAAAGTTGAATATATTTTCAAAAATTGGTGCCTTCGCAGAGCACGCCAATCGTGCTCAGTTGTGCCGTATAACATTTTCCGCCTGAGTTTCGAAGTTCTACCTAAAGTATCTCGGAAATTGATGAAAATCTACTGTGGCCTCCTCCTTTGGTTTAATTTATATAGTATAAAATGTGTGTCAATTGTACTCCATTTGTACTCAATTGTACTGTTATTAGTTTCATTTGGACTTTACTGTTTTAAGAAATTAAAAAAAATGATCGAAGGGGAGTGAATGTCATTCAATGACAGTAGTAGAATATGTGATAATTTTATGATATACTTATTGCTGTTTGAGAATACTTACCTACCAAAAACTTTATAAATGATTCTTTTGTTAAGATTTATTTAAAATTCATTCTTTTATTTTTTAAATATATTTCAGATGTAATTTTAACCTATGAAAAGCAAATAAAATATAATAATAAAACAACAACAAAAATTGATTTCAAATGACAGCGAATGTACGTATTCAGAATAAGTATATGTCTAACAAACAATACCCTAACCTAGTGATTTTTAGGATACCACCACATTCACTTAAGACTGATCTCACTGTATGTAGATAAAATTATAGTATGAAATAATTATTACTGTAATAAATGTAGAATTTTGGGCTGGATAGTTGATTCAAACACAATTGTTGGCCAAATAACGTTTCGGAAATATATTTACTCCTTCATCAGATCTACAAAATAATTAAATTAGGGACAACTGTTAAGCCTCGTTCACATCCACTTAACTTAACTGAAACCTTAATTAACGTACCGTAAAATTAACACAAAATTTATGAAGTTGTTCACATTGCCTTAATTTACGTTAAGTGCGCAGGCGTATTAGCAGCTGGAGTGCCCATGAGATAGGTTTTAAAATGGCTTTTTGTCATATAAATGGGGATAGCTATGCACCAGATAAATTAAAACGCCATCGCTCATGATTATAAAACAGCAACGTACAAAATAATAAAATAACTGTGGCAAATTGTGTAGCAAATTTCGCTAATTTAGGTTATGCTAGTTTCAAATGACAGATTAGAAAATAAAAAAAAGTACGCATATACAGCTATGCCGTTTCTGGTGGTTGCTGATTGGTGGAATTAATAAACGTAAATTAAGGAGTCCCCTTAAGTTGAAGTTCGGCCAACTTAGTACAATGTTAATTTACGTTAAGTGCAATAATTTTCATTGTGCCCAGATACATAAGAAGCCATGTGTTTTAACTTTTGTTAATTTTGCTACTACCTTAATTTATGTTAAGTTAAGTGGATGTGAACAACACTTTAAGTAAACTAATTATCTTACAACTGCCACACTAGGACATAAAACATATGGGTTTGACAAACATTAAAAATATAACATTATATGACAGTGACTTATAAGTATAAATGTCAAGATGACATACAAAATTTTAAAAAAAAATTTTACAAAGCGCACATCAGGTTTCAAAACTCAGATATATCACACTGTTAAATTTATATGTCTCTTATTTAAAAAACAATATTTTATATACCTATAATATTTGAAAAACTAAAAGTGGTAATCATCATGTACATGAATTTTTTTTAAAAGAAACATGACAATTAGTGAATTTTAATTTTATTCAAAATTTTGTTATTAACAAATTTTAGTAAACCTGAATAAATGTTATAAATGTTACTTAAATTTTGAAAATCTGATCTAGAGTTAATATTTGGTGTAAAAACATTAATACAAAGAGTTTCTATAAATAATCTCTTAGTCAAATTAGATTCTTTATATAAGATGTTAGTTCGATCAAATAGTATGGAATGACCAGTATATATGTAACATGTGATGCTAATTTACATGCATTAGGTTTATTTCGGGAATCACTTTTATTTTGTGTATTACGTTCTTTAATTCTTTGTTTAGTTTGACCTATGTAGAATTTTTTACAATCATTACATACTAAACCGTAAACCACATTACTATTATATGTCAAATCTAATTTATCTTTAAGTGGTGTAAATAATTTTGAGACAGAATTAGCTGACGACTAGATTTATTATACGATTATTAACATAACTAATGTTAGATGTGGAAAAAAGAATTTGGTTTACTAAAGCCCTTGTTTATAAATACTATAGTTATACAACCTAGAGAAAACTGTAAATATTTCTTATGTAGTAAAGTGTCGTCCTCTGATATCTTTCAAATGGATTAATACGAATGAATGAAAGTGCTCAGTCAATGAAATATTCTCAACGCCACTCCCACAATTTAATCCGGAAGTTTATAAAAAATGTAAATATATTTTGATATTTTCTATTAAATTTTACATAAGAGTATATTTTGTTTGATTTGCTTTTCACATCGTTTGCCCTTGAATTACATATCAACATAACCTATATAGCTTAACTGTGATAAAGTAGATTTAAGTAAATGTTTCATTGAAGAATCGTAGGATTACTATTTTTTTCTCTTATTATACTCACAATTACCCTTTTATAACATAATAAAAAAAAAGACATACAAAAGGCTTTTTAAAAAACGTATTCATGTTTTTTAAAGAAATAAATCTAAACAAGAAAACGGTATTAAAAAGTCAGCATTTTTATTAAATACTCACCTACATGAAATGTCAGTCTGTTTCGGGTTCAGAGTTTGGGGTTATTCTAATTTTTTTCTATGTGTTCAACAGGTATGTCTAAAACAGTCTTCTATATATTTGGTATGACTAGATATAGGTATTATGTAAAAGAAGAAAAAGTAATTAAAAGCTATCCGAACCACAACATTTATTAAGTTGCTTTGCATGGTTTCATCAACTTGACTGGTTTATGTGAGGCTTTCAAACCAGTAATGTAGTACGTTTTACAAAGAAAATGCATTATAAACACCACACTATTTTAAGGTTTTGGTATCTTCAGAATTTAGAAATTTAAATGGTTCACAGCCAATCATTTATCACTTAACCAGGATAAATGTAAGACAATTTATTTTACTAGTAAACATAGATCAAACATATATTCTACGAATTGAAAATTCCTTGATATTTGACTAGACACAAGATTAACATGGAAGCCGCAGATTAGTTAAATTTGTCAAACACTTATCTTCTGCTACTTATGCAATTAGACATATCAGATTTATAACTGATAGTCTACTGGAATAACGATATACTATGGACTATCAAATCACATATCAACAATGTTTAACCTTTATGGGGTAAGTAGGCCTATGTAGAAAAGGTGTTCATCCTGCAGAAGAAGGCTGTTCGAGCAATTGTCTGTGTTTCACAAACTATTCGCTGCAAACCTCTCTTCAGAGAACTTATAAGTCCATTAGCCTAGACACATATTCTGCAACAACTAAGGAGGGCTTTGAAAAAGCTGTCACACCTCATGACTAGGGGTGAGATTACAGAAATCTGCACCCCTCATCACCATTTGCTGCACATCCCGCATTACATAGGACAAAAGCCACTTCAGTACAACACGTCACTGGTAATTATTTAACAAAATCAAAGTTATGTGTAGACATCTTTCTACTTTCGTATCTAAAGAGAAAATAAAGAACATTCTCCTTCAAGAAGCATTCTACAATGTCAATGACATAAATTAGCCCTGTGTTGATGTTATCATTACATTTTTGCTTGATGTGCTATTGTGTAAACTGTATGTATATCTTATTATTGATATAATAAATTTATTATTATAATAGAAACACTATCCTTCTTACTGTAGAAGTGTTATAATTAATCCTGCTTTTACACCCACAATACCTCAGCTCGTCAGGGAAGTCGCAGCAACTTTCATTATACATTTACATTCTTGGTAATTATCAATATAGTAAATACTGCCTACACATGGTCTGTATATGGACGTTTCTTCAATTTGTATTTACCTGCGATTTTAAAAATTGCTTTCAATAATAGTAATTCCTAATAATTGAAGTTACGTAGGGGTTATCAAACAAAACTAGTTTAAAATATGTAACACTTTCGGCTGTTACTTATACATAAGTAAAATGAAACACTCAATTAAATTTGAATAACTTCACTTTATTTTAATCACTATGTGACTGCAGTTTTGACATTACACGTCATTATCAAACAAGTTTACTTATATTTCTACTATTTAATTTTTCTTTCACCCACGTTTAATTGCAATTGTTTGAAATCTTCATGGATTTTATTTTTTATTTTTTATTTTATCATACTGGTTGAAGTGAGGTATATCACTTCATAAAAGTTAATTAGATACACACTTAAATGTACTTGGCTTTGACATTACTTATTTTATTATGGTTCTAGTTATTTTTATTTTATCTAGGCCTGAATCCTAACAACAATTGCCATGATACAAGTCTGAATGAATAATCATCAATTATTGTTGAGGATAGTACATACCCAACAAGTTATACAAACAAACTAATTCATAAGCAAGCAAAGATTTTATTAAAGGTTAGTACTTTGAACCTTTTTCAGCTTGTATAACTGCAATATCCATTGTCAATTATAAGATAAAATATATAGGAAAAATGACTTTTCTTCGTTACATCGTCTTGCAATATGTATTTTAGAATAACATTTAACATCCACAATCACATCATCACTTATTTTTGGAATTTGAAAAATTAGTGTCAGTAGACTTATCATATCCCTTAATTCAAAATATTTAAATCTAAAGCAAAACGCCTACAAAATTGTAACAAACACGATTGGTGTAATTGGATAATTGCGTCACTTCCTTTAAGCTCCCATTGGCTTCTCTTTACTACTACGAGAAGACTGCTTTTACTACAACAAATTTAGCGGGAAAACTTAAGAATGGGCACATCCTACTGCCCAACCCCTCTGTTGGCTACCTACCCGAACTAACCTTCAGTTGTATAACTACCTATAGTATTAATAAACAAGGCTAAAGCCATAGGAAAATTATTTTTTATCAATATGTTTCTCAAAATTACTAAATCATCATGTTGAAAATCAGGGGGGCTATTCTGGTGAATAGCGATTCGATACCACCATTAGCGAGAGTAAATAGCGATACCACGTGATATCGCAAAAGCGTGACGTATATAGCGAATGTCGCTACGACCTATTCTACACAACATACTTAACTTTTTAGTAACATTTTTCAAAATTATGTTTGCATTACGAACATGACATTGGTAATAGTGGTAATATTATAGGGAAAAGGACATTCATTTACATGTATGGTGTTGATGTGTGTGTTTGACGTTTGTGAGTGTATAAAGTGTATTATTATTCAAACATGTCACGAAATCGAGAAGAGAGATAGCGCAGAACCAAAAGGAGCATTTAATACTGTTCATGTCAGTACATCTACCAAAAGATGCTTGGCCAAGGGCTGTTAATAAACTATTGTCATCATGTCTTTCGTAACTACCATGACAGAAAAGATAGTGTACATAGAACCTGTGCAAAGTTATATATGTATATATTACTGAATAAAGAATATCCAACTGCAATGTTTTGTTTATTATTTTAGATTCTAATAAAAATCTTACAGCTAAATATGTTGGAATGGATGTACAGTTCTCGACAAATAAAATGGGACATATTTTTTGATTATTGTAAGTCAAGATTACAGATATTGTTGAAAATATTTGACATTTATAATATATGCAAGGGCATTTCATAACATTAATTGTTTTAGTAAAAGACTTACTCACACAAATAAAATTAAGCTAAAGTCGTAATAAGAGGTGTCCTATTTTATTTGTCGAGAGCTGTAGCCACATGCCATTGATTGAATATGATATCGATATTATTAATCAGATTTCGTGCTACTGCTTTTGTCAAACGTAAATTTCTAATGAACTCCTCGTCTGTTATTGAAAATGGGTTCAAAGTGTCCCTTAATCCTTGTCTTTGTATCCTTAGCCTGCGAATTTCTCTTTTTCTTTCTTCTCTTTCCAACAAGTGGATGGCTAGATATTGCCCATAGAAAGCTGCCATTGTCGGACAAATAAGAAACAGAAAGTCTGAAATTACTTTTATTCTATATCAAATGTCAACTAAACAAATTAAAGGAGGCAGATTTGGCTAGTAGGTACGATTTTTCTTTGCGATTATTGGCTCAGATGGAAATTGAACCCGAATAGTTATCCCGTATTTTATGGTCAGATGAGGCACATTTTTCTCTGAATGGTGGAGTCAATACTCAAAACTGTAGAATCTGGTCTGCAGAAGATCCACAAGTAATTGTTCAAGAAGGTCTTCATCAAAGAAGCAAGTCGGTAAAACATAACAGTAATGAATTTATAAGCATATCATAGCGATATCGATAAATTATAGCGACCCTATTTTTAGTCTCGCTAAATATAGCGAGATATCGCTAAGTTATGACGTCAAAAAGAATCATGGCGGTATCGCTATGTCTGCAGAATACCTCGCAGCGATATCGCTATTGACGTCATAAAGTGGCCTTGACGGATAGCGATATCGCTATCCTCATGAGAATAACCCCCCAGGATGTGTAATGTTTAATATTCTACTTTTTAGACTCTTAATAAGATTAATTTTATATTTTTTTGGACAATTAGAATGGTAGTTCAATAGACGGTTTGAATTTGTTAGTTTTCTATACCACCTTAATTTTATGACACTGTTATTGTGTGTGAACAGGGAGTCTAAGAAAGAGATAGAGTTATTATTTTCTTTTTCAATTGTAAAGCGCAAATGGTCATTGTAAGAACTGAAAGCGTTTAAGAGATGTTCAACCTCATAGATAGGTACTAAAGCAATGATATCAACTACGTAGTGGTAAATAAAATTGATATTAACATTTGAAGTTGTTATTACATAATCAATCATAGTATTCATAATGATATCGGCTATACTAGGTGACAAAGGGAACCCCACTGGTGTACCAAAAGTCTGCACAAAATGACGTCCATTAAAAGTGAAATGCACACTATCAAATAACCACTCCAACAACTCAATGAAATCATCACATGGAATGCTAGTGTGATCCCTGATAAGTGACCAATTATCTCTAATAATGTCAATTGTCAAATTTGTAGGTATATTCGTAAAAAGACTCACAACATCAAAAGAAACTAAAATATGGTTTTCTGGAATAATGAGATTATTAACCTTTTTTGCAAATTCAAATGTATCTACTAGTTTATATTTATTATATGTATTAAATGAAATGTCTAAAATAATGGACATGAATTTAGCCAAACTCCTAGTATGGCTATCAATACTAGATACTATGGGACTGAGTTATGTTTAATGAGTTTTTTATATTCAACTTCACTAATGTAACTCTAACTTTAAGATTATTAAGTAATTTGTTAGTTTTTCGTTCATTTGAAAATGGGGTATCTTTATTAATTTGTTTATAAGTGTTAATATCATTTAAGAGTTCAGCCATTTTATTGTTATATTCATTTTTATCCATAACAACTGTTACATTGCTTTTATCTGACTTTGTAATGATTAGATGTTCGTTTTGTTTCAAGAAATTCCTGCATTTTTTGTCTATTTTATTATACTGTATGTTATGGAGGTGATTTTGTAAATAGTTAGTAATAAAATATGTAATTTCAGATCTATAATAGTCTTTATCAGGGTCATCTATGACAGTAAGAATATTCTCACATTCTGCTAAAACAGTTTCAACGGCAATGTTGGTAGGATCTGTAGGTAGCGAGAAATTAGGTCCTAAAGCCAAAACCTCTTTTACATCTGGAGGAATAACATCAGTCAAATTAATTAAAAAAATCATTTATCAATTACTCAGTGAGAATGTGATAATTGTTTGTATTACCTTTATCAAAATCGTGTCTATTGTTTTCATTGGCTTCACTAGTTAATGTGACATACATCTGTATAAAATTATATATGGGAAATTAACAGTAAGGATTTCAGTTTCTTTCAGTTTTTGTAAGATGATTTAAGTTTATTTCATAGTCAACTTTGAGTTTATTCTATTATTGTTAAGAACAGAAACTGACCTGCCAATACTTTTGTGACTAGTTTCGGTAGACCAAAATTTTGACAAATTTAGCAGTAAAATAATATTATACATAATTCTGTTATTGTTTTTTTTTGTTTCGGTGATTTAAATTTAATTTAAAAAATTATCGATTTGGACTAGGGAAAAAGTACCTAATTTTTTTTTTAATCTCTGAAAACAGAAGAGCTCAGATGAAGCTAAAAATGGCACAAATGAGTACAAACGGAGCACAAAAGAGGGGCAACATTAGATTTTCGTCAATTTCAGAATGTTTTTTAGGTGTAACTTCCAAAGTGAGTGGTTGGGGAAAAATGTTATACGGCACAATTTAGCACAATTGGCGTTTTGTGCGAAGACACTGAGTTTTGAAAATAAAATAACTTTGGGAGGAGGGGGGGATCGTCAAGTTGGCTCCCTTCGATTTTTTTGAAAATCTCTGAAAACAAAAGGGCACAAATGAAACTAACAACGGCACAATTGAGCACAAATTTGTAACTTTGACGGAGACTAATTTGACAGAGCTGCTGTGAAGGGCAAGATAGCTGTAGAAGCTGTTTGTATAAAATACTAAGCTGGTACGTCAATGCATTTCATACAGCACTAATTCTTAACAGAGCTTCATGTTTTTGTTGAAAATGACTTGTTTAATATAACGTGAGTCTCAGGTTTTTGATGATGATAGAGGGTTTGTTGTTGCTATGTTGAAGACAGCACCGTACAATAACGGTATTGTATACTCAGTTGCTATTTCCATAATTCATTATGTACATTCTTCTACACTATTTAAACGTCGTGAAAGTTTGTTTAATGTTTTTCTGCCACGTGATCATATAACGAAGGTGTCATCAACATGCCGGGCAAAGGTTATGTATTTGAAATTAAGTACTCATGCAATAAGAATGTTAATATTTGAAAAAAATTACGATCAGTAATCAAAAGGTTTTTTTGATCTTATTTGTAAGAGCTTCCTCATTAATATTTGCCAAAGTATGTAAATCATAAGGTTATCTCTTCCAAGTGTTCCTAGAAATTTATAATTCTGTTTAAAAAGAACTTAGTGTACAAGGAAATGCTACGTGACCTCAGCTATTTGTAGAACTATAAAATATTATGTCTTGTTTATTCATTTCTATGTATCTGGCAATTAACTTAAAGTAAATATAAATAGCTTTTTGTCTGACAAGGTGGATATGCAAATTATTAGGAATTAGTATACGTAAGCGAAGATAATCAAAAGTATTGTATGCATTGGCAACATAGATGCGTTAAATTATCTACAAACAAATTGCAGCAATATGCACTTATTTTTAGAGTAATTAAATTATAATTTAGACATATTTTAATTGCATGTTTGAAAATTTACATACATGTATTAAATGTTTAATGGATAAATTAGAAATGAATTATTAGAATATTTCTGGTGGAGTGCAATCGCAAGCATGTGTTTTAGACTCGTTGGTCCTCATCATTACGCTATAGCTAAGATGGTGTGTGTTGATTGAATAATAAGTGACGCGTAAAGTCTTAACCTTAATAATCTCAATCCACAGTAATCACCAATAGTAGTCAGTAATGTATTCTGAATAGAGGTGGGCCCAGCTTGACTTTTCGAACATCTATCACAAAGTATTTATTTAGAAAACATTCTAATAACCGATAATAAAAATACAAAATATGAAATAAGACAAATGTTAACAAGCAAAAAAAAGAAAGAACAAAAGAAAAAGCAGATTTAATATATGCCTTTTGAAAATTAATTACAAGAAAATAGTTCCACTTCAAACGCATAGATGAATCCGGTGGTATAAGTCGACTTAAAATTACACATGGGAAAAAAGCAGCCAGCACACACATAGTGGGCGGCGGCCATACAACTTTAACGTACATTAGAAATAATTAGCAATAAAAAAATCATTACATACCGAGTGTTATTTAAAAGGCAATAACTCTAAATGAAAATTTGAAAGACAACTTTAGCTATATACATAGAGCTTGAATTTTAAACCGTAACAGTGTACTTGCAATATTTTGCGCTATTGCAGGCATGTTTGCTATGTTTCATGGGCCTAGCTGATAAATAAAAAAACCTTCTTTTTTTTTCAAATTGGATCTACCAAAAAAAATGTAATATTGAATTTTAGAGCAACTTTTATTGTCATTACTCGCGTACTTAGAGCTGTCTATGAATTATTTGAATGTTTTAACAATATTATTCCCTTTTTTCTTCTTCAAGAGCAGTAGACTTTGGTCAAACTTATCCACTATTAAGAACGTATGATAATGAAAACGCGCACATTGTGTATTTGTAATTAAGAAAATATATCATTATTATATATCGTTATTTGTAGTTGACATTTGTGAATGTAAAATGATTTTTGAATAAATTTAAAATATGCAACTGTTTCTAAATCCCATCATGTGTTAACAACTGCGAAGTTTTGAATTCACAATTAAATGTAGAATGCAAATATGAAATCAAAATGCGGCCTTCCACTTGAAAAAACAAGAACGTAGTGAATATTTTCTAATGAACACTACCTGAATCAACCTGTATATAATGATTACACTACAGTAGATTACTGTATTTTTCACTGTATCAATTTGAGATCTATATAAGATTTAAGACTTAATAATTATATTATATATTGCTATCAATATTATAATTGTATTAATCTATAAATTAAGGTAAGTTCTCATTTTGAAAAATGTATTAGCTTTTTTTGATAGCAACTTTATCAAAAAATTCAATTATCTCCAGCATTAATTATAAAGCGAAATACATTATTCCTTAAAATAGAGCTAAAGACAGTACTGACGTCAAATATTTTTAAATCATTCTCTATTGATCCAAATAATAGTTCCAAAAACACGCGCTGTCATCCAGAAAGCAATTTTAGATTATAACCACAGATAAAATCACTGACTTTTGTACTTTGATAGCTTCGACCTCGATTATTGCGACGTAAGTATATGGAGTTCCCAAATATACACATATATATCAATTATATAAACACATCTTGACGAATAACTTTTTTTGAGAAAGCTAATTATGGTTTATTCACACAAATATAAACTAATGTTTCTTCGCTTAAATTCAGTAGTATAAATAAAGCGACAAAAAATCCTTTTGTAGTGAATGATCAGGTAAGAAATATACAAGTATCAAGTTAATAACACCGAGATGATTAAATTGGTTCGGAAATAAAAGAGAGAATAAAGAACAAGAGACATTGTGATTATAGAATTTATAAATCTTTTCCATCGAACTTTTGCGATCGAGCAAATGTCAAAGCGTCACGAAGGAACTTACTGATAATCTTAATTGAATTCGCTTTTGTAGTCATTCCATAATCATTACAGACCGATTTGGTTAGATTAATACAAAATCATTTTCAATAATTAATTAAAAAATGGTAAATTAGTTGAAAAGAATTACAATTGTTGATAGATGAAAATTTTTGATTTCCGAAATGTTTGCAAATCTCCAAGTTTTAAGGTCCACTGATAAAGAAAAAAAAGCAATACCATTATCTGTAAAAGCCCTTTGGAACATTGTAGATAATCATAAACTCTATAATTTAAAAATATTTTCTTTTATACAGAGTGTTTGACAACGACGAATCAACACAAACTTATGCTTTTTAAATAGAATGCTATGCATTTTTTCACATTTTATGAATTTGAAGGGCTGATTAAAATGACATCAACTTGTATTTGTCCATTTTCAACTGTTTCCGAGATATGGCGATTTTTCGTTAAAAATTGTACAACATTTGAAAAGTTGCTATGAAATAACGATTGGTGATGAAATACCTGTTATGGGCTCAATTTGTAGAGATATCTTTTCAGTACGTGAAATTGATGTTTATTTCGGCATATCTACGCCTAAAACTCATAAAATGAAAAGTTTGGAAGTTCATGAATTAACAATAGTTAAAATATCGTAGTCGCTCTGAGTTAAAAAATTGTTTATCGTCATACGTAGACTAAATTTTACATTACTTTAAAATTAAAGAAGTCATACTTAGATTTATAATGTCACTTGAAAAGCAAATCCTTTGTAACATGGCACTTTTTTCAAACGGAATACTGCCAGTTTCTTCTAATCGTTAACAATTTTTGAAAAGCACTAATCGATGGCAGTCCCAGATTTGGATATTTTTGGATATACAGTATGTCCACGGATCGAGTTCCAAAGAGGAAAAACTTTTTTATTTTGCATTTTACAAGAAAAATGTATTCTTGATAAAAGTTTTTGCATGTCTCGAAACGGCCAAGTCAGTTTTAACCTTTTCAAAATTTCTTTTAGTTTAAGATAAAAATCGAAAAATTGGTCGTTTTATTTGAAAATTTTTTCATAAACTCAAAAACAAAAATGATATAACTAATAACTATTTTACTCAATCCATTCACCGCCCTTTTCAACGCACAATTCTAGCCGTCGGCGCAATTCTCTATAACTTCTTCGAATTTCTTCGAGAGTTAAAGACGTCACAGCGTCTCTAATCCTCTCCTTTAAATCTTCTACGTTCAGAGGAAGATTATTTGCATAAACTATTTGCTTCAAACGACCCCAAAGATAAAAATCAGCCATTGTTAAATCAGGGCTCCTTGGTGGCCATATCACGGGACCATTTCGACCTATCCAATTCTGTCCAAATTGCTGATTTAACCATTCAACAACAATCCTAGCATAATGAGCCGGACAACCATCTTGTTGGAAATAACACCTTGCGAGGTAATTAATCGGTAGATCGTCCAAACGTTCATCAACAAAATTTTGCAGCATATCCAAGTACGTATGCTGATTGACAGTATTATCAAAAAAATATGGTCCAATGATACCATGGTAAGAAATTGCACACCACACATTAACTTTTGCCGAATATTGTCGATTGTGAGGCTTGCGAAAATTCGGATTGTAGTCGCTCCAATATCTCACATGTTGAGATGCAACAGTACCATTAGTAGAAAACGTGGCCTCATCAGAAAAAATAATATTTCGGTGAAAGTATTGATTATCCATAATTTGAGCGCCCATCCACAGACAAAAATACAAACGTTTCGCAGGATCTCCGGGTTCTAATGCATGATTAAAAATGGGCTTGTAGGGATGGAACTTCCTTTGTTTCAAAATCTTTTGAATGAGCGATTTACTAATTCCCAGATGGACTGATCTGCGCCGCAAAGAAAGTTTGGGATAGTTCCGTACTGAATCCATTACAAGAAGAGTGGCGGCGTCGTCATCATCGCGTGCTATATTTTTTTTCTTTACATCCAGTATGGAACCAGTGGATAGGAATTTTTTGACCAATGCTCGTGCACCTCTATTTGAGATGTAAATATCCGGAAACTTTTGATTAAATTCTTCGACAACTAGACGGATCGCTTTATTACCTTTGCCATAGCATTGAATTAGGTAAATTCGTTGGTCTTTTGACAACATTTTCAACTATTATGGTTGATTTTTCTAACTGACAGTTAATTAGATAATTAAATATGGATAATTACCATGACAACGCAACTTAATTTCTGGGACTTTAAAAAATTTTCAAATAAAACGACCAATTTTTCGATTTTTATCTTAAACTAAAAGAAATTTTGAAAAGGTTAAAACTGATTTGGCCGTTTCGAGACATGCAAAAACTTTTATCAAGAATACATTTTTCTTGTAAAATGCAAAATAAAAAAGTTTTTCCTCTTTGGAACTCGATCCGTGGACATACTGTATATCTTTGTGCCAGCAATCACTTTCCCCCAAACATAGACCATATCTATTAATTCCAGTTTTAAATATTTCATTTCGCACTTAACGTAAATTCATGTACTTACTTCACTTTAAACTGAAGCTATAAATCTAAGCTTAACGTTTAAACAATTTTTGACACACAACGTATGCGATATTTTTTATATTATTGCAAATTCTTGAACTTCCAAACTTTTCATAAAAAAGTAACTCTTTTCGATTAATTAACACATTTATCATCACAGACAGAAATTTTTCCTACGGGTAACCGGGTGTCACACTAATAAACGACAAAATATAAGCCCTCAGGTAATCTAAATATCTACCACAAACAAACACATCCATGGAAAAGCAAGAACAAAATAGAAAAATACATACGAATAGCAAAAATTAAAGAAATATGGCAACAAAGTCCGTAATAATTTCAATGATCATTTGGAATCCTCGAATTATATCAGAGTCTACATCCCTCTCATTACATATACACAGCTCCAAAGATCTGCCCTACTAGATTACTTTTAATCATAAATTTCGTAAACATACAAATATAACAAGGCTTGATCATTCGGACCGAACAGTCTTCTAAAGTTACTCTAAAATGTCAAAGTACAATGAAACACCAAGGTTACTATAATTAACATAATTCCGTTAAAAGAATCTATCTGTGGTAGTGGCACCATTGTGATATTTCATTATTAATACTAGAATATGCTTGGAGATCATTGCAAAAGCCCATATTATCACATAATTATCTATGATTCGTATAGACTAAAGAAAATTGGTCTTAAACCCTGAAGTACGGTAAACATAAATAGAAATAGCATAGAATAGAAAGAATTGTCGAATTATACATCATCATTCTTTTAATAAATAGAATCGAATATTTTGCAAGTACAACCAATTTAGAAACAGATATTGATTCTAAAAGAGTGAAGCAATCATGTAAACAAGTTACCCTTTATTATTTAATATTTATTTAAGTTATTGAATAAAATACGCAAAATTTGTTATTGTGGAATATCCAGTCATAAAACCATGTTGCACATGTAGAAATAAATCAGCATAAATTGAATTGTACAATACCTATTCAACAACGCAGAATTACCAAGAGTAGGTCATGCTTCATTTACATACGTTTGCAGATATGTAGTCTTCGTAAATGCTGGATTTTTTAAGTTTTAAAAAACATCATATTTTAATGAAATGCAAGCTCGCTTTCATTCATTAATTTTCTTAGATTAAACACATCTTATACCTAATTCCACTATAATTTTAGTTTACGTTTTATTTTAATTCGTATATGTACAAATTGAAAGAAAGTGATCGCTTAGTTTGTTTTTGGCATATTTTATACGTTTATTTCGCTATGAATTATATACTATTAACAGTAATTAAAAGTAAAATATATTTCTTATTTAGAAAACGCTGAAACGTATGTACTTCTAAATTGGATATACATTGACTCACGAAAGCATGGATACGTGATTTAATTTAATTGTATTTATTATAAAATTTGCTCTCTCTCATTTAAACAATAAAAACAAAAACATCAACAAATATTCATCATTTGTATTTTTTGAAATTTCAAAGAAAATATAATTTTTTTAAAGGTTAATTTTAATGCCTAACAATAAATTTCATAATTTAAATACGTTAAAATATGAAGTGGTATTTCTGATATGCAGTTTTTAAGAAAATTTGAACAAAGATGGCGTTAATTGCTTAAAATGAATTTCTTTATATGCTATATTTCAAGCCTACCCAAAACGCATTATTTCATACTTAAATATGTCAGAAATATGTGGTGTGTGTCCGATTTTACAGCGTTGGCAAATATCAGGATATTTATGTAAATATCATAATATCGGTTATATATCCGATATAGGTATATCAGAAATTTTGATATTTTTCCCTTGGCTAAAATGCAAAAAAAAAATTAATGTATAAAAAGAAATCGCGGTATCCTAGTAGAAAAACGGAAATCTTTTCAATTTTGCTAATTCACAATATCAGTGTCGATTAATTAGCCCCTTAAAACAAGGGCTAATTAGAGAATATAAATATTTTTACATTTTATAAGAAAAACAGGCGTTATTACATAACACAAAATCGTTTTTGTCAGATTTTAGTTTTCTGTAAACATTGCTATATTATTAAAAAGCTTCAATATGTAAGGTAAATACAAATAGTGGTGAGAAATAATAAGTAGGAAGTCGTGCAACTTAATAATAATTATTATTAAAAATAATAATATGTACTACATATTTATTGCCGAAGAAAACTTAATATTATCTCTGGCAAATATCATTAAAATAATTACAAACTCCATAAAGCCGAAAAATAAAATACATTTCGAAAGCCAGAAGAATATTGAGGAACAGGAACCAAATGTCTAATAAAGTAAACACATCAGTGTTATCACGTGATAAATTATAAATGAACAGGCACAAATATCTGAAATATACCTTATGTATTTTCTTTTACAAACAAACCTGTTATAATGGTTAAAATTTAATTTAATTTCGCTAATCAACACTGTCAGTGTCGATTGGGAAGAATATAATATTCAATAATCCAAAACATCTGCTTATTAGAGAATATAAATATTCTTACATTATATAAAAAAAAAGGCAGGGTTACTGTTACAACACAGAATTGTTTTTGTAATATTTTAGTTGACTACGACATTGGTCATATTATTAAGATTAAAACGCTTCAACATCTAAAGTAAATACAAACCACCCCGAGAAATAATAAGTAACAAGTCACATTTCATAATAATATTAAAATATTTATTCCAGACGAAGAATTAATATGTAATACATTCTGGCAAATATCATTAAAATAATTACAAAATAAATGCGATATTCTAATGAAACATTGGTTCACCTGACAAATAAAAGACAAAAGGATATATACAGGGTGAGTCATATAAGCGGGTAAGGCCGATTATGCCTTTATGAATAAAGATATTTCGAAGCGGTTTTTTCTTTGTGATAGCTGTTCATTACGAGCACATTTTAAAAATATATTGTATTATACAGAGTGTTCCATGACTTGGTGGCTGACCATAGTTATAGTTTTTTAAATGGAACACCCTATATATTATTGCATTTTTGAATTCCCCGTATGTTTGTATAAAATCATATTTCTCGAAAACGACGTATTAGATGGACAAAATCTTTTGCAGTATTGTTTACAATAAGAGGTCCTAATAGAAGCATGTTTTATATTTTTACAGTTACTAACTGCATGTGCAGGAAGCTGGATTAAAATTACATGACACGTTTTTGCATAAAAGTCAATTTTTTTTAATGGAACACCCTGTATACCAGTTCATTTTTGAATTGTTTATTAAATTTCATGTCAGAAACATGTAAGACGTTAATACTTTAAAAGTGACTATTACAGAGTTATTGTCGTTTTTTGATATGCTTTTGTTAGTTTTTGCAAAAAAGTAAATTTTTTCAAATGGAATACCCTGTATATTATTTCATTTTTGAATTTCTTATTAAATTTCACATCAAAAACATGTAAGACGTTAATACTTTAAAAGTGATTATTACTGAGCTATTGTCTCTTTTTGATATAATTTTGTCAGTACTATACTGTAATAATTAAAACCACAAAACTGACAAAATTATATCAAAAAGAAACAATAGCTCAGTAATAGCCACTTTTAAAGAATTAACGTGTTACATGTTTTTGAAGTGAAATTTAATAAGAAATTCAATAATGATATAACATACAGGGTGTTCCATTTGAACAAACTATAACTATGTTTAGCCACCAAGTTATGGAACACTCTGTATAATACAAAATATTTTTAAAATGTGCTCCTAATGAACAGCTATCACAAGGAAAAAACGGCTTTGAAATATCTTTACTCATAAAGGCATAATCGGCCTTACCCGCTTAGATGACTCACACTGTTTATATGTATACCGCAAATATCATTAGCTATAGGGATTCAATGTTTACGTGCGATTAATACGTATACAAGTAACACGTGGTAACGTGGCACCCAACCCTGTATATATATATATCGGGTTACAGCGTTTTACGTCTTCCGATTCCTAATCGCCATTCCCCTTTGTTCATCCATAGGCCCTCCTCCAGATCCTTCTCTCGAATTTCCTTATCCACTCCGTCTCTCCAGCTTCTGCGCGGTCTTCCTCGTTTTCGGTTTCCTTGGAAGTTCCAGTTTAGTACTTTCTTTGGGATTCTGTGTTCGGGCATTCTTTGGACGTGCCCATACCATATTAGCTGTTTAGTTATAATGTCATCAATAATGTCGTGCTGTATTCCCATTTCTTGTCTAATTGTTTCATTTGGGACTCTATCTCTCCTGGATTTTACTGCCGCTCTTCTCCTCCAGAAGTCCATTTCTGTGGCTTTTATCTTTCTTTTTGTTTTTTTCTTTTATCGGCCACACCTCCGAGCTATATGTTATTATGCTTTTCATGATCGAGTTGTAAATCCTTTTTTAATTTTCTTTTGTAATGGTCTTGTCCCATAGAATACTGTTCAGCATGGAAGTAGCTCTTCTTCCCTATACGTTTCTGTCCGATATTGCCTCATCTAGTGTCCCTTCCTTAGATATTTTCATTCCTAGGTATTTGTATATACCTATTGCAATTTTTGATGATCTGTCCCGTTGCTAGCTGTCCTACTATGCACATATACTCCGTTTTTGTTATGATGACATCCAGGCCCCATTTTCCATATTCCTCGATGAGCTTTCGGCTCATATATTCCATGTCATCTATATCTTGTGCAATAACTACTTGGTCGTCCGCGAAAGAGAGGGTATATACTGTCGTGTCGTCATCCACTGGCATTCCCATGCTATTGCATTTCCGTTTCCATGTCTTCACAGCTTTTATTATTTCCGTGTTTATGTTGCTATGTTGAAGAGCCTCCCATAGTTTTACTAAAGGTATACTGTCGTAAGCCTTTTTCAGATCTACGTACAGGAGAAGTACACCTCTTGATTTCGTGCTGCTTTCTTTTCTAAAATTTGAGTTAGCGTAAACAGGTGGTCGATTGTGGATTTTCCTGCTCTGAAGCCTGCTTGTTCTTCTGCCTCCATATCGGCATATTCTTTCCCTATCCTGTTCTTTAAGATTTTCCCATAAACTCAACATATAGCGACAAAAGGATAAAAACCCCGAAAAGTTTTGTTTTTTCTAATAAATCAATGTTATCATGCTATAAATTACAAATCATAAATAAGCGACAAATTTAAAATATATTTGCCTGAATGTTTCTTTTATAAACGAGTTTAAAATATATTCTCTTACACTAACGTAATAAAAAAAAGTTGAATGCAATCTCTATTTGGTGTTCAGCTTATTACAATTGATCAAGTATACCTTCCATATCGCTGGTCTTGGACATTACAAAACTGTGAATAGATGTTTGAATTGTGTGTTGCCTATCTGCCATTTATCAGTACGCAATTTGTGATTAATCTCATTACTTTCGAAGTAGATTTTTGTAGAGTAGGGTTACTTTGAAAGTAAAGTAAATACATTGTCTTGTTCAGTATGAAAATATCTAGCGAGTTTTGATTCTATAAGTACTTTATAAGTACAGTAAGTTATATATCCTTGAAAAACGTAAAAAAATTCAAAGTGCCATATCTTAACTATTTTTTAATATACTTAATTGCAAATTTTATTCGAGTGTTACTGGAATAAATATTGATTATTTCGTTCATGTAGAGGAAATTTTTTGTAAATTAATTTTTGCATGGAAATTGACCATTCTGTTGCATACGCCGATCAAGATAATACTTCTTAAGAAGCCCTTAGATAATAGTTACACAGCGTTTCGGTACCTGCAGAGACCATTTATAGCACAATCATTTTTTACCTGAATACAGATAAGCATACTTATTTACTACTAGTAGTCGCCCACCCATTGATGGAAATTCGACTTTTTTATTTAATTAATTTAATATATTTGTAACACATACATAAATTATTATTATATTATCTTTCTGCACTGCTTAAAAAGGTTTTTTCTTCACGTATTAATATACAGGGATACTTTTAAGTAGCGTCATTAAAAAAAGGGGAAGAAATATAAATATGAGTAATGCCCGTACAAAAAAAAAAGCGGTCCAATGTGCACGCAGTGACGAGAAATTGATTATTCTTACCTCGAGTCCGAGCCTGTCGCAGTTAATATACAAACATAATAATTTTCATATCGAGAAATTTAAGTTTCAAAATAATATACTTCTATTTACCGAAAAAACAAAAACATGGTAATGCACCGAGGTTGTCGACCTTTTCTACATAAAGGTATGCTATTCACTAAAAAAAAACATCGCCATAGAAAATCTTTTCAATTGCCATTCATTTCTAACAAAGGTTGTAACTATTTGGATTTTATCGTTTTTCTTGGAAGAACCTTAAACTGGAATTACTAGTGGTTTTTACGAAAATGCGTATAGGATAAACATAGTTATGGACCGACTTTAACTTCATTTTGGCCCTAAACATTTAGAAAAATTTGATGAGTTACAAATAAATTTCTACCTATTTAACGGTAACCCTGTATAGATACCCCAAAAAGGGGAAGATTAAATTTTTGAAATTTGCGAAACACTTATGACAGTTTTAAATGTCAATTGACATTTAAAAATCTCAAATATATGGATATTTTATTTTATTTTATTTTATGTACTTGTAACACATATTATACATAAATTTTATCATTCTGCATTCCTTCTCCATCTGAACTTTAACTATGTCAAGTCTCATACTCCTCCGTGCGCGCAATTTGCTTAAAAAGGGGTACAAAGTTTTTCTTCACGTATTAATATTTACTATATTTACCAGGTTGATATTTACTGGACGGATATGACAACAAATATAATTATTATTATTGAAAAATATTTTCACGCAATGTTGCATGACTAGATGCGACCTTTTTCCGCACTAACTGTACATGTAACAACAACAAACTTTGCAGAGAAACATTCTAATTTATTATGCACATGTGAAGTATTATATAAAAATCTGGTAAGCTTTTATGAAACATAAGATTGAGGACCGGTTTTCTTGTAACAGCGAAATAAGCTGGATTAGAGCGGAACGACCAAAACACTTCTATTTAGTTTCAAATGCGCGCCGAACATAATCTCTCCGTCACCTACATTTGAATTTTATTTACAAGGTATTGGTAGGTAAATAAGTAAATTATACTTACATTTTCCCTTTCAGCAGTTTTTTGCTCATGGTTGCATGTGTTTTTCGTCGGTAAACAGTTCTTTTTTTTAAATTAAGATGTGTCACAACGAATATAAATCGAATTCACAATAATTATAGCAAGTAGGTACGGTACATAAATGTCGTCACATTAGTACTAAAGTTACACAACAATGTAAAAGTCAATGTATCTCGTATTATAAGAAGAGGTGTTTATTGGTGTTATAGTTGCTTTATAAAAAAGGAAGTAAAAATATAGTATTTTAAATTTAAAAAAATTGTTTAATATCAAATATCCTCACTCAGGCGAATGAAAGTAGAACCATAGGTACGTATGAAGGACCAGTAAAATAAATGCAATCCCCACACCTACGCGCGCCAAAGATTACCGAAGGGGTCTTGTTCGGAACAGATCAAAAATTACCCAGGCACGTGATGCGCGAAAATATAGCAACGTTATACACCTGCGCTTTCTCCACCTGAACTGAAACGTTCGTCGCGGAACATCCAGAATATTGGTCCGATGGGTTATGTAGCTGTGGAGTGGTACGCGACGAAGTAAATGGGGAGATTGCAGCCAGCAGGTTGCCGTGGCCGATTGTGCGACAGGCAGCAGAATGAGCGTGGGCTTCGTTGGCTACCGGTTCGATCGAAGCTAAAATCCCAATTGACCGACTCCCAGATTCAATTAATTTAATTATTGTGGGAAGTTGTACATTTGTGTATCTGTTCTTTTTTTCTTGTCGGCTGTTCTGAGACGGTTATAATTTGTTCCAATGGAGAGTCCTAAATGACCGTTACATTCGACGAAAAGACATGTTCGATAAAATTATAGACGACAACCTAGATTTGACCGTTGAGTTTTTGTAAAAGCTGTAGTGATTTATCGTTCGATTCACTAATCAATCTTGTTTAATTAAGAGAAGCGTTTACCGATCGAAAACAATGGCGTAAGGCGCCATGGCCGTTTTGCGTTTTTTAAATTTATTTTGTAATTTTAGAATCTCAAATTTGGGTTAGCGATGCAGAAGGCATAAATTTATAATGTCAAGTTCAGCTTTCGTATTAATTTATTTTCTTAAACAAAGTTATGTGTTTTAGAAATAACCACAAAAATGCATAAATTTGATTAATGTCTACTAACTAAGGCTGGTACAAAAAAGAAAAAATATTTTAAACAGTAAACATTTTCACGCACATTTCACGCAAGTGTTTTTCGAAGCTATCGCATCGTCTATCACCACTTTACGGTATCGCTACCGGGCCTAGCGAAGACGCAAATCTATCGGAATCGGTCGGCTATTACAGACTTAAATCCGAACGTGTTTTTTTTTCTGCGAAAAAAGTATTACATTATGCAAAATAGAAATAATACCGTTATCTGAGGTTATGAATTTGATTTCAAACAAAAAAAAAAGAATCAATGAGATAGCTAACGTGGTTTCCGGGTTTGGTGGTTGTTTTTGTTTAAGAACACGTTTGAAAAGAATTTTGATCAATTTTTTACAATAAAATATTCAGTATCGAGCAAAAATGCCGTAAATAGCCACTTCATGTAGAGAATTATACAAGGTGTCCCAGCGTAGCGGTAAAGTCCTCCTTGTGCTATCAGAAATAATTAAAATGTCGCCCCAAAATAATGCATAATCTTCAGAGATTTCGTTGGTTCTTGCGTAGGCAAAAGCTATACCATAATCTGTAAAAGCCCTTTGGAACTTTTGCTCTTATTTATTATACCGGGTGTCCCAGCGGTAAAGTACATTATTGGTATCTAATAATGTGGCTTGCGAATAATTTTTAATATAAAAGTTGTAGATAATCATAAGCTCTACAATTTAAAAAGATTTTCATTTATACAGAATGTTCGACAACGACGAACCAACACAACCTTGTGTTTGTTAAACTGACATCAACTTGTATCCGTCGATTTTCAACTGTTTCTGAGATATGGCGATATCTTGTTAAAAATTGAAAATATTTCAAAGTTGCTATGAAATAACGATTGATGATGAAATACCTATTATGGGTTCAATTACTAGAGATATCTGTTCAGTACGTGGAATTAATGTTTATTTCGACATATCTACGCATGTTTTTTAAAATTACATACCATTCGCTAAAATCAAAAATTCCAAAAAAAAAATAAATGGAACAACCCTGTATATTTATATGTCATTGAAAAGTACTTAAAATTTACTAATTAAAAATATATATTTCTTCGACCTGTGGGCGATATTGCAAAAGTTATAGGATATTATATCTGAATAAACCCGATTACGACTAAAAGATATGAGTTGTCATGACTTAATTACACACGGCATAATTAAAATTAATCGAAAAGAGTTTCTTCTAATTTAATATTATATATCTAATATTTTCTTTTTACAAATAAGTAATTTTTATTAAAATTTAAAACTCATAAAATGAAAAGTTTGGATGGTCATGAATTAACAATAGTTAAAATATCGCAGTCGCTCTGTATCATAAATAATTGCTCTTAATAAAGTTTTTGCTAACATCAAGGACTCTAGAAGTTTACGCACACTTCTATGAGGATTTTCCTGAACGCATAACAAAAGAACCTTTTGTGCATCTGCATTTTCAACGGTAGCAGTAACACGGCTCCTTTTACTTTCTTATACGTAGTATAAGGAAGTATTGTGACGATTTTGAAGTCCCCTGATACCGAAAAAGTGGTTTTTAAAAAATGTCTGTGTCTCTCTCTCTCTCTGTGTGTGTGTGTCTGTGTGTGTGACCACGATAGCGGTCAAACCGCTGTAGATATGAATTCCAAATTTTGTATTTACGTGTATAATCTCCCTCTTGAGATCTGATTAGTTTTTCAGTAAAATCGATAGACCGGAAGTAGTAGTTTACTTAAGCAAAAAAATGGAATTTTGCCAATATTTCGTCAACTACTAAGTTTAAACCAATTTATAAAGAATTCATATATACTTAAAATTAAAACTGAGAATAATTTTATATAAAAAGTTTTTCTAAATTCCTACCGGAAGTAGGTCTTTTACTCTATTCCCAAATCAGTTATTTGCGAATATTTCGCAAGTTTTGCTTTTTAGACAAGTACGTTACGAGTATAAAAGTATTTAAAACATAATTTTCAATATCTTTTGTATAAAAAAAATTTCAAAATTCAAACCGGAAGTACCACTTTTACTCTTATCGAATATCGATTTTTTGCAAATATGTCGTACGTTATGCATTCTATATATATTTATCAAGAGTACAAAAGTATTTAAAACTGAATTTGCAATATTTTTTGTATATATGAAATTTCAAAATTCGGACCGGAAGTAGCACTTTTACTCTTATTGAGTAGCACTTTTTTGATAATATCTAGCAAAGTATGCATTCTATAGAGATTTATTAAGAGAATACAAGTACTTAGAATAGGATTTTGAATAATTTTTGTATAAAAAAATTCTTAAAATTCTATAATTTGAAACGCTCATACGTATAAGAAAGTCGTGTGGTGGCCACACCTCATTTTTTCATACGGAGTACTGCCAGTTTCTTCAAATCGTTAACAATTTTTGAAAAGCACACATCGATGCTGCAGTCCTATATTTGTATATTTTTGGTTGTATATCTTTAAATTTAATTAAAAATTACGAACTTTCAAGGTCGTGTCCTAACGCGGTCCTAAGAAGCTTACGACCATGAGCCGGCTCCAGACTCGCGCGCGAAAGCCCGCGAACGTGAATGTAGAGGGGTTTCGCGGCTATTCGCAATTTTTCGCAATTTGTTCGCAGCTTCGCGCTTCGTTCCCCGATTCGTGTCGGTATTTGGCCCGCGACAAAGGGTTTGCGAAGTGAACAACCGTCAATGTTGTGAATGTAGAGGAGCATAATTTTCGCGCTTATTTTCTCGTTGTAAATACGCGCCGCGATTCGCGCGCGTGTCTGGAGCCGGCTTTGATGAGCTGAGTGAACGCTAACACGTATACTCAATGATCGAACTTTCATAAGACTAATACTAATACTAAAGGACTAATTCACGCTGCATAAACCAACCATAAATAATTGTAAGATATTACCGCCATCTATACTATATGTGCTACACTGTAATGTGACGCAAATGTAACAGATATCTGTAAATGCATGTAATGGCGTACAAAAATTATATTCTAACCATTAGGGAACCATAGGGAAAGTATTAAGGCTGCGTTTGATAAGGTTTTGGCGGGAGAGAAATGTACCCAAAAAATACCACTTTTATTTCCATTTTTACGGGCGTAAAATATCAAAACATGTAAATTTTATGCATTAAGCATGAAGATAAAGGTTAAACGAAGTGAACGGTCGAATTCTTTTTTAAATTAAGTTAATATATAAGCCGTAAATAAAATGGGAAGTTAGTGGTTTTGCAAGTACTAGAAAAAATGGCTACATTTAAAAATTACACGGTAAATTTATATGTAATATAGCAAGTACACTCGGTATTTATATTTGGAAGGTAAAAATAGTAACAGTAGCTAAATACATGTGTAATTTTTTAAGTGATCCATGAAATAAAATTTGTTTACATTTTTGGTGGGTCTTTACATACATTACAGATATCTGTTACATTTACGTCGCCTAACAGTGTAGCACATATAATACAGATGGCGTTATTATCTTGCAATTATTTAGAGGTTAGTTGTGTGTTATGCGATACTTTAATTATTCATTATAATTTAAAATTATAATTAACAACAATTTTTGCGGTTACTAATTATAAAATTTAGTATGTTACGAGTTATTTGAAAGTACGTAATAGACAATCAACAGTTGGCATCACTGGTTGGCACCACAAAACCAAAAAGTAACTACATAGTTTAATTTGCGAGTTTAATGAAATTGCAATATTTTAAAATAAATATGGAGTTTTCTGTTATCCTTAATTGAAAGATGCCTATGCTTTTACTAATGAGATGAATTATGTAAATCAATTAAACTGGGACTGTTTACGCCGACAAAAGCCTAATAGCTGTTTTATATTTACGAAGTTCGCTAAGAAACTGTCGGCTAAGAACGTTTTACATTTTTCTTCAAAATTTGTTAAGGTTGTTGCTAATTACTTAAAATGTAAATATAGGTACATTTTATTTGTTAGCAGTTTTCAGAACTTTGAAATCGTTTATTTTTTAAATAGAAACTGCACACCATGTCTACGGTATTTTTGACATATTCATCAAATTTTATAGTTCAAACTATATAGCAAATTAGATAGAAAGACAAACAAAATACAAATTTGTATCTATAACGTATAAGAAATCCAAAACTCAAATATATAATTCTACAACGTTTCAATCACGATTATCGAAAAGAAAACATCGATACTTTTTTACAAAACAATATATCGTGCGCATCCCTAGTTCAAATCACATATGCCTGCCCACTCTTTCTTCCGGAGGTCAGTTCGCCGGTTTTCTAGTTTCGATTAATAACAATAATCTTTATAATAGCCTCATTATTTATAATATATTAACATTAAAATAATACCTTTACCTTACTTAGTTTTGAAGATTTTTATTACAATTACTGTTCTTTTTATTTTTGGTGTTTGTAGAGTTAAATCTTTGTACATATTTAAAACTGTTTTTATCATCTTTATTACAAAAATACTTGACGCTGTTTGGGTGGCGATTTTCACGGTTTGGTTAGAAGTGCCTTATCTAATATGTTCGTGACGTACTTAAACGTACAGATAGTGTATAATAACACAGTAAAATATAATAAGAGAATGTTCACAGCTTCACAAATTATGGCTAGGTTATGTTATAAAATATACAGCACAGGGATTCTGATTGCAAAACGATATCGAGCGACTCGAAGTCTCGTCTCGATAGACAAACTCGCAGCGACTTGATGCGACTCTGAAGTGCTTTCGAGTTCGAAATTCGTTTTCGAGTCGTAGCACGGCGTAGATATCGTAGTAGATATTATTTGCGCGTGTGCATGAATTTTAAAATAAAACCAAGCAAAGTAGGTAGTTATTTTATTTAAGTTATAATATTAATATTATTATACTACCTTTATTATTTACCTATTTCTGATTATACTTTGTAGAATTACATATGTTCAGAAGCAAATTATTGGAAAAAAACGGTAGAACTTCTAAAAACTATTAAAAACAATGAATTGGTATAAATAGAAATATGCTTATAAAAATTTACAAAAGAAAATTTCCTAAACTATTCAACAATCTAGTATTATAGTTTTTATTAACACATGTTTTTCACTATTATTATACAAATTCACTTAAAAAAGCCTTAATATTTACAGCACCATTTAAGTTTGGCTACAGTATAAACCTTTTTTAAAGATTCAATTTATTTATAAGAGTGTATTGGAATAAAAGTCTGTTTTATATTGCAATATTTTATTTATGTTTATAATCACATTTCAAATTGTCTATACTTTATTTCATTAAGGTCGTGACTACTTCATATAACACCAATTTCTTTAGTTGCACTTAAAGTTTTTATATACAATTCTTTTATTTCATCTTTTTCATTATGCTGTGTTCTCTTACTGGGAGTACTATTTTTCGATAAAAATAAATAATCATAATTATCACAGATTTCATTCTTCCTTTTCTGAGTGATGGGAGATGAACTATATAAACAAGAAGGTTGAGATATATTGCATATATTGCTTGCCCTGTCCTGCTCTCCCCATATTTATTACATCCAACTACAAAATATAAGATTGCTTATTTCAGCATATTTTAATTAAAAAATTATTAGTTACACCTCGCTCTGCAACATTACACCCTTCAAAGAAAGTGTTGCCCAACAGAGCAAAAATCTTCATTTTCTGCTGGGTTAGCTATTTTCAATTTCGAGGCCACTTCCTGTAGCAATTTGTGCTCGTCTAATTTCAGCAGCATTTCTCTTTAAATTACATTTGTAATCACTCCATGTCTATAATAATGAAACATGTGTTACGGTTTATGTATATAGGTAGGTATTTGTAGTAGTACGATATATAAAAATAATCTGTACTTTACTCACTTTTTGCCATTATATACAGTTTTTACTCCATATCCAGCACCATTGAAATTACTGCTAAATAAGCTTGCCACTTGCAAAATCTGGATGATTATTGAAACATTCAATAAAAACACCCCAGTGAATATCTTTAACTTTGAAAGAAGCCCTGGAAAAATAAGCAAATTACTATTAGAAACTAGTTATAAATTGAATAACTTACATGTTTGTTTAGTAGGAAAGGATTTCTTTAAAATATATTTCACATTTGTTTTACTCGCCTGATCAAGAGAGGTATGTAAGAAAAAAATAAATGAATTATAGAAACGCCTAAAACATCTGGAAAACATATTTTTATTACAGCATTAGTCATTGCAGTCGTTCTATGGTTCTAACAACCCTAAACTGTATAATTTCAAAATACAAAATTCAAATCGGTGTGTATCCAACAAAGATAGTCATACTTTTTAAAGTGAGAAACATATATCGTTTTGAGAACTCGGGACCTCAGTAGGTACCGTTTAGAAATGACAGTTTTAGACGAAAGCACGTGACTACCGGGACGAAACGATAGCAATGAGAATCGCACGAACTTGGAAAAATGGCGTAAACGATACTATCGAGTGAAACGATAGCAATCAGAATCCCACTGCAGATATCGCATACTTATAATTCCTTGTTAAATTTACTTACATAGGAACCAATACATTCTGTTAAAAAAGGTACCGTTTTGGCGCGATATTTGAATTGAAAAGTTATAATATAAAGTAACAACGTACCTATGACCAAATTTGCCTTAAAATATGTATATAGAATTTCTCTTATTCGAACTTAGTAATCTCACAAAAAAAAATCCATTCTGAAAACTGTCCAGGAGCCAAATTACAAAATAGAAATAAAATAAAAACATGAAAAAAACTGATCAACTATCAAACTGGCACTTGGGATTTGCAAATACTAACTTTACATGTATTTTTAGCAGGTGAAATATATTTATTAGAATGTTGAACTAATAGGTACGTTATGAAGACAATAATATGACTATATTTCAGTTTTGCATATTATTATTATTATTATTATTAGACATGATCAACAGAGATGCAGGCTACGTACTAAATGTATCAAGTAACAGAAAATGTTTTATTTTGCATAACACAAACACACTGCTGTTTATTTATTGTGTGGTTTTATATAATAATAATAATATTAGTTTATTTCCAAAATAAGAGAACAACATTGTATTAATATAAATTACAAAATATAAATATATATGAAATAAGAAAATAAGAAAGTCGAATGGATGAGTATCACCTATCTTCAGCGAATATGTTTAAGAATAACTTAATTTATAAATAAAAGAAACGTAATTTTAAATTTTTACAAATAAATTCAAATGAATGCTTAAAGTTCGCGCGTCTTTCTCCCTTCAGCATGAAAGTTGACAAGTATCGATTAGATTCATACGTATAAAATCGAATTGCAAAGAAAGTCTGCCAGACCAAATCTACGTTTGTAGGTAGAAATTCAATAAGCAGGTAAAATGACCTTGAAATGTTTTTAGATCTTCAGAATTAGTTTAGTTTGTTAGAATTAACATCGTGGCGCCATCCAATTATTACTAGTAGTACTTAAGAAACGCTAAAATCTTAGATACGAACCGAAATGGGTTTGTCAACTTTGAAACGCACCCTTAAGGGTGCGTTTCAATGTATCTAAGATTTTAGCGTTTCTTAAGTACTACTAGTAATAATTGGATGGCGCCACGATGTTAATTCTAACAAACTAAACTAATTCTGAAGATCTAAAAACATTTCAAGGTCATTTTACCTGCTTATTGAATTTCTACCTACAAACGTAGATTTGGTCTGGCAGACTTTCTTTGCAATTCGATTTTATACATATGAATCTAATCGATACTTGTCAACTTTCATGCTGAAGGGAGAAAGACGCGCGAACTTTAAGCATTCATTTGAATTTATTTGTAAAAATTTAAAATTACGTTTCTTTTATTTATAAATTAAGTTATTCTTAAACATATTCGCTAAAGGTAGGTGATACTCATCCATTCGACTTTCTTATTTTCTTATTTCATATATATTTATATTTTGTAATTTATATTAATACAATGTTGTTCTCTTATTTTGGAAATAAACTAATATTATTATTATTATATAAAACCACACAATAAATAAACAGCAGTGTGTTTGTGTTATGCAAAATAAAACATTTTCTGTTACTTGATACATTTAGTACGTAGCCTGCATCTCTGTTGATCATGTCTAATAATAATAATAATAATAATATGCAAAACTGAAATATAGTCATATTATTGTCTTCATAACGTACCTATTAGTTCAACATTCTAATAAATATATTTCACCTGCTAAAAATACATGTAAAGTTATTATTTGCAAATCCCAAGTGCCAGTTTGACAGTTGATCAGTTTTTTTCATGTTTTTATTTTATTTCTATTTTGTAATTTGGCTCCTGGACAGTTTTCAGAATGGATTTTTTTTTGTGAGATTAGTAAGTTCGAATAAGAGAAATTCTATATACATATTTTAAGGCAAATTTGGTCATAGGTACGTTGTTACTTTATATTATAACTTTTCAATTCAAATATCGCGCCAAACCGGTACCATTTTTAACAGAATGTATTGGTTCCTATGTAAGTAAATTTAACAAGGAATTATAAGTATGCGATATCTGTATATTTTATAACATAACCTAGCCATAATTTGTGAAGCTGTGAACATTCTCTTATTATATTTTACTGTGTTATTATACACTATCTGTACGTTTAAGTACGTCACAAACATATTAGATAAGGCACTTCTAACCAAACTGTGAAAATCGCCACCCAAACAGCGTCAAGTATTTTTACAATAAAGATGATAAAAACAGTTTTAAATATGTACACAGATTTAACTCTACAAACACCAAAAATAAAAAGAACAGTAATTGTAATAAAATCTTCAAAACTAAGTAAGGTAAAGGTATTATTTTAATGTTAATATATTATAAATAATGAGGCTATTATAAAGATTATTGTTATTAATCGAAACTAGAAAACCGACGAACTGACCTCCGGAAGAAAGAGTGGGCAGGCATATGTGATTTGAACTAGGGATGCGCACGATATATTGTTTTGTAAAAAAGTATCGATGTTTTCTTTTCAATAATCGTGATTGAAATCGATATTTTTTTATTCGATAATATCGTTTAATCAAAAATGCCATTCTACTTATATCCTGGTAAACAATCTTTGACATTTTACACATTTATTTTACATTAATATACAAAAGAAACTGTTCATATTATACAGAATACAATAGAATATATTTTTAAGAAAGAAGTTGGAAATTTGAAAAATGCCTACTGCGATGTTTGCTGTTTCGTAGAAATTATAATCCGGAAGCGGCAGCGGAATATTGCATTTCATAGACTTGACATCTCGTATAGTTCGCCGAATCGCCTTCATGGGGTGTTTGTTATCTTTATCACAATTACTATTTCCTCAAAATTGTAAAGAAGATATGTTTTAAGATGTTTATTTTTTACTTGTATTTATGTATGTGTTTTATACAACTAGAATTATATATTTTGAGTTTTGGATTTCTTATAAGTTATAGATACAAATTTATATTTTGTTTGTGTTTTTATTGGATTTTTTGTTTGTTTTTTGAGTAAATATATATTTTAAGTTAAAGATTTTATTTGTTACTAAATGGCTTGAAAAGCCACAGCAAAGAACTTTTAATATAAACATGATAAAAATGTCGATATCAAGGTATATCGATATTCTTCATTCAATATTTGTTTAAAATCGATTTTGAATTTTTGATACATTATTCGATTCTAATATCGATATTTTTGAAACGTTGCGCATTGGAATTTTTTAATTTGCTAATTTGCTATATAGTTTGAACTATAAAATTTGATGAATATGTCAAAAATACTATAGACATGGTGTGCAGTTTCTATTTAAAAAATAAACGATTTCAAAGTTCTGAAAACTGCTAACAAATAAAATGTACCTATATTTACATTTTAAGTAATTAGCAACAACCTTAACAAATTTTGAAGAAAAATGTAAAACGTTCTTAGCCGACAATTTCTTTGCGAACTTCGTAAATATAAAACAGCTAGGCTTGTGTCGGCGTAAACAGTCCCAGTTTAATTGATTTACATAATTCATCTCATTAGTAAAAGCATAGGCATCTTTCAATTAAGGATAACAGAAAACTCCATATTTATTTTAAAATATTGCAATTTCATTAAACTCGCAAATTAAACTATGTAGTTACTTTTTGGTTTTGTGGTGCCAACCAGTGATGCCAACTGTTGATTGTCTATTACGTACTTTCAAATAACTCGTAACATACTAAATTTTATAATTAGTAACCGCAAAAATTGTTGTTAATTATAATTTTAAATTAGAATGAGTAATTAAAGTATCGCATAACACACAACTAACCTCTAAATAATTGCAAGATAATAACGCCATCTGTATTATATGTGCTACACTGTTAGGCGACGTAAATGTAACAGATATCTGTAATGTATGTAAAGACCCACCAAAAATGTAAACAAATTTTATTTCATGGATCACTTAAAAAATTACACATGTATTTAGCTACTGTTACTATTTTTACCTTCCAAATATAAATACCGAGTGTACTTGCTATATTAAATATAAATTTACGGTGTAATTTTTAAATGTAGCCATTTTTTCTAGTACTTGCAAAACCACTAACTTCCCATTTTATTTACGGCTTATATATTAACTTAATTTAAAAAAGAATTCGACCGTTCACTTCGTTTAACCTTTATCTTCATGCTTAATGCATAAAATTTACATGTTTTGATATTTTACGCCCGTAAAAATGGAAATAAAAATGGTATTTTTTGGGTACATTTCTCTCCCGCCAAAACCTTATCAAACGCAGCCTTAAATACGATACATTATTCAAAAGGTAATTGTATGGAGAATTCAGCAAAGTGATTATTGGTTGCGCTATTTTTGATTTTAGCGCCCTCTAGCGCAAAAAACACAGTTACGTATTTCACAATGTGACACATCATTTCAAAGCCAATTTTATTAGCAATTTAATGCACAATTGAAAAAAAAATTAAATAATTAAAAAGCCTTGCAGAGCTCTAATATTAGAAACTACGAACTTATTAATTTACAAAAGACCCTGACAGTATGTACTTGACAATGATGACAAATAAATGTCAAAATTATTACGTATTTAGTTGCTAATAAAATTAGCTTTGAAATGATATGTCACATTGTCGAATACGTAACAGTTTTTTTTTCCGCTAGAGGGCGCTAAAATCAAAAATAGCGCAACCAAAAATCACTTTGCTGAATCTTCCGTACAATTACCTTTTCAATGATGGATCGCATTTAGTACTTTCCCTATTTAAATTGTAATGGTTAGAGTAATGGAGGGGAGGGGAATGACGTATCACAGTTGAAGATATGATGGAAGGGTGTCCCCATTGGATCAAACATCGACCTGTTTTTGCGTTTATTCAATCTGTTTCGTTTTCGGTGGGGCACCCTGTATTAATTTACCGTGTAATTTTAAAACATAGCCATTTTTTCTAGTAGTTGTAAAATCACTGATTTTCCAATTTATTTACTGCTTATATATTAATTTAATTTGAAAAATAGTACTACCGTTCACTTTGTTAAACTATTTTCTTTATGCTTAAAGCATAAAATTGACACGTTTTGATTTTTAACGCCCATAAAACTGGAAGTAAAAATGGTATTTTTTGGGTTCATTTCTTTCCCGCCAAAACCTTATATAACGCAGCCTTAATTGTAAATTGAAATACTCGGAGATTCATTTATTTATACGAGAGTTTAAGGATTTAAAGTTTTTTCCCACATATGATATTGTGCCTTTATAGCATTCATATGATTTAAACGTGTACTTTAGAGCTGGGCATTTTTGGCATTATTACGGCCCGGCTCAGCATGTCGAGCCGGGCAAATGGAACCGAGCCGACTCGACTTGCCGTGCTGGCCCGGTTCCATTTGCCCAGTCGCAACCTATGGTATACTGAACGTACACCGTCAACTGGATACAATTTCTTACAGTAAATATTATATTGTTTATTGTATTACAATAAAGATATGGTGCTAACATATGTATATGCACCGTTGTTAGTTTATTCAAATATTACAGCAGCGTATGAGTCGTCAAATAATATTTATTGACACAATAAAAAATATAGAATATATAAAACAAAAATAGCAACACAAAGTATATCTATGACAAAAAAAACATTTATACAATTAATATTAATAACTATAAACAGTTAGAGAATTGACAGCAATATTTATATGTATGTAAAAGTCAGCCTAAGGTTTAATTAATTCTTAAATGAGTGGAAGGCAATCCAATTCTTTACTTTATAATGCGAAATAATTTTATACATTTAAAATTTATGTTAGAGGCAATTTTAATAAGACGTTTCCTTTGTGTTATAATTTTCTGCATTAGCTCTGATAATTATTTATTGAATTAGGTAAATTTTTAAATTTAAAAATTTACTCCCTGGTGGGATTCGAAACCACATCCCCCCGATCTGTAGTCAGGTGTGTGAGTTCTTTTAATTGTACTGAATCACGTCAAGTAAGGCCTGTATGAGACGATGCTAAATTTTACAGACAATTTCCATGTAAATTTTATTTTTGAAATTTAGCAACGTGTAAAACAGAAAAGTGGCAATATTTCATGCGAAATTTAGCGGCTAAATTATTGGTTCTAATTTCTGTGTGAAAACTGCGTGAAAAACTGCGCAATAGAATAAAATAGGGATAAAATTGCAATTGACAACAAAGTTAACTAAACCAAACTAACCTAAAAATAAATTTGCGGCTTCAGAGGTTGTATGTGAATGATCATAGTGTTTTTTAAGTTCTTATAGCATAAATTAAAAGATATCCTGGTCACGTGAACAGGTGTGTTAATAGAGGAATATAAAAAATATCATTGTTTATATGCATTTAAAGATGCTAGGTATAAAAACAAATGCTCGTGCCACAGCAATAGAGGCAATTAAAAATATAGTGACAAAAATAAAACCAGGTGTGTCCATATCAGATATTAAAGCTAAATTTCATTGTCTAAGAACTAATTTCTTAAATGAACATATAAAATATAAGGAATCTCAAAAAAGTGGTGCAGATGAAGATGATTATGAAGGCTAACTGTGTATCCCAATGGATCAAAGAATTTAAAACTAATTTCTCGAAGGGCAGCCAACCTTTCGATTACGATAATACTAAAATTAGGTACGTCACTACATCATATATTACGCATGTGCGTGTGCTAAATTTGATATGTAATAATGCATACGTGTCATACAGGAGTAATGCAATAATATCAAAATTATATGCTAAAGCAGAAAATGTTCGTAATAATTTACATGGAAATTTTCTGTAAAATTTAGCATCGTCTCATACGGGCCTAACAGATGTAGGTATGTACTAAATTTTAAATAATTTTAAAATTAACTTTCTCAGTGTTAGGTAAATTTTTAAAATTAAAAATTTGCCAAATTAAACTAATAATTACCAGTGCAAAAGGAAAAATTATAATAATAATGTTCAACACTGAGAAACACTAATTTTAAAATTATTTAAACACCCTTTGGAAAGATGTTCCAAATAACATAGATCGTAAGCGTTTTGACACAGATAAGGGAGATTGAATATACAAAATTCAAACAAATATCGTATATAACAACATGAATAATTTCTTACTTCCTAGTATGCAAATATAAAAAAGAATTGTTACAAAAAAGACACTTTACTAGGCGTACTAGTAGCAGATTGGCTGGTATATTCATACTATTTATCAAGTTAAAGTAAGCGAGGGAAATACTTGAATTTTTTAAACATTTTCTTGATGATTAACACATATGTCAAATTCATTTACCATAGTAAAAACTGATGAATACAAAATTCTGTTAGGGAAGGTGTTGATAATTTCGACGTTAAAAGAAATTCTTTTATTCTTGTTCATTTAAAATATTTCGATTTAAAAATTTACCTATTTTACTACGAGTAAAGAATAGAACAGGAGAGAGTCTCCTTAATAATATTTGTCCAAATGTGGTAACTCAATATGGCCGCCTCAATGCATAGGATATGTATGTTACATGTCAGATATATGACAAGTTATTCAAAATACTCATTTTATAAACTATGATTGGTCAATATTGCCATAACGACCTGCCTTAAGGGTCCTCGCTAGTGGATCTGTCAACAATGGAAAAATAGCAGATTTTAGATGCCAGATATTTTTGTTGATTTTAAAGATTGAGAAAACCTTTCAACTTCAACTTATGAAGAATTTAGTAATCTACGCGGCTGAAGAATCAAATTTAGAAAAAAATTAACGGATTAAAGAAAATTAATTAATATGTCAAAATATTAAAAACCAGTTTTCTCAAAAATCCTTCGGAGGAGATTTGTTTGCTTGGGTTCACGATGTAAATTGAATAGAAAGCTACCCGGCTGTGCACTTATTTTTCGTTCAACTATTCTTTACTTTGTTTAAAATGAATATAAAATAAATTAAAATTAGGCAACCCACATTACAATGAATTGTTATTCTGCTATAATTCTTTCCCGCGGTTACAAATGTGTAAATAATTGGTAATAAATGATTTTTTATTCGCTTAGATATTGAGTTACTATTTCAAATATTTATTATATATTCCCTATGTGTAATAAGTACTAGGACATCCTTGGCTTATTACATTATGTGCTATGCAACCAATATTACATTTCCCATTCACTAGCGAAGACCCCATTTTTACGTTTTCATTGGGTTGTATTGTTTAATAAGCAGATGATCTTCTAAACCTGGGTAAAATTAAAACTATTGTGGGAATTTGATCAGAACTTAGTTTTAAAGTGGCTCATTAAATGGCTTTAGTAGATTAATTACATCTCACAGTATTAGATCTATGCATTGAATCTTGTAGAGTTCTTATCTCTGTAATAATTCCTCAATTTCATGGAAAATCAGTAGTATGAATTTTAACATAATAATATTCCATCTAGAACGACTTAATTAATAGATTTTTTAATTTTGAAATTAAACCTGGTTTTTTAAAAACATCCTTAGGTCTTTGCTGTTTTGAATCATGGTACTAATTGGATCAAAAGAGCAAAGACCTAAGTGTAAGCAACTATTAAATTTAAATTATGTGTTTAATGTACTACAAAAGTTTTAGGCATTACATTTACATATTAATTTTTCTGCTTTTAAAATGGTAATAGTTAATTTGTGGATTTGCTAAAAATAAAACGCAAATATTTTTTGACTGATATTAATATATTTTATATAGGTATCACATCTATTTAACACTACAGAATAGAACATAACATAATATAATATACAGGGTGATTCTTAATATATGCGACAAACTTTAGGAGCTGATTCCTGGGGTTATTTTGATCATAAAAGTTCATAAGAACATATGTCCAAAACCGCTTTGTTCAGAAGTTATACAATGTTTAATAGAAAGTTAAACTAATAAATGGTTTTATTATAAATTAACAAAATAATCAGTAAAACAAAATTAAGTTCAGAAGTTATACAATGTTTAATAGAAAGTTAAAATAATAAATGGTTTTATTATAAATTAACAAAATAATCAGTAAAACAAAATTAAGTTCAGAAGTTATACAATGTTTAATAGAAAGTTAAAATAATAAATGGTTTTATTATAAATTAACAAAATAATTAGTAAAACAAAATTAACTTATAGTAACTGTTGAAAATGACCGCTCCCAACTGTAATACAAGCTCGTAAATAAGTCTGTGCCTGTTTCTCTAATATGCATAGTGGTCGCGTTGTCGATGCTAATCAGTTGGTGTTTACCAGTTGCTCAAGAAGCACGTGTTGTGATTATGTACGGTATTTTGGAATTGTTTATTTGTCATTTCAATATTTGTCAATAGTGTCAGAGTATTCATTCAGTTTATTGCCAGTTTCTGTTTTCTAAAATGAATTATACGAATGCTGAGATGTGCGATATGCATTTCGTTTACGGTCTTGCCAATGTAAATGCGCGTGCTGCTAGACATCTTTATGCAGAACGATACTCGAACCGTATCATACCGCATCATTCCATGTTTGCCCGTCTTCATCAACGTCTTAGTGAAACGAGAAGTTTTAAAAAACGGACGACTGATAGCGGGCCCCCATCTACAGTGAGAAATCCACAAGTTGATAAATGGTATTAAATGAAATTGAGGAACATCCTACAACAAGCACCAGAAAAATTGCGTTTGATTTAAACATTAGTCAGGCCACAGTTTGGAGAATATTGAAAGATCAACTGTTGTATCCATATCACATTCAACGGGTGCAGGCTCTATTGCCAGCAGATTTTCCACAAATATTAGCATTTTGTCAATGGATGCAACACGAAGTCGTTCAAAATCCTAACCATTTGGCTCAAATATTCTTCACCGACGAGACTACTTTCTCTAGAAACGCGATTATTAATTTTCATAATAATCACATATGGGCCGAAGAAAATTCGCGAGAAATAATGAATGCCCGTCATCAGCATTAATTCTCTGTCAATGTGTGGGCCGGAATTGTTGCAGATCACTTGTTAGGTCCACATTTTTTACCGATGCGGTTAAATGGCGAGGTATACCGCAATTTTCTTGAAGAGGAGTTACCACTACTGCTGGAAGAAGTTCCGTTGCAGTTAATATTACAAATGTATTTTATGCATGACGGTGCTCCAGCGCATTTTAGTTTACTTGCTCGCGAGTTTCTGGACAGTACGTATCCAAATCGGTGGATAGGACAGGGAGGTCCACAACCGTGGCCTCCTCGGTCTCCAGACTTAAATTCATTGGACTTTTTTCTCTGGGGCCACCTTAAATCATTAGTTTACACGACTCCCATGGAAAATGTCGATGAACTAAGAAATCGTATTATAGCAGCTTTTGAAACAATTGGAAATACCCCTGGTATTTTCGAACGGACTCGCCAGTCAATACGACGGAGGATAGCAGCTTGTAGTACAGTTGGGGGCGGTCAATTTCAACAGTTACTATAAGTTAATTTTGTTTTACTAATTATTTTGTTAATTTATAATAAAATCATTTATTATTTTAACTTTCTATTAAACATTGTATAACTTCTGAACTAAGCGGTTTTGGACATATGTTCTTATGAACTTTTATGATCAAAATAACCCCAGGAATCAGCTCCTAAAGTTTGTCGCATATATTAAGAATCACCCTGTATATATGTATATGTATATATATACAGTTTCATTTCTTGGTTTAGCGGTTGTAAAATGAACTCAAAACATAATAAAAAATCAAAACGTTTCGAAAATGTAGATATTATCTTTGTCAATTATTTAACATAAACTAATTAATTAAATTAATAAATAAACTGTAACATATATCTGACATATATATTTTTTGACAAATATATTAGCGGCAAATATACAGAGTTATGATAAAGTAACGCACAAAATTCATAAAACGTACAATGTTAATTTTTGAAAAAAATGCAAAAACACGTCAAACAGTTTATTTTATTCCGCGTCTTTTAACATAAGTCAAAAAATAAAACGTCAAATTTGTCAAAGTTATGACGTCATAAATATTTTTTTTTAAATATGAAGCTTGTTTTTTTTTACTTTATTTGATAAAGCTTGTTTTTCTTCATTATAAAGAAATAATTGAAGTAGGGGTCACATAAGAAAAAACTGAGAGAATTAATAAAAAACAAAATAAACTTTATTATAGTAATAACATTTAAATTAACTAAACAGTCCATTAAACCAAAACGATTTCTTACAGGAATTGTTCAAACTGTGTCCCGTTCACTATCTGACATAGGCCAAGACGATGGTAGACCTGATTTACAGTCTTCGATCATCTGCGGAGTTATACGAGTCATTTCATGTCTAATTTTGTGCGTTACTTTATCATAACCCTGTATGTTAATGTTTTAATTAGTTTATGTCAAATAATTAACAAAGATAATATCTATATTACCGAAACGTTTTGATTTTTTGCTTTGTTTTGAGTTCATTTTACAGCCGCTAAATCAAGAAAGGAAACCGTTTTTACCAAACGGCTAAGAAAAGAACCCAGTTATATACAAGGTGTCTCTAAAAGGTCTTTAAACAACTCTACCACGTATTTTTCGGACCAAAATAAACCGATTTAGCAAAACTTGGCTTAGTCAAAGTTGCTTAGTTTGTGCGCAATACGGTCCTGAAGTTGCAGTTGGAAAATTGTTTTTTTGTTATAAATTTGAAACGACTGGAGCGATTGCGCTAAATTTTGTCACGTTTACATAGTTTTATGAGTCAAGAAATTCTGTATCAAAATTGTGATAGTAATCAATCCATAGGCGGAGAATCTGCGTTTATAAATATTAAAACATTTCCATTTTCTACGCCAATGGATAAAAAAGAGTTTGTCTATAAAATTTAGATTAAGTGTCGTGTACACGTGTCTTAGGCCGTTTAGACGTCTCTTTAAACTATGTACACGTCTTTTGACGTCGTTTTTGAATTGATAATTTTTTTTTGTAAAATGTTTTCTTTTTTAAAAAATACAGAACGGCCAATACCAGATAGGTTAAAACAAAAAGGCACTGGTTTACAAAAAAGATATTCTATTTATCTCGACAATTGATGCAAAAAATGCTATTTTTTTGATGTTTTTTTTTGTTTTAAGAATTCCACTTGTGCCCTGCGTTTTGTAAAATACATATTGCCGTGAACTCGCAAAATTTATAGAATAAGAATAGCTTTAGAGATTAGTTTAAGATTAGGAATAAAATAAATATCATTGAGTAAAACTATGCAACAAAAACTACATGGAGGTATACAAAGTTGCATACTCATAGTCAATTTATAAAAGTGATTTAAAAACTATTATTATACAAATAAATAGTAAAAATGTAGAATAAAAATTTATTAAATAAATATGAAACAAAAGACAAAATAAAAATTTATTAAATAAAAATGAAATAAAAGACAAAATAAATATTTGTAATATTTTTCTTTTGTAGAAGAGATACACAAAATGTATGGTTTATAGATATCATGAAAAAGATGAAAGACGATATGCAAGAAATATAAATAGGTAAATTATTATGATTTATATGCATAAAGCAGTAAAAATTTTATGAAAGAGTTTAAGAACTAAATTGTATTAAAAAAAATAAAATTTACCTTAGCTTATAACTAGACTAAGAAAAAGGATATATATAAAATATGTAAAACGTAGAAACGATCAGCAAAAGGTAGCTAATATCATAAATAAAAAGTATATGTGTTTATGATTTGTTTGTAACACAATGCTTCAGAGACTGGAAACAGACGTGTACAGTTTCATGACCTACAAAAAGACAACAAAATATATAAAACTTGTGTAAAGTCTATTGCAGATTGACATTTTACCAATAGAAAGATCATGGATAGAAGATAGAGAAACGGTGAAGAAACAGGCGTGTCCTCCAGGTACAGGCAGTGCGGGAAGAAAAATAATAGTTATCTCCGGCATGTTTCCCATTTTGCCAAGTCGCAATTCAGCTAAAAGAAAAGTGAAATTGACATTAATAAATGGAAAGAAAAAAATATGTATCGAACAATGAACAAGGCAATAGGTTCATTGACGAATACAAAGAAGGATGGTATTAACGACAAGAATAAACCTACCGTTGGAAATGCTGTGCGAGGCAGAGGGGACTTTTGAATTGGAAATTTATATTGACGTTTGGTAAATAGTGAACTGTCAGAACAATATGTGTATGTGTGTGTGTATCAAGACGGCAACATGCGGGCAGCGACTTCACTGGAACGTGTATTCCAATGCCAACCTAAAATATGGACTAGAGGGCGCAATGGTCAACATAGAGTTTTTTTTTGCCGCTATAAATACGAAACAAGATTCGACACGAGGGAGACTTCTCATGACAATTCCGAAAGGAAGACCTCTTATTACAACTCCTAAAGAATAAGACGCTTTAGATTGTTACATTGTAGTTTTCATTATCTCTTCATCACGTATATTCATAGTAGTTCTTATTTTATTCAATATATTTGAATTCACTTGAAACGTTCAATATGGACATTCAAAATGAATATTTTGATAGCAAGTAAGTTTATTTTTTTTGAAAAGGAAGTTATACAAATTGTAGGACAATATAGATAAGTAAATATTTTATCCTGTAAGGTTTGTTTTAAATTCATAAAGTTGGAATTACAACAAAATAGGATTAATGGTGTTGGGCAGTTGGAGAGATGCTACGTGCGAATGAGCATTTTCTTCATCGTATTGTCTAGGCATCATTAATCTCTTTTAAGTTAGGCAAATAATTAATTAAAAGTTTCACAAGGCAAAGATTAAGAGCTAGATACAACACGTGCAAATGGTTGTCTAAAGCAATTAATTGAAGCCAATATATAAATAATTACATCGATAAGTATCACTGTCAATGTACAATAAAAGTTTACATTTGTTTATTTACAGGATAAATATTTATTTTGTTTAGCATAATAAATAAATAAATAAAAGATTTACATACATTACAACCGGCATTAGGTATAAATGATATGAGCATTTTCAATTATGTATTTTGTTTAGAGCATAAAGGTGTGTATAAAAATTATTTTTGAGTCTATAAATTACAAAATAAAAGGTATATGATTATGTTGAATAGACATACAGTTTTTCTTTGAACAAAACTATTACCTCTTCCCTATTATGAGCAAGAGAAAATTCATCAGTGAAGGAGAAGGAACCACATACATTGCCAGAATCCACAATAGTCACAAAGTACATGCTTCAACAATAAAAAAAAAAAAAAAAAAAAAATACAAAACCAATTATAAGTTTTTGGTGTATAAAGAATAATTTTAAGAGTACAGCATATACAAAAGACTATACCCTACGTGTGGTAATACACACAAATATATGTTGTCACAGCATATAATTTAAAAATAAATATTTATATGCCACAGCAATATGTTCGTATTATATGGGTTGCAAAAAAGATATTCTATTTATCTCGACAATTGATGCAAAAAATGCTATTTTTTTGATGTTTTTTTTGTTTTAAGAATTCCACTTGTGCCCTGCGTTTTGTAAAATACATATGTTTGTATTATATGGTTTACAAAAAAGATATTCTATTTATCTCGACAATTGATGCAAAAAATGCTATTTTTTTGATGTTTTTTTTTTTGTTTTAAGAATTCCACTTGTGCCCTGCGTTTTGTAAAATACATATGTTTGTATTTAGTTGTTATTGTTGGTTTCCATAGTTATGACTATTTGAATATTTGACAACGACTTTTCTGGATTTTCAAAAGTGTTTCCCATCATTACTTTTATTTTCGTTTTGTCATGGCTGTTCAATACACCAACGAAGAATATACCGATATGTTATTAGTATATGGATATTGTCAAGGCACTTGTGCCGAGAGTGTTAGAGTATATTCGGAACAGTTTCCAAATCGTCGTGTTCCAAGTCATCCAACGTTTGCCGCAGTAGAGAGACGCCTTCGAGAAACCGGTCGCTTAGCTCCTGTAACAGCAAACTATGGCAGGCAGCGCTTTGTGAGGCAACCTGAAGTAGAAGAAGAAATTTTAGACCGTGTTCAAGAAAATCCGGAACTGAGCGTTAGACGAATAGCTAGAGAAATTGCAGTATCTAAAGATGTGGTCAATAGAGTAATTAGAGAACAATTATTACATCCATACCATAAGATTCGAGTTCAAGACCTCTTACTTCAAGATCCTGAACGGCGCCTAAATTTTTGCCGGTTTATTGAACATAAAAGAGCAAGAAATTTAAACTTTTGCAAAAAAATCTTATTTACCGACGAAGCTTGTTTTACAAGAAGAGGGATAACGAACTTTCATAATGAACATGTTTATGCAGAGGAAAATCCACATGCCATTAAAATTAACCATTTTCAACATGAATTTAAAATGAATGTATGGGCTGGAATAATCGGAAATTTTATTATTGGACCTGTCAGACTACCGCAAAGATTAACTGGAGAAGCCTATTTGATTTTTTTACAACATACTCTTCCGGACTTGTGAGATGATATACCGCTAGATATTCGACGGAATATGTGGTTTATGCACGATGGTGCACCACCACATTTTTCGATGAACGTACGACACTACTTAAACCATCACTTTCCAAATAGATGGATCGGTAGAGGTAATGACGCTCCTGTACAATGGGCACCTCGAAGTCCAGATCTGAATCCTCTGGATTATTTTTTTGGGGACACCAGAAATCCATTGTTTACAATACACCTGTAAATAATGAAGAAGAATTGTGGCAACGTATTCAAGAAGCAACCAATAATCTCAGAGGTGTAGAAGTTTTGCAAAGAGTTCAATTTAATTTCCTCCGGCGAATAGACCTTTGTATTCACGAAAATGGTAGACATTTTGAACACCTTTTATAATATCTTTTTTTTTTTTTTTAATCATTGTTTCATTTTCATTATTTCATTGTTTAATTGTTAATAATTCTCTGTTGTCCACCAACCAGAACACAATTGGAATTTATATGAAAAAACATTATTAAAAAAATAGCATCTTTGTATTAATTGACGAAATAAACAGAATATCTTTTTTATTAACTAGTGCCTATTTGTTTTGACCTATTTGGTATTGGTCGTTCCGTATTTATTAAAAAAGAAAACATATCATAAAAAAATTGTTAACAATTCTTAAAATGCGATTTTTGAGAAAACGATGCACTTTTTCGAGTCTTACCAAGAGTACCTTTTTTCTTGTACTTAAGACACTTGATCTAAAATTTTATAGACAAACTCTTTTTTATCCATTGGCGTAGAAAATGGAAATGTTTTAATATTTATAAACGCAGGTTCTCCGCCTATGGATTGATTACTATCACAATTTTGATACAGAATTTCTTGACTCATAAAACTATGTAAACGTGACAAAATTTAGCGCAATTGCTCCAGCCGTTTCAAATTTATAACAAAAAAACAATTTTCCAACTGCAACTTCAGGACCGTATTGCGCACAAACTAAGCAACTTTCACTAAGCCAAGTTTTGCTAAATCGGTTTATTTTGGTCCGAAAAATACGTGGTAGAGTTGTTTAAAGACCTTTTGGAGACACCCTGTATATTTTGTGTGTGTGTGTGTGTGTGTGTGTGTGTGTGTGTTGTGTGTGTGTGCGTGCGTGTGTGTGTGTTATATACATATTTATATAACCATTCCCTTTCATGGTTCAGCGGCTGTAAAATGAACCCTAAAAAATTAAAATATTTTATATACCTATATTATCATTTTACAGTTGCTATGCCACGAAAAGGATTTCTTTTATAAAATGGCTAAGAAATGTATATAAATTAAACATGAACATGTCACAGAATCATTTAAAATCTAAGCAAATCATTGAAAACTATTTATAAACAATCTATTCATAAATAATTATATTTATTGACATAATACAAAATGTAGTATTCATGAAAAAAATAACAATATATATTACAACAAAACATTGTCATTATTAATACAATTGGAGAAACCTAAAGTCTTAATATATAAAAAGTAAAAGTTGGGGAATTGATAGCAGTATGTATAAAAGCTTACCCTCAAATTTAATTAATTCTTAAACAGATGGAAGGTAATCCAATTCCTTATCTTTTACTGTGAAATGGTTTTATACATTTATAGTTTATGTTAGATGCATAGAGAGATTTACTTCATTTAAACACATTTTCGAAAAATAATGCAAATAACATACATCATAAGAGTTTTGTATATATTAAATTCAAACAAATATCCTATATATACTTAAGTACATGTATAATTCTTTACTTCCTAGTATGCAATGATAAAAAAAGAATAGTTACAAGACACCCTCAATCATTAATAGCACTTTTAAACTTCAAAAATAAAATTTTATTAACATTATGTGGACTCAATTGAAAATGTCCTTTCACTGGGCATACTAGCAGCAGGTATCGCTAATACATATTTAGCGAGTTTAAATAACCGAGGGAACTTACCTTCATTTTTTGAAGTGTAAACTTCTATAGGCGCGTTGCGCTGATTGTAGGCAGTGAACAAGATTGACCTGCAACGCTCGGATATGTAACGCTCGGATATGTGTAACGCTCGTTCGGGTAAAGTCGGCTAAGGGAACAAGATAAATATATCATATAGAGGTATTTAATTTCAATTAAATTGAAATTTAAATGAATAAATAAATTCATGTCCCCGAGCAGGTTCGATCCCGAGCCGAATGACCAATGTATGACGCCGGCACGTTGCATCAGACCAAGCGCGGGACACGTAATCGAATATTCATATCGTCTATTTATACATATACATACGTCACTGCTATACTCGTTCGGCGACTGTTACATGGGAGAGCATGACGCATCAGTCGTATAATACGTTACTGAATATTATACGGTGTTTAAATGTAATAAATGTGCGAATACGTTTTATTTAATACGTTACTGAAATATTATACCCGTCTATTTCGTATTATTAACCTCGCCTTGATAAAGTTTACACTTCTGCTGTGTGGTTTTGAGCACACTCATTCTTCTTGTTTCCAATAATCTAATATATCAAAACTTGGTGTAATAATTTCAAAATGATTAATGTATGTGTCAAATTCATTCTGAATAGTAACAGTTGATAATTACAATTCGCTTATCTGCGAATCGAAAAATTCTGATAAGGATATTGGTAATTTTGATGTTGAAGGTATCTCTATTGGATTATGAGAAATGTTGTATTCCTTTAGATGTTCTTTTATTTGTGTATAAATCTCATTTTTTTCATGTTCGTTTAAAATATTTTTAAATTTTTTCATGCGTGGATCTAAAAATGTGCCTATTTTATGAATAGATTTGACAACATACTTTTCTTTCAAACCTTCATTTAAATAAAATTTTGAATTTTTAATATTCACGTTATCATTGAGCTGTACTATTAAATGAGCGGATTGTTCTTTAAACCAGGGTAAAACTAAACCTATTGTGGAAATTTTATCAAAACTTAGTTCTAAAGTGGCTTGATTAAATGGCTCTAGTAGATAAATTACATGTTCTAACAATATTGGATCTATACATTGAATTTTCTCGACTTCTTGCTGCGTAATAAAACTTCCTCTATTTCATGAAAAGCCAGTTGTATAGATTTTAACATGGTTAGAATACCATTCCATCTTGTAGGAACAGCTTGTTTAGTAGATTGTAAAATTTTTCGAATTTCGCAGGTGTGCATTGTAATCTTATAACACTCGCGAAATTCGAAAAATATTGCATGGGTACTGTAACACATCTTTAATATTTTATAAGTATAAATTTAAAAAACCCGCGTGTAGAGAAATGCCGAATATAGCAAAGTTACGCACCATTTACGCACTGCCAGAATATAGATGGCTCTAATTTTTGGACACAATTTCTGTTTATTAAGTTGCCTTTCTCGAGTAAGTTTTATGTGGTTTGTTATTTCTAGCTGTAATTTGAGTCATACATTTGTTATTATGTTGTTTATATAAGGAAATAACGATAAAAAGTAGCGGATGTGGCATCAAGCATTTTTTAGATAACTTTATCAATCCAGTACAGCCCTCTCAATACCTACTAGAAGTAACTGTTATACTCTTATTTAAGTATTTTTTACATACCTACTTAAGAAATAGCTGTATTATAATTTTCAAAAATGCAGAGACACAGATCAGCTAGAAGTAATTTCACATACGTGAACTCTTGTGTTAAGTATTTAATTTTCCTTATAAACTTCATATTTTGGGTATGTATTGTAGCAATCTTACAATTATAGTGTTATTTTTATTTTATCCTGTTGTAGTTAACAGGTGGCCTCTTTATTGGTATTGGATTATATGCTTTTATGTATAAATGGAAAGTAACAGGATGGGTAAAGTTTGATACAGTATATGATATTATTCTCAACATGTCTCTCGTACTGATGATTATGGGTGGTGTTGTATTAATAGTTAGTTTTGCTGCATGTGTTGGAGCACTTAGAGAGAATACGTGTTTGCTCAAATTTGTATGTTAAAAAATTCTTTGCTATTAAATACAGCATTTTAAAAATAATTATATTTTACAGTATTCTTTATGTTTAGTAATATTTTTCTTATTGGAATTGGGTATTACTATTGCTGGATTTGTTTATCCGTATTACATGCGATCCTTTTTAGAAGAGAATTTTACTGATAAAATAATTCATACTTATAGAGATGATCCAGATTTACAGAACTTTATTGACTTTGCTCAACAAGAGGTAATATTTTTATATCCAATAAATAATTGTCATGTCATCATTATCTTTTATGCAGTTTCAATGCTGTGGCCTTAGTTCAGAAGGTTATATGGATTGGTCAAAAAATGAATATTTCAATTGTACATCACCAAGTGTGGAACGTTGCGGCGTACCATTTTCCTGTTGCATAAATGCTAAAGATATTTCTTCCGGATTAGTAAATATAATGTGTGGATACAAAGTACAAACTTTATCGGTAAGTTACACTGTTCCTTAAATTTTATCTACAAATTTATCAATATATTTATTTGAATAGGTCGCCGAAGCTACGAAAAAAGTTTGGACTTCGGGATGTATCGAAATAGTGCGCTTATGGGCCGAAGGAAATTCATATACCATAGCGGGAATTGCTTTAGGTGTGGCATTATCGCAATTGTTCGTAATTTACCTGTCAAAAACCTTAGAGAGTCAAATAGAGTTACAGAAATCCCGGTGGGTCAGTTGAAATATTGCCTTGGGGGTCACAGAGCCTGCAGTGTGTTTGTAAATATCATCCTGCCAGTTAAATGTTGTGTACATGTCCAATTCGACAATTCCCATATTTTAATAGTAGCCCGTAGTTTGACTGACTCTTTTTAAGATGGAAAACCTAGACTTATATGATTTTTAACCATTTTATATTTTTTATAAACGTAAATTAGATGATAATTAATCAATCATTTTAAAAAAGTATACAACACATTCATATTGTGATATTTAATCTCAAATTTGTATAATGTTTTTTATTATTAACTATGAATTTAAAAGAAAAGTGGTTTAGATTTTTTAACTATCTCAACATGTGTATAAATATATATTTATTATTTAGTCATTTACAATGTAGTTTGAAAGTGATATATGTTCTTATTTATTATACATGTTATTCATGTATGTAATAAGCCCAAAATTTGAACTTTTTTAAATAGTCTGTAATTTTATATTTCCAATATTACTAATTTTTTCTTTTTAAATAATTTCTCGAACTAAGTGTTGTTCCCATTACATTTAGATTATCATTTAGTGATATCTTTAAGATGGCAAGCAAATCCCAGCTAGTAACCCCACGTCATTTTGACGTGAAATTTTGGTCAGTCACTACGTCATATTGACCAAGAAAATGACGTCAGAATGTAGGTCATTTGGATGTAATATGTCACAGCCTCACGACGTCAATCCTCCGTCAATTTAGACGTAATATTCACGTCAAATAACCATCAAATTTGACCATTCTAGAACGTATTGGGGAATATAAAATAATAAAAACTAGGTATATATATCTATAAAAATATTTTATAACTAGGGCATTTCATACATATTGGTAAGTAGAAAAACAAAGATGAAAAATCTTAGACAGTGTGCAATAGAGGGAGACACGCATATTTCCCCTCATGTTCAAAGACAATACATTTGCACTGCACATTACTAAGATCATAAGATTTAAGAACATTACTTAAATTATGTACAATATAAATATTCAATATATTGGACTCAACGGGGTAAGTATACAGTAAATCGTAATTTTCATACTCTTTGCCTATTATTACAGTAGCACCACTAGTTTCTAAAACAAAATTATTTATTTGAACCAATAAGGCAATGACTGTCGGACTTGGAATAGGTGCATGTCGCTAATACAAAACTGTTATACTCATTTTTTTTAAATTGTTTCACACCATTGGGAAAGAAATTCAATAAGGGTCCTGATGAATGACTTAAATAATGTATAACAACATTTTTATTACATGTGGAAGTTGATGTCGCATATTCCATTTCACAAACTCTGCGATAAATTTGTGCCAGCTGCTTAATGCTTGATTTTAATAACCTTTTAAGCCGCCCAGATAATTTTCGAATGGAAAAGCGGAAAAGTTATCCTGAGGACCATAAACAAGTACGTCATCACATAGATGGGACAGCAAATGGACATTATAAATTATGAATTCATTTCCGTAAATCTTTTCACCATGTTCTATGAACGTTTTCAGAAATAAATTTGACTGTACAATAAAAATTTTAGACAAATGCGTAGAAGAACATAATATTGAAATAGCCATATGCAGTAATAGGAAGTGCTCATATAAGGCAAGATCGACTACATCACGTAACACGACTGGTCCTAACACATAAAAGAAAAGTACGGAATTCTGTAGCTTTGTATCGAGCAAGCTCCAAAAGACTACTTGGTTTTCGATTAATTTCATTTGGGACGAAAACTGACAATGACACCGTGTTATCTGATATTATTTTTATGTCTGCATGAGATAATTTGGCTCTTGTAGTTGGCCCAATTACCCAATAATGTAATAGAAATAAAACACAAACAATTGTTTCAGATTTACACTATATTTAAATTAAAAACACAACAGCTGTTTCGCTACACTGTAGCTTCTTCAGGTGATAACAAATTCTAAATTATTACAATCAGAGAACAACTCTATTATATATAGACAAATATGATGATAACATTAACAAATAACTATAAAATATTTACAAAGGGAATTTAAATGTATTTACTGAAAGAGGACAGTTTTCTTAATTATATCGGCAGTTTACGAAAGGGGACTTACATTATTACTAAAAGGATTAGGGAAAACCTAAGAACTAGAAAGATATAGATTTAATAAAGGCGATTGATTCAGATTTACTTTCTCGTTTAATAAATTGTCTGAAAATTTCAATTTGTTAATTTCCAAACATTCGAGTAAATCTAATTTTCTACTTTTGTTTTGTACATGAAGAATGTCAAATTTGTCATTAAAACAATGGTCGTATTCAATCAAATGATTCGCATAAGCTGAGTCGTTGTTTTTATTAGTGTACGCAGAAAAATGATTAGCTATCCTTTTTTTAAAAGCTCTCCCAGTCTGACCTATATATTTCTTAGTACAAGATCCACAATTTAACCTATAAACTTCAGACAATTTATTAAACGGGAAAGTAAATCTGAATCAATCGCCATTATTAAATCTATATCTTTCTAGTTCTTAGGTTTTCCCTAATCCTTTTAGTAATAATGTAGGTCCCCTTTTGTAAACTGCCGATATAATTAAGAAAACTGTCCTCTTTAAGTAAATACATTTAAATTACCCTTTGTAAATATATTACAGTTATTTGTTAATATTGTCATTCTATTTGTCTATATATAATAAAGTTGTTCTCTGATTGTAATAATTTAGAATTTGTTATCACCTGAAGAAGCTACAGTGTAGCGAAACAGCTGTTGTGCTTTTAATTTAAATATAGTGTAAATCTGAAACAATTGTTTGTATTTTATTTCTATTGGAATATGGATTTACATCAAGTAAAGGCCGAATCTATTGAATTTTTCAATAATGTAATAATTTTTTCATTACACCTAGGAGAACACAGTGCATGTAGTCGATTGGAAATTTCGATACTAAACCACAATTCAATATTAATAAAGGAGAAAAACCCGTGTGATAATTTTCATCTTCCTGTGATTCAAATGAAGCGTCACTTCTTTGAGGATTATCAAGTTCTCGTAATACCATTCGACCGTTCAAATACTCTCCATTCACTGTGCACGTATCACATGATGAATAACCAGAATGATATTTTACACATTTGACAAACGCGCGATCTGGGGCGTCACAAATAAAGCTGTGAACATAAAATTCAACTTCTTTTGCATTTATTGAAATTCCAAATTCTAAAACAAATAACAACTCATTAATAAAATCTTCTAGAAATTTTTCCAAAGGAAGAGTTTTAGATTTACCATAAAATATTCCAACTATGAATGGTACTAACCTTTTATTGCCCAAGTCAATAATACATAAAATTGGCCAAAATTGCTTTGAACAGGAATTGAACAGAGGCAACCCATTGATATTTATACTTAATCCAACAGAATTACGTAATGAATAGTTAAGTTTACCTAACCGTACTTTTAAATCCTGTTTTGCAAACCAAAGTGACAATAAGCACACCCATTTTTTAACTCTTTACAAGAAAACTGTGTTGGAGTTTTTAGTAAAGTATGTGCATCTAAAGGTAAATCATGCTGATGTTTTGACAAAATATGTAATAAATCGTTAATAGCAGAATGTGGAACAGATGTATTTTTAGTGCCCAATTTCTTAATTCAGAGGTTAAACCATTATTCAATTCATCTACATTTGTGTCAAAGTCATTAACAATGGGTTTCCATGTAATATTTGTATCATGTTTATTAAATCTAGAGATTCATTATCTAATAAAGTATCAGCTATAATATTAGAGGTGTCTTGCCCATCAATTGAACTGGTATCGCTGTAATTAATTTCTGTTTGAAACACTGGGATTGATTTACACTATCGCTTGCATCATTTTGTGAGTTATTAATATTATTAGTTGAATGTTCAGCTGAAAGTTCTGAAGTAAATTTTTTTCGTGCAATAGCAACGTGTCGGTACAATTGGCGCTTACTTACGTTTATTTTTTTGGCATAGTGCAATAACAGGCAAAGAGAGAAAATAGAACTATCAACTAATCTACTGCTCACTGTTGTTGATCTTAAAGTCATCCCTCTTTAGTGTATCGTTCTGGTGCACGTTTCAACCAGATTTTTATTGCATCAGTGACAGATTTTTCTTGACTTGATGGTGATGTCATAAGAACTGAACCTTGCAAAGACATTCGTCATTAGTAAAAACTCAAATAAGATACAATATTTATAACTTACGAGATACTACACTTTTTAACTTGAGATCATTGAATGGCCTTTTTCCATTTCGGGTTCCATGGAAACTAAATTTCATAGCAAGAGAGTTACTTAGAATAACTCGTAAATATGATTCGTTTTTGAATTAATATCTCTTCCACCGAAAGTTGAAAAATAGTTACACTAAAAATTAAATAAATGCTATAATAAAAAATAATAATAAGTCACTATCAAAAGACTTACCACATTAGCAAAATTATCTGGTGCTAAAATGTAATTATCGATTCCATCTATGTCTTCCAGGGTTTTGAGTGGGAAAGAGACAGGCAAATTTTCCGGTAAATCAAAATTATAAGATGTAGTCAAACTTGGTTTAAGATGATTAACTAGTAAAGCATTTTATCAATTATTACTTTTAATTTTACATGATAAGTAAATAAAATATTTAACAAACAATAAACAATATTTTCCAAATAAATATCGAATGAAAAGTATATCAACAGAAAGCTTACAGTCTTCAGATTCACAAAAGGTAGGAGGTATTTTAAGTAACGGCTTAAAAATTACAAAATGTTCATTTTAAAACTCTTGTTTTGGGTTTATATGTATTCCACGATTTGGGAGCGTCAAACTCTTAGTTCCAATTAATTGTGCCTTTGAGAGAAAAAACCTGTAATTTTAAATAAATAAACGCATATACAACCAAGAACTGTTATGGAACTGTTCACAATTGCCACTTCGCTGTATTATGTTCGTCATGTTCTTCATCCACCTCACCTGAATTATTATTAGGGGAACCTGGGGAACTAATGCAGCATTCCCTTACGCTGCGTGAATGGTACCGTATGGTACGTATCGTATACCTCATAAGGTTTAAATCTTGGCTACCGAGGTCTTAACTTAGTCCTAAGAGTTAAAAATTACGAACTTTCAAGGTCGTGTCCTAACGCGTCCTAAGGCCAAATTCATAGTCACGACTTAGGGCTTCCTCACCCTCACCTCTTACTCATTACGTCAATTTCTCACTTTTTCGAATTCATAAACAGACCTCACCTCATCTACACCTCAAACGCAACTCATAAGTGAGTCAGAGATGAGCAAATGTTAAGGCACGGTTACCGCTTCCTTATTACGTACTTAACAACTTAAGACGCTTTTTGAGGTTAGTTAGTTATTCTGTATTTTCAAGTTGTATTTGAGAAATGGATTATTTTTGGGAATTTGTAGATTATGTGGAGGATGAAGTATATGTACCTGTACCAAGGTAATGAGACGTTTGCAGTAATATTTACGATTTATTAAATATAAGTAAATTGTTGCAGGAATATAATAAGAGATATTGAAAATCCCCTTGAAAAATACAGCTATACTGAATTAGTACAGCGGTATCGCTTTTCAAGACATACCTATGTACTATCCAAAATGTTTTGTTGAATTTGGTGTATCCTCGGGCACCTCCGTTAAGTCGACGTGGTTTACCTGTTCCGCCCATTATAAAATTATGTGTAGCATTTGGAATATGGAAATCAAGATTTTGATGAAATGCTTACAGTATAAATTAAGAAATACAACCAGGATAATAGCTGCAACTGCTATCCTGCATAATATAGCAGTGCTAGAAAGAGAACAAAACTTTGAAGAGGGATTTGTGGATAAGATAGTAGAAGTGCTACCTGTGCCCAGTCAAGAAATAAGAGGAAATGCAATCCGAGCAGCATTTATTGAAAGGCATTTCGATATTTAAAAAGGAAATGTACAAATATGTAATGTTCATATAAATAAATATCTTAAAAATATATTTGTTACATCAACATGCCTCTGCTATTGAAAGTCTTTTACATAAAAATATGTACTTGCCTTTATATCTTTTATTTGTAACATTTATTTTTGAGATATATTGGTAAAGTCAACAAAAACAGCACAATGACTAGGTACTTTAACGTTTATTTATTTTCATTATTACATCTTTTTTGTAGCATTTGTAATTCGTGCTTTGCTATTTCGAGTCTAACTGTTCTTTTTTCATTTTTGAGCTCCTGCTCCTCGATTTTTAATAATTGCTCCTGTACACGAAGAGCATGGAGTTCCTGTTCATTCTTATATAATAGTTCATTTCTTTGCAATCATACTTCTAATTCTTTTTCAATTGCTGTACCTCTTGATGTGTAGGAAAGAATAACACGCTTCCGGGTAGGAAATATTATTCCTGGAGTGCTGCTTTCTGCAAGATATGTATGTGTTTACTGTTAGCAAAACAATTACTGAAATATTTGGGTAAATTACCTTCTATAATAGCATCTTCATGCGCTTCTGCTTTCCCCTCTACAACAAGATGAATTTCTGCAAAAGTAAGTAATATATTGTACTATAAAATTTTATATATAAATATATGACAAATTACCTTCTTCATGAAATGTGCTATCCATTGCAGTGCCTGCAGGGTTTTCTGTAGTCAGGCCATCCTGTAGAACAACGGCATCACTATCAATAGTATCTGTCAGTTCAATATTTATGTTGTTTAAAACATCATCGATTTGGTCGTCTTGTGTTGGTGGTATATATGGTCCACTACCTGTTGCCATTCGAGTTTTCTTTTCTTCCGACAATTCCTTTTTCCGCCTATTTTTCATATTGTCCCGACATTTTTTAAGTTCTTCTGTACTGCGCTATAATAAAAAAAAAATAGGAAGGTTGTTACAATTTCTGGACACTTTTTATGTTTCTTCTTATGTTAGAGAACACCAAGCTGGGCCATACTAATGCAATCAGTTTTTTTGCATTCTATGAGCTCTTTATATTTATTTACTAAAGTTTTTAAATAAATTTTCTCGTCGCCCGAAAAGAAACTTCGTTTGCTCTTCATATCTAATAACAAATAACTGGGAACACAATACACAATAGCAAGAGGTTAAGAAACAGAAATGAAAATACGGAAATGACACAACTCTCGTATATTGTTGTCTTATGCCTGATTGGTCTACGGCCCGACACGTCATTAGATCAATGACGTAGCAACTCACCGCTTTCTTATTTCTTTCCTCAACTTAGCAAGCCGCCTACTCACGTTTATGAATTGCAAAACGGAGATGAGAATAAGTTTTCCTTCAGTGAGTAAAAGATGCGGGCTAGATGAGATGAGGATTAGTCATTCTTAAGTAATAACTATGAATTTGGCCCTAAGAGGCTTACGAGTCTTACGACCACAAGATCAGCTGACTGAACGCTAAAGCTTAGTGCACCGATGTGACCGAACTTCGACGGTCGCGGGCGACACTTCCCCCGCCAACGAAATTTGGTAGCGCTGCAGTAGTTTAGTTTAATGTCGCTTGCGACAGTTTACTATATAACCTAAAATTCAAAGAGATTTATATTTAAAAATGATAAATAAACGAATTTTGTTATACACTCTAACTTATTTGTGGTGGAGAAAAAGAAAACATGTAAAGAAACATATGCATTATTACCCTGTCTCAGAATAAGAAGGAGTGATTCAAATATCCCGCCAAAACATGGAACACATAGCTTAAAATTTAGTAGACAATTTAACATGACATCATGACAATTGAGGTTAGAAGTTAGAAGAACCAAAGATTAGAGAATACTAAAGATGCGACACTCGAAAAAGGAACTACATTTGTAGAGAAGGATAGAAAACATTCCAATTTAAAGGGACTGAACATAAACAAAACATGTACACATAACCTAGTCAGCAGACGCCATTTGCTTTATACTGTTTAGTCTGTTTATTGTAATTATTATTGTATTTGAATTAGTCGTATTTCGTAATTATGAGTATGATACCAAAACAAATTGGACAAATGTGTGCATATAAAGACCGTAAACATTATTCTTGTATATCTAAGGATGAAAAATTACATTTCTTTAGATTTCCTAAAGATCATGGTATGTAAGTAAACAACAAGTTATAAAGAATCTTCCTATTTTTTCGCCTATCAATAATAATAATATTAATTCATATTGTAGTTGTAAAAAATGGGTGCAAGCATGTGGAAGATATGATTTATCGACAAAGATCCCTTATAATTTTATACAAAGTATCGGATATGCAGAAAACATTTTGTAGCAGATATGTTAATAAACATTGAAAGGAAGCGTCTGTTACCACTAGCTGTGCCAAATGAGTTTTCAGACAGAGTACACTTTAAAAACAATATGTTAGATTTATACAATTAACAATAAACATTTAAGTAACAAATTTTTTTATAGCTGAACCAATTCCATCATGTTCAGGATATACTATTAAGTTAAGAGAAAGGAAATGAAACGGAAAATACAGGTCACAAAAAAATCAAAGTTATTTCTGATATTACCATACCATACCATATATTTAGCCTGTTTTATCTTCTGAAATTTTCAAATAACGAGTTTAAAAATACACCAAGTATGAATAGGAAATAAAGTATACTAATGAATATATAGATATCGAAACATGTCACATAGATATCGAGACTTTTTTCACAGGTATTGAGACATGCTAGAAATGAAATAGCGTATATTTACAAATATGTGTCCTGCAAATTCATTTATTTCCACCTATCTTTATGAAATTCTTTGTAAAAGCATTTCCGACTAAAACCAAATCAGTAAGAGGAACCAGATACTTTATAAATAATAAACTTCCTGAAATCAAAGAAACTTTTGATTTTATAGATGACTTGCAGAAAATTCAACTTAGAATGCATGCAATAAGAAAAGAAACTGATAAATATGATGTAAATCTTGTTGGTGATATAATAAATTAATTATTATTATTATTATATTGTTATAGTATGTAAATATTGTTTGTATAATAAATTATTCATTGTCTCAGAATTTCATTGCCTACCTTTTTAAATGTACATGTTTCAAATATATATTTTTTTATTTTCCGATCACATTTACCATGTACATTGATTATATATAAGGAGATATATCAACGAGCACTTTTTCACAAAAATTGTAAATATTCTCAATAGGTGTCGGAGCAAACCAGAAATTACCATCTTATGCAGTTTTTCCCACAATTTGGGAATTGTAGATTTAGCGCTTTCTGGTATTTATTGGAAGTACTAAAATTTGGTTCACAGCCTGCTTTGTAAATATGTAATAAATCCTACTGATTTGACACTTTGTTTACATTTGTATAAATCGACATAATATAGGGCCAAAAAATTATCCTCTATTTTTTTTTCTAAATGCTCCTTTGTATTATTACGGAAAATGAATATAAATAGGGAAGTTGCTTGAAATAAATGAAAGAAACAGTATTTCCTGCTTTTCTCACCTCACATAATTGTTTTAGATATATATTGTGATATTTTTATTATTTGTTTTGACTTGTCATGCTTTCTAAATATATACATACGTCTGTATGTGCAATATATTGAAGACCAAAATTCTTATTTTCCTACCTTTAGTGACTTAATAAGTTCCTACACAAGCCCCATAAGGTATTTTAAGTTTCAATAAAAACATATTAAGATTTCGATGACCATGCAAATGCACAATATTTTTTCTCAGTTTTTGTTCAATGTGTGTGTATATGATCCCTGTTTTTATAATATACTTATATAAACAAGGATATGATGAATGTTATTAAAATAGATAATGAATGTATCTATAATGATGTGTCCTATCAAAACAATTATTGAAGAAATGTAAACGAAATGTTTTAATTAGGATCGCTAATATAATCGCAGGAATAAGATAATCTCTGTGTATTGGAATTGAGCCAGTGAATTCTAAGTTAGCCGTTTGTAAAGTGTAAGTAGGTTGGCTATTGTTGGACAACTCAGTATATTTATCTATCTGAATCTGAACTATCTTTGTTTTCTTTGTTATTTAATTCCTGCCTTACTTTCTTATTTTCTGGCCATAATTAAAACTATTCGTGTGCTTACTGTATAGGGGTGATTTACTCTATTATTCATTAAGTATATCGCGTTCGCTATTTAGAGGGATGCTTTCTGTCTGTATGTATTAGGAAGTGAAAATATTTATTACAGTTAATAGAAAATCTGTTTGACATAGGTGTTACATTACATACATAGGTACTCAGGTACTTTCCAATGTTTTACAAAAATTGATTTATTCCAAATGTATAATTTTACATATTATTAAGGATAAAACAAGAGACATGCTTGAAATTACTTTATTTGATTTTTTACATAGATTTTTTTATAATAAATAGCACAGAAATCAATAGAAATAACCAATAATTTATAGATTCTTCACCTTTTTTAATTTCAAGCTTTCTTTGCCAATTACATGCTTAGAAGAAGTAAATTTACATCTCTTAAAAATGACACATGTTATGCAACGTTCTAATAGTTGCACCTTATGTTGTTTACAAGGTTCGTCAGTTAAAAACGATGTTCTTTCCAGATTTTTTGTAACTTTGTTTAATATCCTTTTGCGTAGTTTCTTCTTATGTTTTGTACAATCAAAATATTTTTCAAATGTATCTAAAGTCAATTTAATTGCTTCACATAGCTGATCTGTTGGTGCTAATAAACTAAATGCACCTTCTTCAATATATCCATACATTTTATTTAATATGAGTAATTCATTTTTATTGGAAAGTGTAGAGGTAGTATTATCCTTTTAATGCGGAGGATGAATAATGAATGAATATCCATAAAAGGTGCCACTTGTTATATTTTTAAAATGATGTTAGTTTTAAAAAATGTTGTATTAGCTAGCTCTAATGGTGAATTACGTAAAAGAAAGAAACACAAAATATATAATAAGAAAATAAAACAAATGTAAGATTATTATATTTATTTTCCTGTAAAGAATTGTAATTAGTACATAAAGAAAAAAAATTAAGGGAAATAAAACGACAAGAGTGTCCTTAAGTTCTTTAATTAATTATTAAAATAAAACACAATAACACAAATATTGGTTCACGTAAGGAGTAGGTGAGATAGAAAGGGAGAGAGTGAGAGGGAACGAGTGGGTCGTTCGAATGATTGTTAGTTAGGCAGGTATTATCGGTACGGGGGTTCGATAATCTCACACCGTAAATGATTTTTAGATATATTTTGAGAATGTATAAAGTAAAATTTAATGTAGCGGTTGTAAGAGAAAATTTAGAATTAAAGTAATAGATAAGGATGAGGAATACTTTACTTTTGTGGTGTCCTTGTTGTCCTAGGGTCCCGTAAGTCTGGAGTCGAGCGTTGATTAATCGGCGAATCAAAATAGGGGTCTGACGAGTACGCGAACGATTAAACAAACACGCGAAAGGGGTCGCGGATTGTACTTGACTTTGTTATGTTGAAGTACTAGGGGCACTAAAACAAACGTGACTTAGAACTGGGAGGGACGCGAACTTGGAACGATGTAAAGCTGTAGATGCGTAAGAGGGAAAGAAGTTAAGAGAGAGATCTTTTTTCAGGTTGTGACTTATATAGGGTCGCGGTAAAAGAAACGGCAGACGGCAGGGTAGGGATGGTAAGGCGCGAACTGTTTTTAAGAGAATAAGAGAACATAATTCGCGGGACAATCAATCAATAAATACAAAAAAAAAAACATTATAATCAGATTCGTTATTAAATATAGAAAAGAATGACACCTGACTCGAGGTGGTTTGTCTAAGAAATTACTGCAGGTATGTACGTTTGTGGGGCACCTACATAACAGGTAGTAAAAGACATTACGAAAGATGAGTCACAATAGGGTTCCTTCTATAGTATTATGAGTATTTAATGCGATTGTAAAGCAGTGATGAAGAAATACATTACACCTTATATTAATACAATTAAATAAGAACAAATATTGAATAACTCGTAAATCTTTGATCGGAGAGTTATAGGTTTCGAATGGGAAACAAAAGGGCGATTAAGACACATCGTGACGGGGGATCTGTTGTCGTCTGATAATTAGATCGCGAGAAAATTAATAATTAAGAAACTGCAATGTTAAGTATTTTGTGTTCAAAATAAGCGAAAAGGCTTCATTTAGGTAAACGGTTAGGGATGACCTTCTGAGAAAGGACCGTTCAAACGTGACCTTAACAAAGCAATTTTTATTTTAGAAATCTCTCCTGTCGTAAAGCCAAAGTTGTTGATGTACGGAAGAAGCGATGAGTAATTCTTTAGGCGCGAAAATGTATTACATGACTAAAATAGATAAATTAATAATAATAGAAAAAAAATCGAATTAAAGAAATTACGCGCTTCTTTTGTACATGAGGTTGTTAACAGTAGTATCAACAAAAGAGTGGTAGCAAATTTTACATTTTGATTGCTCAAACGATGTTCTAGCCAGGTAGCCGGCGAAATATGTAATACTGCATTCTTGTAATGTAGTTTCGGTTTTTGTAGGTGTTTCAACAGTCCCTCCTGATAAAATATCACAAGAAGATGTGGAGAAGCTACTGGAAGAGTGCAGTATTTCTTGCGCTGTAGAATCTAAAGAAATTGGCTCCAATAGATCTATTTCAGTCTCTATTTCTCTTGATTGATGTTCACAGTTTGATGCCTCCGAAGGTGTTAAAAGAGAATTTATTGCATATGAACGGAAAGTGGTTCTGAATGTTCGCGCGCTTGGATTAGGGTTGTATCCTCCTTTTTGACGGAAAATGGAAAATAAATTTTCAATAACATCCTGGTTGGTTTTTCTAGTAAGAATATATGCATCAGGATGTTTGGTTGTTTCACTGTCATACAACATTAATATTCCTCGACTTGTTTGTAGGAGTCCATCAAAACATGGTGGTCTTGATGGTGCTCTTGTTTGGTTATTTTTTTTTAAATTTTGAATAAAGACTAAACTTTCTTTTAATGTTGTTCTTACTAGCGGATAGCTATGATGTAAACTACATTTGTATGGGTTAGGATCATGAAATGTGCTGCTATTGAGTGTATCAAAAAGATTATTTATCGTAGATATAAAATTTGCAGTGTGTAAAGATGTATTTGATCTTAGTTCTCCTGTTGCTACACAAGTCCGAATACAACTTGCCACGGAGTGACTGAAAATTTGTGTAGCTAACTTCACTGACATTGTTTGAAATCCTTTGGGATTTATATGTTTTTCCGTGATTTTTGGCATTGCTCTGCAAGGTTTTGTGCTGTCAATATGATAGGCTTTACGTATATCTTGAAAACTAATAACGGTGTTATTTGAAATAATAAAATCGGCCTTTAGTAGATTATTGCGAAAATTCTTTATTAGATGTGGCACATCATAGACAGCTACAATGGGGTGATTTTGAATATTAAAGAAGGGCTTTTTCTCAGTCACTCCCAATTTTTTGTAAGTGCTTTGATTCGAAGCACCTTGATCGCAAACTGTTGCATAAGGGAGTAATCCATTCTCTAAACATCTTTCTATTATATCTTGCAGTAGTACTACAAGCTTGTTTGCAGGCACGCCAGAATGACTAAGGAAGTATGCCAGTGACAACTTCCATCTTGAAAACAACCCTCTAGCAAGAAAGACTAACGCATACCTTGCTGGTCGGCTAGTTCTTCCAAGATGTCCCAAATCCTCAAAACCTTCTATAAGATCCAGATGTTTGTTGTATTCACTTATTTCCTTAAGTCACATTTCATCGAAGCTTATCACGCAAGCTCTCTCTACAATGCTCCAACTTTCTATCTTTCTGCTAATTTGCCAAAAGAGCTTTTGGCTAAGTCCTGGTAAAAAGCTAGACCCACTAATCCATCGTTTTATTGTACTAGGTGCTGGTAGTACAATTTTTTCAAACAAGAACTTATACGCTGTGGGTGATTTATAATATAATGCCAACGCAAAATTTTTCTGATCTAATGGCCACTTTCTTACACTATTTTGTCCTAATTGCATATTCACTAATGTTTTGCTACATTGTTTTTTAAATTAATGAATATGTATTCAGTTGATGATGTAAATTTGAGAATCTCACTTTTTTTTTTAATTTGGATATTTGTGCTCGTTTTCGTAAAAGCAATTTACTTTGACTCTTAATATTGCTCTTTAATTTTTTTTCACGAGATGTATTTCTTCCAGATATAGTTGAAACTTCTGCAACAGGAAGATTTGTGATATCACGCAGCCAATCCATATCCGCTGATTCATCCATTAATTCTACCTCTTCTTCCCCTTCGTCTTCTTCCAAAGTTATATTTTCATCGCTTCGTATTTTTCTTTCATACGTTGTTATAATTTTAGACGGGCCTGGTTGCGGCTCAGATATTTCCCGGTTTCTTTTAGAATCGTATGGTTGGGGAACTGCTGATTTTGTTAAACGATTCTTCAGTATTTGATTAACAAAACTGTCACTCTCGAAATGTCTTTGGCAAATTTGATACCTTTTTAGGTCTTCCAGGGGTGTGGTGGCTAAGGAAGAGTTTCCTATAAACCAAAGAAATTTACATTTATAGATTTGGAGATGAATTAATACCAATTTTCACTTAAATAGTATTTTATTACTTTATTAACTATAATTATTAATTAAAATGTTTATTATGTGAAAAATCCGTACTCTATCATCATTAATACTTGTTTGTTTAATACCTTTTGCTTTACAAAATAATGTAATATATTAATTAACTTGATCTTATACCAACATTTTTTTGAAAGTCTTGTTGTGTTAGTATTGGTAATTTTTTATACAATGATAAACACAATATTCAGAAACCTTGCAAATTAGCACAGAAAGTTGAGGGTTGCGATTTTTAATTTTATCTCAAATAACTAGTACTTTACTCTTGATATAATTTTACGTTTCCTTAATTTTTAAACATCCTTTACGTTATACCGACATTCTGGTTATAGCTATCGACTTTTCAGAACAAGCGAAACTCTTTATGAAGAATGACTTTCTCAAAAAATAAGAAATAAAAGATTTTAGGGGTATAGTTAGGTCAATCCGGGGCACACTGTATATATAGGTCTAAGTTAATATAATAATCCTGAATAAAAAATTGTTTAAACTCTGTCATTTAAATGTAAAAGATATTTGAAATTATATATGTATGTACTACCTATAAATAAAAATTTATGGCTTAGTGAGTTAACATATGTATGTCAACATACATATATCCTTATTATCTGCATATAGAGATATCTACCTATGTGTAAAATACTGTTCTTAAAATTAGGGCAATATAAAGGAGAACTTTAAATATTTAAATATAAGTACATCATAATTCGAGCTGAGGGATTTTGCGGGGTGCCAGGATAGTATTCAGGTAAACGCACGAATATAATGGACCTTGTTTCGATCGGTGATGCATGCGTGATTTTATTGCTTTACATGCATTCGCTATTTATATCACTTAGGTATGTCAGTTATGTCGTTATAAAGTTTATATTTAGAGAAATACTAAGCAAAAAAAATTAAATTCTTAACATACATAACATAATTTTTTACAAAAAAAAAGACAATTTCTCGGTCGTACGTATATTTTAGTAACTATGTGTACATTTTAAAAAAGAAGTCTATGCCTACATGTTTATACAAAAAATAAATAAAATTTGAGTTTATAATTAAATAATATATTCAGGTGAACGTATTTTCTACATAATTTAAATTGCACTGAAAAATAAAACAATCCTTATATTCAGCAGAAACACCATAAAAAGATCTATCGACAAAGCACAATGTCGCCTATTCATACATTTATACATAAACTCGATGCCGCTCTAGTACATAATGTATTATGTAAACATAATACATGCCGCTCTAGTACATAATGTATTATGTAAACATAATACATTATGTACTAGAGCCGCATCGAGTTTATGTATAAATGTATGAATAGGCGACATTGTGCTTTGTCAATAGATCTTTTTATGGTGTTTCTGCTTAATATAAGGATTGTTTTATTTTTCAGTGCAATTTAAATTATGTAGAAAATACGTTCACCTGAATATATTATTTAATTATAAACTCAAATTTTATTTATTTTTTGTATAAACATGTAGGCATAGACTTCTTTTTTAAAATGTACACATAGTTACTAAAATATACGTACGACCGAGAAATTGTCTTTTTTGTAGAAAATTATGTTATGTATGTTAAGAATTTAATTTTTTTTGCTTAGTATTTCTCTAAATATAAACTTTATAACGACATAACTGACATACCTAAGTGATATAAATAGGGAATGCATGTAAAGCAATAAAATCACGCATGCATCACCGATCGAAACAAGGTCATTATATTCGTGCGTTTACCTGAATACTATCCTGGCACCCCGCAAAATCCCTCAGCTCTTCATAATTATTAGGGTAATAAATAATGAAAATATTAACGCAAAATTCCAGTTCTGTTATCTCTTTCTAACCTTAAAGAGACAAGGTAGGTATTTCATGGATGTTAAAAATTAGAGGCCCTTAACTGATATATTATGTAAACACACTTATCAATAGCTGTTTCTGTTCTAGCCCATCTGGTTTCAAATATGCTTAGGCTTTTTCCTTGAATTCTGATATGGATGTATCTCTAATACATAATTTCAAATAATTTTATTTCTGGGAATATATCTATTTTGTAATGACAGCAGTTAACAGATTTCGGAATATATTTTATAATTCAAATTAGTAAATAATAGAGTAATAGACAATGAAGAAAATATATGTACTTATATATTTAAAATAAGGACAATTATGGTTATTATTATTGTTAGTGTTATTTCTGTGTCTGTCTAATTTCCGCTGTCTATAAAGGGTAAAATTTCTTCCTGCAGTAAGATGAATATATTTATTATTCAACCCAAAAGGTAAATATTTGATATTAAATATGAAACTTACCTGAATTTAATATCCATTGCTTTACACGTTCCAAATCTTGCACAGGAAATGAGAACATACTTAGATTCGGAACAGTTCTTCGGTTGTTCTCACATTTAAAATACTGACACTTATTACCAGCCATATTTTTCGTTTGAAAAGAAAATATGCAAATTCAACTACACTGGCTTCGTTGGCGCCCAAAAAATTAAAAAAATATTTTTCTATTATACCTACTTACGATAGTTCTGTCATCTAGCGTTGAAAAGTATAATTATAGGCAGCATTTTACTGGATGTTCTACCTTTTCAATTTGATATACATATATATATTGGGATGTAGGAACACTAGCGACTTTAAGCGGCCTCATCCCGAAACTGAGTTTTAAGCGTAGCCGATTTTCTTATTGCGTTGATATATCTCCTTATATATAATCAATGACCATGTATAACACATAAATATGCATTTAATATTCTCCAAACACTTATTTTCTTATAATAATATTTTTTATCGACGACTAAACAATAAACTATGTATTATATTAATCAATATTGGCTAATAATAACACTCATAATACCCGTAGGGAATAATGAAATGCGACCAGTGAATAATGGGCCATAACGTTACCATTATTCACTGCATTCCGCCAATAAGAACATATAATGGGCCATAACGTTACCATTATTCACTGCATTCCGCCAATAAGAACATAACGTTCCTAACGTTGTCATAGTAACGATAGACAAGTCCGGCCATTTTACTGACTGCCTAACCATCAAACGTCATATTGATATAGTAATCTGACATTTTCGTTTACTTATTTTGATTTTTTTTAGTAATTTTCAGTTAGTCGTCGATAAAGTAGTGTATACTAACTCGCAATAATGACTATTATTCCCTCGAGCTGAGTTACTCCCTCGCCGCTTACGCGGCTCGGGAGTAAATTCAGCTCTCGGGAATAATAACTGTCATTATTGACTCGTTGTATAAACTACTAATATTCTTATAATATGTAATTATTCCACATAGAATTTGAATTTCTGTTTTAGAATATTGCAGATCCATACATTTATTTCTATAATAAAAGAATGTTATAATCTGTTCTGTTTAAAATTCCCGCGCTTCTACATTCCAATTTAAATGTCCAAGGTCACTGAAAATTTGAGTAAGAGATCAAAGGTTCCGATCGAAGCGTCGTATCTTTATTCTCTAATCTTTGGAAGAACTGTATTAATTCTAACTAAGGATTTAGCTGTTTTGTGTTTCATTTACTACTTTGTTAAAATAGATGGATGTGCCGCTTTTCATTCTACCAGTCGAAGCAGCAATACGAGTGCACGGCAATTGGAAACAGGAGAGTGAAGTTAAAAATGCAAGTAGGTGCATACATCTATAATTTGATGAATACTATAAAATCTCTTAACATTCAATTCTAGTTTTACAAAAAAAAATAGAAGAATCTATGGATAAAGATATAGGCCCAATTTACAAATGAAAGCATAGACTTTGTTCTGAGCGTTTTGAGGAGGATTGCCATTATAAATATATAATTACTGCACATTTTAGTGAATGTGCTATATCAACATGAAAATTGTGAATCAAGTCTATTTATTATTAAATATTTGTATCAGAGAGCAAGAATGAATCAAACCTTTTATCAAAATGTCCTTAACAACTTGCAGAAAAGGTTTTGCTTATTAGTTTCTATTTTAAATATCAATAAAGAACTTATACAGATAAATCATTCGTATTACTGCTACAAACCTTGAGAAGATAAATTGAAGCTATGGAAACGTGAATCTTACTTACAACAGTAATAAATAGAAAAATTTACATCGGCTGAAGTTGTTTACACGAACTGCAAAGATAATTACATATACCTACACATTACTAATTATTATTCCCTATTAAAATTTATTTATTATGAAAATATATAAAGTACAACAAATATTTATTTCTACTATATATTGGAAATTAACAATAATTTAGTGTTCACATCATGTTAAAAAGATTAAAAATTTGCATGGTTGGCACAATTTTTCCAAATACTTATTGTAACATTTGTAATTGCTTCTGTCAAAAGTTCTCATATAAGTGATATTCTGAAACGGGATTTTTTTTGAAGCAACTTCATCTTATGTATCAATTCAGATCCTGTATGAAGTATTCTTAATTGCCTATCTTTATCGGTATGGCTATTTAATACTACAGGTTTTCAACAAAGCTTGTCGTGCACTCATTATACTTGTGGCAATCCAAACCTTTTCCCATATTCTCCACCAGATATTTTCACCTTTTTCTATTCGTACAGGTTTCTTTACGTTTGACATATCTGAAATATAACATGTATATGAACATGTGGTAATATAATTAGTATTTAATTAACACTTACTTGTAATTAATGAGTCAATTCTAGAAGATGTGTGTTGTCCAGTTCATTTATGGTATAAAACTCATCTATAGTTATTTTTGCAATGATATTAATTGTTGAATGTTTGATTTTTGCACTGACGTACAGTATTTTTGACAGATTCATCAAATTCAAAGTTTCAAATGCATGATCATGATCACTTATTCCTTAGGTCTTAAGCCGTCTGATCAACGTATGCTCATGTTGTACATAAAAGTACGGATTTTATTTAATAACACAATAAAGTATGATAAACCAAAGTAAAAATGTAAGACTAGGTTATGGCTTGGCTATAAACATAAAATGACGTTTTGTCAAACTTATTTTCCCATGTTAAACTTGCCTACGCAAGAACCAATAAAATACTTTGAAAATATACGCCATTTTGGCGCGATATTGAATCACTCCTTCTTATTCTGAGACAAGGCTATAATTTAGGCGACAGTAGTTGTGTAGTTCGCAAATTAGAACTTCACAGGGACAGAGGGAATGGGAATGGGGAATACGTCGTATTCCCTCTGTCGTATTATACGAAACAACAAACAACGCTATTGGATGAAAGTTGTGTCGCGCGCCACCGTCGAAGTTCTGTGAACTAAGCTTAACACGTAAATGATCGAACTTTCTTAAGACCACTTAAGACTAATGCTAATACTAAGTTAGGACTAATTCACGCTGCATAAACCCAGCATAAAAGAAATTCGACTACAACGTACGCCATTTCAAACCGCCAACAAAAGAACGAAACCAAGTAAACCAACGCAAGACATCAAAAATGATGCCTAGTGCCTAGGCTGCGTTCACAAAACTTTATCAAGTTAATTATGAGGTTAAAACTCTCGTTCATAAATTGTTTTGAGTAAATACCACTTAAAAAATTACACACATCTTTAGCTACTCTTACTATTTTTATCTTCCAAATATAAATACTGAGTGTAGTAGCTATATTACATATAAATTTACCGTGTAATTTTTAAACAGCCATTTTTTCTAGTAGTTGTAAAATCACTGACTTTCCAATTTATTTACGGCTTATATATTAATTTAATTTGAAAAATAGTACTACCGTTCACTTTGTTAAACCATTATCTTTATGCTTAAAGCATAAAATTTACACTTTTTGATTTTTAACGCCCATAAAACTGGATGTAAAAATGGTATTTTTTTGGGTTCATTTCTCTCCCGCCAAAACTAAATTAATTAATTAGTAAATTGAAATACTCCGAGATTAATTTATTTATACGAGAGCTTAAGGATTTAAAGTTTTTCCCCCCATATGATATTGTGGTTTTATAGCATTCGTGTGATTTAATAGTGTACTTATGTTTATTTCGGTTCATTATTAAAAATAATATTCTTATTTGATTCCCTATATTTCCTATCTTTCATTCTTTTTTTTTTAACTATGTGGTGAAAGAACCCTAATTTCCGAGACTCTATTTCGGGGTTTGTGTGACAAGTGGCTCAAGAAGAGTTTTAGTTTCCTTTCATATTTCCCTCCCGCCATAGGGCCAACATAACAATAAATAAACTAACTAGCGAATGGTGTAAGAAAAGAGTTTTCCGAACACGAACACCAACATTGGAGAATTAAAAAGAAGACGAAGACTGCAATCTGTCAATGGTTTGTCATTTCAAGCTGTAATTTGAGTCATACATTTGTTATTATGTTGTTTATACAAGGAAATAACAACAAAAAGTAGCGAATGTGGCATAAAGCATTTTTTAGATAACTTTATCAATCCAGTCCAGCCCTCTCAATACCTACTAGAAGTAAATGTTATACTCTTATTTAAGTATTTTCTACATACCTACTTAAGAAATAGCTGTATTATAATTTTAAAAAATGCAGAGACACAGATCAGCTAGAAGTAATTTCACATACGTGAACTCTTGTGTTAAGTATTTAATTTTCCTTTTAAACTTTATATTTTGGGTATGTATTGTAGCAATCTTACAATTATAGTGTTATTTTTATTTTATCCTGTTGTAGTTAATGGGTGGCCTCTTTATTGGTATTGGATTATATGCTTTTATGGATAAATGGAAAGTAACAGGATGGGTAAAGTTTGATACAGTATATGATATTATTCTCAACGTGTCTCTCGTTCTGATGATTATGGGTGGTGTTGTATTTATAGTTAGTTTTGCTGGATGTGTTGGAGCACTTAGAGAGAATACGTGTTTGCTCAAATTTGTATGTTAAAAAATTCTTTGTTATTAAATACAGCATTCAAAATGTAATTATATTTTACAGTATTCTTTATGTTTATTAATATTTTTCTTATTGGAAATGGGTATTGCTATTGTTGGATTTGTTTTTCCGCATTCCATGCAATCCGTTTTAGAAGAAAATTTTACTGATAAAATAATTCATACTTATAGAGATGATCCAGATTTACAGAACTTTATTGACTTTGCTCAACAAGAGGTAACATTTTTATATCCAATAAATAATTGTCATGTCATCATTATCTTTTATGCAGTTTCGATGCTGTGGCCTTAGTTCAGAAGGTTATATGGATTGGTCAAAAAATGAATATTTCAATTGTACATCACCAAGTGTGGAACGTTGCGGTGTACCATTTTCCTGTTGCATAAATGCTACAGATATTTCTTCCGGATTAGTAAATATAATGTGTGGATACAAAGTACAAACTTTATCGGTAAGTTACACTGTTCCTTAATTTTTATCTACAAATTTATCAATATATTTATTTGAATAGGTCGCCGAAGCTACGAAAAAAGTTTGGACTTCGGGATGTATCGAAATTGTGCGTTCATGGGCCGAAAGAAATTTATATACCATAGCGGGAATTGCTTTAGGTGTGGCATTATCGCAATTGTTCGTAATTTACCTGGCAAAAACATTAGAGAGTCAAATAGAGTTACAGAAATCCAGGTGGGTCAGTTGAAATATTGCCTTGGGGGTCACAGGGCCTGCAGTGTGTTTGTAAATATCATCCTGCCAGTTAAATGTTGTGTACATGTCCAATTCGACAATTCCCATATTTTAATAGTAGCCCGTAGTTTGACTGACTCTTTTTAAGATGGAAAACCTAGACTTATATGATTTTTACCCATTTTATATTTTTTATAAACGTAAATTAGATGATAATTAATCATTTTAAAAAAGTATACAACACATTCATATTGTGATATTTAATCTCAAATTTGTATAATGTTTTTTATTATTAACTATGAATTTAAAAGAAAAGTGGTTTAGATTTTTTAACTATCTTGACATGTGTATAGATATATATTTATTATTTAGTCATTTACAATGTAGTTTGAAAGTGATATATGTTCTTATTTATTATACATGTTATTCATGTATGTAATAAGCTCAAAATTTGAGCTTTTTTAAATAGTCTATAATTTTATATTTCCAATACTACTAACTTTTTCTTTTTAAATAATTTCCTGAACTAAGTGTGTTCCCATTACATTTAGATTATCATTTAGTGATATCTTTAAGATGGCAAGCAAATATTGAATATTCAATGTTAAGTGAATCCATGTATATTAAAAACTCTCTATGCAGGTGAGATCATTGATAGTGGCTTCTTTGTTTGCTCTGTTGTATTTTAAATAAAAGAAAAAACAATTGGTAAAAGATTTATAGTTGCTGAGGTCGCGTATTTTAAAAATTATAAAGCTCTTGACACATTTTCGGTTTCACCGTAAATGGATGAAACTTATTATTTTTAAATGAAGCAGCCTTTATATTCTTGTTTTTCTAGTACCATTTTAATTCTTGAATTGTTTCGACCGTTGCTTGATGTAAATGCATGTTCAAATTAAAATAAAACACACACTAGGATGTTCGAAAATTTACACTATATTAGTAAAATAAAAACACTACAGTTGTTTCGCTTCACAGTAGCTTCTTCAAGTGATATCTTTAAATTAAAATATTACCTACAATATATACAACATTTATATCAGGTATTACACACAAAATTGGAAATTCTTCCAAGTATTTACTTAATTGCTATTTGTAAACATAACTGAATCTAATTTGTGGGGGTGCAAGTTTAACAATTGAACATAACTGCATGGGAAAACCCTTCTCGCCTGGGGACATCAAAACACACATTTTTTATTCAATAAACATATGTCCGCAAATGAGGAAATTAGCATAAAGTAGGAAAAATTCTTTTGGTATTATTTCACAAAAATATTGTTGAAAATGTCGGCCATAAATTCAATACAAAGATTGCCCCCCCCCCCCCAAAAAAAACAAAGGCTAACATGAACAAAAACTGATTTATTAACGTCCTTCTATACTTTTTTTTTGAAATAATACCAAAACAATTTTTCCTACATTATGCTAATATGGCTCATTTGCGGACATACGTTTATTGAACAAAAAATGTTTGTTTTGATGTCCCCAGCCGGCCGTTAAATTTTGTCGGTATGTTTTTGAGACATCCTGTATATATGTCATAGCATGGCCTATAGATTAATTAATATTCCATCGTCCAATGAAGACTTCAACAAAGAATACATTAAACAAATCGCTTTTAACAACGGCTATAAACCGACCCTAATAGACAAATTAGTCTCAAAGAAATCATACAATAAATTATTAGGTGAGATATACCCTGCTAGTAAAGAGGAATCAGACAAGAAGTTTAAATCATTCACTTATATAGGTCAAAAACAAGATAAATTATCAAAATTCCTTAAGAAAGAAAATATTTTAACATTGCTTTCGATGCAAATAATAATTTATCTAAGTATATCAAGATTAATAAAGAAAAAACTACTAAAGACAATAAATCAGGAGTCAATAAGCTATCTTGCGGATCATGTATTGACCATCAGATAGGAAGAACTTTTAAAAAACGTATCGCAGATCCTTACTATTCCTATATTAATCATAAAAGTGATTCAACCTATGCTAACCATTTAATACAGAGTGGCCATGAATTCAATTCACAATTTGAAATTCTCCATGTAGAAAATAAAGATAAAATACTAAATTACTTGAAGTCACTAGGAAATAACAAACTCAAAAATTCAGAAATAATATTAACTGACAAATTAGACCTTAATTCGTCCGCATTATTAAATATTAGCCTCTGAGAACGGCTTTCCGATGTAGTTATGTCAATTGTTAAACTTGTACCCCCACAAACAGGGCCGGCGCTAGTTTATTTTGGGCCACGTGCAAATGAGAGGCGCGAGGCTGGAATTAGGGGTATACAATCTGCCAAATTGGAAAGTAGGTTGTAAAAACAGACCTCTTTTTAGAAAATATAATTAAATAAAATGTATTTTCTCTACAAAAAAAGCAATAACAATAAAACTAAAAACTATAAAAATAGAACAAAACTCTAAAAAACCTAGAAAAAAGATAAAATTCTAAAAATAAAAAGAAGACTAAGTAATATATGTTTTTCTTGATTTTGCAGAGGCAAATGTATCTACTATTTTTGTGTAGTCAAGATCTTGAGCAATTTCGTTTTCTATTGCAAAAAAGATAGACCTACTAGCCGCTCTTGCGAAATTGTCGATCGTAAATAGTTTTTTATAAGCTTCAATTTTGAAAAACTTCTTTCTGCAGAAGCAACTGTAACTGGCATAGTAAGCAAAATACGGATTAATATGTATGTGTTGGGATACACTTGGTATAATTTCGTTGTCACAATATATTTTAATATATCCAAAAGAGAACTTTGATGAGTGTTAGGAATAAGTTGTACAAAAGAACGTAATTCTTCAAACAATTCAATATTGTCAATGTCAGAGTCATCTGTTTCTCCTTCTTTTGTTTTTAAAATTGAAAAAACAGTATCACAATTTGTTTTCAGTTCTTGATCAGTCATATCCTTAATTTTTTTAGTCATACATAAATCCAAAATTTTTTTTAATGTCGTTGTATAAATCGTTTTTTAAACGATTCGTTGGCCTGGTCCACAATTACTAATAAATATTCAACACGAAACTTTTCTTCCTCATCAAGTAGTACGTCATCATTCGCTTCATAATCAAAAAATCGTTTTGTTTTTGCGATTCGTTTTTGAGGAAACTCAATTTCAATATTATTCTCCTCTGAGATGCTTTTGGCTTTTTCTACACATTCGGTGTAGCCCTGTTCTCTAAACGTGCTTAGTTTTTGTAAAAGAGCATGTAATAAAGAAAGAGCAAGATCCATTTGCATGTCTTTTTGTTGCAACAGTTTAGACACTCTATTTACTTCTAATAGTAATTCGTACCAAATAACTGTGGACAGTATGAATTGATAGGACTGAATTTCCTGCAACAGAGAAATTGCTTCACTGCGAGTTTTAGCATCTTTGGATTCATTTGAAATTTCTTGAAATATTTTTATGAGTTCTGAAACTTGGTATCTTATTACTTTTACACTGTCCACTCTACATTCCCATCTTGTCTCTGATAAAGGTTTTGGTGTAAATTTTAAATATTTTTTTGCAATATCGTATCTAAAATTAGAGGCTGATAAAAATGTATAAACCCGCTGAACAATTCCAAAAAATGTTATAGCTCTAGCAGATACACTAGCTACGTCTGACAATATTAAATTTAAGTTGTGACATCCGCATGGAGTAAAAAATGCTCGTTTGTTTTCTTTGAGCAAATGGGCTTGCACACCAGATTTGTATCCTTTCATGTTCGCCCCGTTATCATACCCCTGCCCCCTACAGTTTGCCAAATCCAATCCAAGATTACCAATATGTTGTTTTAAAATTTTTGTCAGTCCTAAGCCAGTTGTGTCTTTAATATTCAAAAATCCCGTAAAATTTTCAACAATTTCAACAGTGTCATCATGTATGTAGACATATCTAATGATACAAGAAAGTTGTTCATCGTGTGATATGTCAGGCGTACAGTCCAGCAATACGGCAAAGTATTTTGCTTCATTTACTTGTACAACTATTCTGTTCAAAACTTCTTTTCCCATAAGGGAAATAATTTCATTTTGAATATCCTTGCTTAAGTAGTGCACCGATCCCTTTTTCTGGCTTGCTTGGCTCACATGTAGCGATAAAACAGGATCGTACCGGGACATCAGTTCTATCAGCCCTAGAAAATTACCGTTGTTAGCAGAAAAAAGCTTGTCAGATGATCCCCGTAATGACATATTATGTTCCGCCAGGTACTGTATTATAGAAATAATTCTTTCTTGAATACTTCGCCATTTTTTTTTCTCTTGGTTAAAGAGCTTATCGGACAAGTGTTTAATTGTACTTTGATTTATTAGGTTTTTCTTAGCTTCATTCCATTTTTCCATTCCAGAAAAGTGTGTTTTGGAAGCCTCATGTTGTTTCAGCCTTTCGGAGCTATGCTGCCAGTCGTTAAACCCAATTGTCTCAAGCTGTCCCGATGAACTTTGAAACAATTTACAAGGAAAGCAAAAAATTTTCTTTTTTTCTTTTGAATATGCAAGCCACGTTCTTTCAGTCGATTCACCATTGCTTAATTTTCTTCTGTATAAAATTTCTGAAAAACATCTGTTTTTTGTATCTTTCCGATAGTTATTGAACTGTACTTTTTTAGGGCCATGTTCCAAAATAAACGATATCTGTAATGAGGTCAGATATTCTGGCCAAGTGCCTATGTCTTCCAAAATTTCCAAATTTGTTGAAAGTGGCTCAGTCTGTAAAAAATTAAAATATGTAAAATAAGTATATAAATATATGCATAAATAATAATATAGAGGAGTATTATATTAAAAATAATATAAAAAACAAAAAAATGAATTAACATAAATAGTTGGTTAACATAAATAGTTTGTTCAATTAAATACACATACTTGCTCAGTCTCTAAATCTGTCTTTATAGTGTCTTGAATTTCCGTGACTTGCATAGGCACAGTCGATGTTTCTTGCTCACTGCTGGTACTTGGAACTTCCGTCAAATTATTAAAATTTTCCTCAGTTTTATCTATCTTTAAATATTTATTTAAAGCTCCTTTCTGTGTTTCTAAAAATTCTTGCTTTGCTTTTCGTTTCCTCTCTTTTTCAGCTCCACCCATATATTTTCGTCCCAAATCCCGTTTCCTGGATGACATTTTATGCGAAATCTTAAATGACATTACCTTGATAAATAAAATGTATCTATGTAATTCAGTAGTGAAACCTACCTCTCTTTTTATATAATACACAACACCATACATAAAATAAAAGTTAAAAAATGTCTCTGATTTTTATGCTTGGTAATATCTAATTCAAAATTTTTATACAAAACACAAACACAACACTATTACACTATACACAAAATAAAACTTTAAAAAAATGTCTCTGATTTTTATGCTTGGTAATATAGTTTACTAAATTATAATTATTATTCATTTCCACTCTCAAGACGTGCACATTACTGATTATTGTTTTTTTTGCCAACTTCTGTGTAATATTAGGTGTGTAGCTCCTACACTTGGTATTGTTTCACTGAATTTTGTTTTCCCTTAATATGTATTTTGACCTAATTCGGTCATCGTCAGAAGGGCAAGATTGAATACATCTGAATCTGAAGAAAAAAGAAAAAAGGGGACTCCAACAAATATATACAAGTTTTTTAAACGTACATCTACAAAATTCCTATCATGATTTATGGCTAAGAAACTGCTATTATTAGAAGTTTGTTTTCAATGAGTTTGTCTCTCTGAATGCAGGGGGTGTAAAACCCTTCTGTATATCATAAATCAATTTTAAGCGTAACAAGCAATAAGGTTGGATTTGGATGTATACCATCAAATACGTGGCTTGCCATAATCTCGAAAAGAGTTGTATACACTTATAAATACATAGATTCTAGTAGAAAACTATGTAAGATATATAAGATAAAACGAAAACATTTAAGATATTATATAAGATAAAGAGAACAATCAGAATCATTAATAATTACCCGGTATTATATATTTCAAGAACATTGTATTTATTGAAATATGTGCCAAAATAAATCAAAGCAAATGTATTACATACAAAATTAAAATATTTATAAATAAATATTTTGTATTTTATAGTTTTTCTTTTCAATTGTCTAAATAAATTTACATAAATTATAATAATAGTAACAAATAGGATGTTCTCGTTCTCTATATTGCTGTACAAAAAGCAATTAATTTGTACATTTTGAGCAGGCGCGTTGTACGTTTTGTTTTAGACTGCTGGTAACGCTGTGCATTAGCTGACTTGCTTTGTTGCAGTGCAGCTGCAGAACAGACAGTGCGGTCGAGTATTTATTGGCTAAGAAAAAGTGTATCCACTTTAAATAAATACTTATAAAAAGGATAAACATATGCGCTGTACCGAATGCATTCAACATTCGTTTACCATGTTTCTATATATCACTGTTGAAAATGCCGATACAAAATACTTATTCGCATAAAATGAGTACTTTAAATAAACCATATAAAAATGATTATAATTGTTGCTTGGAGTGCTGATAAATATGAAAACCAGATTAATGTTAATAATTTAGTTTACAAATTATGAAATTTTAATTTTTAATATTACTATTAATATGAATATCCAAAATAAACAAAGAAATCACTGTTATTTTATACTTTTAAGTTTTCACTTCTAACGGCAGTCCTCAATGACTGTATCGGTTTTTTTTGCATAAAAGTATTTTCGGCCTACAATGAAAATTTTATGAGCTCTATGTCCACCAGTATAATAAGTCTAAGTTTTTTTTTGTCGAATCAAAAATTAAAACAGGACCGGACCAGACCGAACGCGGGGCCGGTAAAAGCGCGGGGCCGCGTGCGGGGCACCGTTTGCACGTGCCTAGCGCCGGCCCTGCCCACAAATTATATACAGTTATGTATACAAATATCAATTAAGTTAATAGTTCTAAGAATTTTCAATTTTGTGTGTAATACGTGATATAAATGTTGTATATTGTAGGTAATATTTTAATTTAAAGATATCACCTGAAGAAGCTACTGTGTAGCGAAACAGCTGTAGTGTTTTCATTTTAGTAATATAGTGTAAATGTTCAAACATCCTAGTGTGTGATTTATTTGGATTAGTACCATTTTAAATTGCCTTTTCAACTGTTTTTTTAATTTTTCAAAATTGGGCCAAAAGTTTTTGAGTTATTTGTTTTCGTTTGACAATTCTTGACCAGAACACGTATTCTGAAATAAAAATGAAAGAGAATAAATAAGAAACAAAATTCCACATTCAAATAACGGGACTTCCATTTTGAAGAAAATAAGCTTTTTGTATGTGAAAATTTCGGAAAGTAGGCAGTCTCTTCAGGTATTGTGGAGTGCAAGTTATGCCAAATGAAGCAGGATTTTCGTGTCTACATGCACCAACAAAATGTGTTTGCTTTTAAAGACAGTGGGAATATGATATTTTTAATAACCTAAAAACTTTTGGCTCAATTATGAAAAAGAAAAAACAATTGAATAGGCAATTTCATACGGTATTGGGAAATCTAAGAATATACAGGGTTGGGTGTTCCATTTTAAAACAAAATCATGCATTGCCGGTGAAACCGAAAGTGCATCAGAGCTTATTTTTAGAATATGTGCCCCAAGCAACCACTGGTTGTTTTCTTCTCTTATTCAAAACACAAAAGAGCAATCGAAGAAATGGCTATTAACGTATATACCTAACTTCTCGAATATTTGGAAGAATCTGTTTTATTTACACTTTACATTTGAAATGTCAATTTGGTGTTTTGTGTATAATTATTAATATGTAATACTATATAGCTCGTTCCAATAAGAGAAAAATAAAGCAGGGATTGCAAAAATTCACGAATCTTTCGCACCAGTTCAGAGACAGAATATCCAAAAATTTTAAATTTGATGATTATATTTTACGTATAGCGGTTTTTTTTTTGCATTGATTATAGACAAGAAAGCTGGTTTTGGTTATATTTAAGTGCAGATTATTTTTATTGCTCTATGTCATCATGAATAATTTCTGTACTTCACACTGGTAATCCCTCATATGTCTCCCATGTGAAAGCAATATAATTCAGTTCTTCAACAACTTATTTAGATCATTTACACAGACCAGAAACAGGAAAGGACCAAGAGTAGAACCCTGAGCATTGCCCTGTTTATTTTGGGAGGGGGGAGATCACCATTATCAGAAATTAATTTATTTTTATTGAAAAACGTCATTAATCTGTTACTTAATATTTGTGTTCAAGACACACAACGTTGAGATCACCCCATTTTGTTGTAAAGTCGTGTTATCTCCATTTTTCTGTATCTGTGACGCTCATCAGTGTTGCAGCATTTGTTGGTAGAGCTTTTATGCCGTATCAGGCTTTACTTGTGCTCTATCATGAAGAACTATGAATAACTCTGTATATGTATTTTAAATAGTGATAAAAAATGCATAGCAGATAAAAAATATTACGTTGTTAAAAGTTTCTATTCCAATAACCGGTGGAGTCTGTGACTCAAAATCTGAAACAAAATGCAAAAGGAAGAATTTCACAAAAACTAAGAAGATATAAAAAAATCTGTATACGTATTTCGGCAATTAAGTTGCCATCTTCAGTAGAAAAACAGAAAAGAGTCTTAAACGTAGTGTTTTTGGCTTAGGTGTAACATTAGAAGATATGCTCTTCACCAAATCACCAATGGGATAACACAAAATCACCGGTGGGATAATACGTTATCCCACTGATGATTTGGTGAAGAGCATATCTTCTAAGGTTACACCTTAGCCAAAAACACTATGTTTAACACTCTTTTCTGTTTTTCTACTGAAGATGACAACTTAGTTGCCGAAATACGTGTATAGATTTTTTTATCTTTTTAATTTTTGTGGTAAGGGATTTTTCCCTTTGCATTTTGCTTAGCAATTTTATAAAAATACCTGTATAACATGAGGTGAAGATGCAAATATGTTGGAGACTGTTGCTTGAAGTCTGAAACAAAAAACCCTACTACAATAAATTAACGAGACACGTTTCGACATCTGCCTCGCTATCTTCAGTAGAAAACCTCAAAATATAATTGCCAGTGGGGTAATCGTGAGTGTTATCTTCCTTGTAACTGGGTGAAGAGCATATCGTCAAAGGTTATATCCTAGACAGGAAACGTTGGGATTAACACTATATTCTTTAGCTTTAGTGTTTTTTACTGACGATGACAATTTAGTTTCCAAAATACGTTTATTTTATTCTTGTTAAAGCATTAGGATCAAGTTTTACACTCAAGTTCCTTATTTTTGCAAACTGTTCAACTTTTACACCTTTAGATGCCCTTCAATTTATGCAAGTCGAAAATTTCGCTTTTTCATCCAGATACTTAATTCAAGGAAATATTTTTTAAATATGTTATTTTCCTTATATTTATTAATTTGCTCAAACAATAGGGAAATTATCCTGAGATCGAATACTATTCGCAAAAAAATCCAAAATAGGATGGCATCACTATGAATTCCTTTTCCAGTTTGTCATTGTCGTTTACCTTTCTTTAATTTGCCTCTATTAAACTGTAATGCTTCTTTTTGTAAAATGCACATGTATATTTTTACTTAAAGACTTAATACAATTTTTCTCACAAACATTAATCTCTAGGCGTATTAAATAAGGATTTCATCCCCACTCTAAGCAGTTTACTGTTGGATATAAGTGAAACCCATCAGAATAAAATTAGAAGCTTAGTTGATGAATTTTAAACAATTGTGTTTCAATATATGTCATCAAGATCCAGACGATAAAACTCAGAGTATTTTTTATATATTTTATACTGCCTCTAGATGCTTTTATTATATGTGGAAGCTGCCAGTCTATATTATTAACTAACAATGTTTAATTACTTTCTTTTATCTTATAAATTAAAGTCTACAATCTCCAATACCAACGGATCTCTTTTCTAATATAGTACAGGCAATACTTGAAACTGAAACTGCCGCGTTGCACTGCTATGATTAAAAAATTCTTTTAATTACTATATAAAGAGCTACTGCTATTTGTTAAATGACATAAAACACCTATTTATACAAATCTGAAAACTACTCATTTATGAAAGCTTTACCTGTTGTATTAATGTGGGAAAGTGAAATCATCATTAAAAAACGCTACATCTTCTTTTTGATCGTATCATGTAATAGCATTAATGTACATTTTCAAAGTGGTGAGCAAAAGCGTTGGCTCATGCAAAATCTTCAGTTTTTTGGTAGTTTAATTCTGTGTCCAATTCAGTAAAATCATTCTACAATAATTTAAAAGGTAGGTAGTAACCTATAATCTGAGATTTGAATATAAGTAGACATTACTGTATACATCAAATGCTTAAAAAACACTAATCAATTTTTAATCAACTTCCAAAGCAGACAAGGAGGTTATATATTCTTTAATATCTTCATCAATAACTGCGTAATGTTGAGATCGAATTGTATTTTTTTTTTGCTTGAAAGAGATTGTCCCGTATAAATTTCATTAGAAACTGAAGGTAATTTTGATATTGAGTGTTGTATTTTTTATCTCTTATTAAATCTTTCGTATTTCTCGTAGTTCCTCCTAATTTTGTTTGAATAGCCGCTTGTTCCATTATTCATCTTGAAGTTTTCTGACACAGCAGAACGTACAGCACTTGTTAAATGGTACTTGTAATAATCTTTAAAGTATTTTTCTCCGCTTAATGTAGCGGATACGTTTAAATTCCAATTTAAAATCAGGCTTCTAGATTTGGCGGAATTCTATAAACACATAATAATTACTTCTCCCACATTAAGTAATGTTTGGAAAAGGCTTTAATAAACATTTGGAAGTTGCAGTTTTGTTTCAATGTAAAATCACAAACAAGTCAGAACCAGTCAACTATTGTAATATTTTCATACAAAAAAGTGTGATTTCTCTCAACTAATCAAATTCCTCCTTACTTATGTGATTTATATTGGAACAAACTTTATATTTATAGTTAAGGGGTACTTTATATAAGCAATAAGTGTGTGTATTTCTGTATAGTATGTTATTGTATCAGTTTACCATTATTATGTATCTAGTTCTTTGTTTTTGTAATGTATGGTGATATTGAGTCTTTTATAATTTTTGTTAATCTGATATGCAATATTTGCTAGCATTTTTTATGTTTTCGTTCAAACAAACATGTATATGTTCAACTCATCAGACACTGTAGACATATTTTTAAATAGGTTAAGGGGTAAAATGTGTTACTTGTTGAATACGTTGTCTTTAAATGTTTTGCATTCCGAAAATATGTGTAAACAACATTTTAAAAGTCCGTGCCAAAGTGTACAAATCATTAAGTGTTATTATAAAGGTGACCAAGATTTACTAGTAATCTGATAAATACTTGATTCCATACAGTCTTTTCTATTTTATTTTTCAGTTACCATAGAGTCTCATCAATATCCAAGTATTATTGACAAAATGTAACATCTTTTTGAAACTCATTTCAAATACAGTCTCTCTTTATCTGAAACAACTCATATATTTATCGATATATACTTACTCTAATTTATTGTAATCGATTTTTATTATGACATTCAAATATAATAAATACCTTTTTAGATAGTACTTGTTTTACTTGATAATACCATTATCCTTCTGAATAATAGCATATAATATTAATTAATAATAATAATAATCAAAAACACTAAAACATCTTAACCACACTAAAGCACAAAAAAGGCTAACTACGTATTTCGACAACTAAGTTGTCATCTTCAGTAGCACTGATTAAAAACCGCGTTGAACAACACTGATGATCATCAGCTACGCTGTGTAGACAGTTCAGTGCTACTGAAGATGACAACTTAATTGTCAAAATACGTATTTAGTAGAGGTGGGCAGTTCGGGTCCGAACCGGTTCAGTGAACCGAATCTCAGCAGGGAACCGAGGGAGCCGGTTCACTAAATTTCAAAGAACCGGATCTCGGCTCACTTGGGTCGTTGCTTAATTTGTATACAACAATCTGTTAATTTGTGTGCATTATAGCTTCAAATAAATTGTTTGTCAAACATTTTGTATAATTGGTGTGCGCGTAGCCTAAATAATCCCGGTTCGTTTGAGCAGACGCGACGGCGCCGAGTATTACATGATTTACATGTCCTACACGTTCCTGGAACGGTATGCTATTACGGATCCACACGGTTCAAATAAGCCGGTTCCGGGACCCGGCTCACTATGAGGAGCTGAACCGAGTGAGCCGGGTCAATGAAAAGAACCGTTTTGCCCACCTCTAGTATTTAGCCTTTTTTTTGTGCTTTAGTGTGGTTAAGGTCTTTTAGTGTTTTTGTTTAGTATCAAGCCACAGACTCCAAGTTTAGTTTCTTAATAATAATAATAATAAAAACTCAGTACTTTTAAAATTTTTATTTTAAAAAATAATAAAAAAAATTAGTAATCAAATTTAAAATCAATTTTTTAATAAGAATTAAGTACAAAAAATCCATATCTTGCATTACTAACGAGAGAGTCTATAAATGCAGTGGTATTGTAGGAATGTTTTGTTTATGTGAAATACATCTTAAAAAGGCACTATTTACGTAACAACGGTAACAAAAGGAATGCTAGATACACAATTCTAAAAGAACATTGTGCAATGCAATCTAAAATCATCTTCCTATCATTTAATCTATAACACTGAACTATAAAAGTAGAATATAAAAATAATTATGCGTTCCTTCAGTCTTCTAAGTTTATATCATAGGTATACTCATTATTGCTTCTTCAGTTACAGCATTTTGATATTTTTTTCCATATCTAGTCTGTCTCTCTGATTAAACCAGAATACGTAACTCTCCCGTATGTTTTGCATAAACGTGTAATTTTTTGTCGCTAAGAATTTTTTAATTGTGTCTTTTTCTACGTCTTTATTTAATAGATGTATGTTGATTATTCTTATCACTACTCTGTCGAAAGGTATTGTTTCCAACACTTGCAATTCAGTTCCTCCAGTTTTCAAACATAAATAGTCGATAGCTGTGACATTCATGGCTAAGAGTAATGAATAGAGTGGGAAACACTTTACACGAGTGTTGAATATATCAGAATCATCTATTATTGAATTCGAATGTATACTATTTATTTTAACACCATCTCTATCACCTTGATGAAATGAGACCTGCAATTATATAATTTTAATATAACTAAAGCCTTGTCATAAATTATAAAAGTTACCTCTTTTGGATAAGGAGATGGGCTTAAGCAACCATGGATAGCTTGCGATCGTTCTCGGTCATGTTTCTTTAAACTAAAATAATGTCGTGGGTCGGGTTGTACTAAAAGGCCGTTCCAATGCAATTTTTTTTCAAGCCAGGCAGTATCTGATGTCTTTCCATCATTATAAGCACCAGCCTCAACAAATATTCCATCTTTCTAAAATATTATTTGGAATAATAAACAAACAATTAATAAGTAATATTTCAGCTTTTTTACCTTGTTATTTAGCAAATTTAAAATGTATGCCAAGTCTTCAGCTGGAGTATCTGTATAAATATCTGTGTATTCACCTTGAGTCTCTTTTACTGGTCGTAAATGCATTTGTCTTATATATGCTATTAGTTGCGGATTGTCCTGTTTTACCTCCAAAAGTTCATAGTCCGTGCTCATATTGACTTGAAATTGATAACGTCTCATTGCTGTGAAAGAGTATTTATATTTGTAGTTGTCATTATGCAATGTAAATATTAAAAATTTACCATTGTTGTTCACGTAAATAACTAAGACAACCATAACTGTCACAAATGCCATGAAGAAGGCCATAAGAGATAAAACCTTTTTTATTGCCCACGGACTTTGTATTAAGCCCCCCATTTTCGTGGGTGTCGGTGGTAAATTCGGGGGCGGCACAGCATTTGTACCAGGAGAGACTACTTGCTGACTCATATTACATGTCTATCTGAAAACAAAATTTATTTTAAATTGGTTTACTGCAATTACTTTGTATTCTCAAGTACCTATAAATATAGAAGAAACAATATCAGTATTCAGTTATTAAATAGGCAGTGTATATTAAAGGGCATATCTATTTTATTAAGTTTGTTTACATACCTGAAAATTTACACTCTTAAAAGCAGACTTTAGCCCTAAATAAATTTCGAAAGATAATTCCTAATGTTGCAGCATGTTTCGTCGCCACAACAAATAAAATGTACTACAATAGATACAAGACATCCTGACCAGGTGTAGGAAACTCACTTAAGGTCGCAAATTGTTATAAGTACAAAGACAAGCAAGGGAATCTAACCTCTATGTAACAGTACTCCCACCATTCTTCCCTCAAGCAGCATTAACTATTAAAATGAAAAGGACTTCTTACGACACGAAAGTTACCTGTAGGTGGAAGTCGTGTCGTAAAACTACTAAAACTTTCTGACAAACTAAAGCCTGCTTAATATGCTACACGAAACTACCTAATAGGTTTGTCTTAAATTATGAATATCAATTTTACAATACATTTAACATTTAAGATATTTTAAGTGGAAGTAAATAGGGACATAATATGATGCTGGTGCGAGATAATATATTTAATATATTATTGTCCAAATTTTAATTTAATTTATTTTATTTTCAGTACAAAAAATAAATATAAATAAAAATGTTTATTTGGATAGTAATTATTTATGTTCTTGGAGGGGTTTGTGTGCTTAATTTACCTTCATATAATACCTGGGTACTGGGTAAATAGAATGAGATGTTCTTCGGCCGTCTTAAATACCTGCATATTACTTGTATACCTACCTACTACCTACCATCTGAAACTGTAAAATGCTTCAGTGATCGCGCCCTTGAGCAATGCATTTTCGTTGTCATGGTATTTCATTCAACACATTTAACAAGAGTGACAGGTGTGTACAACAGGTGATGATAAATCCACAAATGATGCTAATTCCTTTTTAATAAATAAATACACACATTTGGTACTTACTAGGTACTATACATTCACTTCAAAATAATTGCAATACCGTCGTTGCACATTTTTTTAAATTTGAAATAATAGAAATAGAAATACACCATAATGTATAGGTAAGTACATTAATTGATTTAATCACAAGTCTATATTATAGGTATATTCTTCCGATATACCGGTATGCTCGCTTGAGCTGTCAATGACGTCATTGCAAAGCGAGTCGGATTTGACAGTTCTCATCTAGACTGCATTTTGACACACTTTTAAGTTAATTTTTCTACTCCCATACTTTAATTGTATTATTAGATATGCCGAACTTGTACTTTAATGATGTCCATTACGATACAGATTTTCATTATGATACAAGTTTATATCCAATAGGAATACAGATTTTTCATTACGATACAAGTTTATATCCAATAAGAATGCGACATTCCAATATTCAAACAATATTCAATATGGCGACTGCATATCTGACAGATATACAAATTAAATAAATTTGACAGTTCTCTGCAATTTACAAGTAAGTACTTAAAATTTGTGCTTTTTTGAAAATATAAACGGTAAAAATGAGGGATAATGACAGTGACATGTACATTTTGAGTCCACCAGAAATTATGGAACAAGCCTTAGTAACCACGAACAATTTATTACCAGCTAAATTCGCAAAAGTGCATGGAAAATTTTAACCTCAATTTATGAACATGGAATGCTCAAAAAATAATGTTTTATTATGGGGTCGTAGAAAAAATAGTGTATGCAACTAGCATTTAATGGCTATTAAGACACTCGTATTCATTACAATACTCGGCTTTGTGTCGAATTGTAATTTCCTTACTCGTGTCTTAATAGCTATCATTAAATGCTCATTGCATAATATACTATTATAGTCTTTTTTTTAAATAATATTCTATTTAATAAGCCTCGTTGTGCTGTATACGGCTTGCCCTAATTACAATTTACAATCGAAAAAGTAGAGATACTCAGATTAAATATTACAAGTTTCTCAAGGAAGAGACGGTACGAAATGTGTGACTTTTACAAAGATCTAATCATAAACTCTACTGTAATTCTTCCTTTAGAAATGCAAATACTTTTCCTGCCTTTCAAAATATATCTAACACTCTCCCTTGAGAAACGAAGTACTTTACCTGCCTTTTACAAACATCTAATCACAATTTCCACGGTGAATCTTCCTTGAAAAATATAATACTTCACCTGTTTTTTACAAACATTTATCCATAACTCCATGGCATCTTTCTTGAAGAACACATTAATACATTATCTGCCTTTTATAAATATTTTTATTTTGTTCAAATACACAATGGTTTTAACAAACACAAAAACAACCTAATAACATCACTTCAAATTACAAATTTTGTAAGGCTGTTAAAAAATGAAATAAAAGTTATATTATTATATATGTATAGGTATGTATAATTTATGGAAATTCTAGTAGGTACATTAAAACAACGATTCTCTTTACAGAGTAACACTTGGTAATTAATATTCAGTTTTGCTGTTGGTAACACATCATAGTTACTATTAATATTCATATTATTGATGTTATCTATAAGGTTAATGTCTATAATTCCTGTGGTTTTGATTGTTATATTTAATTGCCTTCAATGTACTAATTTATTTAACTTGCATTCATAAAATTATGCTCTTTTATTTCAGTAGGTAATCTATAATTATTGTAAGCATACGCGTAAAATATGTATATATTAAATGTTGGTTTATCATCTCCTCAATTGCCCGAGATCCTTCTATTAAAAGTGATGTAGCTGTGTAAAAGATAAAATTTAATTACATTTTGGCAATGATTTTATTCACTAATATCAATACTTCAATTACATTTTTTTCTGTTTATATTTACATAGGTCATAAAGTAGGTATAACTGTAGTCTTTAGATAGCAAAATACAAAAAATAACTCATTTTGCCTGAGTACGTCAATAATTGCTTATATTCTTAAATAAACAACTATAATCAAAAACTACTGCTAAATTGCGCAACTTGGCAGAAACTTAGGCAAAATTCAAAAACAGCACTTGAGTGGAGTCTAAACTCGACTCACACTTAACTGACGTACGTGGTATTCAAAATCGAAAAATCCCTGAGTGGACGCTCGACTTGAACGTCAAATCTGAGTAAATGAGAAGTGTAGGCGGACCTGCACTTGAGTAGAAGAAAAATATTTGTTTTTATTTATTTTGCTGTTTAAAACAGATTATTTACTTTAAAATAGTTGATTGAAAAATGGATGAATATATAAATGGGTATTTTAATGAATTTATTCCGTATGTAGAAGATAATCCTTACAATGCTATACCAAGGTATTATAAGAGGGAAAAAAATCTTATACAATTTTAAAGAATCAATTTTCAGAAACAGACTGCGTGACTTCGATAACACTTTAGAAACATATAATAATAATGAGCTACTGATGCGTTATCGATTCTCTAGAGACACAATATTGAACGTAATATTTCCATTAGTGTTTATGCAGGGAGAACAAGATCGTAGAGGTGGTCCAGTACCACCTATTTTAAAACTCTGTCTAGCATTACGATTTTATGCAACAGGAAGTTATCAGGTAATTAATTATATTCTTATAAATATATGACTTCGATGAACAGAATAGGAATTACTTTCACAGAGAGTATGTGGTGATTTACAAAACATTAACCAGTCAAGCATTTCAAGAATAGTATTTCAGAAAAATTGGCAAGAAATTGCCATAGATATATTAAATTTCCAAGGACCCCTGAGCAGTTTAGGTTAAATAATAATTTATTTTATGCAATTGCTGGTTTTCCCGGTGTTAGTGGTTGCATTGATGGCACTCACATAGAATTAAGAAGTCCTGGTGGAGATAATGGAGAAATATACCGGGTGTCCACACGAAAACTTTATATTGAATTATTTCTGGTGTTTTTGAAGACAAAAACCTGAAATTTTGGGTGGTTGTTCAGGATATAGGGGGACAATGAATAGTGTATTTCATACCGCCCCATCGGGTCACCCGCCGCCGCCGGCCACCCCCACTCCAATATTTTAAATGACACCCTGTATTTTTTTTTGGTGGTTTTGAAAGAACACAATTTTCTTGATATTCCTATGTGAAAAAACTAGTAACACACATTATGACATTTATGAGATATTTAAATTTAAAAGTTTCAGATATCAGAAATTATTAACTCCGAAAAATCATAAGTTAGTCATGGAAATACTTAAAACAAGATTTATTCACAACATTTTAGTTAAATTAAATGCTCAAATTGTTCACCGTTTACATTTAAACATAAATAAAGTCTATTTTCAAAAGCATTTCTAACATTTTCGAACACTTGTGGCGTTAAATTTCGACATTCCTCTGTTATTCTATTACGTAAATCAGCTATTGATTGTGGCGGTGTCTTATAAACAACAGACTTCAAATGTCCCCACAAAAAGAAATCTAGGGGAGTTAAATCGGGGGAGCGAGCTGGCCATTCAATAGAGCTCCTACGTCCAATCCAATGTCCTGGGAAAATATTATCCAAATAATTCCTAACGTCTAAACAGTAATGTGGCCCAGCTCCATCTTGTTGAAAATATAATTGCTCCTCCTCTATTTCATTCAAGTTTTCTTCTAGACACTGTATGATAAGAGGATGTATTAGCTCTTCCAAAAATTGTAAGTACTTAGGTCCATTTAAATTTTCCTGGAAGAATATCGGGCCAATTACTTGGTTATTAAGAATTCCAGCCCATACATTAATTTTTTGGGGATATTGTGTGTTGCCTTCTCGGAAAAAATGGGGTTTTACGTCGCTCCAATATCGACAGTTGTGTCTATTCACAAGACCATTTAAGTAAAAGCAACTTTCATCACTAAAGCAAATACTTCGCAAAACATTTCCATTTTGCCGAATCATATCTGTCATTATTTTACAAAATTCGACTCTTCTGTCGAAATCACCGTCACCCAACTCTTGGTGAAGTTGAATTTTATAAGGGTGCATTTTGTTTAATTTTAATATCTTATGGCAGGTTGATTTTGGCACTCCCGAAACTTCGGATAATTTTCTCAACGAAAGCTCTGGGTCTAAATTAATATGCCCAAGAACTGCTAGTTGCATAGCTTCATTTAGTACACCACAATTATTCGTATTCCGTTTTTTATTATTTACGGATCCAGTTTGCAAATATTTTTCAATTAGCGTTCTGACATAAGCAACAGATACGTTTCTGTTTGGATGGTTTTCATTGAATAACGTCGCCGCTTGGGAATAATTTTTGTTTGCAATCCCATACAAAATCACTATTTCAGTTCTCTCTTCAAGAGTATAAACCATTTCAGCGAAAAAGCCGAAACTTTAAGAACAATTTTACAAGTATTAATATTAATGAAACACAAAAGTCACAATTTTGACAATTCTAATTTAAAGCAAACTATTTCCATGACTAACTTATGATTTTTCGGAGTTAATAATTTCTGATATCTGAAACTTTTAAATTTAAATATCTCATAAATGTCATAATGTGTGTTACTAGTTTTTTCACATAGGAATATAAAGAAAATTGTGTTCTTTCAAAACCACCAAAAAAAAATACAGGGTGTCATTTAAAATATTGGAGTGGGGGTGGCCGGCGGCGGCGGGTGACCCGATGGGGCGGTATGAAATACACTATTCATTGTCCCCCTATATCCTGAACAACCACCCAAAATTTCAAGTTTTTGTCTTCAAAAACACCAGAAATAATTCAATATAAAGTTTTCGTGTGGACACCCGGTATAGGAACAGAAAGGGCTGGATGTGATTAAATGTGCAAGTGATTGTTGGCCCACATTATGAAATATTGGACATTGTTATTCGCTGGCCAGGTTCTGCCCATGACAGCCGAATATATAATAACAGTTCAGTGAAACTTAAATTTGAGTCTGGGCAGCTACCAGGTATTTTGCTAGGTGATAGTGCTTATCAGCAAACAGGACATATGTTTACTCCTGTTCAAAACCCACAAACACAGGCGTAAATTCGCTATAATGCAGCACATGTGAGAACACGTAATGTTGTGGAAAGAACATTAGGAATGTGGAAAAGCAGATTTCGCTGCATACAGGTGCCCTTAAATTACCAAGTTCGTGCCGCAACAAGAATTATTGCGACAACAGCAATCTTACACAATATTGCACTTGCAGCACATGAATATATTGAGTATGACGATGCTGTGGAAAGGATTGTGCCAGTTCCACCACCAAGACAACAACATGTCCGAGGCAACATAATTAGGGCTGCATTTATAAATAGAAATTTTAATTGATAAGCTACATTGGAAGTTATAGTATAAATAAAAACCTGTATTGAATTTTTTTTATTTCTTTTCTTTCCTTAACAATTCAGTTTTTAAAATTTCTTGTTGAAATTGTTCCTCTAAAATTAATTTTTGCTCTTTTACTTTGAGCTGTTCTTCCATCTTGAGAGCATGCAGTTCTTCATCTTGTAGTTGAAGAGCAGTATTGCAGTCTAAGCGAGCTTGCAACTCCTTTTCTATGGCTGTACCTCTCGACAAAAACGATTTATTTTTGAATGGCGTCTCCTTGTTATGAAATTCTGTTTCTGGTTGTATAACTGGCCAGTCAAGTAATTCTACAAATAATAAATTATTCTAAAAACACTTTAATTTGGGCATATAAAATGCAGTACCTTCTTCAACATCAATTGTTGTAGCTGCAGTTGATGCGTTCATTTCATGCAGTGGAGTGTATGTATCAGAATCCAGAGCGTCTTTTATTTCAATGTCAACATCATTCAAGACATCATCTACAGAGGGATCTGCTGCAGGGAGACCTTGCATTTCCCCACCACCAGTTTCAAAAATTTCTTGTTTGGCATCAGGTAGTTCCTTCTTTCTTCGGGCTTTTACATTTTCCCAGCACTTTCTTAGTTGATCTGCTGTTCTCTATACACATAAATTATATAATAGATAAGAAGTAATAAATATAAATTGCTTGTGGGTTACCTTTTAAGTTTCTGGCAACGAATTACACTCTGCTGCCAGTGTTGCCCATGTCTTCTTCTGTGCTAAATTAATGCAATCGGATTTTTTATTTTCTTTTATATGTTTATGTTTATTTACTAATTCAAGCAAAACTGTTCTGTCTTGACTTGAAAACACTGCCCATTTACCTTCCATTATCCACTCTGTACAGTCACCGATTGTTAGTAAAATGCTAAAGGGTAAGTTAATTATTATCTACAATATATGTTTGTGTTAGTAATGCTAATACTACTTAAATAATTACTATTAATAAAAGGAAATACTATATCTACAATTTACAATATATGTACCTATATGTTAATAATGCTCTAATATTACTTATTAAACAATATTACGTTCATGTTATTTCTATACAATTATATTTAACTACAATCTATGCACAAGAACTATATTAAAATCTAATAAAAAGAAAATTATTTAGCAAACAGAAGCAACTAATAGCACGGTGACTGCAGCAAAAGTGAAGTAAGCTTGAAAAAGTGTCCGTTAAACAAGCGTTCGGCGCGAAAACTAACATGATGTCATGAAAGAATGACGTATTAATAACGATTTTTATCAAATTCATCAATGTAAAGCGAAGTTATGTGACGACCTTATATCGAGCAGCGAGTTGGCCTTGCACATGCATTTCATGTATGAAATTTATAACCCTTAATTTGACAGTTGTGGCTACAACAGATAAACATTTTTTTGCTAATTTGGACAATCTTGGATATAGCAATTCTCTTTGTTTCCACCATTCTAGTGTATTCTAGTAGATTTTCTTGCCGGGTAAAAAATACGTCTGCTATATAAGTTTTTATTTCTGTAATCAGAGAGCAACTCAACTGGATTGTGTATTAGACCGACTGTAGTAGTAAGAGGCTCTTGTAATTTAACTATTCGTTCAAACATGTAGAAGGTTGGATTCCAACGGGTAACGACTTCTCGTTTCAGTTTTAGTGGCAATGAGTTTGGTTCCATTTGTTTCTGGATTGAAAAAAATTAGTTTTTGCTTGTGTGCTTCTGTCCTGTTAAGGTATTCCACTATGGCTTTTACATAATTACGAATAGAATCAATTTCTGCAAGACCGGTTTTAATAATTAAATTAAGTGTGTGCGCAAAACAAGGAATATGAGCCCATCCAGAAATTTTTATGGCACTAGTCGTATTGGCTGCACTATCGGTTGTATGTACAAGCATATATCTTTTGAGTTAAGTTCGATTCCGCTATAATACGTTGCAACTCATTAGATAAATTTAGCGACGTATGATTGGTCTCGCAACAAAAGCGTTCTAACACAAATGAATGGAAATTCCATTTGTTGGTAATGACATGAAGCTGATAAAAATAACTTACTAATGACATTTGCTTCCTTTTTCTCGCTTTTTGGACTTCAGATACCCAAACAGTAGAAGCTGCAGTAGAGAGAAGTATTGAATCTTCAGCTATCAAGGTTGGATGCCTTGACTGTAGTAGCTTTTTCAAACTGGAAGTTGTTCCTCCTTTGTATGAATATTCTGAATTGCGCAAGTCACATTTTGCCTTGTATTCGGACATGCGCCTAAATTGTTTTCAAATAGCGCTTCTTTGTTGTCGAAACGATTGCAAAGTTTCTGACATATCTGTATATTATCAAACCTTGAATACAAAATAGATGTGTGTAAGAATAAGAATATATATTGGATAATAGCTGTGCGTTTTATTTAAAATAATACCTACTTTAGAGCATCTAATCAACAATATTGAAAACCTTTAGTTAGTTATATATGGTACAAACAAAATGTTCACGTATATACTAATTTTAATATTGCTATGGGGGGGGGGGGGGGTAAGCGTTATATGACCCTTAGCATTTAACGTTCTTAAAGAGCAATGAGACTAAGTAAATTAAAAAAATAAAAGAGATTAAAAATTAAGAAAGCAAAGTTCACCAAATTAAATTTTTGAACGCTAATATTCCGCTCGGGAAAGTATAATCTAAAATTATTACTAACTGTATATGTGGGTTTACTTTAACAATTCAATTAACAGGTGACTAACTCTGCGATAATAAATTTGAACTGTATTAAATTTCGCGCTTGAAAATGACTTCCTATCGCTTATATCTTGACCAATGTTCTATTTCTAATAGGGGAAGGGGTTGTTTCCGGCATTCTACACTGAATTATGTGAATATGCAATGACGGCAGTGCGCGCTATGTTAAATTTTATCTCCGGGCCGTTGTGGGGGTTCTGCGGGAATACCTACTACTTAGAGTGACTTACGCAATACCTGTTAATCTTACGAGATCCCAGGACTCCTGTGTGTGCACGTTGTGGGCTGCTACTGGTACCTATATAAATTGAATGATGTGTCTCCCCAAATTTACGATGGATGCCAATTAATAATACGAATAATAAACACAAAGGTAGGTATAACTTCTAATTCTTTATATAATTACTTCCAATTGTTACATATAAATTTAACTTAATGAGTATATTCATCAAAAGACAACAATATACCTTATAAAATACAATTTATGACCTGGAGAGATATAATACACAGATCCACTCAATCGTACAAAATTTCCCAAAGCGGGTGAACGTATATGTGAGTATGCAAATATAAATGAACTGTATATGAGCTTAATTATGGTGAAAAGAAACTATGAAAACAATCTGTTCATTACTAGGAAAATTAGTTCAGATTGGCGACAACAAATCTATTATAAAGGTTAGCTATTTATATTGTTTAATCTAAATCTTAGCAAAGTATAGAGCTACTTGTTTACCAATATAGGTTAGGTTTTATTTCCTTGAAGGTGACTGACTGTATGTTGATTATTGACTTTAATGTTTAGTTAATTTTAACGAAAGACAAATTATTGATATGTGAGTTCTAACTTTGATTACTAATGACTATTATACCACTTTTAACATATTGACATTGATTTTAATCGTCGTAAAAACACGAATTACAAAATGATTTGACGCAAATATTGTTATTTGACAACTGAACCTTTCTTTTGGTTTATTAGTACTTGTAAACATATCACGATACCTTCATCTAATTATGTTAAATGTCCTTTAGCTATATGGTCGATTCCTTGAGCGACAGGCATGGGAATCTCGGCTGGTTACTCCCTGGAATCTTTCCGTATTCGGGATGGATGGATCTCTGGATCGATGGACAGGTAACGCCGGTGGGGAGCTCGTTCGTAGGCGGAGTACAGGGTAGCAGAATCCGCTTCGGTAGGTTGCAGTATCTTATACTTCAAGTCTCGGCAGCTGCAGGTCTCGGTGTTGCAGATGTGCGTACAGGTGAGTTAATTTTCTTGCGTTTAATCTATTGACATTTATTCTCGGGTCTGGCTCGGGGTTTTTTCTTTATTCTTGGTTATGTTCGTTGTTGATATTTTTTTCTTTCTCTTTTCTAGGTCACGGACTTTATGCTCGTGGTATTTTATTGATAAAGCACTGCAGTCGCTTCACCTATGGTGATACAGGTTCGATGGTCGACGGAACGCCTATCTCGCCGGCGTAGAGGTTCGCCGCACTGGGATTTATCTCGACTTGTCGGTTTGATTCAAGTTCGTCTAATCACGGATGTTGTTTGTTTTTATGAACTCTGATGTTTCATCCTTAGTGGATGCTTATCTAATTTAATCTCCCCTGCTTTCAGCAATGTCCACCTATTTTATATGTTACCGTAGTCTATTGTTTAACGCCTCGAACCCAAAGCAGTTGCACCATATAATTTTATTAATTGTTATTATTTTATGTATCTAAACGTGATTTGGATATTGTTTAATAGTTTATTTTTATATTTATGATTAATAAAAAATATTTCTAGTGCGTAAAATTTTTGAATGCTCATATTTGTATTTTTGATGCGTCTGACAGCTTTAGCGTCGGTTTTTGAAAAATCAGTACAGTCATGTACAAAAAAATAATGATATTTTCTAATATTTTGGATTTTATCCATAAATAAGGATATTAATAGATTTTGTGGACCTGGTTTACAAATAATCTTAAAATCTAAATACATATAAATTTATTTCCGTTTTTTACTTGATTAAAATCCGTTCGTTCATAAGATAATGCCTGCTGTGAATATTAAATTTCCAAATTTAAGTTAAATTTATTTTATATAGTCATTTTGGTTTAAATTGCTTAAAAGCTTATCAAAACTTTATCAAGTCAGTTATATCTTGCCATTTAAGGAATTATATTAACCTTTCTAAATGCGCTTAATTGTACCAAGTGCTCACTTAATTTTTGGATTTCAACTACTATTTTAGTTTTGACAGTAATTAATTGTTAATAGCTTTATTCAAATAGGGCATCTATTTATGCACACAACGCATATTATTAATTTGCCATGCATACTTATATTTCGTGCGTTTTTCTGCATTTAAAATATTTATGTTTGACATTTCTTAATGGAGCTATTCGGCCTAAATTTGAAAAGATGCTTTTGGTAATTATGCGTTTGTAAAGGTGTAATTCATGAGAATTGCTAATCATAACTGTGCTGTGATATTTGTTGTTACTGTATTTACCATCAGATATCAGGCAATTACTAAATATAGCCACGAAATTCTAGCTTTAATATGACATGTGATCTAGGTCTCTTAGTGATACTCTAAATGTTGTTTGTACTTAAATTACAGTCCTATTGATATTCATGCCCTAATTACAATCTGTTCTAAATATAGAAAAGGCTGTAATTAATTTGTGTTTTCACATTAAAATTGGTTTCCTCACAGAGTTAAATTGCAATTGACTTGATAATGGGCGTTCGAAAGATGAACGTCCCTGCTTTACATTAAATGATGCTATTGAAAATTTCTAGGTCACTAATTCTATTTGTGCTTTTAAAATCATGAGATATACATTCAACGAGCTTTGGAGTGTCACTCCTAGTATGTGCAATTTATGATTATGTTTTGATTTAGTCATAATTTGCATTTTTATAACGCCCATATGTGTATGCTCTAAATGCATGTGTTGTGTGTGTTAGATAGGATGCTTTGTCAAAACTAAATGTAAAATGATAACGCAAGATTGAAAATAATGTATGCTAAATAAGTACAAGATTGTATAGTGCGTTTCTGTTGTATTTGAAATTTGTTCGCACTACTATGGTCATGTTTTTATGCTAAAATCTTTAACCTTATTTCTTCAACTAAACTTTATGATCAAGATATACTTGTTTGTTAAACGATTAGATGGGATTGAATCTGTGTGCCAAGTAATATCTCTCCTTTATTTACGTAACTCAAAAGAACTACAACATTTCAATATGTACAAGGGTTCGTCCCTAATAACAAACTTAAATAATTATTGAGTGGTATTGAGGAGGCTCAAGACCACCTCAACATGCCCTTCTTAATGAATGTAAATTTTTATGCAATTAAAATTTCCGTTCATTAACATATTAATTAATTATTAGGAAAATATTCTTTATTATAATTTTTTTTTTTTAAGGTATTTAGGCTAGTTTAGAGAATTTCTTAAGTTTTAAGTTAATACTTATGATGAATTTATGTTTGTAACAATTTTTACAGTATACTAATTTTTGTTTGATAACTTCTTAATACCTAATGTTCTTTGTTAATTATGTAAAGGAATTTCATATGTATGTACAATATATTTATGAACTTAATTTTATTTTGTATCTTGTGTAGTATAAGCTGTTGTTGATTTTGTTTCAATGTTTTTTTTTTATATATAAGTTGTATCGTACTCTATGGGTAAACATTATTTTTTTTTTTATTATAAATTATGTGTGTAATTTTAAGTAAGTTGTCCTTATGAAAATTTGACTTCAGGAGTATGTTTCTTGGATTTTTTTTTTCTTATGCCGATTCTTTCCTTGGAGTTTTGTAAAATGGTCCTTTCCGTACTTCTGAATATTTTTCTGTGATTATGTGATTGTGTATTTTTCTTGAAGTTCTGATTCTTTTCAGCTGTGGCTGATATTATTGGCCTAATAATAACTCATATTTTCTTGTGTAATGTTTTCTTTATTAAATCGCTTTCTCCATATTTTATGCATATCGCATCAATTTATTTCCCTCTCCTGAGGAAATATATTCAAGCCCATTCTTAGGTGCTTTGAATACCATATCATTTTCATTATAATAATTCATATTTTCTTTCTTCATATATTTTTTTTATAATTCATAATTTTCATGCTTTCTCGCATATGTCGTATTTCTACATTTTTCATTTTCATATTTTTAGTAATCACAATTACTGTTTATGCAGTCATTTCTGCTAATAAATAAAACATTTTCTTCACAAATTTATATTTTTCTTCGGCCTTTTCTTTTGAATTCTTTTTCTTTTTTTCTTCTTTCTCTCCAATAATCACAGAGTATTTTTCTTTTTGTTTTGTACAATTGATATATTTTTCATTTTTAGATATGTCCATTTCTTCTTTTCTTTGTTCGTTGACTATTGTCTTCCTTCCAAGTTTTGCTCTGTTTGTGAATTTTTAACATTTTCCTTCTGGCATGTATGGTTTCCTTTTTGTTCCTTTTTTCTTCAAATTTTGCTTTTTAGTTTCGTTTTATCTTCATAAGGGTTTGTATTTTATTTTCTAATGTTGTCCGATACTGATTCTTGTTGTCCAACTTATATTACACGTGGATAAGTAACATCTTAATTCTAATTATTTGTATTACGTGTAGAGACAGGTTAACTTTAAACAACTTAAGGCTAGGTAGTACGACTATTTTTTTTTTATCCTATTTCTAAACAACTATTTGATTTATCAGGGGTGTTATATCCTTGTTCGGATCATTGTCTAGCAGCGGGGCTTATGTTGCTGTGACATGTGAGAGATGATTTTTGATACTGGGGTGATATAATCTTTTTGGGTGACTTGAAGTCTTCTTGGAGTTCGAAGAAATTGTAAAGGGTTTTGAGAAGTCTGTTGGGGTGTGTCAGAGATCTTTTTGGGTTGAGAAATTCTTATGAGAGTTGGGAAATTGTGGGGGTTATAAGGTTCTTTAAATGGATGATACCTAGCAGTGTCTATTTTTCGACATAGAGTTTTGGGGTTGTGAGATCAACGGGGTTACTGGGAAAGATAGGTGTCGTAAATACCTTCGGGAGGTGATCTCTTTGGAATCTCCCGTCCTGACTAATATGAGATCTAAGAATTTACTGGGAAAGATAGGTGTCGTAAATACCTTCGAGAGACGATCTCTTTGGAATCTCCCGTCCTGACTAATATGTGAGATCTAAGTGGTTACTGGGAAAGATAGGTGTCGTAAATACCTTCGGGAGGCGATCTCTTTGGAATCTCCCGTCCTGACTAATATGAGATCTAAGGGGTTGCTGGGAAAGATAGGTGTTGCAAATACCTTCGAGAGACGATCTCTTTGGAATCTCCCGTCCTGACTAATATATGAGATCTAAGAATTTACTGGGAAAGATAGGTGTCGTAAATACCTTCGGGAGACGATCTCTTTGGAATCTCCCGTCCTGACTAAGTATGAGATCTAAGGGGTTGCTGGGAAAGATAGGTGTTGCAAATACCTTCGGGAGGCGATCTCTTTGGAATCTCCCGTCCTGACTAAGTATGAGATCTAAGAATTTACTGGGAAAGATAGGTGTCGTAAATACCTTCGGGAGGCGATCTCTTTGGAATCTCCCGTCCTGACTAATCTGAGATCTAAGGGGTTGCTGGGAAAGATAGGTGTTGCAAATACCTTCGAGAGACGATCTCTTTGGAATCTCCCGTCCTGACTAATTATGAGATCTAAGAGTTTACTGGGAAAGATAGGTGTCGTAAATACCTTCGGGAGGCGATCTCTTTGTAATCTCCCGTCCTGACTAATATGAGATCTAAGTGGTTACTGGGAAAGATAGGTGTCGTAAATACCTTCGGGAGGCGATCTCTTTGGAATCTCCCGTCCTGACTAATTATGAGATCTAAGAGTTTACTGGGAAAGATAGGTGTCGTAAATACCTTCGGGAGGCGATCTCTTTGTAATCTCCCGTCCTGACTAATTATGAGATCTAAGAATTTACTGGGAAAGATAGGTGTCGTAAATACCTTCGGGAGGCGATCTATTTGTAATCTCCCGTCCTGACTAATATGAGAGATCTCATTTCCCTATAATTTTTAAGTGGAAATCAATAATATTTTTCTGATACCTAAGTACAGTGTTAGTGTAAATTGTTTGTGTTTGATAATCCAAGTCTTGTTGGTTGCGTATGTGTGTGTGTATTTTTGTGAGATGTATGTGTGTTACCTTATTTTCCTTGTTTAATAATAAAGCTATCCCCATGCCCTTCAGTATGTTGAATTCTTTGTACGTCTTGGTTATGTGACAAATTAATTGCGTTAGTGTATGTTTCCCTATATTGGTGTATTTTTGTGAACTTGTGTGTTTAAATGAATAAGTCCCGATGTCAACTAATAAGCTTCATGTGGAAATGGGTAAATCTTCCTCAGTTTCTTCAGTATGTAAAAGCGCGTCGAACCGTATTCTTAAAATTCGTCTGCTCGAATCCATATACTTTGTCCTCTTTGGCAATTGTGTTGTTGTGGAAGTTTTTCTAATTTCTGTTACTTTTTGTTCTTCATGTTCGTGTATAGGCATAACGCTTTTTATTTCTTCAATTTCTTCTTCTTTCACAATTTCTATCTGCGAGTTTTCGTTACTCTGTTTGATGAATGCGGCGGTCTCTTGGAATTTTTCATCTGCTTCATTGGGTAATTCTTCTATCTGCCCTTCTACTGATTTCAGCTTTGTATTCACTAATGATGCTGTTTCTGTGTCATGCTTGTCTAGTGTATTGTCTGTTTCTAGACTTTCCGCTTCCATCTCCAATTTTCTTTTGTTATAGTCACTATAATCGATTTCCGCTGAAATGTATAAGTCCTTTATTAGTTTTTCATTCCGTTCTTCCATTTTTTTCTGTAATTGTTCGTTTTGTTCTTGTATCTCCTTTTTGTTATCTTCCCTTAGTTTTTGCAAGTCCCTTTTATTTTCTTGGAACATCAAAGTAATCTGTTTGAGCATCTCACTCTGTTCCTCTGGCTTCGAACCAACTCCTTGTTCTGCGGGCGTCGCTGTAATTTGGGTGCTATCACCTTGATTTTGTGGAGATTCATCTTCGCTTAATGATTCCTGAGGTACATTAGACACGCTTCTGGATCTTGTCTCCATCTTGCCGGTTTATTATATTTTTACAAATACACACAATAATAATAAAACAGCAGCGATGTGTCGTTTGGATACGACCCCTGTACAATATGTTGTAAAAATGTTTGTAATAAAATATTTGACCTGTGTTTTTAATTTATATGGCAGTGAATAAATAATTTCGATTATACCCTGTGATTATTTATTTAACATCGATCATCAATTCGTGGAAGAGCACATACACAAATACATAAATGAAATACACATCTTTCTTTTTATATTTTTATTATACAATTATTTTTATTTTAAAAAAAATAATGTCCTCCACTTCTTTAAATCCTCGGAGATGAACTGGAAAAAAAAACTGTAAGTGTACTCTGTAGGTTATTCGAGTGGCCCCAATACGTTGGTGCGCCAATATGCTATGGGGGGGGGGGGGTAAGCGTTATATGACCCTTAGCATTTAACGTTCTTAAAGAGCAATGAGACTAAGTAAATTAAAAAAATAAAAGAGATTAAAAATTAAGAAAGCAAAGTTCACCAAATTAAATTTTTGAACGCTAATATTCCGCTCGGGAAAGTATAATCTAAAATTATTACTAACTGTATATGTGGGTTTACTTTAACAATTCAATTAACAGGTGACTAACTCTGCGATAATAAATTTGAACTGTATTAAATTTCGCGCTTGAAAATGACTTCCTATCGCTTATATCTTGACCAGTGTTCTATTTCTAATAGGGGAAGGGGTTGTTTCCGGCATTCTACACTGAATTATGTGAATATGCAATGACGGCAGTGCGCGCTATGTTAAATTTTATCTCCGGGCCGTTGTGGGGGTTCTGCGGGAATACCTACTACTTAGAGTGACTTACGCAATACCTGTTAATCTTACGAGATCCCAGGACTCCTGTGTGTGCACGTTGTGGGCTGCTACTGGTACCTATATAAATTGAATGATGTGTCTCCCCAAATTTACGATGGATGCCAATTAATAATACGAATAATAAACACAAAGGTAGGTATAACTTCTAATTCTTTATATAATTACTTCCAATTGTTACATATAAATTTAACTTAATGAGTATATTCATCAAAAGACAACAATATACCTTATAAAATACAATTTATGACCTGGAGAGATATAATACACAGATCCACTCAATCGTACAAAATTTCCCAAAGCGGGTGAACGTATATGTGAGTATGCAAATATAAATGAACTGTATATGAGCTTAATTATGGTGAAAAGAAACTATGAAAACAATCTGTTCATTACTAGGAAAATTAGTTCAGATTGGCGACAACAAATCTATTATAAAGGTTAGCTATTTATATTGTTTAATCTAAATCTTAGCAAAGTATAGAGCTACTTGTTTACCAATATAGGTTAGGTTTTATTTCCTTGAAGGTGACTGACTGTATGTTGATTATTGACTTTAATGTTTAGTTAATTTTAACGAAAGACAAATTATTGATATGTGAGTTCTAACTTTGATTACTAATGACTATTATACCACTTTTAACATATTGACATTGATTTTAATCGTCGTAAAAACACGAATTACAAAATGATTTGACGCAAATATTGTTATTTGACAACTGAACCTTTCTTTTGGTTTATTAGTACTTGTAAACATATCACGATACCTTCATCTAATTATGTTAAATGTCCTTTAGCTATATGGTCGATTCCTTGAGCGACAGGCATGGGAATCTCGGCTGGTTACTCCCTGGAATCTTTCCGTATTCGGGATGGATGGATCTCTGGATCGATGGACAGGTAACGCCGGTGGGGAGCTCGTTCGTAGGCGGAGTACAGGGTAGCAGAATCCGCTTCGGTAGGTTGCAGTATCTTATACTTCAAGTCTCGGCAGCTGCAGGTCTCGGTGTTGCAGATGTGCGTACAGGTGAGTTAATTTTCTTGCGTTTAATCTATTGACATTTATTCTCGGGTCTGGCTCGGGGTTTTTTCTTTATTCTTGGTTATGTTCGTTGTTGATATTTTTTTCTTTCTCTTTTCTAGGTCACGGACTTTATGCTCGTGGTATTTTATTGATAAAGCACTGCAGTCGCTTCACCTATGGTGATACAGGTTCGATGGTCGACGGAACGCCTATCTCGCCGGCGTAGAGGTTCGCCGCACTGGGATTTATCTCGACTTGTCGGTTTGATTCAAGTTCGTCTAATCACGGATGTTGTTTGTTTTTATGAACTCTGATGTTTCATCCTTAGTGGATGCTTATCTAATTTAATCTCCCCTGCTTTCAGCAATGTCCACCTATTTTATATGTTACCGTAGTCTATTGTTTAACGCCTCGAACCCAAAGCAGTTGCACCATATAATTTTATTAATTGTTATTATTTTATGTATCTAAACGTGATTTGGATATTGTTTAATAGTTTATTTTTATATTTATGATTAATAAAAAATATTTCTAGTGCGTAAAATTTTTGAATGCTCATATTTGTATTTTTGATGCGTCTGACAGCTTTAGAGTCGGTTTTTGAAAAATCAGTACAGTCATGTACAAAAAAATAATGATATTTTCTAATATTTTGGATTTTATCCATAAATAAGGATATTAATAGATTTTGTGGACCTGGTTTACAAATAATCTTAAAATCTAAATACATATAAATTTATTTCCGTTTTTTACTTGATTAAAATCCGTTCGTTCATAAGATAATGCCTGCTGTGAATATTAAATTTCCAAATTTAAGTTAAATTTATTTTATATAGTCATTTTGGTTTAAATTGCTTAAAAGCTTATCAAAACTTTATCAAGTCAGTTATATCTTGCCATTTAAGGAAATATATTAACCTTTCTAAATGCGCTTAATTGTACCAAGTGCTCACTTAATTTTTGGATTTCAACTACTATTTTAGTTTTGACAGTAATTAATTGTTAATAGCTTTATTCAAATAGGGCATCTATTTATGCACACAACACATATTATTAATTTGCCATGCATACTTATATTTCGTGCGTTTTTCTGCATTTAAAATATTTATGTTTGACATTTCTTAATGGAGCTATTCGGCCTAAATTTGAAAAGATGCTTTTGGTAATTATGCGTTTGTAAGGGTGTAATTCATGAGAATTGCTAATCATAACTGTGCTGTGATATTTGTTGTTACTGTATTTACCATCAGATATCAGGCAATTACTAAATATAGCCACGAAATTCTAGCTTTAATATGACATGTGATCTAGGTCTCTTAGTGATACTCTAAATGTTGTTTGTACTTAAATTACAGTCCTATTGATATTCATGCCCTAATTACAATCTGTTCTAAATATAGAAAAGGCTGTAATTAATTTGTGTTTTCACATTAAAATTGGTTTCCTCACAGAGTTAAATTGCAATTGACTTGATAATGGGCGTTCGAAAGATGAACGTCCCTGCTTTACATTAAATGATGCTATTGAAAATTTCTAGGTCACTAATTCTATTTGTGCTTTTAAAATCATGAGATATACATTCAACGAGCTTTGGAGTGTCACTCCTAGTATGTGCAATTTATGATTATGTTTTGATTTAGTCATAATTTGCATTTTTATAACGCCCATATGTGTATGCTCTAAATGCATGTGTTGTGTGTGTTAGATAGGATGCTTTGTCAAAACTAAATGTAAAATGATAACGCAAGATTGAAAATAATGTATGCTAAATAAGTACAAGATTGTATAGTGCGTTTCTGTTGTATTTGAAATTTGTTCGCACTACTATGGTCATGTTTTTATGCTAAAATCTTTAACCTTATTTCTTCAACTAAACTTTATGATCAAGATATACTTGTTTGTTAAACGATTAGATGGGATTGAATCTGTGTGCCAAGTAATATCTCTCCTTTATTTACGTAACTCAAAAGAACTACAACATTTCAATATGTACAAGGGTTCGTCCCTAATAACAAACTTAAATAATTATTGAGTGGTATTGAGGAGGCTCAAGACCACCTCAACATGCCCTTCTTAATGAATGTAAATTTTTATGCAATTAAAATTTCCGTTCATTAACATATTAATTAATTATTAGGAAAATATTCTTTATTATAATTTTTTTTTTTTAAAAGTATTTAGGCTAGTTTAGAGAATTTCTTAAGTTTTAAGTTAATACTTATGATGAATTTATGTTTGTAACAATTTTTACAGTATACTAATTTTTGTTTGATAACTTCTTAATACCTAATGTTCTTTGTTAATTATGTAAAGGAATTTCATATGTATGTACAATATATTTATGAACTTAATTTTATTTTGTATCTTGTGTAGTATAAGCTGTTGTTGATTTTGTTTCAATGTTTTTTTTTTTATATATAAGTTGTATCGTACTCTATGGGTAAACATTATTTTTTTCTTTTATTATAAATTATGTGTGTAATTTTAAGTAAGTTGTCCTTATGAAAATTTGACTTCAGGAGTATGTTTCTTGGATTTTTTTTTCTTATGCCGATTCTTTCCTTGGAGTTTTGTAAAATGGTCCTTTCCGTACTTCTGAATATTTTTCTGTGATTATGTGATTGTGTATTTTTCTTGAAGTTCTGATTCTTTTCAGCTGTGGCTGATATTATTGGCCTAATAATAACTCATATTTTCTTGTGTAATGTTTTCTTTATTAAATCGCTTTCTCCATATTTTATGCATATCGCATCAATTTATTTCCCTCTCCTGAGGAAATATATTCAAGCCCATTCTTAGGTGCTTTGAATACCATATCATTTTCATTATAATAATTCATATTTTCTTTCTTCATATATTTTTTTTATAATTCATAATTTTCATGCTTTCTCGCATATGTCGTATTTCTACATTTTTCATTTTCATATTTTTAGTAATCACAATTACTGTTTATGCAGTCATTTCTGCTAATAAATAAAACATTTTCTTCACAAATTTATATTTTTCTTCGGCCTTTTCTTTTGAATTCTTTTTCTTTTTTTCTTCTTTCTCTCCAATAATCACAGAGTATTTTTCTTTTTGTTTTGTACAATTGATATATTTTTCATTTTTAGATATGTCCATTTCTTCTTTTCTTTGTTCGTTGACTATTGTCTTCCTTCCAAGTTTTGCTCTGTTTGTGAATTTTTAACATTTTCCTTCTGGCATGTATGGTTTCCTTTTTGTTCCTTTTTTCTTCAAATTTTGCTTTTTAGTTTCGTTTTATCTTCATAAGGGTTTGTATTTTATTTTCTAATGTTGTCCGATACTGATTCTTGTTGTCCAACTTATATTACACGTGGATAAGTAACATCTTAATTCTAATTATTTGTATTACGTGTAGAGACAGGTTAACTTTAAACAACTTAAGGCTAGGTAGTACGACTATTTTTTTTTTATCCTATTTCTAAACAACTATTTGATTTATCAGGGGTGTTATATCCTTGTTCGGATCATTGTCTAGCAGCGGGGCTTATGTTGCTGTGACATGTGAGAGATGATTTTTGATACTGGGGTGATATAATCTTTTTGGGTGACTTGAAGTCTTCTTGGAGTTCGAAGAAATTGTAAAGGGTTTTGAGAAGTCTGTTGGGGTGTGTCAGAGATCTTTTTGGGTTGAGAAATTCTTATGAGAGTTGGGAAATTGTGGGGGTTATAAGGTTCTTTAAATGGATGAGACCTAGCAGTGTCTATTTTTCGACATAGAGTTTTGGGGTTGTGAGATCAACGGGGTTACTGGGAAAGATAGGTGTCGTAAATACCTTCGGGAGGTGATCTCTTTGGAATCTCCCGTCCTGACTAATATGAGATCTAAGAATTTACTGGGAAAGATAGGTGTCGTAAATACCTTCGAGAGACGATCTCTTTGGAATCTCCCGTCCTGACTAATATGTGAGATCTAAGTGGTTACTGGGAAAGATAGGTGTCGTAAATACCTTCGGGAGGCGATCTCTTTGGAATCTCCCGTCCTGACTAATATGAGATCTAAGGGGTTGCTGGGAAAGATAGGTGTTGCAAATACCTTCGAGAGACGATCTCTTTGGAATCTCCCGTCCTGACTAATATATGAGATCTAAGAATTTACTGGGAAAGATAGGTGTCGTAAATACCTTCGGGAGACGATCTCTTTGGAATCTCCCGTCCTGACTAAGTATGAGATCTAAGGGGTTGCTGGGAAAGATAGGTGTTGCAAATACCTTCGGGAGGCGATCTCTTTGGAATCTCCCGTCCTGACTAAGTATGAGATCTAAGAATTTACTGGGAAAGATAGGTGTCGTAAATACCTTCGGGAGGCGATCTCTTTGGAATCTCCCGTCCTGACTAATCTGAGATCTAAGGGGTTGCTGGGAAAGATAGGTGTTGCAAATACCTTCGAGAGACGATCTCTTTGGAATCTCCCGTCCTGACTAATTATGAGATCTAAGAGTTTACTGGGAAAGATAGGTGTCGTAAATACCTTCGGGAGGCGACCTCTTTGTAATCTCCCGTCCTGACTAATATGAGATCTAAGTGGTTACTGGGAAAGATAGGTGTCGTAAATACCTTCGGGAGGCGATCTCTTTGGAATCTCCCGTCCTGACTAATTATGAGATCTAAGAGTTTACTGGGAAAGATAGGTGTCGTAAATACCTTCGGGAGGCGATCTCTTTGTAATCTCCCGTCCTGACTAATTATGAGATCTAAGAATTTACTGGGAAAGATAGGTGTCGTAAATACCTTCGGGAGGCGATCTATTTGTAATCTCCCGTCCTGACTAATATGAGAGATCTCATTTCCCTATAATTTTTAAGTGGAAATCAATAATATTTTTCTGATACCTAAGTACAGTGTTAGTGTAAATTGTTTGTGTTTGATAATCCAAGTCTTGTTGGTTGCGTATGTGTGTGTGTATTTTTGTGAGATGTATGTGTGTTACCTTATTTTCCTTGTTTAATAATAAAGCTATCCCCATGCCCTTCAGTATGTTGAATTCTTTGTACGTCTTGGTTATGTGACAAATTAATTGCGTTAGTGTATGTTTCCCTATATTGGTGTATTTTTGTGAACTTGTGTGTTTAAATGAATAAGTCCCGATGTCAACTAATAAGCTTCATGTGGAAATGGGTAAATCTTCCTCAGTTTCTTCAGTATGTAAAAGCGCGTCGAACCGTATTCTTAAAATTCGTCTGCTCGAATCCATATACTTTGTCCTCTTTGGCAATTGTGTTGTTGTGGAAGTTTTTCTAATTTCTGTTACTTTTTGTTCTTCATGTTCGTGTATAGGCATAACGCTTTTTATTTCTTCAATTTCTTCTTCTTTCACAATTTCTATCTGCGAGTTTTCGTTACTCTGTTTGATGAATGCGGCGGTCTCTTGGAATTTTTCATCTGCTTCATTGGGTAATTCTTCTATCTGCCCTTCTACTGATTTCAGCTTTGTATTCACTAATGATGCTGTTTCTGTGTCATGCTTGTCTAGTGTATTGTCTGTTTCTAGACTTTCCGCTTCCATCTCCAATTTTCTTTTGTTATAGTCACTATAATCGATTTCCGCTGAAATGTATAAGTCCTTTATTAGTTTTTCATTCCGTTCTTCCATTTTTTTCTGTAATTGTTCGTTTTGTTCTTGTATCTCCTTTTTGTTATCTTCCCTTAGTTTTTGCAAGTCCCTTTTATTTTCTTGGAACATCAAAGTAATCTGTTTGAGCATCTCACTCTGTTCCTCTGGCTTCGAACCAACTCCTTGTTCTGCGGGCGTCGCTGTAATTTGGGTGCTATCACCTTGATTTTGTGGAGATTCATCTTCGCTTAATGATTCCTGAGGTACATTAGACACGCTTCTGGATCTTGTCTCCATCTTGCCGGTTTATTATATTTTTACAAATACACACAATAATAATAAAACAGCAGCGATGTGTCGTTTGGATACGACCCCTGTACAATATGTTGTAAAAATGTTTGTAATAAAATATTTGACCTGTGTTTTTAATTTATATGGCAGTGAATAAATAATTTCGATTATACCCTGTGATTATTTATTTAACATCGATCATCAATTCGTGGAAGAGCACATACACAAATACATAAATGAAATACACATCTTTCTTTTTATATTTTTATTATACAATTATTTTTATTTTAAAAAAAATAATGTCCTCCACTTCTTTAAATCCTCGGAGATGAACTGGAAAAAAAAACTGTAAGTGTACTCTGTAGGTTATTCGAGTGGCCCCAATACGTTGGTGCGCCAATATGCTATGGGGGGGGGGGTAAGCGTTATATGACCCTTAGCATTTAACGTTCTTAAAGAGCAATGAGACTAAGTAAATTAAAAAAATAAAAGAGATTAAAAATTAAGAAAGCAAAGTTCACCAAATTAAATTTTTGAACGCTAATATTCCGCTCGGGAAAGTATAATCTAAAATTATTACTAACTGTATATGTGGGTTTACTTTAACAATTCAATTAACAGGTGACTAACTCTGCGATAATAAATTTGAACTGTATTAAATTTCGCGCTTGAAAATGACTTCCTATCGCTTATATCTTGACCAGTGTTCTATTTCTAATAGGGGAAGGGGTTGTTTCCGGCATTCTACACTGAATTATGTGAATATGCAATGACGGCAGTGCGCGCTATGTTAAATTTTATCTCCGGGCCGTTGTGGGGGTTCTGCGGGAATACCTACTACTTAGAGTGACTTACGCAATACCTGTTAATCTTACGAGATCCCAGGACTCCTGTGTGTGCACGTTGTGGGCTGCTACTGGTACCTATATAAATTGAATGATGTGTCTCCCCAAATTTACGATGGATGCCAATTAATAATACGAATAATAAACACAAAGGTAGGTATAACTTCTAATTCTTTATATAATTACTTCCAATTGTTACATATAAATTTAACTTAATGAGTATATTCATCAAAAGACAACAATATACCTTATAAAATACAATTTATGACCTGGAGAGATATAATACACAGATCCACTCAATCGTACAAAATTTCCCAAAGCGGGTGAACGTATATGTGAGTATGCAAATATAAATGAACTGTATATGAGCTTAATTATGGTGAAAAGAAACTATGAAAACAATCTGTTCATTACTAGGAAAATTAGTTCAGATTGGCGACAACAAATCTATTATAAAGGTTAGCTATTTATATTGTTTAATCTAAATCTTAGCAAAGTATAGAGCTACTTGTTTACCAATATAGGTTAGGTTTTATTTCCTTGAAGGTGACTGACTGTATGTTGATTATTGACTTTAATGTTTAGTTAATTTTAACGAAAGACAAATTATTGATATGTGAGTTCTAACTTTGATTACTAATGACTATTATACCACTTTTAACATATTGACATTGATTTTAATCGTCGTAAAAACACGAATTACAAAATGATTTGACGCAAATATTGTTATTTGACAACTGAACCTTTCTTTTGGTTTATTAGTACTTGTAAACATATCACGATACCTTCATCTAATTATGTTAAATGTCCTTTAGCTATATGGTCGATTCCTTGAGCGACAGGCATGGGAATCTCGGCTGGTTACTCCCTGGAATCTTTCCGTATTCGGGATGGATGGATCTCTGGATCGATGGACAGGTAACGCCGGTGGGGAGCTCGTTCGTAGGCGGAGTACAGGGTAGCAGAATCCGCTTCGGTAGGTTGCAGTATCTTATACTTCAAGTCTCGGCAGCTGCAGGTCTCGGTGTTGCAGATGTGCGTACAGGTGAGTTAATTTTCTTGCGTTTAATCTATTGACATTTATTCTCGGGTCTGGCTCGGGGTTTTTTCTTTATTCTTGGTTATGTTCGTTGTTAATATTTTTTTCTTTCTCTTTTCTAGGTCACGGACTTTATGCTCGTGGTATTTTATTGATAAAGCACTGCAGTCGCTTCACCTATGGTGATACAGGTTCGATGGTCGACGGAACGCCTATCTCGCCGGCGTAGAGGTTCGCCGCACTGGGATTTATCTCGACTTGTCGGTTTGATTCAAGTTCGTCTAATCACGGATGTTGTTTGTTTTTATGAACTCTGATGTTTCATCCTTAGTGGATGCTTATCTAATTTAATCTCCCCTGCTTTCAGCAATGTCCACCTATTTTATATGTTACCGTAGTCTATTGTTTAACGCCTCGAACCCAAAGCAGTTGCACCATATAATTTTATTAATTGTTATTATTTTATGTATCTAAACGTGATTTGGATATTGTTTAATAGTTTATTTTTATATTTATGATTAATAAAAAATATTTCTAGTGCGTAAAATTTTTGAATGCTCATATTTGTATTTTTGATGCGTCTGACAGCTTTAGCGTCGGTTTTTGAAAAATCAGTACAGTCATGTACAAAAAAATAATGATATTTTCTAATATTTTGGATTTTATCCATAAATAAGGATATTAATAGATTTTGTGGACCTGGTTTACAAATAATCTTAAAATCTAAATACATATAAATTTATTTCCGTTTTTTACTTGATTAAAATCCGTTCGTTCATAAGATAATGCCTGCTGTGAATATTAAATTTCCAAATTTAAGTTAAATTTATTTTATATAGTCATTTTGGTTTAAATTGCTTAAAAGCTTATCAAAACTTTATCAAGTCAGTTATATCTTGCCATTTAAGGAAATATATTAACCTTTCTAAATGCGCTTAATTGTACCAAGTGCTCACTTAATTTTTGGATTTCAACTACTATTTTAGTTTTGACAGTAATTAATTGTTAATAGCTTTATTCAAATAGGGCATCTATTTATGCACACAACACATATTATTAATTTGCCATGCATACTTATATTTCGTGCGTTTTTCTGCATTTAAAATATTTATGTTTGACATTTCTTAATGGAGCTATTCGGCCTAAATTTGAAAAGATGCTTTTGGTAATTATGCGTTTGTAAGGGTGTAATTCATGAGAATTGCTAATCATAACTGTGCTGTGATATTTGTTGTTACTGTATTTACCATCAGATATCAGGCAATTACTAAATATAGCCACGAAATTCTAGCTTTAATATGACATGTGATCTAGGTCTCTTAGTGATACTCTAAATGTTGTTTGTACTTAAATTACAGTCCTATTGATATTCATGCCCTAATTACAATCTGTTCTAAATATAGAAAAGGCTGTAATTAATTTGTGTTTTCACATTAAAATTGGTTTCCTCACAGAGTTAAATTGCAATTGACTTGATAATGGGCGTTCGAAAGATGAACGTCCCTGCTTTACATTAAATGATGCTATTGAAAATTTCTAGGTCACTAATTCTATTTGTGCTTTTAAAATCATGAGATATACATTCAACGAGCTTTGGAGTGTCACTCCTAGTATGTGCAATTTATGATTATGTTTTGATTTAGTCATAATTTGCATTTTTATAACGCCCATATGTGTATGCTCTAAATGCATGTGTTGTGTGTGTTAGATAGGATGCTTTGTCAAAACTAAATGTAAAATGATAACGCAAGATTGAAAATAATGTATGCTAAATAAGTACAAGATTGTATAGTGCGTTTCTGTTGTATTTGAAATTTGTTCGCACTACTATGGTCATGTTTTTATGCTAAAATCTTTAACCTTATTTCTTCAACTAAACTTTATGATCAAGATATACTTGTTTGTTAAACGATTAGATGGGATTGAATCTGTGTGCCAAATAATATCTCTCCTTTATTTACGTAACTCAAAAGAACTACAACATTTCAATATGTACAAGGGTTCGTCCCTAATAACAAACTTAAATAATTATTGAGTGGTATTGAGGAGGCTCAAGACCACCTCAACATGCCCTTCTTAATGAATGTAAATTTTTATGCAATTAAAATTTCCGTTCATTAACATATTAATTAATTATTAGGAAAATATTCTTTATTATAATTTTTTTTTTTTAAAAGTATTTAGGCTAGTTTAGAGAATTTCTTAAGTTTTAAGTTAATACTTATGATGAATTTATGTTTGTAACAATTTTTACAGTATACTAATTTTTGTTTGATAACTTCTTAATACCTAATGTTCTTTGTTAATTATGTAAAGGAATTTCATATGTATGTACAATATATTTATGAACTTAATTTTATTTTGTATCTTGTGTAGTATAAGCTGTTGTTGATTTTGTTTCAATGTTTTTTTTTTATATATAAGTTGTATCGTACTCTATGGGTAAACATTATTTTTTTTTTTTATTATAAATTATGTGTGTAATTTTAAGTAAGTTGTCCTTATGAAAATTTGACTTCAGGAGTATGTTTCTTGGATTTTTTTTCTTATGCCGATTCTTTCCTTGGAGTTTTGTAAAATGGTCCTTTCCGTACTTCTGAATATTTTTCTGTGATTATGTGATTGTGTATTTTTCTTGAAGTTCTGATTCTTTTCAGCTGTGGCTGATATTATTGGCCTAATAATAACTCATATTTTCTTGTGTAATGTTTTCTTTATTAAATCGCTTTCTCCATATTTTATGCATATCGCATCAATTTATTTCCCTCTCCTGAGGAAATATATTCAAGCCCATTCTTAGGTGCTTTGAATACCATATCATTTTCATTATAATAATTCATATTTTCTTTCTTCATATATTTTTTTTATAATTCATAATTTTCATGCTTTCTCGCATATGTCGTATTTCTACATTTTTCATTTTCATATTTTTAGTAATCACAATTACTGTTTATGCAGTCATTTCTGCTAATAAATAAAACATTTTCTTCACAAATTTATATTTTTCTTCGGCCTTTTCTTTTGAATTCTTTTTCTTTTTTTCTTCTTTCTCTCCAATAATCACAGAGTATTTTTCTTTTTGTTTTGTACAATTGATATATTTTTCATTTTTAGATATGTCCATTTCTTCTTTTCTTTGTTCGTTGACTATTGTCTTCCTTCCAAGTTTTGCTCTGTTTGTGAATTTTTAACATTTTCCTTCTGGCATGTATGGTTTCCTTTTTGTTCCTTTTTTCTTCAAATTTTGCTTTTTAGTTTCGTTTTATCTTCATAAGGGTTTGTATTTTATTTTCTAATGTTGTCCGATACTGATTCTTGTTGTCCAACTTATATTACACGTGGATAAGTAACATCTTAATTCTAATTATTTGTATTACGTGTAGAGACAGGTTAACTTTAAACAACTTAAGGCTAGGTAGTACGACTATTTTTTTTTTATCCTATTTCTAAACAACTATTTGATTTATCAGGGGTGTTATATCCTTGTTCGGATCATTGTCTAGCAGCGGGGCTTATGTTGCTGTGACATGTGAGAGATGATTTTTGATACTGGGGTGATATAATCTTTTTGGGTGACTTGAAGTCTTCTTGGAGTTCGAAGAAATTGTAAAGGGTTTTGAGAAGTCTGTTGGGGTGTGTCAGAGATCTTTTTGGGTTGAGAAATTCTTATGAGAGTTGGGAAATTGTGGGGGTTATAAGGTTCTTTAAATGGATGAGACCTAGCAGTGTCTATTTTTCGACATAGAGTTTTGGGGTTGTGAGATCAACGGGGTTACTGGGAAAGATAGGTGTCGTAAATACCTTCGGGAGGTGATCTCTTTGGAATCTCCCGTCCTGACTAATATGAGATCTAAGAATTTACTGGGAAAGATAGGTGTCGTAAATACCTTCGAGAGACGATCTCTTTGGAATCTCCCGTCCTGACTAATATGTGAGATCTAAGTGGTTACTGGGAAAGATAGGTGTCGTAAATACCTTCGGGAGGCGATCTCTTTGGAATCTCCCGTCCTGACTAATATGAGATCTAAGGGGTTGCTGGGAAAGATAGGTGTTGCAAATACCTTCGAGAGACGATCTCTTTGGAATCTCCCGTCCTGACTAATATATGAGATCTAAGAATTTACTGGGAAAGATAGGTGTCGTAAATACCTTCGGGAGACGATCTCTTTGGAATCTCCCGTCCTGACTAAGTATGAGATCTAAGGGGTTGCTGGGAAAGATAGGTGTTGCAAATACCTTCGGGAGGCGATCTCTTTGGAATCTCCCGTCCTGACTAAGTATGAGATCTAAGAATTTACTGGGAAAGATAGGTGTCGTAAATACCTTCGGGAGGCGATCTCTTTGGAATCTCCCGTCCTGACTAATCTGAGATCTAAGGGGTTGCTGGGAAAGATAGGTGTTGCAAATACCTTCGAGAGACGATCTCTTTGGAATCTCCCGTCCTGACTAATTATGAGATCTAAGAGTTTACTGGGAAAGATAGGTGTCGTAAATACCTTCGGGAGGCGATCTCTTTGTAATCTCCCGTCCTGACTAATATGAGATCTAAGTGGTTACTGGGAAAGATAGGTGTCGTAAATACCTTCGGGAGGCGATCTCTTTGGAATCTCCCGTCCTGACTAATTATGAGATCTAAGAGTTTACTGGGAAAGATAGGTGTCGTAAATACCTTCGGGAGGCGATCTCTTTGTAATCTCCCGTCCTGACTAATTATGAGATCTAAGAATTTACTGGGAAAGATAGGTGTCGTAAATACCTTCGGGAGGCGATCTCTTTGTAATCTCCCGTCCTGACTAATATGAGAGATCTCATTTCCCTATAATTTTTAAGTGGAAATCAATAATATTTTTCTGATACCTAAGTACAGTGTTAGTGTAAATTGTTTGTGTTTGATAATCCAAGTCTTGTTGGTTGCGTATGTGTGTGTGTATTTTTGTGAGATGTATGTGTGTTACCTTATTTTCCTTGTTTAATAATAAAGCTATCCCCATGCCCTTCAGTATGTTGAATTCTTTGTACGTCTTGGTTATGTGACAAATTAATTGCGTTAGTGTATGTTTCCCTATATTGGTGTATTTTTGTGAACTTGTGTGTTTAAATGAATAAGTCCCGATGTCAACTAATAAGCTTGATGTGGAAATGGGTAAATCTTCCTCAGTTTCTTCAGTATGTAAAAGCGCGTCGAACCGTATTCTTAAAATTCGTCTGCTCGAATCCATATACTTTGTCCTCTTTGGCAATTGTGTTGTTGTGGAAGTTTTTCTAATTTCTGTTACTTTTTGTTCTTCATGTTCGTGTATAGGCATAACGCTTTTTATTTCTTCAATTTCTTCTTCTTTCACAATTTCTATCTGCGAGTTTTCGTTACTCTGTTTGATGAATGCGGCGGTCTCTTGGAATTTTTCATCTGCTTCATTGGGTAATTCTTCTATCTGCCCTTCTACTGATTTCAGCTTTGTATTCACTAATGATGCTGTTTCTGTGTCATGCTTGTCTAGTGTATTGTCTGTTTCTAGACTTTCCGCTTCCATCTCCAATTTTCTTTTGTTATAGTCACTATAATCGATTTCCGCTGAAATGTATAAGTCCTTTATTAGTTTTTCATTCCGTTCTTCCATTTTTTTCTGTAATTGTTCGTTTTGTTCTTGTATCTCCTTTTTGTTATCTTCCCTTAGTTTTTGCAAGTCCCTTTTATTTTCTTGGAACATCAAAGTAATCTGTTTGAGCATCTCACTCTGTTCCTCTGGCTTCGAACCAACTCCTTGTTCTGCGGGCGTCGCTGTAATTTGGGTGCTATCACCTTGATTTTGTGGAGATTCATCTTCGCTTAATGATTCCTGAGGTACATTAGACACGCTTCTGGATCTTGTCTCCATCTTGCCGGTTTATTATATTTTTACAAATACACACAATAATAATAAAACAGCAGCGATGTGTCGTTTGGATACGACCCCTGTACAATATGTTGTAAAAATGTTTGTAATAAAATATTTGACCTGTGTTTTTAATTTATATGGCAGTGAATAAATAATTTCGATTATACCCTGTGTTTATTTATTTAACATCGATCATCAATTCGTGGAAGAGCACATACACAAATACATAAATGAAATACACATCTTTCTTTTTATATTTTTATTATACAATTATTTTTATTTTAAAAAAAATAATGTCCTCCACTTCTTTAAATCCTCGGAGATGAACTGGAAAAAAAAACTGTAAGTGTACTCTGTAGGTTATTCGAGTGGCCCCAATACGTTGGTGCGCCAATATGCTATGGGGGGGGGGGGGGTAAGCGTTATATGACCCTTAGCATTTAACGTTCTTAAAGAGCAATGAGACTAAGTAAATTAAAAAAATAAAAGAGATTAAAAATTAAGAAAGCAAAGTTCACCAAATTAAATTTTTGAACGCTAATATTCCGCTCGGGAAAGTATAATCTAAAATTATTACTAACTGTATATGTGGGTTTACTTTAACAATTCAATTAACAGGTGACTAACTCTGCGATAATAAATTTGAACTGTATTAAATTTCGCGCTTGAAAATGACTTCCTATCGCTTATATCTTGACCAATGTTCTATTTCTAATAGGGGAAGGGGTTGTTTCCGGCATTCTACACTGAATTATGTGAATATGCAATGACGGCAGTGCGCGCTATGTTAAATTTTATCTCCGGGCCGTTGTGGGGGTTCTGCGGGAATACCTACTACTTAGAGTGACTTACGCAATACCTGTTAATCTTACGAGATCCCAGGACTCCTGTGTGTGCACGTTGTGGGCTGCTACTGGTACCTATATAAATTGAATGATGTGTCTCCCCAAATTTACGATGGATGCCAATTAATAATACGAATAATAAACACAAAGGTAGGTATAACTTCTAATTCTTTATATAATTACTTCCAATTGTTACATATAAATTTAACTTAATGAGTATATTCATCAAAAGACAACAATATACCTTATAAAATACAATTTATGACCTGGAGAGATATAATACACAGATCCACTCAATCGTACAAAATTTCCCAAAGCGGGTGAACGTATATGTGAGTATGCAAATTAAAATGAACTGTATATGAGCTTAATTATGGTGAAAAGAAACTATGAAAACAATCTGTTCATTACTAGGAAAATTAGTTCAGATTGGCGACAACAAATCTATTATAAAGGTTAGCTATTTATATTGTTTAATCTAAATCTTAGCAAAGTATAGAGCTACTTGTTTACCAATATAGGTTAGGTTTTATTTCCTTGAAGGTGACTGACTGTATGTTGATTATTGACTTTAATGTTTAGTTAATTTTAACGAAAGACAAATTATTGATATGTGAGTTCTAACTTTGATTACTAATGACTATTATACCACTTTTAACATATTGACATTGATTTTAATCGTCGTAAAAACACGAATTACAAAATGATTTGACGCAAATATTGTTATTTGACAACTGAACCTTTCTTTTGGTTTATTAGTACTTGTAAACATATCACGATACCTTCATCTAATTATGTTAAATGTCCTTTAGCTATATGGTCGATTCCTTGAGCGACAGGCATGGGAATCTCGGCTGGTTAGTCCCTGGAATCTTTCCGTATTCGGGATGGATGGATCTCTGGATCGATGGACAGGTAACGCCGGTGGGCAGCTCGTTCGTAGGCGGAGTACAGGGTAGCAGAATCCGCTTCGGTAGGTTGCAGTATCTTATACTTCAAGTCTCGGCAGCTGCAGGTCTCGGTGTTGCAGATGTGCGTACAGGTGAGTTAATTTTCTTGCGTTTAATCTATTGACATTTATTCTCGGGTCTGGCTCGGGGTTTTTTCTTTATTCTTGGTTATGTTCGTTGTTGATATTTTTTTCTTTCTCTTTTCTAGGTCACGGACTTTATGCTCGTGGTATTTTATTGATAAAGCACTGCAGTCGCTTCACCTATGGTGATACAGGTTCGATGGTCGACGGAACGCCTATCTCGCCGGCGTAGAGGTTCGCCGCACTGGGATTTATCTCGACTTGTCGGTTTGATTCAAGTTCGTCTAATCACGGATGTTGTTTGTTTTTATGAACTCTGATGTTTCATCCTTAGTGGATGCTTATCTAATTTAATCTCCCCTGCTTTCAGCAATGTCCACCTATTTTATATGTTACCGTAGTCTATTGTTTAACGCCTCGAACCCAAAGCAGTTGCACCATATAATTTTATTAATTGTTATTATTTTATGTATCTAAACGTGATTTGGATATTGTTTAATAGTTTATTTTTATATTTATGATTAATAAAAAATATTTCTAGTGCGTAAAATTTTTGAATGCTCATATTTGTATTTTTGATGCGTCTGACAGCTTTAGCGTCGGTTTTTGAAAAATCAGTACAGTCATGTACAAAAAAATAATGATATTTTCTAATATTTTGGATTTTATCCATAAATAAGGATATTAATAGATTTTGTGGACCTGGTTTACAAATAATCTTAAAATCTAAATACATATAAATTTATTTCCGTTTTTTACTTGATTAAAATCCGTTCGTTCATAAGATAATGCCTGCTGTGAATATTAAATTTCCAAATTTAAGTTAAATTTATTTTATATAGTCATTTTGGTTTAAATTGCTTAAAAGCTTATCAAAACTTTATCAAGTCAGTTATATCTTGCCATTTAAGGAATTATATTAACCTTTCTAAATGCGCTTAATTGTACCAAGTGCTCACTTAATTTTTGGATTTCAACTACTATTTTAGTTTTGACAGTAATTAATTGTTAATAGCTTTATTCAAATAGGGCATCTATTTATGCACACAACACATATTATTAATTTGCCATGCATACTTATATTTCGTGCGTTTTTCTGCATTTAAAATATTTATGTTTGACATTTCTTAATGGAGCTATTCGGCCTAAATTTGAAAAGATGCTTTTGGTAATTATGCGTTTGTAAGGGTGTAATTCATGAGAATTGCTAATCATAACTGTGCTGTGATATTTGTTGTTACTGTATTTACCATCAGATATCAGGCAATTACTAAATATAGCCACGAAATTCTAGCTTTAATATGACATGTGATCTAGGTCTCTTAGTGATACTCTAAATGTTGTTTGTACTTAAATTACAGTCCTATTGATATTCATGCCCTAATTACAATCTGTTCTAAATATAGAAAAGGCTGTAATTAATTTGTGTTTTCACATTAAAATTGGTTTCCTCACAGAGTTAAATTGCAATTGACTTGATAATGGGCGTTCGAAAGATGAACGTCCCTGCTTTACATTAAATGATGCTATTGAAAATTTCTAGGTCACTAATTCTATTTGTGCTTTTAAAATCATGAGATATACATTCAACGAGCTTTGGAGTGTCACTCCTAGTATGTGCAATTTATGATTATGTTTTGATTTAGTCATAATTTGCATTTTTATAACGCCCATATGTGTATGCTCTAAATGCATGTGTTGTGTGTGTTAGATAGGATGCTTTGTCAAAACTAAATGTAAAATGATAACGCAAGATTGAAAATAATGTATGCTAAATAAGTACAAGATTGTATAGTGCGTTTCTGTTGTATTTGAAATTTGTTCGCACTACTATGGTCATGTTTTTATGCTAAAATCTTTAACCTTATTTCTTCAACTAAACTTTATGATCAAGATATACTTGTTTGTTAAACGATTAGATGGGATTGAATCTGTGTGCCAAGTAATATCTCTCCTTTATTTACGTAACTCAAAAGAACTACAACATTTCAATATGTACAAGGGTTCGTCTCTAATAACAAACTTAAATAATTATTGAGTGGTATTGAGGAGGCTCAAGACCACCTCAATATATATTACGTTAAATAAATAAAATTCGTTAAAAGACTCATCCAAACATTCCAAGTCAAAATCAAAAGTAAAATGCCAAAGCCTAAAGTATATTTTAAGGAGTTCACATTTTATTTACGATTGGCCAGATATTCTATCATAAAATCATAAAAATCCCGGACTCCCATATTAAATCACACAAATAAATGTAGAATGCAGTATGTACAGGGCACACAATTTATTTTATATTGCTTCAATACAATAAGTTCATACAAAACTTTCATAATGAAATCGACCTCCACAAATGCAAGTACTGCTAATAATTGGTTAAATTCAAATATTTTGTACAAAGTTATTTACTCTAAATTATATTTTTAAATAAGACAAGAATGTATTCTAAAAGTTATATATTATGAGAGTAACTGTTTGAAAAAGGAACGATTATTTGAAACCAGTATTCGTTACTTCGGATCTTATCGAGTAACGAATATTTTAGTAACGGACGGTTACATTTCCAACACCACTAGTGATTTATATAAACTATATGTCATCCAATGATGCGTTTGTGATTTCAATTTGAAAAAGTGTTAGCAAACAGTTTAAATAAGTATAGGTACGAATATATTTTATATATTGATTGAGGTAATCTCTACATACTTCGTCTTTATTCCGTGCTTCGAATGAAAATATTGAATTTTAAATTGTTCAAAATGATCAGATGGAAGGAATATGTAAATGTACACTTTTACAGCGGTATTCCAATGTTGAACACGAACTCTTATGAATAATTCAAACTACACGGAATGTATTTTTCGCCATTATGCATTTTATGAAGTGATACTTAAAGTATTAACGTTTTACAAGCGCGGCGGACTCTTAGAAGATATAAAGCGGCTTAAAGAAAAAAAATATTTGAGGAGGAAAAAATATAAATGTTTATTAAAGATGATCGAGAAAACTTGTTCGCCTATTAAATTTTACTCAAAGAAACAGAATTAACGCAGCAGTATTGGAAATTATAGAAAGACTAGAACAAGAAGAGCAGACGATACCTCGAAGATTGCAACTATGCATAGAGACAGATGGTTTTCGATTCCAACAATTACGTAGGTAATAGTGTCGCTGATTTACTGTCAGATAAATTCCAAACAAAGAACTAATCCTGTTGTAATTAAACATTTTTCTATATGTATTATTTTGACAATAAATAATTTGAAGGCAAATTATACATCGCGTAATGTGTAGAATTTAAAACAGCAGTTTTACCATCTGATAATACTAATAACAAGTAAAATGTTTTCGAAGATCGAAATACGGAAATTATAGCGATATCTACAATTACAATAGTATGCGGCTACAGTGTTGCCAAATGTGTGCTCCTTTCACATGGTTCCTGAACGCATACGAAGCATGACACGACATTTAAACAATAACATTTTTGTATTCAGAACCGATCGAAGAATGTGCCTGCGTGTAGCTTTTGCGACATTTTTTACACACGCTGTAGAACATTTCCATAAATTAATTAAAAATTCCTTTTATTAATACTGACGATGCAAGAATATATGGACGGAAATTATCATCATTTAAAGAGAATTTACACTAAGCATGGATGTAATGCAATTATTGATTAAACTAATTGTTACCTAACTCTGAAAAATACTTTTAAACATATGTACCTATTTGTCAATAATAATAAAAATTCAAATTTTTATGGTTATGGTTATGAAAATTATTTGATTCGTATTTCGATACTAGTCCTTATCGATTATGATGACAGTTGTGTAACTGTGTACTTACATCCATATGCAATAGTATATTACTCATGAATACAATTCCGGGATCCCCGAAAATCCCGGGGCTGTACTTGGCTAATCTCGGGATTTTTGGGATTGCCACAAACAATTCTCGTTTGCATGGCGTAATCCGTTGCGCCTTGACAATGACCTTACCTAGATTACATTAAGGGCACTTATTACATATAGACAAAAAATCAACCTTAGGTACGCCGTACGATGAAAGAACTATTCAGGTACAGCCTAAATAATAATATGTAACTTAGAAGGGACTTCCCCGCCCTGCATACTTCAACACAATACTGTTAAAGTAATTCCTAACGGGCCAACAGGGGAATCACTCGATCACCTCATATCATAATATTGTTGCGAGGTATTCCCCGTCGGGGATTCCCTGTATAAAAGTATAAATACACTTTATTAGGATTTAATTTTTTCATTTATTATTCTATCAGCGACAAGTTACGTAGGTGACGTCATTTAAATTTAAAAGTCAATTATCTGAAAAAGTTATTTTAAATGGCGGGAGATTTTGTTAAACATAAGAAAACAGTGATACGTGGTCAGCGTGAAGTTATTTTTTAGTTGCGAAATACGGGATTAGTGCTAAATGTAAGCGATGCTCTGCCATTCTCAAGACTTTGGGTGAATCGACTAAGGGATTACATACACATTTGTCATCAAAATATAACATTCAGATTTTAGCTGACGTTAATCGTTTAACAGCGTCAACAAGTCAAGATTCTGAAAATCTGAACACACCACCGCCTCGTCCCTATTCATGGAAGTATGACGGCTGAAAATTGTCTTCGTATATTGAAAGAGCGTCTAAGTAAATATGATATCTCCCTAGAAACAGATATAGTGGTTATTGTAACCGATGGACCGTACGTATGACGGCTTGTTTGCACTGAACTGAATAACAACCGTGTCTCGCACATGGTATTAATTTGGCAGTTTGTGATGTGCTTTATAAAAAAAAATAATTATATATAATATATAATAATTTGCAAGACAGGCAAGACAGCTCCACCTCAGACTCAGATCATACTATAAATGAACCAGCTGTAACTGCTGATTATATGAACGACACCGATGATGATGACAATTCAGAAGACGTAGACTGTCCAGAATCTGGTTTAATCTTAATGTTACAAAATGAACTTGCGCGAGAACACATACCAGAGTTAACAAAAGATAAAAACATTAATGAGCTGATAAAGAAAATCCGCAAAGTTGTAGTGTATTTCAAAAGATCACCATTGAAAAATCAAACAGTACTTCAAAAATATGTGAAGATTGAACATGAAAAAGAGCTGTCACTTCTTTTGGACTCTAAAACCAGGTGGAATAGTCTTTTAACTCTGCTGGAACGATTTTTTCTTTTAAAAACCTGCATTCAAAAAGCTCTTATAGATCTCAATCATCCAATCCGTTTAGACGATTCTGATTTTGACTTGGTAAATAAAATTGTTGATGTGCTGACCCCAATTAAATTAACAGTAGAAGCAATCTGTCGGCGAGATGCTAATTCATGCACAGCTGATGTCGTTTTGAATTTTCTTATAAAACAATTGTCTAGCAAAAACTCGGCACTCGCCAATAAAACGAAAACATCCTTAGTGGAACGTACAAAGCAACGACGAAGTGATGATTTAATTGGTGTGTTCAATTATTACAACATCCATGAAAAAGCGATGAAAATCAGTTATTATCGGATTTGGAATGGCTTGACTTATTTCCAGTTCCTACATAGGTTTTAGTGAGGAAGCAAATAAAGAGTATTGTTAAAAGACTAAATAGTGGAGATGACACGGAAAAGGAAGAAAGGTCAGGATCACAAACAGATGATGAGTCAAGGCAACAAACCTCCCAACCAGTGGCGTAACTATACCCCCGCATGCCCCCGCGGTGCGGGAGGGGGGGGGGCGGACCCAGGTACACCTATTTGTAGGATACACCAAAATAATAATTGGTTAGGTTGAGCTGGATGTTGCGGGGGAGCCCAAAATTTGTAGTTACGCCACTGCTCCCAACCCCAATTGACACTAAAGGAAAAGTTACAGCTGGAAATTAATAAGTGCATGTAATCCCCAGATCCTAAAATCCGAAATGAATCAGGGTTGGTAAATAGTATTAGACGCGAAATGAGCTTGTTCGAAAATGGAGGAGTTCGTCGTGGACATCACTTAGAATTAGCATATAAATATCTATTGTCTATTCCTCCAACCAGTGTAGAACCTGAGCGAGTGTTTTCAGCTGCTGCTTATGTTGGCAATAAACTATGAAGCAAGCTTGGAAGTCAAACATTGGATGATTTGATATTTCTGCGATTGTATTTTCGAAATTCTAAATAGTTTTTTGTATTGTCTTATTTGTTCCTTATTTTAGTACATTGTGTATTGTGTTGTGCAACAATATTAATAAACAATTTTTAAGAAATTACTTAAGTTTTTTTTTCCATTTGAGCCCAATTAGAAATCACATAGTCTAATCCCGGGATCCCGGGATTATGCAACAAAAATCTCATAATCCCGGGATTGAAAAACATGCTGGGGATTATATTCTCTATATATTACATACCGAGGTGGAAAGTGTTTAATTACTACCGAGAGTTTAAGTAGTAGATATCTTAGCTGGAATGGAAAAGGACAAGAAATCACTATTTCATCAGATCAGCAATAAACAAGTCGGTCTATCTATATGGATTCAAGCTTCCAATAATTCGAAAGTAAAAATTAATTTGCATAAAAGTTTTTGTCGTCTTGTTAATTAAAATGTGGTTGAAATCTTTTCTTTAAATTTATTATCAAAAATAAAGATACATACATTTGATTGACACTGAGTTTGGGAAATAAGGGCGGGTAGTGAGGGTGGGAAGTAAGTATGAACAAAGTGACACTTCCAAACTTTTAAAAAGCCAGAAATGCCAACATTTCGCGTATGGTTGTAAATAAAACGTATTAACTGTTTAGTTTCAAGATTTTTAAATGTATAATCGAATGCTTTATAGAGAGATGTATGACGTGCCATAATGACTCTTTCATATACATATGAAATGAGTGAGTCACCTACGTTATTTAATATACACCCATTATATCCTACACATCTATTTCAACTTGATTTGTTCCGGCGATAAGCAGACAGACCTCGTTTCTTATAGGAGTGTTGTTTTAGCAGACAATACAATTACTTAGAATGCATGCACGTGAGAAAATGTCCGATGTTTTGTATCTGTTGTCTAGACTAACGTGCACTTGGTATGTAATTGACTAAACGATATACAAGGGCTTCGTCCTTAATAAACCTACATTTTCGAGTTCTTTACCTTATTCTTACTAACTGCTTCTTGGAATAACTATGACATTTTTTATAAATGTCTTTTCGTAAACTACATACCTACCTATGTTATTATCGTTAATTTCACGATTGTAAATGTTAATACTTACTGGTTAAACTTCATAATTAAATTCTCATGCTAAAATAAATTGGTAGTTTAATTAGAGCCGGTTTTGCAAAATCGATTGATATACTGGCTAGTTTAATTAAAATACTGGTTAGAACAAAATTTTCGTTTTTCCAACACCTGGTTAGCAGTAATTGATTGTACCTACTGATAAAAAATGTAAACCGGAGAATTTTTAACCGGCGTTTCAGGTGTCTGATGAAATGTTAACCTAGGATGGGTTTTTGAGTCTTCTGAATGCATTTCATATCCCATGAACGTGATAAAATGGTCCTTCTCCAAAGTTGAAATTTTTATCGGGTGTCGCGTTTGCTTCAGGTACCCCCATTCCGATTGGCGCGGAAATGGGCCGGATGGGCTTTAGAGTCACACTCTACATCTGGTTTGCTTAGTTTATTCTGTTACTAAATGATCGATTTTGTCAAATCTTAAAGTAGCATTTTCATTTGCAGAAGGAGATGGTTTTAATTTTTGTGGCAAATTCTTCTTGCCATTAGTTTCAATAGGCCCTACAGCAATGCTACTTTTAAAAGTGAGATGATCCATGTTGTCTTCACGCAATTTTTGCCGTTACCAGGCAGTTTATTCTGAAAGCTCTATCATTTGCGCAATAATTTAAGTTTAAAGCACCAAATTCCTGTACAGTATAGGCTGATGTTTTGATTGGTTCGATCAACACCGCCCATATATGCCTTATAATGTTTGATGAGATTAGGTTGGTCTGCTATGATACGCTTTTTTTCTGTTCGTGAAAAACGTAAAACTTGGTGTAACGGCTCAAAAATGGCAGCAAAGCATTTTTCTTCCAGTTTTTCGGGCGTTAGAATGTAAATCATGTAAAATATATGCTTTGAGTAAAAATACAAAAGGTTTAACAAAGTGAACTCGTGGGAATATACCGGGTGGTGCAATAGTGTGTCGGCGGAGCTTAGTGTGAAAACTAATAACGCTGCAGCAATGAGACTTTACGTACGTATGTAGTATGCGACTGTGCATTTTCTAATTTTATTTACAAATATACAGGGTGTTCCAAATTTTCGCAACCACATTCAACTTTTTTATTTTAAATACATTGCTATACTTTCTAGATATTATAATGATAGCCATTCAAATTATCTTTGCAATGATATATGGATATGTGCACTTCAGACTGTTCGTTTTGATTTTATTGATAATATTGTTATTTTAACAATATTATCAATAAAATCAAAACGAACAAGATTTGACAGTTGCAGCATCTAACATTTTAAGCTGGAGTCTGTAAATGGGTAGAATGCCTCACGTAACTCTTGTGTTACTAATTTATGGACTAACACGTTATTTGTTTTGAGGTTGAACAAAGTGAATAAATATACAGGGTGTTAAATATGTCGTGTCTAAATTATCGAACTTTATTGGTTATTTTCTCGTTTTTTTAAAATCTAACCTATAATATTTTTATAAGTCAGCATATTCCTTGTAAAATCGCCTTTAAAATGGTACCAATAACATAGAACTTATTTCTAGTATTTTCAAAGTTATAACCCTTTAATGGGATATACTCATGTTTATAATATGCAATATGTGGGGCATCAATAGTTGGTTGGCCTTGGTTTAAAAAAAAATGGCTGTACAACCAAACGTCAAATCTCTACTTCAAAAGTCCATAAAAAGTCGTTTTCTGTATTTTCTCTTTTCTGTAATTGCGTTTTGTTGTTATAAATTAAGTTCGGCTAGTGAATTATTAATTTCCGTTTGTTTGTTAGTAGTTGTTACGTGTTGTATTTACCTTGTTATCAGTTATATCGCTTTATTGACATTATTTCTCATTTAGATACCATAATAGTTTATTGTTGTTTTTGCTTTAAAATGAATTTTTCGAAAGAGGAGCTCATAGACATGGTATTTGCTCTTGGCGCTAGCAACAGAAATCCATTTTTAGCATCAAGAACATATGCGATGGAATATCCCAACCGAAGAGCACCGGATAGTAAAACGTTTGAAAATTTGTGAATAAGGTTTCTTCGAACGGGTTCAGTGAATTACGTCGAACATGAAAGAAGTAAGACTATGATTACAGAAGATAATGAAGTGATAGTCGTCCAGTCCATTGTGGAAAATCCGCGCGTATCTACAAGGATAATTTCGAAACAACACGGGATAGAAGTCACTGCTGTAAAAAGGATTTTAAAAAAACATAAGTTTCACCCTTACAAAATTCAAAATCATCAAGGCTTATTACAAACGGACTTTGAAAGGAGACTAGTGTACTGTGAATGGCTACTTTTACAATTACGACACGATATAACTTTTCTAGATCATGTGCTTTTCACAGATGAAGCAACATTTGCTAATTGTGGAACCACAAACAGAAAAAATACCCATTATTATGACACTACAAACCCACATTTTGTTCAGCCCATTTTATATCAACAAAAATGGAGTGTTAACACATGGGGAGGCATCATAGGAAACACTATTATTGGTCCATTCTTTTTTGATAATACTTTAAATTGTGCAATCTACACAAATTTCCTACAAAATAATTTACCATTGCTATTAGAAGGCCTCCCAGATAACGTCATCAGGAGATTGTGGTACCAACATGATGGTGCACCAGCACATTATGGTGCTGCTGCAAGAGCACATTTAGATAGGATATTCACCAATAAGTGGATTGGGAGAGGAAGTTTGATAAGCTGGCCACCACGATCACCAGATCTCACAACTTGTGATTTCTTTTTGTGGCCAACTGTAAAAAACATTGTTTACGCAACACCTCCTACAACGGCAGAGAACATGCAGCAACGAATAAGAAACGCTTTTCTTCAATTAAGTGAGAATAACTTAGCTGAGAATGTAAGTCTGTCGATACAGAGAGGGTTGAGAGCATGTGTAGAGCACGAGGGGTAGACCACTCGAAGAAAAAAGATACGAGGTATTACTGTAATCATCTTATTACACTGATTACAGGGTGATTACAGTTTACAGAGGAATACCTAATATTACTAAAGATTACTGGGATTACTGAGGATTTTAAGTGATTACCAGTAAGTTATAGGTAATTACTAATGATTCCATAAGATTACACATATAAATTTTTTTATTAAAAAAACAAACGAATTTAACAAATACTAATTAATTTTATGAAACAAAAAAATACTCTACGACATCCACTAAAAATATTTAGCAGATATTGCTGGCAGATCTTATGATGTGTTCGAAAACGTTAGGATTTAAATAAAAATATCCGTTTTTTATTAACGGCTTTGGTATGGTACATAAATAATTTTCGATTTCGTAAAAACCTTCTTGGTCCATTTGGCAGGCTGTAAGTTTTCCCGTCTCTTTCTCAGAGACTTCTGATTTGAACCAAGAGCACAGTACTCCTAAACCTTTACATTTACCACTTTCGTTCGGTGTCATGGTAGGGGCGTTCAGCAAAGAATATTGTCTAGCTTTTTCTGATCCTGACAAATACGAAAAGCAAAGAACCCTTCCAATAAGAATTTTTTTATTATTTTCGTAATTTTGTGCCTTAAAAGCACACCATTCACCAACTGATATTTTATCTTCTTTTCTAATTTGAGTTTCATACGATATTAAGTTATTGAACAGACTTGGGATTGACTGTCCTGTCGAAGACGGTGGTGCCTTCACTCTCATAAGTCGATCACTACTTATTTTCTTCTCATCAGTGCTAAGCATCCAAATTAAAGTTGACTTTTTTATTATAAACCTCTTTCCTATATCATCACATATTGCAACGAACGGACTGTCAGAAGGAATATTGTTCCCTTGAAAGGTTTTCACAGCCAAGTCTCCCGAAACTATAAGTGCGTCTTCTGCGAGAGCTTCTGTTTCGCTGTGTGCTTCAAAAACTTGATTCACATTTTCATCCAGGTACTCCTCTTCAGAATCATTTTCTTTCTCGCTATCTTCCGTGCTGTCTGTATTCGGTGTATTTTTAGGTTTTTCAGTGAAAGGAACGCATATGGTAGGTTTAATATGTTTTAACTGTAATTTTCGCTTCAATGTTGACTTTTTTGCAAACCTCGTTTCTTTCTCAAGGGTGATACCTACATCAACTGCTTTATCGTAAGCATTTTGTAATGCAGTGGCAACAGTCTTTTGGATTTCCTCGTCATTTGGTAAATTCGTTACTGGAGGGCTTTCATTTGTAATCAAAAAACATATGTTTTCATTATTACTGCACCTTTGCACGCGGGGAAAAACGAACGATTGATCAAGGGTGTGATGTATTTCTATTTGAAAATCTATGCGGCGTACTCTTTGAATAAATTCTAGTAAACTAAAATTGACAACTGTTGAGTAAGTAGAGGTCATTGATCGAGCAGTTCGAAAAAATTTTTCACATGGCTGACTGCATGGTGTGAACAGTTTAGACCCGTTTTCAAAATTCCTCAGTACTCTAATCATGAAAATAAGTGCATGAGCGTTAATTTCTATGCAGCGGTAAGCATTGGATGTTATAAAATTTTTTGAAGTAGAATATTCCTTTTGCCGGAGCCATTTTTGCCAAATTCTTAGAAAAAATACCCATTGCCAAATCATTTGTATTCTCTCTAGAGGTAGTAAGTGACGATCAGAGAATGAGTGTACTACTGCTCTAGTCATATCCAAGTACGCCACCGTTGCTTTACTGTCAGGAATTACTCTCTGTAAAAGATTTGTAACCTTTTGGTCAAACATTTTCTCAATTGCTCTGAAATTCATTTTGTCCTGAGATGATAGATCACTCATGGTAAGTAAATGTTGATCTTTTCCAAAATCCTTGACGAGTGTAACTAAATGACCTTGAGATACAATGTAGTCTCCCATCGGTAGCAAAACGGATGGTTTAAGAAGTCGCGTTTTTAATTTTGTAGCGATATGAATATAGTCCTGAGTGTAACACATTGCTTCGCCTTCACCAAGGTACCAATCTTGCCATTTGATAATTGTCTTCGTGAAAGATAAGTGACGCATAGCTTTTAATACTCTGCTATCCCCATCGGCTGAAAACCCTAATATAGTAATACCATTACGTTCTGCTTTTTGCGTCATCCATTTCCATCTATTTTCAACTTCTTTGTAGGTAAACTTACTACCTGTTCCAAAAAGGCAAACGCAAAAAGCGGGTATACTACGAGATGAGTTACCAACTAGCGGCTGCGCCATAATACAGTACACATTATTTGCCTTTTCTTCAGTTTTGAAATATTTCTCAATAATTTCTGCAGAATGTGCTGGAAAATAGCAAGCCTGGGGAAGACCGTCCGAGTTGAAGGGCAATACGAATCCAACAACAAGATTTGATGAGGGATCATATTGTATCTTTCCTGTAATTCTTGTAGCATCCTCAGATATCCAGACTTGTGATGGATACCCTTTTGAGCACAAAAAATGTTTAAGCATATCAAATCTAAATTCTCCCTCAATTACATTTTCTATTGTGTTGGTCAAGGTACGTTTAACTGATGAAATAGAAGGTAAACAATCTTTTAGATTAGACTGTAAGATTTCATACATTTGACGCCCTCCTAATTGAAACAAATATGTTGCGAATAGCTTTAGCTCTGTGTTATATCTTTGGCCACCTTTAGTTTTGCAAGAATTTTGTTTCGCAGTTTCACATAGGGTATTTAGAAAATGGCTTATGGTTGTTTCATTACTTTGGTACTTTTTCTCTTCTTCATAGTTAAGACAGGAGTATAAGTGTTCTCGAAGAGTCGCATTTTCTTTGATGAGTAGGTCAAGTTTATTAAGTACCGGAAAGAAATTCGTTATTTTAGTGTTTCCAATAGCAGCTTTACATAATTGTTGTTTTTGTCGATAGAGTGTATTATTCCATTTATTACTTTTTTTACAAGTTTCTTTATTCGATGTGTAAGTATTTTTTTCCGAGGTATTTTGTTCTGAAACTCGGAAACAATCCCGTGGACGTTCCTTCTCAGAAATCTTAGGGGTTGTCTCCGCTGTTAAAAAATTTGGCTTTTACTTGATTCATTTTGACGGTGTTCTTCTGTTGCAACCTTCAAAACTTTTCGTCGTTTTAATACTGGCAAAATTTCCTCTTCATTCGAGTCTCCATCAGATTCGACAATTTTATTGATCACTTCTGTCACAGCTGTAGAGGAAGCTGAGGGTAAACCTCGGGATAAACTACAGGCATTGAAATGCTTTGGTATTGTACTTTGAAGCTTGCTCTGCTGAGGTGATTGCGAGGGTGACTGTAGTTCAATTTTTTTGTGGACCTTGCTTACATGTCTGTGGTAGTTAGAAGAGGACCACCGCTTTTGTACCTTAATTAATTTTATGGTAGATTTGCATTTTCCAATAAGACATTTTACTTCAGCCGTGATTATGCCTTGCGAATTTTTTTTAACCTCAATATTCATAACTTCATCTGAATCATTATAGAATTCTTGGAGGAATTCTTTAAAAAGTCCAGAATCGTTTTTAAGCCATTTTTGGAGTAAATTTTCAAGATGTCGCTTTTCTTTTTCCAGACATCCGTCCTGAGCTAGGTTTTGCGCGAGGTCTTGCGTATTCATATTTTCAGTATGGGACTGTACTCGGGAATGTGTCGAAAAATTATTTGATGGTTTTGCTGCAGCAGTCTTGGGCGCATTATGCTTCAAATGTTTTTTTTTAAGTAATCAGCAATAGCTAGTAAAAGTACTTTTTGGCCCGATAAAATTGCAAATTTTTCTGGACGTTTAGCGAAAACTCCAAAATAGTCTGGCCTCTCGTTTTCTTCAACCACATCTGCCATAACAGTACGTGCTTGCTCCTCCATGGCAGAAAAATGTTCTTCGCTTAACCCCCGTAAAGCCACCTCGCTGTCAAATCCCAAGAAACTTAAAAACTTTTTCATTGGCAGAGGTATCTTACAAGAAAGCCCAGTTTCAATACTTTTCCACAAATCTGTAGATCCACACCCAATTTTAGGTTCGGTTTCAAGCAATGGTTCAGCCACCGTGTTAGCTGGACTTTCCAGGGAAGGTGTCGATATCGAGGTCGATATGCGAGTCGATATATCAATCTGGGTGTCAACCTCGGTGTCAACGGTTTCATTCTGAAAGCATCGAGGAAAGCATTAATAAAACAGTGACATTTGACTCAGAGAAAAAAATAAAAGTAGCGTTTTGTTTTTAATGAAATGACCAGCACCCGAATTAACCTGACCTGACCTTGCCTGACACAAACGCGAAATCCATCATTTTCCTTTAGGATTTCTTTTTCGAAAATCGACAACATATTTTAGTTATGAAGTTTTCCTTTTTTTCGAGTTTTTTTTATTTTGATTTTGGTATATACCGAGGTAGATACCTATTTAGTTTTAATTGCCTGCATTTTATCTAAACTTTTGATCATTACATAGAAATTCCATTTTCTCAAAAAAACTGCTGTGATTAAGTTACGTTAATTTCGAGGTTAATTTAGAGGTAGAACTGATTGGATCAGATTCGAATTTAAATCTGACTAGCAACTTTGCCTGCAACTGATATTTCATTTCAGTGGAGATTTTAATGTCGATTTCAGTCAGGATCTTATTTTAATTCAAGACTCATGAGGGTCGCAATTATGGGCTAGTCGGGACTTTTTTCATCTCTGTATGGTTAAAGAGAAAGTGGAGAATAGAAAAATAGAATTAAAATGTCAAAATGTTTATTTCTATAATATTTTTTCCGAATTTTTGACTCGTTGTTGACCGAACAGAAATGCTTTGGGTGGACACCCTCGTGAAGACCGATGTGGAGACTTCCCGAAGACATTTTACATGATGATTTTTTTAGACCCGAGGCCAGACCCAATCTAGATTTTTAACTCGTTTTTAAATAAATGGACAAAAGCAAAGGTTGAAAAGAATAGAAATGCGAACTCGGAACTTACCGTACTTGTGGGATCCATCCGAGGATCCATCGTGCCTTTTGTCTATGTCGACGTCTATTTTCACACGGCAACAAATAAATGATGTCTTTTCTTCGTCGATGTCTTATTTTTCATTCAGCTCGTGGAGGGGCACATCAGGGCAAAAGTTGAAAGTGAGGTTAAGTATGAGCTGTCTAAACTTGCGCATAATCACTCGTTATAATTAAGCTGGTTATTCCCCGACATCACCTGTTTAAATCGCCTTCGAAACCGACGGAGATTCTTGATTATTCGCGGACAGCGAGGCGGACAGGACTTGACAAGAGATATGATTTCAGAGTACCCAACGTTCGTGCCTACATTAGAAAACCTCTATTCTATCTAAATTAACTGGATTGTGCGGAATCTTGAAGAAAATCTAAATTTTGTTTTAGGTTATGATTACAGATTACGAAACATTACAGAACACCTTGGATTACGCATATTACAATGGATTACAGTTAATTACTGGGATTACTCGGAATACTGATATTACAAGTCAATAAAAATGATTACCAATGAATACATAGTTATTACAATTGATTACACAAAGAAGGTACGAAGATTACAAGAAGTGGTCTACCCCTCGGTAGAGCAGAATGGAAATATATTTGACCACATTTTAAATTAAGATTGTTTTATTATTGAAAATTTTCAAAATGTATTTCTAAAACTAATGATAAAGCATTTAAAAACAGGTGTTTGTTAAAATTACTTTGTTTTATTTTCATGGCCAACCAACTATTAGAGTTGCATGTTATAAACATGAGTATATCCAATTAAAGGGTTATAACTTTGAAAATACTAGAAATAAGTACTATGTTATTGGTACCATTTTAAAGGCGATTTTACAAGGAATATGCTGACTTATAAAAATATTATAGGTTAGATTAAAAAAAAACGAGAAAATAACCAATAAAGAGCGATAACTTAGACACGACATATTTAACACCCTGTATATTTATTCACTTTGTTCAACCTCAAAACAAATAACGTGTTAGTCCATAAATTAGAGACACAAGAGTTACGTGAGGCATTCTACCCATTTACAGACTAGAGCTTAAAATATTAGATGCTGCAACTGTCAAGATTTTAACAATATTATCAATAAAATCAAAACGAACAGTCTGAAGTGCACATATCCATATATCATTGCAAAGATAATTTGAATGGCTATCATTATAATATCTAGAAAGTATAGCAATGTATTTAAAATAAAAAAGTTGAATGTGGTTGCGAAAATTTGGAACATCCTGTATATTTGTAAATAAAATTAGAAAATGCACAGTCGCATACTACATACGTACGTAAAGTCTCATTGCTGCAGCGTTATTAGTTTTCACACTAAGCTCCGCCGACACACTATTGCACCACCCGGTATATTAAGCATAAATTAAAAAATTTTTAGAGAATTATACATAATCTAATAGCTTATTGCTAAAATACTCTAGATCACCTGCTCATAGCTTTGTATTTAAGAAAAGTACCTACAATTATGTAAGGGTAAGTATTACATTTTATTATTAAATATACTGGATAATTTGTAGTGAATATATCAAAGTTAGTGTAAAACATTTATCTACAACGTTTTATCATTTCCTGTTACAATTTGTTATACAGACTACTGATTTTATGTGTCAATAAATCACACTGCGTATTGCATTTGCTTTCACAATATTGTAGAGTATTTCATCGATATCCATTTAGCAGAAAATCCTATATGATGTAGTTAATTTAAATAAACAAGATTTATTTCATACAACTTGTACTTGTCACTATATGTGCTACAAATTTTATGGAAATTTTCTACAATTGTAGTAAAAATCTCTACAGATTTTATTTTCTTATACGTAGTATAAAGAAGTATTGTGATGATGAACATTTTCGACATCGAAATTTTTATAATGTCCACGTTTTGAAGTTCCCTGATATCGAAAAAATGGTTTTTTAAAAATGCCTTTCTCTCTCTCTCTCTCTCTCTCTCTCTCTCTCTCTCTCTCTCTCTCTACGTGTATGTGACCACGATAGCGGTCAAACCGCTACAGCTATCAATTCCAAATTTTGCGTTTACGAGTATAATCTCCCTCTTGAGATCTGATTAAATTTTCAGTAAAATCGGCAAACCGAAAGTAGTACTTTACTTCAGTGAAAAAATGGAATTTTGCCAATATTTCGTCAACTACTAAGTTTAAAAAAAATTATAAGGAATTCATATATACTTAGAATTAAAATTGAAAACAATTTTATTTAAAAACTTTTTCGAAGTTCCTATCGGAAGTAAGTCTTTTCCTTTTATCGAAAATCAGTTTTTTGCGAAATTTCGCAAGTCATGCTTTTTAGACAGATACGTTACGGGCATAATAGTATTTAACTTAATTTTCAACTTTTCTATAAAAGAAATTTCAAAATTCGGACCGAAAGTAACACTTTTACTCCTACCGAACACAGATTTTTTGCAAATATGTGTAAATCATGTATTCTATATATATTTATCAAAAGTCCAAAAGTACTTAGAGCTGGATTTGGAATATTTTTTGTATACATGAAATTTCAAAAATTTGGCCCGGAAGTAACACTTTTACTCTTACCGAGTAGCACTATTTTTTAGAATATCTTGCAAAGTATGCATTCTATAGCGATTTATTAAGAGAATGGAAGTACTTAGAGTAGGATTTTGAATAATTTTTGTATAAAAAAATTCTTGAAATTGTATAGTTTGAAACGCTCATACGTATAAGAAAGTCGTGTGGTGGCCACACCTAATTTTTTTCAGTGAATCAGTGTATCCACATTTCCTAATTAATTACTGAAACTACTAGTAAGTACTACATATGTTAACACCGTATAGTAAAACGCAAGTAAAAAATAAATTTTGATAGCCGACAAAGAAATTATTGTATCAAATAGTTCTTATAGTCGTTGATGTGTCCGTGCTGCTTGAATAGAAATAAACAGGAAGTTCATTGTCTCATTGATTATATGATGTATTGGTTCTTCCCTTTTAAAACCTGTCCAAAACATCTATACTATATCTATATGTATATATCAGGCACCAAACACTGCAGTTCGCATACATAATTTGATATTTATTATTTGTAAATTCATTTATGATGTATTAATCATATACTACTTGCAAATTAAATACGGTTGGTAGTTCTGTTAATACTGATTTTTGAAACAAAAGGATGTTAATTGCAATATATAGGTATGTTCATTTTCAAGTGATATAAGTAGTCATCTATTCTTCATTTTATTATTGATATTGGTAATGGTAATATCTTTGATTCCGTTTTGAGCGATATAATATTTTCAATTTGTTAAAGCTGTTTTAAACTTATTTACGCCCGGTTTCATAATACATGTGCCAACGTCCCTTTAACCAAACTTTACTTTGAGTTAAAGCTGACTTCGGGGTGGGCTTAAAGTAAAGGCGTTCCACAATGGTATGAGGATGTCACTTTAACTAAAGTTAATTTTATTCTAATTTTTCTGTGTTGGCTGTATTGTATTATAGTTTCTTTTTCAATTCTATGAATTTATGTTTATTTTCCTGACAGTTTTACGCGCCTTTTATAGCACCTTTTATGTCTGACAATATTGTCTAACTATAGCTTGAATTCGCTTTCGATATTGATAGTGACAGTTTATTGTTAAATATATTGTACAAAATGTGTGACCACAAAGAAAAGAGAAAGAAGAAGAATAGAGGAGTTAATTTCAGCAAGGACGAAAAATTGTTGCCCGTGCAGGAAGTGGAAAAAGAAAAACTTTATATAGAGTGCAATGTTTTTTTTAAGAGAACAGGTAATTAACTGTGTTCAATTTTTTGTCAGTTGTTTATAAAAATTGTTTTGTATGATACGATTATCCGATGTACAAAAATAGAGCAATAAATATAAGTACTAGAAAGCAGAAATAAATAACTTACAATATTAATATATTTCTTATTTGCACTCATAAATAATAAAGTCATATATGAACATTATATGAAGTAAATTTCTTTTCAAAAAATTGAGTATGACTTGTAATTATACTACTAATTACATACTTTCAATATAAAGTTTCATGCTGTGGGTTTAGCAAACAACCTTTTGAAGTAATTCAGTGAGAAATGTAAATTTCATATAACTTATGAGTAGTATCAAGAAGAACAAATTATATGTCCATCTTACAAGTTATTAAAATATTCATTGATTAACAAACGCCTCATTCATAGCCCCCCATTATCATTATTATCAACTGCCTTTATGCTGTCTGCTTCATGTACATTTAAATCAGCCTCCCATTCATCAAGTATTTCCTCTTGCAAAATCTCTTTTAATATTAGAGTTCTTAAATACTGTATGGTCGTGACAAGAACCCGGCCATCTCACAACGATGTTTCGAATTTTTAAGTTGGAATCAGATATAGACTGCACATTCAATGCAAAATAACCTTTTCTGCACCTAAAAATGTCTGCATCCTAACCTCCTGGAGACTAGATTCTTATTAGCGTACAATCAACAGCACCAATCACTCGCGTAAATCTTGCAATTTGGTAAAATTTTTCAGTCAATCTACCCATTTCAACATTGTTACGAGGCATGTAGATATAATTTAGTATTAATGAGCATATAGCATTGGATATCCGTTTGATTATCCTATAAGATGAAGCCTTATTGGATACGCCAACACAATCTCTAACTGCAATAAGCATACTGCCAGCTTATTTTCTAAATAAAGAGAAGGTAGTTCAAAATAATGTTATTAGTTAAGACTGCATACTATAGTCCGTCTCAACCTTATTATGCAGTACAGGTCTTATGGGAATTGATTTCATGGTTGCCAAATCGTCTCATTGTATAATGTCGTTACAGTTCCGGTTCAATATCTGACATTTTTTGTAATCAAAACATAACCTATACGACTGTTTGTCATTCAATTGATGCATACTGCATACAAAAAATTAATAGCAATTTGAAACACTAAAAGGGGAGAATATATGGGAAGATGGATTAGTTAAAATATTTGTAATAATATAATCCTTTGGGATTGTTCTGTAAAAAATTATTTAAAATCTAACTGAATATAGTAAGCCAGAGTAAATGAATTAATATTTCAAAGAAACACTTAAGGCATACAATTTTCTTCGTTACTGAATATTGACATCTTAATCAACTATCCACTATAAATTCAGACCAGACAAAGTTAATCACAAGTTTATTTTTCATAAAAAACTTTTCTATTTATAAAAACAACTTAAATAATACATATTTATGAAAAGAATAACAATAACCACACACAAGATGTACTTTTATTTTTTAATATGTTACATGATTTATATAGTCTTATTATATACACATACACATTTAAAGACACAAATTCCTCACAAATTCATTTTGCAAAAACATATTTTCCCATTTGTAAGAACAAGTTAATAATACATGATAACATTTATGAAAAAACTAACCATGACCATACAAAGGAGAAGGTACACATATTGTTTTATTTTTCTTCATCACTTAAAAAATCTTGATTTGATGATGAATGTGTGACACTAATTATAAACTCTTCAACATCGTCTTGCAAGTTGGCAAGGTGGCCAATGTAATTCTGCCAGTTGTTCAATGTTACATTCTGATAAACCTCCACAATTAATTGTTCAATATCTCTTTGTTTGAATATCGTATTGTGCATTTCAACGTAGTGCTTAACTTGTGCCCACACCATTTCAATTGGGTTTAATTCACAATGATAAGGTGAAAGCCGAAGAACATAATGCATTTTATTCTTTGCAAATTCATCAATTTTGTTTCTCTCATACCGAGACCTAACCTCTGACACACAAGCCAGTAAATCTCTTTTTAACATGTCATTATCAAGTGGAATATTCTTCTCAGTGAGCCATTCAATAATTTGGTCTTCTCCGTGCTACTGCTGGAAACTTTTCTAATTTTCTCGTGTGATATGAGGCATTATCGAGACCAAGAACCGAGTTCTCTGGTATATTTGGAAGCAATTTATTCTTGAACCAATCTCCATATGTATCTGCATCCATATTGCTATGAACATCAGCAGTATTTTTCTTACAAAGAAATGTACATTCAGCACCAACAACAAAACCTTGCTCGCCTCCAGCATGAATTAATGGAAATCGAAGCCCAAGACCACTTGGTGCTGAGTCCTTATGTAAAAGCTTGTCGACTGCTTTGAACAGTAACGTCAGTCCACTTTTTATTTACCGAGTGTCCTGCATTCACTCATCATTCATCAGTATATATTATAGTTCTACCTAAAAATAAAACAATCAAACTCAAGCAAATAATAAATTGCGTAATGAACATAAAAGTATAACAAATTAAATGATAAACTAAACCTTCGTCTCTGATGTCTCGTGAGTATTTATGTCTCCACCTAATGATGTCATCTCTTTCAATAAGAATACTCTTTCGTCCCACTTTTTAAAATTCAAAACCCATATCATGTAGCAATCTGTAAAAAGTATATGTATATGTATATAGGTTATCACGTTAATCAGAATTATAGATCTAGGTATGCATACTTACTTTTAAATGCTTGAAAAAGATAATATGCTTGTTAAAAAGAACGATTTAACAGAAATTATATATAGATAAATTAAAGACAATATAAAAGTTTACACACTACGGCAAAAACTGACAATTGACAGCAACGATTACTCATATATCCATATACTTTGCATAATAGAACTTGCAACAAGGCAACCGGATATAAAGATGTCGTTATTAAGAGACTACTAAAGATAATAAGAGATGCAATATCCCTATTAAACCTGTACTGCATAATAGGGTTGAGACGGACTATAGGAAAAAAACGAATTTTATTATTTTAACTTTTAAAAATAATGTTTTTTTACCGTTGCCTATTTACCTCCTTACAATCATACAACGACGTCGTTCGACATGTTCTCCAGGTCAAGTGCGATTGGATTTTAAAATACGGTTGTCAATGAATGTTTGTTTATGAGTTATGTCAGATAATGAGAAGGGAGTTGTCAATTTGACATTTTTGTCGAATTTTGAATGTGTGTATTATTTCTGGTTTTGATTAGTAAAAAAGTAATATAAATTGTCTTTAATCATTTAGAATTTGTTATCGAGATAAGCCGTGGCCCACCTACTGTGGTAAAAGTTATCGGTAACATAGTGGCGCTCAACTAAGTGGCAGTGAAAGTATTCAAAATCCCACCCCCAAGGAAATTCCGAAAAAGAAGGACTCCGAGTTAATAACACCATGAGGACCCCCAAGACCAGCCACACCTGGGTCAACTCCTATCTGAATGTGGACCATCACCACTGAACAGGATGCCGTCCCCTATGCTGCATGCTGCTGCTCGCAAACGAGATGCCACCTCCGGATCCGCTAATGTCAACTTCTGCAGTGTCTACTATCAGGAACCACTACAACCCTACAGTGGACATCCTGACGAAGACGCCGTCGCCTTCATACAAACATTGGAAGAATACCTCCAGCAGTTTAACCTAGAAACACCGGAGGACATCGACCACGCGGTACGCCCGTACTTAATAGGGGCATCCGCTGCATGGCACTACCGCTTTCGGGGCACCTTCTGGCATGTGGAAGGTTTTGGTGGACGATTCCGGATGGAATTCTTCAGCGACAGAGACTATGCAGCCTTCATGGAGAAATCGTCCCAAGGGGGCAATATCCAAACCACGTTTTTGAACACCACCGCTTCAAACGACGCACCAGTCGAATATGTATACAGGGTGGAGGAAAACCAGAAGCCACTACAGTCAACAGAAGACTACTTCAGCATGGAGCCCATCCAGCCGCCACAACCCTACAGTGGACACCCTAGCGAAGACCCCCTAGTTTTCGTGGAACTGCTGGAGGACTACCTACAGCAATTTCCTCAGGATGTTGCAAGAGATGTCGACCATGCAGTCACACGTTACCTAACGGGAGAAGCTGAGAGGTGGCATCGACATTTTTGGGGCACCTTTCGGTCGATGGCAGAGTTTGGCAGACGTTTCCGGACTGAGTTTTCCAACGACCAGGACTATGCAGCTTTTATGAAAGAAACTCAGAACGCGTCTGCCACCATCAGTTCTTCTGACATTGAATACACAGATTACGTGTGTATCACTATGGATAACAAGACAACGTCGCAGTCCTCCGCAGATGGACTCATTATGGCAACGAATGTGCCAAACCTGAACGATGTCCCAATCCTGGTGACCTACACCAACGATCCAGATGCCGAGCACATGGAATATATGGAAACCACTACAGATAATGGAACAACGTCGCAGTCCTCTGCAGAAGGTCTGACCATGGCAACGGATGTGCCAAACCAGGACGATGTACCAATCTTAGTGACCTACACCAAACCTCCATATGCCAAGCACATGGAATATATGGAAACCACTACAGATAATGGAACAACGTCGCAGTCCTCTGCAGAAGGTCTGACCATGGTAACGGATGTGCCAAACCAGGACGATGTACCAATCTTAGTGACCTACACCAAACCTCCATATGCTAAGCACATGGAATATATGGAAACCACTACAGATAATGGAACAACGTCGCAGTCCTCTGCAGAAGGATTGACCATGGCAAGGGATGTGCCAAACCAGGACGATCTACCAATCTTAGTGACCTACACCAACCCTCCAGATGCCAAGCAGGTGGATCATGTGGAAACCACTGCAACCGTACCGAATAGTCAGCAGTGCCGACCCTACAAGAAAATGGATCGAGCTCGCTGGAGGACACCGGATCATAGGCCATTTGATCCGGGCATCCGCCTGCCAAGAACCACGCCGACCAGGTCCGTCTAAAGAAATGGACCAACCACGAGGCACTCCATTAGATCATAGGAGCAGCCCTACAATTTACGCAGGAGCCCCAGCGCAGGACCAGTCAACGGACCTGGAGAAATAATCGAAACAACGTCTTTCAAAGGGGGGGGGCGTATGTTACCGTTGCCTATTTACCTCCTTACAATCATACAACGACGTTGTTCGACATGTTCTCCAGGTCAAGTGCGATTGGATTTTAAAATACGGTTGTCAATGAATGTTTGTTTATGAGTTATGTCAGATAATGAGAAGGGACATTTTTGTCGAATTTTGAATGTGTGTATTATTTCTGGTTTTGATTAGTAAATAAGTAATATAAATTGTCTTTAATCATTTAGAATTTGTTATCGAGACAAGCCGTGGCCCACCTACTGTGGTAAAAGTTATCGGTAACAGTTTCATGTGTTCATGTGTTTCATACCTGGTAATGCACGAATCACTGATGTTTAGCAGTTATCAAACTATGTGAAACAAAAGCAACTTTTAATATGTTACATTCTAAACTGAGGATTAGTATCACTCCAATACGAAGATGTTGTGACGAAACGGTACCATTGCTAGTAAAAGTTGCTTCAGCGGAAAATACAATGCTTTTCTGAAAATTTTGGTTCTCCATTATTTTATCTCCCATCCACATGCAAAAATAAAGACGCTCTTCATCATGTCCCGGTTCTAACGTATGATTAAAAATAGGTTTATAAGGGTATAACTTACTTAATGTCAACATGGTTTCATTCGTGGACGGTCTACAGTTACGAACCTACTTGGTGTTTGACACGATAGATCATGGTATCCTTCTGGAAAAGCTCGCAGCAATTGAATTCAGCCCGTCCCTGCCCAAACTTCTGCATTTATATTTGACAAATAGGCGCAATTATGTGTTTTACAATGGATTTAGGTCATTTGAGTTTACTTCCTCATCCGGTGTGCCACAGGGCTTTAACTTGGGACCTCTGGTATTTACTCTATATACCGACGATTTGCTTAAATCAATAACATGCAATGTACTCGCATATGCGGATGGTATAAAGATCTACTGCTCTATACGAACATGGAACGATGTACTTCGTCTTCAAGAAAACTGGAATCGTATATCGACTTGGTGTTCCAACTTCAATTTGAAACTAAATGTAAGTAAATGTTGTTATATGTCTTACTCTCGCAAAAATAATAATATACCATCTACCTATTCTATTGAGGACAACCGGTTTAGGCGGGTGGACAGCATAAAGGACCTTGGCGTGTTCTTTGACACACATTTGAACTTTTCCAGTCATATATATTTCATTTGCAATTCGGCTTCAAAGGCTTTGGGCTTTGTTTTGCACAGTTGTGAGTTTTTTAAAAATCCACTGCTTCTGAAGGCTTTGTATTTCAGTTTTGTCGTCAGTAAGCTGGAATATGCAACACAAGTATGATCACCTCAGTACATATGTCTACAACTAGCCATTGAGAGAGTGCAGCGGCGATTCCTGAAATACTTATCTTTCAAGGATATGGGAATTTATCCGGAATGTGGCATCGATTACAATCTCTTGCTGCAGGCACATGACCTCCAATCACTGGGGGTCGCCGAGAGCGTCATGGTGCTCGCTTCATATGGAAGCTGTGTAATGGCACAATTGATTGCCCACATCTCCTATCATGTTTGAATTTCTACACTCCCAGAATTTCCTCTCGCTCCTCCTCCACGTTTTGGTTGCCCTTTTCGAGGACTAATCTTCTTCGGGGATCGCCACTGGTCACCATGTGTCGTGCTGCAAACTTACATTATGATGATATATTTTTTGTTTCCAATTCAACAAGTAATACATAATTCTGCAACTCTATAAATAAATATATGTATATAGTTGTAATTTTTTTATATTACAAATAAGAATGTAATTGATTTGTATTTTATTAATGTACGTTTAATTATTTGTCCTGTAATTGGTTTCTTACTGTTGGACTGAATAAATTATTATTATTAACTTACGTTCCTTCAAAATTCTTTGAATATGGGATTTGTTCATATTTAGTTAAAGCGCCCGTCTTCGTAATGAAAGTTTAGGATTATTTTCAACCGAATCCAAAATTGAAACTGTAGAAGCATCATCTTCATCACGTACTATTTTCTTTTTCTTTAAATTAAGAACAGAACCAGTTTCCAAAAATTTTTTCACCATCTTCCTTATACCCATACGGGAAACTGTTACTCTGGGAAATTTTTCATTAAATTTTTCCGCAACGTGACGGAATCTCTTTTCCCCAATACCATAACATTGTATTAAATATAATTAAATGAATTACAGTTTGAAGTTATTTTTGACACATAAATTAGTGTTCGACGTTTTGAAGTCAAAGCCTTCCACCACAAAAAATAATAGAAGAAAAGCGATGAAAAAAATTAAAACAAAATTTTTGGAACATACAGAAGTGGAATTAAAATTCTAATTACAGATATGATCATTTGAAATTTAGCATAAAATTTAATTCCCTTAGCATTTTATTGTAAAATCAAAAATAAGAATTTTTTCCCTCTGGGGCATTCCATGACAAAGTGAGCCTCGAGGTAAAATTAAAAAGTTTCATTAACACTTGTCACTGTTACATAAGTTACAAGTCGAAAGAGTAAATTAAACATAATTCAAATAAAAAGCGGAAATTAATTTTTCTTTAGTATGTTTACTATATTGAAACTCAACCGGTAGAAATATACATATTGTAACGAAACCAGTAGACGTCCGGGCGACAACAAAAGAAAGGCAGACTTCCGAGCGACAATAAAAAAAGGTTGTAAATCATCTCGACGCGACTGGTAAACATCATAAAGCAACATCTGGAACACACCAGATAAACGCCAGTGTTCTTCTCGATTTTTGTAGAATATACAAGAGACATTCTAAAAATCGAGAAGAACACTGGCGTTTATCTGGTGTGTTCCAGATGTTTCGAACGCGTATATAAAAAGGCAGTTACAGCGATGGATGACGAATTCGGGAATAAGAAAGTCCTTAGGTAGTCGACGCGCGTAGAAATAAATAAATATAAGTTCTTTGAAGTGGTAGCCGAAGAGTAAACATAAATATAACTAGTATAAAATAAATATAGTGGTGCGTGTTATATAAATAGAAGTGTTACATAAATAGACGGACTTAAATAATAGTAGTACAGTGCTATCGAGAAAGATTGTAGACCACGTGATCAGTAATTTTCTAAAATCTGGTGATTTTCGTGTTCATACGTTTATGAGATTCGCGTATCGCTAGTATTTGACAGTAGCGTACATTTTATTCACACATACTACTATCATTGTTGACGCTTTTAACCATTTTTACATAAAACATTGAATACTACCAACTGCTGTTAATTGGGTTGCCTAATTTGGTAGTCACGTGGTCTACAGGAATTGTTGATATCTCTGTAGTAAATAAATACCTGTGTAAATTTAAATCGTAGTAGTTTAAGTGTGATACATTAATTTTATGTTTTTATATTGTAAATAATTTTAAGTTACATAAATATACAGACTGCTTTAAATAAATAAATTGCACGAGTTGCTTATTGCGAACCCGTAAACGTTACAATATGAACGTGACTTCAGTTGGTAATGTTGGCAGTATTGCAAAATGGTTTGTGTTTGACATTTAAAGTGTTTGATGAGGAAAATAAATACTACCACCTGTCTGCTTTTAAACAAGTGTATTTGAGCTTCAAGAACGGTAAGTATTTTGACTATATAATAAAACAAAATCCACAGAGTTTTACTTGTCCCACCCGTTACAAAAATAAGTAAAAGTTTCATTTCTTAATTACGGACTTTGAGGTTATGTTTGAAACTTGTGGAGTACTGATAGAATATCATAGTAAATACATGCTTGAATTGTTTTTTTCTTTTCTACATTATTAGTACAGAGTTATTAAATGTCCCACCTGTGACAGTCAGGGGTGAGACATTTAATAACTCTGTAGGGATGGTACAATTGGTCTTGAAATACAAGCATATTCGATACTATCACATATAGACAGACTATACAATGAGATAAAAGTCCGATTCTCTTCAAAACACGTTATTCTTAGAGTTCTGAGTGGTATTTTTTGTATATTAACACAAAAGCTATTTCGGGCATCAAGCGCATATAAATGTACCGCTGAAGCTTTATAAACTAAACAAAACAATGCCTTTGTCTTGTATGAAATCGGCAGAAATGCGCACTGTGATATTTCGGTTCTCCGTGCAAGATTGAATTGCTCAAAAATCAAGGGAGTCAGACTATTGCCTTATTACATACTGTTAGTTATAGTTAATTCGCTTATACTAGTTACTGCACTTGAATATCAAATCATATATAATGCCAAGCATCTTTGAATTTTGAAGACAATGGGTGAAACGACGTCTGCAGTGCGAATGAGGAAATTCAGACAAAAATTAAAGAAGAACCCTAAGGATTTTAAGAATTATCTGCAGAAGGAAAAGGAGAGGGACAAGAAAAGACGCGAAGTAAGGAAGGATAATGAGAAACTTTCTAAGAAACTATTAAATGAGAGGAGGCGTATAGAAATTGAAAAAAAAGGCAATACAGAGAAAGAAAAGAGCTTCTTATGCAAAGTACATTGCATGAACATGATCAATCATCCTCATCTCTCTGGCGTCGTACTCCTGTGTACAGAGCTTGGGAAAAGCAGTACTCTAGTCCATGCAAGAAATCAGCGGTTATACGCAAAATCTTTTTTAACAATATTGGTGATGCTGCACCCTTAATCAAAGAGTCCAGCAAGAAAACAGATGTTAAGCATGCTCTATCTGAAGAAGATAAAGAAGTGGTGATCACCTTTTATCAGCGTGATAACATCAGTCGTCAAGGCCCGGGCATTAAAGATGTTAAGTCTGTTAAAGATACGAAAATAAGAAAAAAGATTTCGTATCAGAAGCGTTACATGGATATGACTGTTAGAGAAGCTTATTATCTCTTCACAAATGATCATCCCGAAATTACAATAAAAGGCGCTAAGTTTTATGAGCTCCGCCTCCAGTGATTTACCTCATAATGTTTGTGTCTGCAAGTACCACGCCAATGTCAGTTACCTGATTGAAAGTGTAGCTAAGAAAATAGACTTCCCTGCAACTAGTGGTGAACTGCTGGAGAAAAGTTGTGATGTAAAAAGTGAACAATGCATGCTTGGAGATTGTAACGAATGTCTCACTGATCTGCATTTTTTCTCGGATAATGCTGACTTGTACCAATCTTCTAGCTGGACAAAATGGATTGAAATCGAAGGGCGCCCTAACGTGGTTACAGTAGAAGGGACCATTGAAGAAGCAATTGAAGAGTTAATGGGCAACTTCAGCGATTCAACGCAGTGTGCAGACCGATGAGGCTATCATACAAATTGATTTTGCTGAAAACTACACAGTAGTCATGCAAGACGAAATCCAGTCTGCCCATTGGAGCCACACGCTAATTACGGTATTCACAGCTTGTGCTTGGTTGGCTGGATATAAAAGATGTTCATTTACTATCGTAAGTGATGTTCTACGTCATGATAAGCACACAGTTTTTGCTTGTCTAAAAAAAATTAATATCTCATGACGTGTAATTGTTGACGATGGAGTATAATTTGAGTTGTTGTTTGGGCTATTTCCATCGTTTATGGAACATTGATGGTCCGACGTTTCGGCAGTCCGTCTACTGCCGTCATCAGGGTAGTCCTGGGAAGGACTGTTTCTTGGCAGACTTGTCATTCTTTAGCGACTTTATCTGGCGGTATATGTCTTCCCTATTTTTTCTCAAATGTCCTGTGCTGGATTTGAACCCGGTCGATAATTTCCGAATATCAACGTACCATGCACTTTACCACTCGACTAATTAGGGGGACAGAAACTACTATTTTAAACCTATATTTAAGTTACAGATATATGCGCAGTAGGTATGCGCAGTGCGCATATTTTTGTATATGCGCGGTGGGTATGCGCAGTATTTCCTTATTATTTGTGTGGTAGTAGTAGTAGTAGTTGTTATCAGTCTGTCTCCGGTCTTGTGGCTGCCGGTCTTCGGCTAACACATTCTCTAATCATAGGGAGCCAGATATTCTTGATCTCCAAACTGGGCGTGCTGATTGTGTCAGGTGTTATATTCATATATGCTGTGGAGAAACAAGCAGACCCCTAAGAGTCAGACTCAAGGAACACCAAAGAATGGTCAGCTTGGGGGAGACAGAGAAATCGCAGCTGGCGGAACATGCTTGGGAAGAAGATCACAACATTGCATGGAATGAGGCGACAATCCTGGCCAAACAAGAACATGGCTACAAAAGAAAAATTACAGAAACAGCATATATGAAGATAACACCTGACACAATCAGCACGCCCAGTTTGGAGATCAAGAATATCTGGCTCCCTATGAGTAGAGAATGTGTTAGCCGAAGACCAGAAGCCACAAGACCGGAGACAGACTGATAACAACAACAACAACAACTACTACTACTACTACCACACAAATAATAAGGAAATACTGCGCATACCCACCGCGCATATACAAAAATATGCACACTGCGCATACCTACTGCGCATATATCTGTAACTTAAATATAGGTTTAAAATAGTAGTTTCTGTCCCCCTAATTAGTCGAGTGGTAAAGTGCATGGTAAATTGATATTCGGAAATTATTGACCGGGTTCAAATCCAGCACAGGACATTTGAGAAAAAATAGGGAAGACATATACCGCCAGATAAAGTCGCTAAAGAATGACAAGTCTGGCAAGAAACAGTCCTTCTCAGGACTACCCTGATGACGGCAGTAGACGGACTGCCGAAACGTCGGACCATCAATGTTCCATAAACGATGGAAATAGCCCAAACAACAACTCAAAAAATTAATATGTCGCTCAAAGAACAATATCCGGAATTGAAAACTATTAAATTTTTTTCGGATGGCGCAGTCTCACAATTTAAAAACAGATTTACACTGTCCAACTTATGTTTTATGCCCAAAGACTTCGACGTTCAAGGGGAGTGGTATTTTTTTGCCACTTCCCATGGGCAAAGGAGCTGTGGATGGGATAGGTGCCGTAGTTAAAGGGGCAGTGTGCAGCCAAGTGAAGCAGCGGAAGGATGAAATCAATAATGCTAGAGATTTCGTGTCAGCAAGAAATGTTGTTAAGGATATTAATATTATGCATCTTTCAGAAGATGAAGTTGATGCTAACAGAGTAATGCTTGACAGCAGGTGGAACTTTGCACTCGCCATTAACAAAGTACAAACACACCATTTCTTTAAGGGATATAACCAAGAAGAGCTGATACTGGGCCTTACTTTCAAATCAGACTCAACGAAGTGTAGAGTGTTTAAGCCAAACATAGCGCAGATATATTCCGACACTGACACTTCTTGGAATGATTCTGATTGTGCTCCTCTAGTCTCCATAATTAATGATAAACAATCTTTTCACTTATAGCAGCAGTTTTTATTGTTATCTAATTGTGTATGCACTTTACTTTGATCCTCAACTAATTCACGAATATGCTGTTTTATCAATAGAGCCGCAAGCGTCTCGCCCGTTACAAATGTTGTCCCACCCGTGACTTTAAGAAGTTTACATTTTTGAAAAGAAATTATTACTTATTTGCATGTGTTTGATTTCGTAATTGTTGTTCAATCAATAAGAATATGACATCAGATGTAAATGAAAATGCTGAATAAATTCGCAGAGTTCTTGTAAAAGACTTCCTTAACCCAAGTCACTGTAGCCCCTCTTCGTAAACATGTTGAAATATGCTGTCTAATTTTCTCACTAAAACGATTGAAAGGCTACTATTACTTTATTTGGAAAAAATATTATATTGGTACCTATTTAGATAATATAAGATAGTATATCCGTCAAAGAGTAGCCGATTTGGGAAAGGCTACTGTTTTACAATACCAAATTGATAAAAAAATATATTATTTATGTCAATGTTATCAAATAATATAATAATATCAATAAATAAATTTTACAGAAAAAATATATATTTTAGATTTTAGGGATAAACTAAAGCATGAACTCTAATAAAAATAAACAAAGAAACATCAACCTAGCAGCTCATGAGAAAAACACTAATCTTCTTATGAGCAAGGTATAATCATTCTCAATATGTTTATGAGGTAGTTTTTAATCTACATTAATAATGTAACTAACGTCACTGTTCTAATATTATTTTATGTTAGGAGCATCAGCATTTAGTAACAATATTGTTTTCAAACAAATGAATTATATTACTTGGGAAAATATATGTATATTTACTGCTTCTGCTTTATTCTGAATCACAAATGAGTATTATTATTCATTTTAAAATATAGATAATAGGTAAAATCGATTTACCTATTATCTTGGGCAATTTCGATTTTTTCTTTGTAATCCTTTGGAACAATTTAGAACAACCTAGAACAACCGTCAAAATTTCGATTTTCGAAAAAAGGGGCGCCAGAAAAAAATTGTTTTTTGCCGTTTTTTCGGCCAATTACGATTTATTTTTTGAAATACTTTGGAACAATTGAGAACACACTTAGAGCAACCTGGAACAACCGTCAGAAGTTAGATTTTCGGAAAAAGGGGGAGTAACTTCACACTTTTTGAAAAAAGTTTTTTGCAATATCTTTTGAAATATAAGAGATACGGTTCTGATGTATAAGAATAATGTTTAGAACAAATCTAGAACAACCTGGAACAACCCTCAGAATTTCAATGTTCGCAAAGAGGGGGTCCGTGGGAAAATCGTTTTTCTCTATTATCTCGGCCAATTATGATTTTTTCTTTGAAATCCTTTGGAACAATTTAAAACGAACTTAGAACAACCTAGAACAACCGTCAGAATTTCGATTTTCGAAAAAAGGGCCGCCAGAAAAAAAAAGTTTTTTGCCGTTTTTTCGGCCAATTATGATTTATTTTTTGAAATACTTTGGAACAATTGAGAACACACCTAGAGCAACCTGGAACAACCGTCAGAAGTTAGATTTTCGAAAAAAGGGGGGCTAACTTCACACTTTTTTAAAAACGTTTTTTTGCAATATCATTTGAAATATAAGAGATACGGTTCTGATGTATAAGAATAATGTTTAGAACAAATCTAGAACAACCTGGAACAACCCTCAGAATTTCAATTTTCGCAAAAAGGGGGTCCGTGGGAAAATCGTTTTTTCTATTATCTCGGCCAATTATGATTTTTTCTTTGAAATCCTTTGGAATAATTTAAAACGAACTTAGAACAACCTAGAACAACAGTCAGAATTTCGATTTTCGAAAAAAGGGCCGCCAGAAAAAAAAAGTTTTTTGCCGTTTTTTCGGCCAATTATGATTTATTTTTTGAAATACTTTGGAACAATTGAGAACACACTTAGAGCAACCTGGAACAACCGTCAGAAGTTAGATTTTCAATAAAAGGGGGGCTAACTTCACACTTTTGGATTTGGTTTTTTTGCCATCTTTTGATATATAAGAGATACGGTTTTGACGTATTCGAACAATGTTTAGAACAAACCTAGAACAACCTAGAACAACCGTCAAAATTTTAGTTTTTGCAAAAACTGGGTCCGACTTCATACTTTTGGCTTTGGGTTTTTCCCATTTTCTCGTCTGATTTTGATTTTTTCTATGAAATACTTTGGAACAATTTAGAACAAACCTAGAGCAACCTAGAACAATCATCAGAATTACAATTTTCAAGAAAAGGGGGGCTGGCAAAAACTCGTTTTTTCCGATTATCTCGGCCAATTTTGATTTTTTTTTCGAGATTCTTTGGAACAATGTTTAGAACAACTAGAACAACCTGGAACAACCTTCAGAATTTCAATTTTCGAAAAAAGGGGGGCTGGGTGAAAAAGTCGTTTTTTTCAATTATCTCGGCCAATTTTGACTTTTTTTTTGAAATACTTTGGAACAATTTAGAACAAACCTAGAACAACCTGGAACAACCGTCAGATTTCCGATATTCGAAAAAAGGGGGGCTAACTTCACACACTCAAGTCACTGTCCATTTTTTGTCCCACCCGTGACAAAAATATGTCTCAGTTTTACTTCCAAATGAAATAAAGTGGGTATTATCTCCTGTTTGTAAACTATTAATTGTAGGTGACATTTATTGGGATTTATTAAGAACAGATATTGCAGTTGCTTATTTTATAGAAAAATTAACAGAAAGGGAAAATTTATCGTACAATATCCCACCCGTGACGATGGAATACCCCCTCTGGTAAACTCAATTCGGGGACATACTATATACATTGAAATTACTTATAGCTATGCGAATTTTAGCTCAAAATGCAAAATATTTCCTTATGAGGTTCATTTTTGGGCAACAAGCAAGTGCGACAAACTTCGGTGTTCTCTTACGGATTGGCATGTGGAGAGTCTATGCCGCATGTGTAAAATATTATTAGGCATAGGGAATCAATGTAAACGTACGCTAGGAGCAATAAGTGTGTGCACTATGTTTCAAATAATATAATAATATGTATAGACATTTCTGTTAAAAAAAAAGTACGCTAATGTATTTCATAAATGCATAAAAATAAATTTCTATCGGCGTATTTGTCCACTTACGCGGATAGTATTGACAAACGCATTTGGTGCATAACTGGTTACATAGCAAAAGCAGGATAAATATGTATAATTTCCCGTTCTTTCAAAGCAATTCACAGTTTTACGCAACCATAATAGAATTAATACGAAAATACATACATTGTTCGACAAAAAGGTGCCTGTGACACATTAAACCATAATAATCTACAGTAATTTTTAGAGAGAAAAGTGGTCCAGATGAAATATTACAGGTCTTAAATATAAACGGCATAACATTAAAGAAGATAGGTATGTATATCACGACAAATAATGTAGTCAAGTCTCGTCTTTCCTTCTCACTGTTTAATAATACACTGAAACAGTCAAAGCAAGCAGGCTTTCAGAGGGATGAGATAGAATTTTCAGGAACACTTATATTATTTAGGTTATGCAAATGACATAATGACGCTTACTGTCTCTTGCCTTAAAGGAAATGAAAACAAATTAGAAGCTCAGATAGTCAAGTTTCTTATTTTAAATAGCTCGGATGAAAAATTTAATTGTCTTTATACTCTACTATACCTAACGTCAACAGTTTTGTATTAGTTAGCAATTAATTTTGATTAAAAAAATTCTATTTAAAATCAAGTTTTACTTGTTTAAATAATTTTTTTTATCGTTAAGTTGAGAATTAATTACAAAAAACAACGTCTAGGTTTTTGGAGGAATTTGAAAGAAGTTGTACTACTACTTTATGACTAGTTAATGGAGGATGTAAATGACCCCTTCCTGATTTTTGTTCTTGACAAGAATGCTTTCTCCCCTTCCGCCTAAGTTAAAATAAAACAATAAACAAATAAACAATAAATTGAAATTACTTATAGCTATGCGAATTTTAGCGCAAAATGCAAAATATTTCCTTATGAGGTTCATTTTTGGGCAACAAGCAAGTGCGACAAACTTCGATATTCTCTTACGGATTGGCATGTGGAGAGTCTATGCCGCATGTGTAAAATATTATTAGGCATAGGGAAGGTATACGAACGCTAGGAGCAATAAGTATGTACACTATGTTTCAAATGAAATGCGAATGTGATAACATTTTCAGCAGCAGAACACAAAGTAAATGTGAATACGTATATTTAAGGAATGATTCATATAAGCAAGTTTATCTTTTAAAGTGGAACGTCCACGAAGTACTACTATTATATGTGACTAAAGTATTTGTATTTAAATAACTCTGTATACTTATCGATACCACACACAATACACAGGTGATATGCGGGGTGCTGCTAAAAATGTTTTCACATTCGCATTTAATTTGAAACGTAGTGCACATACGATGTGTAGGTGCCGTGCTGCCACGTATTACATATTGGGAATCAGTGTATACGTACGTGTACACTGATTCCCTATGCCTAATGATATTTCACACATGCGGTACTTATAATCAGCGTGGTGAGAGTAGATGAGATTAGTACTGATTGGTTGGCGCTAAAAAAACAAATATGCGTGTTTAACACGCGCTATTTGTGCTATTTACAGTTATGGCAGATACAACAGTGAACGCATTTTCGGATAAATTGCACAATTAATTATTTGTGGTTTATAAGCAAAATGGGATTTTTAAATGCTGTCTGAACAATATAAGATGTATAACTGCGAGAGTGTTTTGATTGTTTTAAATACACTTAGATAATAATAATGAACAGACAATGTATGTAGATACATGCAGAGAAATTATTTGCATTAAATCAATAAAATAGCTGTCTCTTCCGAACAAAAAATTGTTTTGTGTATAGGGGTATGCTGTGGTCGGTATTCTTCCAATAGTGTAATTTGTAATGTTAGTTCAAAAATATCGTTTATTTATATACCAAATTAAAGGTTATTGTATTATTTGACAGACACCCACAAGTACCCTCATAAGGGCTGATTTGGTCTCTATTGATTTTCTATCTCGTACTATCACTCTCATTATAAGGTACTCTAGCATGTATGTCAGTATTATACCTGTTATGAAACTATTGGAAAACGTTAAGCATGTTGTAGCATGCGTGACAAACTTCATACCAGTCTTGCCAAGACTTTTGATCAGTTTTAAAAAAGCTTTGTACAATTGGCAAACTGTTCAAGACCGGTTTGAAGTTCGCCTCGTATGCTATGAAAGCTAACCAGACGTCAATAGTCAATTACACGTATAATACCACAGATAATCCAATGCGCAAGTTTGTCACATCTTGCCCCCCGAAAGTAATTACACCCTGTATAAATCAACAACAACCTTGAAATACACCATTAAGCTGTATAAGAAAATACATGGGATTTTGCGCTAGAATCCGCATGGCTACACCAATGACGTTAATTTTGAAGATTTAGTTATGATATTAGTAAATACACTTAACAAAACATAATTATTCTATTGATCATTGCGTCATTTAAAAATCGTCATCTTCTTTTAAATCTGCTTTTCTTAATTTTTCTAATTTGAAGTCATAGCTATTATTAGATTAAAAGTATTTTGCCTCAGCCCATCCTTAAAAATAATCAAGAAAAGTTTTAATTTGTATGTCTCCACTTAAAAATTCTCTCCGTAAATTATAAAATTGCTATTAGGGAAGTTTCGTGGCTACCTCGACGCAATGTTCTCTTTTTTCCACTCTCAAGTAATTTAGTTAATGGCATTATTTATTTTCAAAAATGAGGGTAATTTAACTTGTAAGTGTACGTTTCCCCAGAAAGAGAACGCTTCTAATGGTATTTAGTATTATACGTTTAAGACCTGTTGTAAAGAGTACACAATTACCCTGAATTAAACTTTTTTGATTTAGCTTTAAAATGTAATGAAACCAGCTTTATAGATTATGTACTTTATCTGGTGTTGCTAACAACTTCAAGCGGTACTTACACATTCAATAAAAACGTTATTAGGAAGAGGCGTAAAATAGTAATATATAGTGTATTAAATTTCTTACACTCTAAAACAGGTATGGGCAATCTTCGCTTGGTTGTGGGCCTATCTAGTCGCAGGCTATAGGTAGATAATAAATAGTAGTAAATAAAAAGCTATAAAAATTCACACATTTATTTATAATACATAGATAATAATAATAATAGTTTATTCGTTGTAATTACCATTACAAGAAAGTCAGTAAATTAATTGAAAATGCACAGTTAGCTGTATATGACAATAAAACAAACAACAACAACAAAACAATAATGTGTATATAATGCACCTTTCTAAGTATTTAAAAGCTATTAATGTTCTAAGTCACACTTTAAAAGCTCTTCTATTGAATAAAAACTGTGATAACTTAAAATACCCTCCATTTTTTTTTATGAATAATTTGTCCCTCTCTTCAATATGGTTCTTGATTTTGTTATACAGTTTGGGCCCCCAATAGTCTACGTAGCGTTGTGTCGTTTGCAGGCGGTGGTATGGAATTTGGAACTCTTTTCTGTGGCGGGTTTCGTAATTATGATGCCCTCCATCCAATATATACTTTTCTTGGGTTTTTCTAAAGTATTTTATACATGTAAGTATAAATAGGCAAGACAAGGTTCCTTACAACCATCCGTATATTTCAGATTACAAAGAGCTCTAATCGCTTTTTTTTGCAAGCAGAAGATTCTTGGTGCTGCAGGTGATGTGCCCCAAAACAAAATTCCGTAACTTATCCTACTGTGAAAGTTCGCAAAATAGGCAGATTTTGAAGCGGCATGGGTAGCAATAGTCTTCAGTCTTCTTATAGTATACCGGGTGTCCCGTAGAAAACGCCAACAATAATAACTCCGTTATTTATTGTCCGATTTTATTGAAACAAAAAGTCAGTTAATTAGCATCAAAAATACTACAAGAAAGTAGTGTTTTAGTTGTTTTCAGTTGTTTTCATTAATGTCAAACGATAGTCAACTTTTTTATTTTAAATGGAAACAGATATATTTTTGACAATATTCGGATTGGATTTTCTTTTCTGAATTCATCGATGTATAACATGTCTTTTTTTTTATAAACGATTATTGAAAGAAAACCATTTATTAAAATTGACCATGTTTTTAATAAATTATGTATAACATTTCGAATGTGCTATGAAACATTGAAAACGTAAGTATTATGTATTATTCTAAAAAACAAAACAAAACACTTCACAATAATTGTTCAAATTGCCCCACCTTGTTCAATACATAACGCACATCTCCTAATTACTCCACGAGTCGCATTTCAAAGACAAAGGGCAGGTATTTCTTGACAAGTGTTAATAATTCTTTGTCTTAAAATGTCAACATTTTCTGGAGGTGTCAAATAAACTCGATCTTGTAGATAAGTCCACAACCAAGAATCTAGGGGCGTAAGATCGGGTGAACGCGCAGGCCACTCGATAGGACTGGATGTTCCTATCCACCTATTTCCAAATTGGATGTTCAACCAATCAGTATTTACTCTGGCGTTGTGTTCTATTTAAATTTGCCAAAGGTAATTCATCTAAAAAGTTTTGGAGATTTTCGTTTAATAAAGTGTGATACTTTTCTTGATTTAAGCAACCATCTATGAAAAACGGCCCAATTAATTGATCGCCTAAAATACCACACCAAACATTTACTCTGAAACGTCTTTGAAAAGTATTTTCAATGACAAATCTCGGATTGTCTTGGCTCCATTGTCGATGTATGTTTCTACTAAAAATACCATTGTTGCTAAAAGTGCATTCATCAGACCAAATTATCATTCTGTAAAAACTCCGGTCTTGTTCTAATGCATTTAAAAAAAATGAGGTGTGGCCACCACACGACTTTCTTATACGTATGAAAGTGTTACTTCTGGTCCGAATTTTGAAATTTCATTTATACAAAAATTATTCCATATCTAACTCTAAATACTTTTGTACTCTTGATAAATATATATAGAATGCATAACTTACGACATATTTGCAAAAAATCGCTATTCGATAAGAGTAAAAGTGGTACTTCCGGTCTGAATTTTGAAATTTTTTTTATATAAAAGATATTGAAAATGATGTTTTAAATACTTTTATACTCGTAACGTATTTGTCTTAAAAGCATGACTTGCGAGATATTCGCAAAAAACTGATTTTCGATAAGAGTAAAAGACCTACTTCCGGTTGGAATTTCGAAAAACTTTTTTAAGACAATTTGTTTCAAACTTAATTCTAAGTACATATGAATTCTTTATAAATTTGTTTAAACTTAGTAATTGACGAAATATTTGCAAATTTCGATTTTTTCACTGAAGTAAACTACTACTTCCGGTCTGTCGATTTTGCTCAAAATCTAATCAGTTCTCAAGAGGCAGATTATACACGTAAATACAAAATTTGGAATTGATATCTACAGCGGTTTGACCGCTATCATGGTCACACACACACAGACACACACACACACACACACACACACACACAGACACACAGACACACAGACATTTTTTAAAAACCACTTTTTTGGTATCAGGGGACCTCAAAACGTGGACATCTGCAAAAATCTCGAGGTCGAAAATTTTCATCATCACAATACTTCCTTATACTACGTATAAGAAAGTAAAAGTCGACAAAACTGTATTCTTCGGCGTTGATCATTTTGTTCTAATGCATTAACTTTTCGAGCTATGTACGGTTTAAATTTGTGTTTTCTTAAAATACTATGGACTGTAGTTTTTGATACCCCAATATTATGTGCAATTTCGCGAGTCGAAGTTCGTGAATTTTCTTGTAGTGCAAGAAGATCATATTCCGTATCTTCGGCGAATCTACGTCGCTGTGTTTTAGGTTTTTTAAATGATCCATAATTCCTCAAATTCGTTTCAATTCTCTGAAATATTTTCGAATCTGGAAGTTCTCTGTCCGGAAAACGAACGCTGTAACTCCGAACTGCTTGAAGACGATTTTTATTACATTCAAAAACCACTTGCAACATGTCACATGTCTGTTAACTCATTGTTATTCATTTTTACGAATATACTTTTTTTTGTGGCAAAACGTTCAAGCAGAACAATAAATAAGACTTAATAGACACTCACACTGACGTTTATTGACGTTTATCGCATTTTTGTTTTTTCATAGCACATTCCAAAATTTATAAATAATGGAATACAAAGATGAAATTTATTAAGTGTTTTATATTTTTTTTCAATAATTGTTTATAAAAATAGACATTTTATACATTGTTGAATTCAGAAAAAAAAATCCAATCCGAATATAGCCAAAAATATATCTGTTTCCATTTAAAATAAAAAAGTGGACTATCGTTTGACATTAATAAAAACAACTGAAAACAATCAAAACACTGCTTTTTTGTAGCATTTTTGATGCAAATTAACTTTCTTTATGTTTGAATAAAATCGGACAATAAATAACAGAGTTATTATTGTTGGCGTTTTTTACGGGACACCCGGTATATGGCTATCGTTAGCGAGTTAGCTAATTCTGATATGTCCATGTCCCAAGTGAGTTTATTGTCAATCGTGAGCCCCTGATATCGAATGGCGTGGGACTGTTTATTTCTTGCTGAGAAACAGAGATGTTGTGTTTTCTCTTCATTTAATTTTAGTTCATTATCTTGGAACCATTTTGTTATTTCTTCCATTACCCGTTTGATCTCTTTTCCAATTTCGTCAATCGACTTTCCAGTTACTACGTAAGATGCATCATCAGCATAGAGACAGCTTTGTTTAGGTGTTATATTTTTTGGGAGATCATTAACATACATCACAAATAAAATTGGTCCCAATATCGATCCTTGTGGTACCCCATTATGAACTGGTCTGGAATTTGATATTTCTCCATTTAAGTTCACTCTCTGGCATCTTACCCTCAAATAAGAGGCAAGCAGATCATGTTCTGTACCTCTAATACCACAATAGTATAGTTTCTGTAGTAGAATTTGGTGATTTACCGTATCGAAAACCTTACTGGGGTCACAACATGTCAGTTCGAATCGTTCTTTATTATAGTAGGCGTTAATTACAGTCTCCATTACCTCCAGTATTCCAGTCACTGTGGATTTGTTTTTCCTGTATCCACACTGTTCATTAGATATATAGTTTTTTCTTTCAAAGTATTCTAGTCGACGATCTACTATCAACCGTTCTAAGATTTTGGAAATTGCAGGCAGAAAGTGATGGGCCTGTAATTGCTGCAATCATTCGGATCTCCCTTTTTATGAACTGCAACAGCTCTTCCTACTTTCAGTTGTTCTGGAGAGATAACTTCGCGGACACACTTATTGAAAACTGTTGTCAGAACAGGTGTTATTTAATTTTCTACCTCTTTAATGATATTTGTTGTAACGTCATACACATTCCTGGTTTGTTTGTTTTTCACATTTCTTATTACATCTGACACTTCTATTTCTGTAATAGTTTTAAAATAGAACGAACATCTATTATCTAGTCTCATATTTTCTAGGTACTTCTGTATTTGTGTATCTGATTCCGTGCTTATTAGGATCTGTTTTCCAATGTCCATAAAATAGTTATTAACTTCGTTGCAGAGAGTTTTGTATCTGATTTTCCTTTATTTCTAGTTTTATTTGTTTCCCTGTTGATGACCGTCCAAATAGCTTTTTGGTTGTTACTTGCTTCATTTATATATATTTGATTTGCATTTTGCTTTGTTTTATTTATTTGATCGTGGAAGTTTTTCTTGTATTCTTTGTATATGTCTTCATTTTTTGTTACCTGGGCCATTGTTACCAGAGCGTCCAAAGTGTTAGACATTTGTCTTAATAATAATAATAATAATAATAATAATAATAATAATAATTTTATTCGTAATAGACTCGCTCACGCAAGTATCTACATCGTCAGTTTTACAAATTTGTCACATATACATCTAAACTAATACATAGACTCACTATTACGCAAATTACAAATTACAAACTATGAATTATATAGTGGCTCCCAAAAGTATTTTAAATTTTCCATTGAATTAGTAATTATTTCATGTAAAGAGATACTTTAGTCTTTATTTAACCACATTTCAAACTAATAGCTAGACGCCACATTACAATAATGACCGAATCCAATACACCCACAACAAAGCTACAAATTTTATTCAATATCATTACATTCCAAGAAATACTCCTGTATGGAGTAATAAGCCTTTCTGATCAAATGCTCCATAATCTTATTTTTAAAAATTTTTAACGGGAGTGATTTATACTGATTCGGCAGTTTATTATATACTTTTATTGCAAGGTAATTAGGACTTCCCTCCGTAAACTCTAACCTGTGCCTAGGTATTTCTAAGACATTTGAATTCCGGGTCTCGTACGGATGACCTTCGCTCAACTTCGGCAACCCTGCAATATTCTCCCTAGCATACATTAATAACTGGTAAACATAAATAGAAGGCACAGTCATGATTTTCATATCCTTGAACAGGTCTCGGCAACTCGTCCTTATACCCACTTTATTCATTAATCTAACCGCTCTTTTCTGGAGTTTAAAAATTCTAATTACCTCAGAAGAGCTGCCCCATATTATTGTGCCATATGTAATTAGGGAGTGGAAGTGCGCGAAGTAGTACATTTTTAGTGTCGGCATGTCCACAATACGTCTAAGTCGGCTTATTGCAAAACACATGCTTGATAATTTCTTGGATAAGTGTTGAATATGCTCATTAAACGTGCAATTCTCATCAATATAAACACCCAGAAACTTGGTTGAGCTGACTTGTGCTATGCTACTATTATTAAATTTAATCAAGTATGATGATTTTCTCTCTTTCCTATCTATACTAAATTCTATAAAGTTTGTTTTATTACTGTTCATATATAGCGCATTGTCCCGAAAATAATTATTAAGTTCCTTCACTGAATTTACAATTTCACCCTGAATATTTACATTTTTCCTACATGTCACAAGCAACGATGTATCATCCGCGAACATAAACATATTCAGATCTGGTACATCATTTACATAAATAATATAGAGAAGCGGTCCCAGGACGCTCCCTTGAGGCACCCCTCTATCAGTATTAAGCACATTTGATTTTTTACCCTTCAGTTCTACAAAATGTGAGCGATCCCGTAGGTAACTCTGAAACCATTCCAGCGCTACACCTCTAATCCCATAGCACATCATTTTTTTTTAAAGGATGTCATGATTTACAAGATCAAAAGCCTTACTTAAGTCAACAAATACCCCCACACATGACCGGCCCTGTTCAAAGCCCTTACAAAGTTCATTTAAGAATGTTGCCATCGCGGAAACAGCTGATCTGCCCCTACGAAAGCCGAACTGCTTTTGATTTAAAAGATTGCAGCGTTCAAGAAATTTCATTAGTCTATCAGCTACAATCCTCTCGATAACTTTAGAGAAAACACTCAGGATAGAAATAGGTCTGTAGTTACCCACAGTCTTCTTGCAACCTGTTTTATATATTGGTATAATCTTAGCTAATTTTAGTCCATCAATAAACGTGCCCGAGCCGAAAGAACTATTTATTATTATCGTTAGTGGGACAATAAACTCGTCCAAACATTTTTTTAGAAGAACTGTACTTACATTATCCTGCCCCGATGAAACGGTATTCCTTAAATTGGAGACTACTCTACGAATTTCAAATTCATCAGTGGGAAACAGAAAAAAAGAGTTGTCATTTTGTCTAATGTTCGGTGTACATGAAGGTACAGTTACATTTAATTTATTAGCTATGGTGTTAAAATATTTATTAAAGTGGTTTGCAACCCTTTCTTGGTCTTTTAGTTCTTTTCCATCTACACTTAAAGATATACTCGTATCCGGAGACCTTGCAATGCCCTCACTGTTCCTAATCACCTGCTAGGCCGCTTTACTTTTGTTTGTTGCTGAAGAGATGACATTGCTATTGTACATTAATTTAGCCAGTTTTATTACTTTTCTATATATATCTTTGTATTTATTGTAATACATCCTTGTAACAACCCCATTTACATTTAAGATATACAACTCCTTTAGCCTTCTTGAGGAAACTTTAATACCCGCAGTTATCCATCGATTATTTCTTTTCTTTTTTGTTGATTTGCGCATTACTGGAAATGCAGCCTCAAATTTGTTACTTATTTTAGTAATAAAGGTTTGGTATTGTAGCTCCGGATTATTACATCCTAGCACATCCAACCAATCCTCATTCCTCAAGAGATTTCTAAAGAGAGAGATATTTTTTTCATTATTAACAGGCCTGTAAGTCACATATGACACATTTTCATTATTTTCGTTAAAAAAACACAACAGCCTTTGAGCAGCGTGGTCCGAGATACCGTTATGTACCACTTTGCTTTCATAGTGCCTTATGCCTTTGTTAATGCAAACATTATCTAAACAATTATTCCCCCTAGTCGGTTCATTTATTGTAGCATCCAAGCCACAGGTGCCCAATATGTCGTTAAATGTATTAGATTCGTACGATCTACATAAACAAATAATATTAAAATCACCACAAATTACCAGTCTACAATTCTTATATCTACTTAATGCTTCCAGCATGTCATTTAGTTTCTCTACAAAGACTGAGAAACTGCCACTTGGGCTTCTATACACCACCGCCACAATCATACACATATGCAGCAACTGGAACCTAGTAGCTGTGCACTCAAAATCCATTTCCACCGCCAGCTTGCTTACTGTTTCGATCTCACTAATACTCACACAACTGTTCGCATCAAACGTCTCATTAACGTAGATAGCCACTCCTCCATGCAAGAACTGTTTCCTGCTGAAGTGGTTTACCAAACTATACCCGTCAAAGCCAGTGAAGGCAATATTGTTTTCCCTAAACCAATGTTCCGTAACACATAAAACATCGCACTCTTCCTCCTCCGCAAAAACTTCCAGTTCTCCAACCTTATTGCCCAAACTTTGAACATTTTGATGCAGTATCACAATGCGTTTGTCATTGTTAACGATCCTTGATCGTTCATTCGCCTGTTCTCTAAAAAAGTGCTAGTTTTTTCTTGGTAAAGCTCATCTCCCAAAGAAATCATCTCCGTAAGTTGCTCACAGATAAGTTTTCTTGCATATCGTCTCAGATGTATTCCATCTTTGCTGTAGTCTTCTTAATGCGGGAGTATTCCAATAATCTACTCCGTCACGACAATTTAGTTTAGTTTTCCTGATTATAGGAAAATGTTTATTAAAATAATAAAAAAATACTCTATGAAAATTTTCAAAAGCCTGTTCTGCAGTCATTTCATCGAAACACCAAAGCTACTTAATGAAAAAAAGAAGAAATTAATGAGAGGCTTGAAATGGAAGTTCAGAAACAAGATGATCAATATTGGGGTCAATTCCACTGGTACACAGGCGCAGAGTGTTTTCTCAATTCTCATCTGTAAGCCTAGTGTGATGCTTACTTTTATTAATTTTCACAATTGAAAAAAATCTGTTCACATTTATACGTTCTTCCAATTACGCAAATTATTTTTTGTGCAACAACTCTCAGCTGTGGGTACTTTTCTTCAGCAAGGTATGTTTTGTAGAATTCGCTTAGTTCCACATCATCAAATTTAAACTTCATGTATGCATCTTCCTGAAGCTCAATCAACTCCATTTGCAGGTATAGCGGAGCCACCTCCACATTCCTTTCACTTGGATTTGCAAAAAGACTAAAGGAGCTATCCATGTTCTTGAAGTCGGAAAACCGATCTGTAAATTGCTGTGACAGTAATTTCAGTTCTTCAGCATAGCGACCGTAAACAATATTTTCGTGACTGGATAGTGTTGAAAAATGAAAATAGTTTTCACTTCTCATTTGTCTTTCCTACAAGCGAATTTTGTTCTGAAACGCTTTTGGATGACTGTACAACTTGTCGACCAATTGACCTAGTTTTTGAAGCATCAAGTTCAAGTCGTGTGATGTCTACCATGAATACTGAGTTACACAGCCATGTCGGAACACGTATTTCCCTAAATTTCTGGAAATTTGAAAATCTATGAAAACTTCCCTGAAACACGTAACAAGTATTATCGTGGGGGCCATTTCTTGAAGCAAAAATTGACTCACCCCATGCCCCCCGGCAGCTACCCCATTAAACATCTTAAATGAGAAGAGGTATCGAGTAATACGTTATTTTAAGGGCCTCTTGAAACAGTACATTTTGGCGTTAACTTTTTTAAAATTGATTGATTCGTTTTGAAGTTTTTTAAAAAAACCCTATGATTTGTTTAATTTTTTGTTTTTTGTTTTAATTTTAAATATCTATTACCCAAACATACTTTAACTGCTTAAAGAATTCAAATACTTTTTTTGCGGAAAAATTCAATCCAATAATTGTTCAATCCAATTTCAGTAAATTTGTCAGTAAGATTTAGGACATATCTATGAAATGTGATCTTATCCGGAAGCCTTTCGTTAAAAGTTGCGGCAGTTTCTCGAGCACATTGATTTTCGGACCCATAAATTAATACAATTTCAACGCTTTTGTACAAACTGTAAACCATTATTGTCCTTATATTTAATTAATAACTTTGGATTAAAAATAACAAAATGTATACTAAAGCAACATACAATATATTTCAAAACCTAGGAGAACCGGAATAAAAAATATATATATCTGCTTTTTATACTATTGTCTGTTTTTCGTTTAGAACATTATTTTATTGTGTTGTCACAAGAATTGAATCAATGAACGTAAAATCGGTATAAAAACGTTCCTAAAACATGCATTTTTGTAAGTAACTACAAAAAGAAGGAAAAGTAACATTACCAAAAATGTTAAAGAACCATAAGATTAATTATTTTCCATGCTTTTAAGAGACATAAAAAGTTTTTGATATTGGTTTTTGTTCCAATGTTCCTAAAATAGACTGACTAGCTAGAAATACAAAACACACAAACCAAACGATTTTTTTAAAAAACTGCCTCAAAAGACCTTTAGAATGAAGTATTACTGGATACCACTTGCCATATAAGATTTTTATGGCGGTAGCTCCCTGGGGGCAGGAGGTTAGAGTGGGTGAGTCAATTTTTGCATCAAGAAATGTCCCCCACGATAGTACTTCTTATGTGTTTCCATAGATTTCCAGATTTCCAGAAATTTAGGGTGGGAAGTTTTAAAATGAACTGTATGTTAATTTTTTTATAAAGCAATCATAGGACAAAATTGACATTTTTTGACGATACAAGGGAGCTGTTCGGCTTTATTTTCAGGTGGTGTTGATTTGGTGGAATCCTTCCGGCCCATGCTGTACAATTGCTACTATTAATGAAAGCAAAAATATTTTTTTTATTATTTATACTATTTTTCCACTACTATAATATTCGATAAAATTCTTAGGAAATCTCTTAACCATGAGTGATTACTTTAGATCAGAAAGACGAAAATCAATAATTGGTTTCAGTTCATGTTTCTCTTTCAGTAAAGGATTCCTCTTAAGTATATGCAAAACGTAATCAGACATTTCAGGAAAGTTTATCATGACCCTGTTAGATCAGTGATTCGAAAACATTTGTAAAGCGGTGCTTCCTATTGACAAGAACTTTGTTTGTGATCCCGTCTCTTGCAATGCTAGAATTCTCTACTGTCAAGTATTTACCTCAATTTGAATTTCTGATATATTTAGAAAAGGTATTATCTATTCTAAAAACTAATCGGAAATGTTGTTTCTTTTTAGAAAACTTGATAGTTTTCACTCGGGATTCCAAAATAAGGGTACTATCATTTTTTAATTTTTAGATGGACTTTTTCATATATTTGTTTCATAAAATATAATTATTATAAGGTTATTTGATGAAGTTGTTTCCAAATTGTTTATATTTTTTTTGCCAATAACGGATTATCAGTACTTTAACATAAAGCAGACTTGAAAATAATTCTGTTTAAAATTTTATTTTTAATTACTCAGTGTGTGTTATTATTGTCTAGAAGGTCTTAAAAGTTAATCAAAAATGGAAGTCTTAAGCACTGTAGGTGAAGTAAAATATCAAATTTTATTTTATCTTAAACATTCTTGTTTTGTAATATTTAATTTATATGTTGCAATACCTCTATATTTCTGATAGTTATTCAAGACCATACGCCTAGCACTATGCGAACGCAAAAGTCAAACCACGTTGAAAATTTATATTTTCTAATATCGTCACGCGAAGAAAACATGTTAGAAAAAGGTGGTCTGGATCGTGTAAATATATATATATCAAAGCATTAAAAGCACATCATTCTAACATCGTTCGAGAAAGATTTTTATGAAATTAGCATAAAATGTCAACTTCGGATAGGAACATATAGTCTCGGAATACAAAATTTTTTATATTAATATTTATCAAAATCTAATTATTTAAAATTATATACTGGGTATTGAAATTTACAATTAGGACAAATGATGTACTGTAGAAATGATAAGATTGCACTTTTCACATCTACCAATTATTATTTAGTTATAAATTACTTGATTGTGCATGTTTTCTACTAAATATTTATTCGCTATTTTACAATGAATATATTTTCATCCTAATTCACGAACATTCTGCTTCACTGTAAGTAGTCACAGAAGAGTAATTACGATTTTTAAAAGTTTTATTGATTTCTGTTTTTGTTAAAATATTAATAAACCTTCATTATTTCTGAACTAAAACTTAGAAAAACGGTTCTTGTAACACGCCGCTGACGTGGTACAAGAACAGGAGTTTATTATACAAAGTGTTCCATAACTTGGTGGCTGATCATAGTTATAGCTTTTCTTAATGGAACATCCCATATATTATTATATTTTTGTATTCCCCATATAATTCTTAAAAAAAGTTATAAGATAATAAGGTATATTTTTTTGAAAAATTCAATGGTTTTATAAACATTGAAATTTTTATATTTCCAAAACTACGTGTTAGATAGACATTTTTGTCTAAAAGTGAATTTTTTTAAATGGAATTTTCATATTTGAATTACTTACGAAATTTCGCACCAAAAACATGTACGTAAGACGTTATTATTTTAAAAGTGATGAATGTTCGCACACACAGTCGAACAAAATCATTGCAAATGCAATAAAGATATAAGACATTAATCGACAAAAAAACTTAATAGTATGTAAATGAGTGATTTTGAAAGAGAACTCCCTTCTTTTTATATTAAAAAAAAATTACGAAACCCTACAAAAGAGTTTTCAAATACTTTGTACAATATTTAAAAAAAATAATTGTAAAGTAATTTATTGTTATCCCTATTTAATGTGTCATTTTATTATGTATGTTCAACTATTTTACAGATTGTTAGTGTTTTTAAGAAGGCAATATAAATTAAATGGAATTTTCATATTTGAATTACTTACGAAATTTCGCACCAAAAACATGTACGTAAGACGTTATTATTTTAAAAGTGATGAATGTTCGCACACACAGTCGAACAAAATCATTGCAAATGCAATAAAGATATAAGACATTAATCGACAAAAAAACTTAATAGTATGTAAATGAGTGATTTTGAAAGAGAACTCCCTTCTTTTTATATTAAAAAAAATTACGAAACCCTACAAAAGAGTTTTCAAATACTTTGTACAATATTTAAAAAAAATAATTGTAAAGTAATTTATTGTTATCCCTATTTAATGTGTCATTTTATTATGTATGTTCAACTATTTTACAGATTGTTAGTGTTTTTAAGAAGGCAATATAAATATATGCCGAAACGTAACCAAAAAAAACCATAATATCTGTTTTATTTAATAATTATTAAGGCTGCTACCCCAAGACATCAATATCACATACAATACACACGGCCAAAGAAACAAAGGAGGGATGAATATACCATACATCAAATTTTAAAATATATATATATATATATATATATATATATATATATATATATATATATATATTGAAGTAGTCTTGAGCCTCCTCAATACCATTCAATACACATATAAACACCTCTGTATACAATGCTCGCCATATAAGATGCAACCAGTCGTACATTGGTCATACGTAACAAACAACCCTCGTATAGCGAAGGATATTTAAAATTCCACAAATTATAATTTAAAAAGTTCTTAAAATTGTTCAATTAACACACTATAAGTTTATAACTACAGTTAAAAATTAATATACTGCCCTAAATGTAAATTTACCCCTCTATGAAACAGATCAGGAACCCCAACTGATGCAAAATGTAAATATGTTAAAATTAGAAATAATTACTTGAAGTATCTTAGCATACAAAATAAGAATAGGTTAATGGTTGAAATAGGTTTAGTTTAAAGCACAATTACTGATAACAGAGAATTTATAGTACGAACCAACCAAGTAAATAAAGCATAGATATCCATTACGAATGGACAGTTTTAATTTTAAGTTCAGACAACAATAAGTCACAGAAGTCAATTGGAAATAATATACAATTAAAAGGCGAATTCTTGTGAACCAAGAATACATAATATCGACAGGGCATAGAATAAGGCAAGGTTATATAAGGCAGAAGCATCATTTTAGACATTTTTAAATTACCTCACATACATGGCAGACTTATAATTGAAAATACGTACTGATAAACCTACTTGAACTAATATTAATTACTAGCAACAAATACCCAATGAACCAAATGTTAATTTGAAGCCATTGTATTGAGTCAAAATTCATTAAGATTCACGTAGTTGATCTAAGCATCTTTTCAGAAGTTAATCATAATTCGCCATCTTGAACGAATTATGATCATTTTAAGAAATAATTATGCATAAAAGTAATAAATTAGAATCCAACACATAAGATGCAGAGGTCACTGATGCTAATTCATGTTGACATAATCAGTATCTACATATTAACAATTTAAAGTCAGGAATTAAATAAATAGCTTTTTACAATTTGACATTTGTGAATGTGTTTTTTAAGAAGCCCTTAAAAATACCATTTACAAGCTAAGTGTATGAAATAAAAAGTATCAGAAGGTGAAGAAAGGTTCTTAGATTAATATCATAGCAATAAAGTATAAATAAATTAAGAAACTATTTCTGTAATTCAATTTAAAAATTAACCCCCACAATTTTGATTATAAATGAAGCAGATTACGGGAATAAAAGATGATTATTTTAAGTATGTAATTTTAACAAGAAATTGTTAAAGTAATATTTTTCATATAAGGCATTATAATCGTAAAATTCGATTAAATAATAATTTAATTATGTATCCATTACGTCATTAAACAAATGACTGAGCGAAGCGCAAATTAAACCTTTTGAACGTAAAAAGTGATTTTCCAAAGGAAAACTTATTAAAGTAATTTTATTTGTTTAAAGAAAGATGATTAATTTTAAGGTATTAAAAATATGACTTTATTAAATTCCAAAAATACATTTCTTCAAAATATGGCAAAGAAAAATACAATTTTACAAGTTACTATGGAAACGACAATGATAACAGAGAAACATATAAAAACGACCGAACGCCATCAAGCCGGGATCATTCGATTATTCGATATTCAGCATTCATCTATTAAAGATTCAACATCAAACAATCGAGCTATTATCAGTGAATCAATTCGTGAAAATTTAAAAGTCCGTGTGACCTTGCGTCCGACGTATCAAGTGAACCAGCCATTGACGCGTGTTCCCGCCTAGTACCCCAAGGTCGGATATGAACGTGTTGGCGCCTTCATAAAAGAAGAAATTACAAATTAGATCCTGAAATAGTAAAATTATCTGGAACAAGAATAGACAATACAACAAGGGAGAAACCTGAAGGGTTAGTCAAAAATAAATTAACCAACAAAAGGAAAGAAAATACTCACCTGCCAAGAAGACCGAAGATCATGCCATGGTAGCTGCCGTTTGCTTGTAAGCCGCCGCTCACATAACGGAACCCCGCACCAAGATCATCTTGTAGCCGTCCGGAACCCACAACTGCCTTTACCGAAGCGGAAATGAACCAGGCGATGTCCGAGGAATACCTGCACTTATAATAAAGTTGTCAGTTATTGTAACAGGTACTTTTGTCATTTTAATATCAGTCATATCAACTATGTTTACAAACTTGTCTTTTAATTATTGTAACATCTTTCATTCAACGAACAATCGCTTCTAAATTAGTCAATTTAACAAACATTTTCATTAATTCATTCAAAAGTCAATTTTCTAAAAATAAATATTTAATACTTACGTATAAGAATTTCTCAGTACATTTATTCATTCACTTAGTTCACCAGATTATCGATTTATTAATTTCTGTACGTAAAAGAAAGTAATCTGTCAAATTTCACAAACATCAAATAGGGTTATGTTATAAATGCCATCATCTTGCCTTAGTATGAAGAATGCTATCTATTTTGTCGTATGTACATATTTTATGAAACCTCATACATGTCGATCCGAGTAAGGATCATTTCATATCCTATCTGTTATCAGTACTTTGTAGTATAGTTTATCGTATGTTTTGTTTAATAAATCCAATTGTTATGCACCATATAAAGTTGTTTGTATCCATCAATATTCAGTCAACACTCTTTTGAAGTATAATTATACACACGCACAGATATTGCATCGACATCAAAGAGTTGTACATAAGGTTTTCAGGTTAAGATCATCTCAACTGCACAGAGGAGCATCATCGCAGGATTAGTAAGAACCCGGTAATTTTAGACACAAGACACCGAAGCCAATTAACCCCTGAGATTTACACCATTTATCACAAAACAATCACAGTTTTCAATTAATTTAAGAACACTTAACTATTTATTCACACGAAGGAATTCACAATCACCTGTTAACTTGAACATAGTTCGTGCTAATACAAGTGGCTTGGTCCCCCTACCCTTATTGGAAGACCAATATACCTTATACGCAACAATCCCGCGAATTTCAAATAAATAACGCACTTTCACCTTTGTTTGAGAATTGAAAACACTTTTTCTGATCATTGTTTTATTAGCTGATCACTTCCAAAATAGACAGTATTAACTAGAGTCCATCTGAGCTAGCCAAAAAGAATTATAATAACCCCGGAATTGTAGTCTATAGAAATTACTCTCAAAGATTAAGTTTCAATTTTAAAACTCATTTAGATAAAGTACAGGCCGGTTTATTATAAAGTAGCAACCCAACGTGGTGCGTTTTATCAATACTTTCGGCTATTCATTTATACTATTCGGGGTTTATTATAATATATATATGTATATATATTGTTATAGTATAAAGGCATACGTTAACAATATAATATGGAAAGTTATGAAAGTTACCAAATTTAATTAAATAAACGTAGAAAAATTTATTATGATGTGTTTAAAATAAAATTTATTAGGTTTATCATAATAGAGGTTTATCGTATTTAACAAGTATTCGAATTTTATAATAAACCACCTGTATATGGACCATGTTCATTTTTCTTAGAAGTTCAAAATATTCTGGAAAGAAGAGAGTTGAATATTAGTTGTTATTTTGTAAAATGTATTATAAATTTGTAAAAACTTGGGTAATTGACGTTTATGAGGTGATAAAAATATTTAGAATCTTATTTTGAAAGGTGTATAGATTGTATTGTAGAACAGTTCCCGGGAATAATTTGAAATACAGGAACTGTCATTTTTTGACATTTGTTCAGAAATATAGATGTAGAGAGGTATTGGGATATGAATAGGTAAAGAAGGGTTGATAAAATTATGAAAAGAATTTAGATAATCAGATAATACAATGTTAAGAAGTATTCTAGGTATATTAGAGAATTTAAAAGCTATGTTGTTAGTTGTTATTGCTGTTGTAAAACTTTGATTGGAGAATACAAAATGAGAAAGGATTACTAGGGAAATGAATAAATAAACGAGAGAATTTTTCGAATTCTAAAAAGCGGTAGACGTGTTTTTTCAGAAAGAAGATAATTTCTGATATAAAACACGAATATAGTTAATTAGTGGAGAGAAAAGTGTATCCTGAGTGATTTACGTAAACTACGAATAAATTAATATAAAAATAATAATAGTACTTACAAATTGGTACAAGATCCAGGTATATCCGAAATAGGGTTGTTGTCTCCGGGATCATAGAAGTTTTCAGGAGTTTATTGAATACCAGAGTTTTGAAATTCCATAAAGGGTGAAGCAATCTTCAAGATCCGGTTATTAGAAAAGGTAGCAGATTCCAGAAGTACTGGTGTTAAAAAAAAGGCAGATTATTACAAGAGATCCATAAAGGTTGGTGAATTTCACAAGTTTCCGGGTGCATAGGAGAATTTGCTGTGCACGAAGAGATTTGGCTTCATATCGAAAGGACAATTTATTCCCACATCGAGCAAGTTCCTGTACAGGATAGTTGGTATTTTTCCTTCAAGAGTTTGAACAAGGTTGAAGTTTAATAACATCAGAGAAGTGGTATCCGTCCAAAAACGTCATCAGGAAGTGGATAGTACTCATCTGAAAGAAGAAAGCAATTAAGTATTACCATTTTAGTATATTATTTGTGTCAATATTAAAGAAAGATAACAATTTGTAAATGTTGGAAAAGATTTAATTAATTGTGATATAATTCAGTATTGAAATAGTCTGAACTAATAGTTCTTACAACAAGTACATCTATTATAAACAACATAAGTTATTTTAATTCTTTTCTATCCAGAAATATGACAAAATATGAATAATTTTCATTATTATACAAATTTATGAAGTTGTCAAGCCAGTAAATAGTTTTGAACACATTATAATAATAGTATAAATTAATTTGAGAAGAAAGTATTAGAAAGAATTACTTAATTTTGTATATCAATAATTAATAATATCAAAGTACGTACCTGCATTAGTTAGTTGGGTTTGGAACTAAACACTTTGAGTAAATATTTTCTAAACGTCAAATATCAAGTTTCCATATTATATTTATTGTCAGCAAATGTCCCATATTTTAAAAAAACACACGAATTTTGAATATAAACATATTATTTATTATTAGAATATCGTTTTATTTTATTATAGTCAAATTCTCGTCTAAAGGAAATATTTTGGTTTATTTATAACCTCAAAGAAATAAATGTCATTTGATATATTGAAATGGAATGAGTAGTAGTGACATCTAGGTGTTTTATTGTACACTTCTTAGTAAACTGGATTATGTAAAATATAGAATGTATAAAAATAATACAGAAATCAGTAATTTATAAAATGTTAGTTTAGAGAAAAAAATAAGCAATTCAAAAAGGATTATTGAGATTTATTAAAGTATATAATTATAGGCAGAGTTAAATACTGTAAATTAAATAAAGAGTTAGGATAGAGTAAAATAATTTAAGTAAAGATAAAATATAAAGCTAGTCGGGCATATAAATAAAACACCTTCGTATAATTAATGGAATATTAGGAAATAAATAAAGGGATTATAAAAATAACAAATACGAGGGCTGTTCATTAAATAATAGCATATTTTTACAAAACATGTCTAGAGTGTTATTTCATTACATATACGGTTCAATTTATGACATTTAAACTGTAATAGGATTTAATAATTATTTCGAAGGTTGAACTGATATGTATGAGATATTTATTAGTACATTATATGACGCATCAACGTGGGGCTATGTAAAATAAGACTCGCAATATAGTTTTTTCAATATTTTATTTACATTATTATATGTGTGAACATAAATAAACATTTTACGAAGTGGATTACTATAGTAAAACTTATATTGATAATTTTGGAAAGTATATTTGTATTGTTGTCACATAATAGTTATTAAAAATGAATACTAGGTCTAAAAGTAGTTCAAGAATGAATAGAGTTGAATCATCTAGTGACAGTGAAGAGGAAGTAGGTCAGGATGTGAATGTACCAGAGGGAGGAGAACTTACATTACAAGTTCAGGAAGGTATTGAACAGACAGGGGAAACACAGGATAGAGGTGATAAGGTGGAAATTCAAGGAGAGACTTCGAAAATAGAAATGTCGACCTCAGTAGTAGATTTTGGATTGCTTTTACAAAAGTTAATGGATTTTAAGGAAGAATTTAATGGTAAATTTGACAAGATGTTAGAAGAAAGAAGACGACAAAGAGAGGAGGATATTAAAAGAAGAGAAAAAATTAGAGAGGAAGATAAAAGAGAATTAAGTAATAAATTTGACAAGATGATTGAAGAAAGTAGACGACAAAGAGAGGAAGATAAAAAAGAATTAGGAGGAAGATTGGATAAATTGATTAAGGCGAACATTGATACTAGAGAAGAAAATAAGAAGAATTTTATGGATGTGAAGGTAGAATTATGTGGAAAGATAGATAAGATGTGGGACGATATTAAAGTAGATAATAAAAGGAATATTGAAGAATTTAAAGAATCTTTGGAATGTAAACCAGAAGAAGTAATAACAGAAATTCAATTATGTGGAAACAATAAATCAGATATAGTAGAGGAAAAGGTAATAGCAAATTTAGAGAAAGGTGTTATTAACTATATCGACATTGAACAAAACACAGTTGACTTTAAGAAATCGTATAAAATTGTACTATTACAAAAGAAAACCAAATATTTAGATTCCGGCAGAAGAATTTTAAGATCAAATTTGGACATTCTTTTATTAGGAGAAGAAGATGGTAATATTTTAAATGTATATTTCTCAAGGCAGACAAAAGGAATATGTATAGGAGACGGAAAGTTTATTGGAAATATAGTTAATGTTGGACGGAATATGATACCTAAATATATGAGAAATAGTTTAAGAAGTGGAAAAATTAATATGGTCAGTAAATTTGAAGGAATTGTAAGTGGTAATGATTTTATTGAGAAGAGAAGAGTTTATGTAGAAAGATATGTGTCACGTAATGTGTATCAGGAGACATTGATCTTGGATATAAGTTGTAATGTGTTATTAGAATGTGATATTGAATGTCAGAAAGTTTCAAATACATTCACTTTAAATCATATTAATTTTGGGAGAGTATTTAATAAGATTAGGAAAATGAATAATAAGATCACGTATATAATGGAACGAGAGGATACATGTTATTTAGGAAATTTGGTACCAGTAGAAAAATTGGGTACATGGAAGAATAGAGTTAGATTAAAAATAGGAATATAAACAGGAAGTTATAGTCAGGACAGAAGAAAAAAAGAGGTCGACTTCTGAAGGTATTTACGACACCTGCTCATCCCAGTATTGATTAGATCTCAAGTTATAGTCAGGACAGAAGAAAAGAGGTCGACTTCTGAAGGTATTTACGACACCTGCTCATCCCAGTATTAATTAGATCTCAAGTTATAGGCAGGACATTACATTAGTATTGATTGTGTTATATAGGTGGGTAACGTCACTTCCGTATCCAAATATTGTTAAATCATTCACATGTTGTTTTTGAAGAATCATCTAACCATATAAGAAATGTTTTTATATTCAAGAGTTCAAATTTTTATATTGTATAGAAGTTAGGGGCATAGTAGGAGTATTCAATATAACAAGAACATAATAGGATATAAAAAAAAATGTTAACTTATTTGATTTGTTGAGAAAGGGGCATGTTAAAGTTCATAAGTAGGGTTTAATAAAGCCTAGTATAAAAATGGATAAATAGAAAGAGGTTCAGAATCGAAATATAGAATATAGAGTTAGAATATTAGAAATATTTGAAGAATGTTATTTTAAGATTTGTATCAAATGTTACTCTCATTCCTACATATTTTATATATAAAAATAAAAATATATATACCAAAGTACTATAAGAAAATATATTTGGAATTAAATGTGTAATTATATGCCCAAATATAAAACATAGAAGGAATGTGTTAAGTAGTTGAGGAAAAGAAAGAATTATTCAAAGCCTTAAGATTTTAAAATAATTGAAGCAGTAAAAGAGATTTACAGAATAATAAAGTAGGTGATGTTATAAAGCTAATTATAAAAAGATAATAAAAGCCTTTATGATATAATATTTTAATTGAAGGAAAAATGCTTGCAATAATAAATAAATATAAAATGTACCATTAAAATATGGAATTATGATATAAATGATAGAGAATGGGTTAAAAGTAACCTAAAATGATGATTTATATAGGACTAAAATGTCTAATGAGAGATTAAGGTAACGTACGTCAATAAAACGTAAATATAATTATAAACTTTCATAAGTAGAAAGTATGGGGAAGACGGATATGTCTATAGGAATATTATGGGATACATGCGCAAAGGGAATAGAAATAATAAATATAATATAAATGTATAAGTGAGCATAAGTAAAATATTTTATAGAGGCAATAATCTTTACGAGAAAGAGTTGAATAAAAAATTGAAACTATCACCTAAAAGAAATGTTAAGAGTAATACAGTTACTATGATATTATAAAAATTGTATAGAGGCTAAATATTTATATGTAGAAAATACTTGCTAAATATTAATAGAATGTACAGGGCATAGTTATTATGTATGTAAAATGAAATTAATAATTTTCATATGATGAATTAAAATAATTGGTACTTATATTACTTTGGATAAATTATATATAAAAAAAAAAAAAAAATTTGCTTAAACATATATGTTAATTGTTGAGAATTGTGAAATGTTAGTACATTGGATTTGAATATTAATAGTTTATTTTAATGACATTGGTTATAAAATAGGAATTACTGAGAGTGTAATAATTGAAGTTATATTAGTTTAATAAATGAAAATTTGTTTATTTGAGGTTTAAATTTACATTTATTAAAAGGGGCATATGTTATAGTATAAAGGCATACGTTAACAATATAATATGGAAAGTTATGAAAGTTACCAAATTTAATTAAATAAACGTAGAAAAATTTATTATGATGTGTTTAAAATAAAATTTATTAGGTTTATCATAATAGAGGTTTATCGTATTTAACAAGTATTCGAATTTTATAATAAACCACCTGTATATGGACCATGTTCATTTTTCTTAGAAGTTCAAAATATTCTGGAAAGAAGAGAGTTGAATATTAGTTGTTATTTTGTAAAATGTATTATAAATTTGTAAAAACTTGGGTAATTGACGTTTATGAGGTGATAAAAATATTTAGAATCTTATTTTGAAAGGTGTATAGATTGTATTGTAGAACAGTTCCCGGGAATAATTTGAAATACAGGAACTGTCATTTTTTGACATTTGTTCAGAAATATAGATGTAGAGAGGTATTGGGATATGAATAGGTAAAGAAGGGTTGATAAAATTATGAAAAGAATTTAGATAATCAGATAATACAATGTTAAGAAGTATTCTAGGTATATTAGAGAATTTAAAAGCTATGTTGTTAGTTGTTATTGCTGTTGTAAAACTTTGATTGGAGAATACAAAATGAGAAAGGATTACTAGGGAAATGAATAAATAAACGAGAGAATTTTTCGAATTCTAAAAAGCGGTAGACGTGTTTTTTCAGAAAGAAGATAATTTCTGATATAAAACACGAATATAGTTAATTAGTGGAGAGAAAAGTGTATCCTGAGTGATTTACGTAAACTACGAATAAATTAATATAAAAATAATAATAGTACTTACAAATTGGTACAAGATCCAGGTATATCCGAAATAGGGTTGTTGTCTCCGGGATCATAGAAGTTTTCAGGAGTTTATTGAATACCAGAGTTTTGAAATTCCATAAAGGGTGAAGCAATCTTCAAGATCCGGTTATTAGAAAAGGTAGCAGATTCCAGAAGTACTGGTGTTAAAAAAAAGGCAGATTATTACAAGAGATCCATAAAGGTTGGTGAATTTCACAAGTTTCCGGGTGCATAGGAGAATTTGCTGTGCACGAAGAGATTTGGCTTCATATCGAAAGGACAATTTATTCCCACATCGAGCAAGTTCCTGTACAGGATAGTTGGTATTTTTCCTTCAAGAGTTTGAACAAGGTTGAAGTTTAATAACATCAGAGAAGTGGTATCCGTCCAAAAACGTCATCAGGAAGTGGATAGTACTCATCTGAAAGAAGAAAGCAATTAAGTATTACCATTTTAGTATATTATTTGTGTCAATATTAAAGAAAGATAACAATTTGTAAATGTTGGAAAAGATTTAATTAATTGTGATATAATTCAGTATTGAAATAGTCTGAACTAATAGTTCTTACAACAAGTACATCTATTATAAACAACATAAGTTATTTTAATTCTTTTCTATCCAGAAATATGACAAAATATGAATAATTTTCATTATTATACAAATTTATGAAGTTGTCAAGCCAGTAAATAGTTTTGAACACATTATAATAATAGTATAAATTAATTTGAGAAGAAAGTATTAGAAAGAATTACTTAATTTTGTATATCAATAATTAATAATATCAAAGTACGTACCTGCATTAGTTAGTTGGGTTTGGAACTAAACACTTTGAGTAAATATTTTCTAAACGTCAAATATCAAGTTTCCATATTATATTTATTGTCAGCAAATGTCCCATATTTTAAAAAAACACACGAATTTTGAATATAAACATATTATTTATTATTAGAATATCGTTTTATTTTATTATAGTCAAATTCTCGTCTAAAGGAAATATTTTGGTTTATTTATAACCTCAAAGAAATAAATGTCATTTGATATATTGAAATGGAATGAGTAGTAGTGACATCTAGGTGTTTTATTGTACACTTCTTAGTAAACTGGATTATGTAAAATATAGAATGTATAAAAATAATACAGAAATCAGTAATTTATAAAATGTTAGTTTAGAGAAAAAAATAAGCAATTCAAAAAGGATTATTGAGATTTATTAAAGTATATAATTATAGGCAGAGTTAAATACTGTAAATTAAATAAAGAGTTAGGATAGAGTAAAATAATTTAAGTAAAGATAAAATATAAAGCTAGTCGGGCATATAAATAAAACACCTTCGTATAATTAATGGAATATTAGGAAATAAATAAAGGGATTATAAAAATAACAAATACGAGGGCTGTTCATTAAATAATAGCATATTTTTACAAAACATGTCTAGAGTGTTATTTCATTACATATACGGTTCAATTTATGACATTTAAACTGTAATAGGATTTAATAATTATTTCGAAGGTTGAACTGATATGTATGAGATATTTATTAGTACATTATATGACGCATCAACGTGGGGCTATGTAAAATAAGACTCGCAATATAGTTTTTTCAATATTTTATTTACATTATTATATGTGTGAACATAAATAAACATTTTACGAAGTGGATTACTATAGTAAAACTTATATTGATAATTTTGGAAAGTATATTTGTATTGTTGTCACATAATAGTTATTAAAAATGAATACTAGGTCTAAAAGTAGTTCAAGAATGAATAGAGTTGAATCATCTAGTGACAGTGAAGAGGAAGTAGGTCAGGATGTGAATGTACCAGAGGGAGGAGAACTTACATTACAAGTTCAGGAAGGTATTGAACAGACAGGGGAAACACAGGATAGAGGTGATAAGGTGGAAATTCAAGGAGAGACTTCGAAAATAGAAATGTCGACCTCAGTAGTAGATTTTGGATTGCTTTTACAAAAGTTAATGGATTTTAAGGAAGAATTTAATGGTAAATTTGACAAGATGTTAGAAGAAAGAAGACGACAAAGAGAGGAGGATATTAAAAGAAGAGAAAAAATTAGAGAGGAAGATAAAAGAGAATTAAGTAATAAATTTGACAAGATGATTGAAGAAAGTAGACGACAAAGAGAGGAAGATAAAAAAGAATTAGGAGGAAGATTGGATAAATTGATTAAGGCGAACATTGATACTAGAGAAGAAAATAAGAAGAATTTTATGGATGTGAAGGTAGAATTATGTGGAAAGATAGATAAGATGTGGGACGATATTAAAGTAGATAATAAAAGGAATATTGAAGAATTTAAAGAATCTTTGGAATGTAAACCAGAAGAAGTAATAACAGAAATTCAATTATGTGGAAACAATAAATCAGATATAGTAGAGGAAAAGGTAATAGCAAATTTAGAGAAAGGTGTTATTAACTATATCGACATTGAACAAAACACAGTTGACTTTAAGAAATCGTATAAAATTGTACTATTACAAAAGAAAACCAAATATTTAGATTCCGGCAGAAGAATTTTAAGATCAAATTTGGACATTCTTTTATTAGGAGAAGAAGATGGTAATATTTTAAATGTATATTTCTCAAGGCAGACAAAAGGAATATGTATAGGAGACGGAAAGTTTATTGGAAATATAGTTAATGTTGGACGGAATATGATACCTAAATATATGAGAAATAGTTTAAGAAGTGGAAAAATTAATATGGTCAGTAAATTTGAAGGAATTGTAAGTGGTAATGATTTTATTGAGAAGAGAAGAGTTTATGTAGAAAGATATGTGTCACGTAATGTGTATTAGGAGACATTGATCTTGGATATAAGTTGTAATGTGTTATTAGAATGTGATATTGAATGTCAGAAAGTTTCAAATACATTCACTTTAAATCATATTAATTTTGGGAGAGTATTTAATAAGATTAGGAAAATGAATAATAAGATCACGTATATAATGGAACGAGAGGATACATGTTATTTAGGAAATTTGGTACCAGTAGAAAAATTGGGTACATGGAAGAATAGAGTTAGATTAAAAATAGGAATATAAACAGGAAGTTATAGTCAGGACAGAAGAAAAAAAGAGGTCGACTTCTGAAGGTATTTACGACACCTGCTCATCCCAGTATTGATTAGATCTCAAGTTATAGTCAGGACAGAAGAAAAGAGGTCGACTTCTGAAGGTATTTACGACACCTGCTCATCCCAGTATTAATTAGATCTCAAGTTATAGGCAGGACATTACATTAGTATTGATTGTGTTATATAGGTGGGTAACGTCACTTCCGTATCCAAATATTGTTAAATCATTCACATGTTGTTTTTGAAGAATCATCTAACCATATAAGAAATGTTTTTATATTCAAGAGTTCAAATTTTTATATTGTATAGAAGTTAGGGGCATAGTAGGAGTATTCAATATAACAAGAACATAATAGGATATAAAAAAAAAATGTTAACTTATTTGATTTGTTGAGAAAGGGGCATGTTAAAGTTCATAAGTAGGGTTTAATAAAGCCTAGTATAAAAATGGATAAATAGAAAGAGGTTCAGAATCGAAATATAGAATATAGAGTTAGAATATTAGAAATATTTGAAGAATGTTATTTTAAGATTTGTATCAAATGTTACTCTCATTCCTACATATTTTATATATAAAAATAAAAATATATATACCAAAGTACTATAAGAAAATATATTTGGAATTAAATGTGTAATTATATGCCCAAATATAAAACATAGAAGGAATGTGTTAAGTAGTTGAGGAAAAGAAAGAATTATTCAAAGCCTTAAGATTTTAAAATAATTGAAGCAGTAAAAGAGATTTACAGAATAATAAAGTAGGTGATGTTATAAAGCTAATTATAAAAAGATAATAAAAGCCTTTATGATATAATATTTTAATTGAAGGAAAAATGCTTGCAATAATAAATAAATATAAAATGTACCATTAAAATATGGAATTATGATATAAATGATAGAGAATGGGTTAAAAGTAACCTAAAATGATGATTTATATAGGACTAAAATGTCTAATGAGAGATTAAGGTAACGTACGTCAATAAAACGTAAATATAATTATAAACTTTCATAAGTAGAAAGTATGGGGAAGACGGATATGTCTATAGGAATATTATGGGATACATGCGCAAAGGGAATAGAAATAATAAATATAATATAAATGTATAAGTGAGCATAAGTAAAATATTTTATAGAGGCAATAATCTTTACGAGAAAGAGTTGAATAAAAAATTGAAACTATCACCTAAAAGAAATGTTAAGAGTAATACAGTTACTATGATATTATAAAAATTGTATAGAGGCTAAATATTTATATGTAGAAAATACTTGCTAAATATTAATAGAATGTACAGGGCATAGTTATTATGTATGTAAAATGAAATTAATAATTTTCATATGATGAATTAAAATAATTGGTACTTATATTACTTTGGATAAATTATATATAAAAAAAAAAAAAAAATTTGCTTAAACATATATGTTAATTGTTGAGAATTGTGAAATGTTAGTACATTGGATTTGAATATTAATAGTTTATTTTAATGACATTGGTTATAAAATAGGAATTACTGAGAGTGTAATAATTGAAGTTATATTAGTTTAATAAATGAAAATTTGTTTATTTGAGGTTTAAATTTACATTTATTAAAAGGGGCATATGTTATAGTATAAAGGCATACGTTAACAATATAATATGGAAAGTTATGAAAGTTACCAAATTTAATTAAATAAACGTAGAAAAATTTATTATGATGTGTTTAAAATAAAATTTATTAGGTTTATCATAATAGAGGTTTATCGTATTTAACAAGTATTCGAATTTTATAATAAACCACCTGTATATGGAAAGGTTGACCATGTTCATTTTTCTTAGAAGTTCAAAATATTCTGGAAAGAAGAGAGTTGAATATTAGTTGTTATTTTGTAAAATGTATTATAAATTTGTAAAAACTTGGGTAATTGACGTTTATGAGGTGATAAAAATATTTAGAATCTTATTTTGAAAGGTGTATAGATTGTATTGTAGAACAGTTCCCGGGAATAATTTGAAATACAGGAACTGTCATTTTTTGACATTTGTTCAGAAATATAGATGTAGAGAGGTATTGGGATATGAATAGGTAAAGAAGGGTTGATAAAATTATGAAAAGAATTTAGATAATCAGATAATACAATGTTAAGAAGTATTCTAGGTATATTAGAGAATTTAAAAGCTATGTTGTTAGTTGTTATTGCTGTTGTAAAACTTTGATTGGAGAATACAAAATGAGAAAGGATTACTAGGGAAATGAATAAATAAACGAGAGAATTTTTCGAATTCTAAAAAGCGGTAGACGTGTTTTTTCAGAAAGAAGATAATTTCTGATATAAAACACGAATATAGTTAATTAGTGGAGAGAAAAGTGTATCCTGAGTGATTTACGTAAACTACGAATAAATTAATATAAAAATAATAATAGTACTTACAAATTGGTACAAGATCCAGGTATATCCGAAATAGGGTTGTTGTCTCCGGGATCATAGAAGTTTTCAGGAGTTTATTGAATACCAGAGTTTTGAAATTCCATAAAGGGTGAAGCAATCTTCAAGATCCGGTTATTAGAAAAGGTAGCAGATTCCAGAAGTACTGGTGTTAAAAAAAAGGCAGATTATTACAAGAGATCCATAAAGGTTGGTGAATTTCACAAGTTTCCGGGTGCATAGGAGAATTTGCTGTGCACGAAGAGATTTGGCTTCATATCGAAAGGACAATTTATTCCCACATCGAGCAAGTTCCTGTACAGGATAGTTGGTATTTTTCCTTCAAGAGTTTGAACAAGGTTGAAGTTTAATAACATCAGAGAAGTGGTATCCGTCCAAAAACGTCATCAGGAAGTGGATAGTACTCATCTGAAAGAAGAAAGCAATTAAGTATTACCATTTTAGTATATTATTTGTGTCAATATTAAAGAAAGATAACAATTTGTAAATGTTGGAAAAGATTTAATTAATTGTGATATAATTCAGTATTGAAATAGTCTGAACTAATAGTTCTTACAACAAGTACATCTATTATAAACAACATAAGTTATTTTAATTCTTTTCTATCCAGAAATATGACAAAATATGAATAATTTTCATTATTATACAAATTTATGAAGTTGTCAAGCCAGTAAATAGTTTTGAACACATTATAATAATAGTATAAATTAATTTGAGAAGAAAGTATTAGAAAGAATTACTTAATTTTGTATATCAATAATTAATAATATCAAAGTACGTACCTGCATTAGTTAGTTGGGTTTGGAACTAAACACTTTGAGTAAATATTTTCTAAACGTCAAATATCAAGTTTCCATATTATATTTATTGTCAGCAAATGTCCCATATTTTAAAAAAACACACGAATTTTGAATATAAACATATTATTTATTATTAGAATATCGTTTTATTTTATTATAGTCAAATTCTCGTCTAAAGGAAATATTTTGGTTTATTTATAACCTCAAAGAAATAAATGTCATTTGATATATTGAAATGGAATGAGTAGTAGTGACATCTAGGTGTTTTATTGTACACTTCTTAGTAAACTGGATTATGTAAAATATAGAATGTATAAAAATAATACAGAAATCAGTAATTTATAAAATGTTAGTTTAGAGAAAAAAATAAGCAATTCAAAAAGGATTATTGAGATTTATTAAAGTATATAATTATAGGCAGAGTTAAATACTGTAAATTAAATAAAGAGTTAGGATAGAGTAAAATAATTTAAGTAAAGATAAAATATAAAGCTAGTCGGGCATATAAATAAAACACCTTCGTATAATTAATGGAATATTAGGAAATAAATAAAGGGATTATAAAAATAACAAATACGAGGGCTGTTCATTAAATAATAGCATATTTTTACAAAACATGTCTAGAGTGTTATTTCATTACATATACGGTTCAATTTATGACATTTAAACTGTAATAGGATTTAATAATTATTTCGAAGGTTGAACTGATATGTATGAGATATTACCTAGTACAATATATAAAGAAAAGAAACATTGCGGAGTTACCCCATTAAATTCTGTACTTTATTATATGTATATATAGGGTGAGTCATCTCAGCGGGTAAGGCCGATTGTGCCTTTACGAGTGAAGATATTTCAAAGCGGTTTCTTTCTTGTGATAGCTGCTCATTAGGAGCACATTCTAAAAATATTTTATATTATAAGAGTGTTCCATAACTTGGTGGTTGACCATGGTTATAGTGTTTTAAATGGAACACCCTATATATTATTACATTTTTGTATTGTTTTAAAATTTGTTTATTGTATCATATTCTATATATTTTATGAAATATATTGCTGACATAGAGTGTACTGTAAGTACAATATATCCAATTTTTTTATGAATATGTAGATATAGAAATGAGACACTTACCAAGATTATAGAGGTAAAAGAAAAAAGAAGAGTAATGTTATATTATATATTTTTGGATTGTAGTTTTATAAACAACTCAAAATCTTAAGCTAGTAACCATTTTTTTGGCATTCCCCCAATACGTATAAAAATCATATGTGTAACCAAATTTTTAGAAAAATTCATTATAAAATAGTGCTTGTCAACTGAGTAACAACTTATTAAATGGCATCCTTTCAATTATCAATGTTGTAACAAATATCCATGGCTCACTATATCGTATTCAAATAAAAAACGTAAAGTTGGCAAAATTATATGAAAAAACGACAATAGGTCTGTAATAGTCACTTTTAAAGTATTAACGTCTTATATGTTTTTGATGCGAAATTCAAAAATAAACTTATATACAGGTATTCCATTTGAAAAAATTGACTTTTATCCAAAAAAGTGTCATGTAATTTTAATCCAGTTTTCTGCACATGCAATTAGTAACTGAAAAAAAATGCTTCTATTAAGACGTCTTATTATGAACAATACTATAAAAAATTGTATGCATCTAATATGTCGTTTTCGAGAAATATAATTTTATACAAACATTGAATTTTTCAGAAAAATGGGAATAATTCGAAAACTTTAGACATTAGGCACTATCTTACTACTTTTTGCCTAAAAATTATACGGAGAATACAAAAATATAAAAAAACTATAACCATGGTCGGCCACCAAGTATGGAACACTCCGTATAATACAAAATACTTTTAAAACGTACTCCTGATGAGTAGCTACCACAATAAAAAAACCGCTTCGAAATATCTTTACTCGTGAAGGCATAATCGGCCTTACCCACGGAGATGACTCAACCTGTATATACATATACAGGGTGAGTCATTAGTAGCCGCTTCTTCGATTGCTCTTTTGTGTTTTAAATAAAAGAAAAAACAATTAGTGGAAGATCCATGGTTGCTTGTGGCGCATATTGTAAAAATACCTTAAGCACTGGCGCACTTCCGGTTTCACCGGAAATGCACGGAACTTAATTTTTTTAAATAACACACCCTATATATTTTTGGATTTTCTTGTACTGCTTTAAATTGTCTGTTTGACGGTTTTTTCTTTTTCAAAATTGAGCCAATAGTTTTTGAGTTATTAATTTTTTTTGAAAATATTTTGCCAAAACACGTGTTCAGAAAAAAATTATTTTCACTTTGTTTTTAAAAGCAAAAACATTAACGTTGGTGGTGCTCGTAGCCAAGAAAATTCTGCACCATTTGGTAAAGTTGCACTCGACAATACCTCAATAAACTTTGTTTTATCAAAGCCTACTTCCTGAAATTTTCACATACCAAAAACTTTCTTTTTTTAAATGGAACACCCAGTATTTTATTGAGGCATTTTGTTCCTTTTTTTATTCTCTTTCATTTTTGTTAACAATGTCCTATACCTATCTTTTGTAATTTCTGAGATAATCACTATAGGAGCAATTAGCGGTCAATTAAAGAACTACGAGCGCTGTTGTTCTATGCACCAAAATATTCGTTCAACTAATGGAAGACAGGGATGGCGCCCGACTTCCTTAGTCAACTGTCAAACAAAGTAAATGTTATATCCAACTATCCCAAAAGTAATAATTTTATAGAATGAAGAGCATCGCATTTCAATTTTTTAATTCCGGCAATGTCCAGTTGCAGTATTTCATTTTTAACACTGTTGGTTAACATCGAAATAAAATAAAGGTTATGCTTACTGACATATTTGATCGTAGATAGCGAAGATACTCTCCTCCATTAACATTTTCATCAAAGAAATAAGTTCCAATTATGTAACTACCCACTATTCCTCCCCACAGTTTTAATGACCAACGATTTTGAAAGTTTACGGGTGTGATAAAGTGGGGGATTTTATGTCTTATAATAACGGAAATTGTGAAGATGAACGTATTTACTTGAATAGACGGTTTCGTTGATAAACAACAAAAAACTGAGAAAGCCAGGATAATCTATCTGCTGCCAATTGACAGAAATGTAAGCGATTCTGAAAATTTCTTTCATCTAACTCTGGGTATGAATATGCTACGGGTGAATTTCGTATTTCCTAATTATTCGGGATTCTCAAATTTGACTTACATCTAACTGCCGACTAATTTTCGTAGTACTAGTATGGGGGTGTTCAACTACACTCGCAAGAACCATAAACGCCTTATCCTCACCAGTTATTGCTTTTTCCGCTCTTTCTTTCATATTCAATGCTTTCTGTTCACTCAAACCGTCCACTTTATATTTTCGAAGGTTTCTGGCTTTGGTTGACTTCTACCAGCGATCGCTGTGCATAAAGATCCAGACTTTATGCACAGCAAAGAGTTTCTTTCGGATTCACCCAAATCGTCAATCATATCTATTAACTCTTCATAAGAATAATTTATTTGGATGATAACTAATAGCGATGCTTTTATAAGTTTGACATAAATGTATACCGACTTTCTTTAACAGTTGACTCAGGCAGTCAGCCGCATTCCAGCCTTTATTGGACCAATATATTTGGGTGCAGAGAACAGCGCCCGTAGTTCTTTAATTGACCGCTAATTGCTCGTATAGTGATTATCTCAAAAATTAGAAAAGATAGGTATAGGACATTGTTAACAAAAATGAAAGAGAATAAAAAAAAGGAATAACATGACTCAATAAAATACTAGGTGTTCCATTAAAAAAAAATAAGTTTTTGGTATGTGAAAATTTCAGGAAGTAGGCTTTGAAAAAACAAAGTTTCTTGAGGTATTGTCGAGTGCAACTTTACCAAATGATGCAGAATTTTCTTGGCTACAAGCACAACCAAAGTCAATGTTTTTACTTATAAAAACAATGTGAAAATGATTTTTTTCTGAACACGTGTTTTGGTCAAATATTTTCAAAAAAAATTAATAACTCAAAAACTATTCGCTCAATTTTGAAAAAGAAAAAACAGTTGAACAGGCAATTTAAAGCAGTACAAGAAAATCCAAAAATATATAGGGTGAGTCATTTAAAAAAAATAAGTTCCGTGCATTTCCGGTGAAACCGGAAGTGCGCCAGAGCTTAAAGTATTTTTACAATATGCACCACAAGCAATCATGGATCCTCCACTAATTGTTTTTTCTTTTATTTAAAACACAAAAGAGCAATCGAAGAAGCGGCTACTAATGACTCACCCTGTATATATATACACATAGATCACACGCGCACTACGAAAGATTAAATCATTATCCACCTAAAAAAACCGCATTGGCAAACATCTTGCGTCCCATTAATCAACTTTGATAAGGGATAAATAAATAAAACCGGAAAAGTTAATTCAATTTCTCGAAATTCGTTGCGTTACTTACAGTTAACCGCATTCACCACGTAATAGAGATGCCAAATGTGATTTGCGGTGTCTCATCAAATCTAGGGATATCAATCGATGAGCAGAGATCCCTCCCGGGGACAGATTTGTCATTCCTTGGACTTAGTAGTACGTTTGCCGTGAAATACCTCCTCATGATCTTGGAAACACAAATTTAGCTAAATATTCAGTCGACTACAATTGCGCTGTTGTATAGGGCTAATTGATTTTCTACTTATAGATAATTAGGTTAAAGCGAATTCTGCACAAACTGAAACTCTCGGTTAATACTCCCTCTTCAGAGCTGAACGTTAATACATTAGACTGTAAAAACTTTTGTGGTTTTATTTTATTTTCCTTGCGATAAACTGAATAGTATTTAAAGGAATTTTGCATAATATAAGTAATACTAATTGCTCAGTATTAAATAAAGATTGGTTTTTATTATAATAACTAGCTGTCCATCAATCTCTTCGAGCTTGAATCAGTCTCTTCGCAACCGGTTACATCTTGTCTTCCAATTTTCTGTAAAACGCGAGCACTGTCATGATGCTTTGTGTCCGATATCATAAACTTCACTTTTGAATTTCGTTTTTTTTTTTACAATATCTTTTGATATATAAGAGATACGGTTTTGTATATTAGGAAAATGTTTGGATCAAACCTAGAACAACTTGAAAACAACCGCCAGGTTTTCGATTTTTGAAAAAAGGTGGGTTAACAAAACAAAAGTATATGAATGTATAATCTTTAATTTAGACAACTTTATATACATACTTGAATACAATAAATAAATACATATTATATTAGAAGTATATTGTTGTACAACGAAAACTAGGAAATATTTACTTCCGTGAATTGTTCATACTAAATTTACATGTTAAATGTCAAAACCATTATGTATTGTACTTTCGTGTTTTCATTGTTTTGTTGTCGCTTTTCTGTATATGTCAAGACAATATACCTCGTATGCCATGCCTTTTACGATACAACAGGATACGTTTATCGTAATGTCGCACTTTCGCAGTAGAACATTGCAAGAGGATGGATCATGGAAATATTCAATGGGATAGTGCTTTCATCAATTTGTAACGGAATATCCAAATTTAAATATAAATTTGGACACATTCACTCGTCATCGCAATAGGGTAATTGGAAGGTTTAAGGTAACGGGAAGTGTTTGTAACCGTAATCCTGAAAAAGCACCCACAGTTTTAACTGAAGATGTTGTCGCAGACATTAGGAAGCGAAAGGAAGTTAGTTTCACAAAATCTGTACGAAAGCTGTATGCTCAAACTGGGAAAAGGATCTAATTAACTTAAATGTAATTTGTTATATATAGCATTATGTATTTAAATTATAGGTATTTCCTACGAAATGCCCATAAGGCACTGAAAAACAACTTGCATATGCACCCATATAAAGTTCCTGTACTACAACATTGACCTTGACAACATCACTTTGAGCGGAGATTTAATTATTGCAACTGGTTTAATGAAACATTACATGAAGAAAACTTGAATCGCACTTTCTTTTCGGATGAAGCTTGGATCCATTTGTCGGGGTATATCAACTCTGAAAATTACTGTACCTGGTCAACAGAGAATCCACATGTTTTTGTTGAAAATACTCTCCATCCTATCAAAGTCGGTGTTTGGGCTGCAATGTCAAAGAGACGGATTATTGGATCAACTTTTTTTTCTATGTTAGTATGTCTAATTAACGCAATACGATACCGAGTACAAATATTGGAACGTTTCATTAACAGCCTTCACGAAGATTAATTAACCCTGGGGTACTTTTATAAAATGTATTCATTTTGTGACATAATTATGGGATTGTGTTTTACAATAATAAAGTTGTAACGTATTTATTATTGTTTATTATAAAAAATAAAGTGCAATTAATATATTTCTACAAAAATTCGTTCATATAATTCAACTTAAAACTATTCCTATTTAATTGACATTTGTCACAAGAAAAATGTAAGTAGTAAATGTTCAACAATTACACTGTGTCCCCATATTAAAGTCAGTGTGCCCAACCCAGGACAGTTCAAAATGATCACGTTGTAAATACCATTACACACTACATTATTATTATTCCATATTATTTATTTTTACGTTGTATAGACAAGGATAAACTACACTAAATCATTCATATTTATTTGAGAAGATAGATGGAGCTCTCATAAATTTGATTAATAATGAAAGTAATGCAAATGTAGCTGACCGATTCATTCTCGTCGCCCAACTTTCGTCGTTTTGTTATTTAATTAACAATCTGACGTTACCAGCGAGGCAGATGGCGCGCGATCTGTAGGCAAACAGTCAGCAGGGATGGCAAATTACGTGATTAAACAACCTGAATTGTTCTGATTAGGTATTCGAGTAAATAAACGACACGAACTATCGCAACTAGCAGGAGAATGTTAGTATAAGGAATATGTTCTTATTTGTATATTATTTCAGAGCTAATTGAAAACGCGGCAAATATATTACAAATTAGTCTAGATTGTGAATGTACCTACTTGCAATATTCTCTTTCTTTGGCTTGTGTGTGTATCTTTCAATCTAATTTCGTTTATTATTATTGGCAATATTTGGATTTAACAAAATAATTTTATACATTAATGTTGTGCCATTGGGTGGGTTGTATGCCGGGGCCTTATTCTGCATGATAATTTGGCATGGAACGAACACGATTACGTTTAAGAGATTAGGACGTACAGTGTTTGCCCTACGAAGTATTACCCAAATCCCTAATTATGATGTATTAAGCTAAATTTATTTTTCGTGTTTTCAATCTATATTAAGGCTACTGCTTTACTCAAAATATAAGTATTACGCTATAACGTGCGTTAAGGTTACTTCCTCTCTCGAAAGCACCGTGAAATAAAACACAAATTGCGTTCAAATACACATTTATTTAGTTTCGGTAAGCGCCGATATATCGGTGGTCGCTCTGCATCAATTACATATAGCTATATACATATACATATGAACATTAAGGAGCCCTTGGCCACCTATATATGCGTAGATGCACAACACTGCAGTTTGTACGCATACATAGGAAGTTATAACGTTCTTCGTTATAAGAAGAAATATATTTGCAAAACCTAATGTGTTGTGGAAACAGGCATAAAAAACAACAATATTTGATCAACCCTCCTTGCAGTCCAAGTAAAAAGGAAATAACCTTATGGTCACCACAGGTTTGCCAAAGATGATTTGAATCTTGAACGAGATGTAATATAGCTGACATACTGTCGTACGTTTCTTTTGTGTTTATATATATATATATATAAACACAAATATTTGATCGAACTAACATCTTATATAAAGAATCTAATTTGACTAAGAGATTATTTCTAGAAACTCTTTGTATTAATGTTTTTACACCAAATATTAACTCCAGATCAGACTCCCAAAATTTTAGCAACATTTATTCAGGTTTACTAAAATTTGTTAATGACAAAATTTTGAATAAAATTAAAATTCACTAATTTTCATGTACATGATTACCACTTTTAGTTTTTTCAAATATTATAGGTATATAAAATATTGTTTTTTAAATAAGACACATATAAATTTAACAGTGTGATATATCTGAAATTTGAAACCTGATGTGTGCTTTGTAGAAAATTTTTTTTTTGTTTACAATTTTGTATATGTCATCTTGACATTTATACTTATAAGTCACTGTCATATCAGTTATGTTTTTAATGTTTGTCAAACCCATATATTTTATGTCCTAGTGTGGCAATTGTAAGATAATTTATAGTTTACTTAACAGTTGTCCCTAATTATATATTTTGTAGATCTGATGAAGGAATAAATATATTTCCGAAACGTTATTTAGCCAACGATTGTGTTTTAAATCAAATATCCAGCCCAAAATTCTACTATTATTAAAGTAGTAACTATTTCATATTATATTATATTAGCTAATTATCAGTAATTATATCTTTAATCTGACAATATATATATATATATATGTTGTCACTGGATTCCGGGTTTTCTTCCGCGTTTCCACTGCTTGGTCTTTGGAAAGACCGATGCTGGTTTCTTGACGACGTTTCGGCAAAATCACACTTGCCATCTTCAGGTCTGCGATAACTGTCTGCTTCTGCTTCTTGTTATTCGTAAACTGACGTTTTCGGGATTCGGATGGTGGTTATATACTTCGTTAGCGTGTCGGTTGGTTGCCCTTGGACGAGTGTGTGCATGGTTCCGTGTCGTTGGGCTCGTGTTTGGAGTGTGACGGCTGGTTTGCGATGTAGAAGTATTAGTTTGGTGTTCTTTGTTGGTATCTGTTCTTGTTAGTGCTGGTTTCCATGCTGTTGGTAACCTCTGGGTATCATCTCGTGAATTCAGATTGTTCGGATGTTTTTCAATTTCGATGGCTTCCCTGATGATTCTGGTTTTAGTATGTTCGATGTTCGCTAATAGCTTGGTGTTACTGAAGTCTATCGTGTGGGATGTTTCTTTTACATGTTGAGCCAGAGATGAAGTTTTCTCGTCTTTTCTTACGGAATTTTTGTGTTCGTCTCTTCTTGCGTTTACCCTTCTGTTCGTTTGTCCAATGTAAGTTTTTTCACAGTTGAGGCACGGAATTTCATAAACTCCTTGGTTTTCTAAAGGTATTTTTGTTTTAGGGTTTCGAAGGACTGTACTGATTTTTCTGTCTGCTTTGAATGTTGTTTCAATGTTGTGTCTTCGTAGGATTTTGGATATTCTATCGGTGGTGCCTTTCACATAGGGTAAGTAGGTTTTGGCAGTTGGTGTTTCTTTTTCCTCTTGTGGTGTTGTTGGTTTCGGCTTGGATGCTCTTTTGATAGCAGATTCACTGAAACCATTCTGCTGGAGTGCCTTGTGGAGTTTGTCCATTTCTTGGGTGATGTTATCTTCGTCTGCTAATCTCTGCGATCTTGTCACTAGGGTTTTCACTACTGATTGTAACTGAGCTGGGTGGTGGTGAGACTGAGCGTTCAGATATCTGTCTGTATGGGTGGATTTTCGGTATACCGTGTGACGTAAGTTCCCATTTCCTTTCTTCTTGACCAAAACGTCGAGGAATGGTAATTCGTTGTTCGATTCTATTTCCATCGTAAATTTTATTTTTGGATGGGTTTTGTTTAAATGTTCCAGGAAGATGTCGAGGCGGTCCTTTCCATGTGTCCAGATCACGAAAGTGTCATCGACGTAGCGTAGCCAGAGTTTGGGTTTGTGGGTGGCCGTCCTTAGTGCTGTTTTTTCTAAGTTTTCCATAAAAAGGTTTGCTATTACTGGTGATAGTGGAGAACCCATAGGGGCGCCTTCTATTTGTCTATAGCGCTGATCTTCGTAGATAAAGTATGTGTTTGTCAGACAGTGTTTCACCAAGTTCATTATGTGCACTGGGGGTTGGTATATCCGTTCGATGGTCTCTAGAGCTTCGGCAACTGGTATATTGGTAAACAGTGATACTACGTCGAAGCTTACTAATAACCATTCTGGTTCTACTTTTTCTTGTCTCAATAGATCGATGAAGTGGCTTGCGTTCTTGACGTAAGATTCGGCTTCTTCGACATGAGGTTGTAGTTGTTGGGCTAGGTATCTAGCCAATTGTTGAACAGGTGATCCAATGGAGCTGACTATGGGTCTTAGGGGTGCACCTTCCTTGTGGACTTTAGGTAAGCCGTAGAATTTGGGGCATCTTGATGACTTCTCCCTTGGAATGAGTGTTGTCTGGATTTCCTTGTCGATGGGACTCTCCTTGATTTTAGTTTTGGTTGTTTTCTCCAGGTATGTTGTTGGATCCGTGGAGATTGGTTGGTATGCTGGATCCTCCAAGAGGGTTCTTATTTTGGCGTCGTAGTCGGTTGTGTTCATTACCACAGTAGCATTTCCTTTATCGGCTGGTAGAATAATAATGTTTTCGTTTTCCCTTAGTTGTTTCAATGCCAGGAATTCTTCATGTGATAGGTTTTTCTTTGGTGGTTTGGCTGTCCTTAATATTTGCGTTCAACAGAAACACCAGACAAACCAAGAACATTCTGAAGAAAGCAAGTATGGCGCTACTGAGGGAATCCATCCACGAGACTAGAAAAATGTTGGATGATACCAACAAACAATTACTGCAACTACATCTGAACCTCAGCAACATTATCCACCCGATAATTTGGAGAATACTGGACCAGCTCAGTGAATTCCGTTCCGAGACAAATACCGATTGGACAAAAGCAAAACAAATAAAGAAGTTCAACCACCTGCAAGCAGAACAAAAACCCAGAGACACCAGAGTAGAGAACAAACCACTCAAAGTGGTATACAACTTATCCACCCATGGATTGGACGCAGCATCCCACAATGTTTTGGCTAAAGGATTTAACTACGCAATAGCTCCTGCCCGCATACCAGTAGAAGAAATAATTTGTGGAGTAGAAGCAACTATAGCTGGGATTGACAAGAATACGGCCGAGACTATCCGCCAAGATGTATCGCAAATATTAAGGACAGCCAAACCACCAAAGAAAAACCTATCACATGAAGAATTCCTGGCATTGAAACAACTAAGGGAAAACGAAAACATTATTATTCTACCAGCCGATAAAGGAAATGCTACTGTGGTAATGAACACAACCGACTACGACGCCAAAATAAGAACCCTCTTGGAGGATCCAGCATACCAACCAATCTCCACGGATCCAACAACATACCTGGAGAAAACAACCAAAACTAAAATCAAGGAGAGTCCCATCGACAAGGAAATCCAGACAACACTCATTCCAAGGGAGAAGTCATCAAGATGCCCCAAATTCTACGGCTTACCTAAAGTCCACAAGGAAGGTGCACCCCTAAGACCCATAGTCAGCTCCATTGGATCACCTGTTCAACAATTGGCTAGATACCTAGCCCAACAACTACAACCTCATGTCGAAGAAGCCGAATCTTACGTCAAGAACGCAAGCCACTTCATAGATCTATTGAGACAAGAAAAAGTAGAACCAGAATGGTTATTAGTAAGCTTCGACGTAGTATCACTGTTTACCAATATACCAGTTGCCGAAGCTCTAGAGACCATCGAACGGATATACCAACCCCCAGTGCACATAATGAACTTGGTGAAACACTGTCTGACAAACACATACTTTATCTACGAAGATCAGCGCTATAGACAAATAGAAGGCGCCCCTATGGGTTCTCCACTATCACCAGTAATAGCAAACCTTTTTATGGAAAACTTAGAAAAAACAGCACTAAGGACGGCCACCCACAAACCCAAACTCTGGCTACGCTACGTCGATGACACTTTCGTGATCTGGACACATGGAAAGGACCGCCTCGACATCTTCCTGGAACATTTAAACAAAACCCATCCAAAAATAAAATTTACGATGGAAATAGAATCGAACAACGAATTACCATTCCTCGACGTTTTGGTCAAGAAGAAAGAAAATGGGAACTTAAGTCACACGGTATACCGAAAATCCACCCATACAGACAGATATCTGAACGCTCAGTCTCACCACCACCCAGCTCAGTTACAATCAGTAGTGAAAACCCTAGTGACAAGATCGCAGAGATTAGCAGACGAAGATAACATCACCCAAGAAATGGATAAACTCCACAAGGCACTCCAGCAGAATGGTTTCAGTGAATCTGCTATCAAAAGAGCATCCAAGCCGACACCAACAACACCACAAGAGGAAAAAGAAACACCAACTGCCAAAACCTACTTACCCTATGTGAAAGGCACCACCGATAGAATATCCAAAATCCTACGAAGACACAACATTGAAACAACATTCAAAGCAGACAGAAAAATCAGTACAGTCCTTCGAAACCCTAAAACAAAAATACCTTTAGAAAACCAAGGAGTTTATGAAATTCCGTGCCTCAACTGTGAAAAAACTTACATTGGACAAACGAACAGAAGGGTAAACGCAAGAAGAGACGAACACAAAAATTCCGTAAGAAAAGACGAGAAAACTTCATCTCTGGCTCAACATGTAAAAGAAACATCCCACACGATAGACTTCAGTAACACCAAGCTATTAGCGAACATCGAACATACTAAAACCAGAATCATCAGGGAAGCCATCGAAATTGAAAAACATCCGAACAATCTGAATTCACGAGATGATACCCAGAGGTTACCAACAGCATGGAAACCAGCACTAACAAGAACAGATACCAACAAAGAACACCAAACTAATACTTCTACATCGCAAACCAGCCGTCACACTCCAAACACGAGCCCAACGACACGGAACCATGCACACACTCGTCCAAGGGCAACCAACCGACACGCTAACGAAGTATATAACCACCATCCGAATCCCGAAAACGTCAGTTTACGAATAACAAGAAGCAGAAGCAGACAGTTATCGCAGACCTGAAGATGGCAAGTGTGATTTTGCCGAAACGTCGTCAAGAAACCAGCATCGGTCTTTCCAAAGACCAAGCAGTGGAAACGCGGAAGAAAACCCGGAATCCAGTGACAACACATACTACTACCCGCGGAAACCTGAAAGAGAACATATATATATATATATATATATATATATTGTACTAAAGTGGATTTACTAGCTTTCTTAAGATGTCCCACAAATTAGTAACTCAATAATAAAATTTTCGAATTATAAAATTGTTAAGTTTTATAATATTTAGCTCAGGGTAAGTATTTTATCTTTTTGTACTATTATATTTATTTTAAAATGCCTCGGACTAGTTCAGTATAATTTTCTAATATCTACTGACTATTTTTTTAAAACAATAAGAACATGAGACTCACTTTTCAAATTATTTGTATTAAACACCTACTTGATGTACTTAATCCGGTCCTGGATACTTAGTAGCGATTTTTGCTTGTAATAGTATTTTTATATTTTATAGTTGGTATTCTGAATTCAATGGTATTATATCTCTTATTGAAACCAAACTGTTTTCGTTTACTTTAAGTATAATAAATTACACTTCTAAAATTCTATATCATAAATATGATGACTATAAATTATCATGAACTTCTCATTAGGTAATTATAACTCAGTCTAATATACTATTACCAAACCTATAATTTTTCTCTTAATTTCTTTTAGGAATGTGATCTGTCAATTCTTTACATAACCTTGATGATGATAAAAAGAATACTGGCTATAATAGAACAATATATTCGTTTTTTTATAAACACATATACATATTTAAATTAATATCCGGATTATCTATCATAAATCTATTTTTTAATACTCATAAAACTTGTTCAAATATATAAATGGACTATTTAGAATGAATCTCTTTCCAAGACGACGTTTTTTACCAAGTAAGTAATTTAATATGACAGAAATTGTTAGGATGTTTACAAACTTTACTAGTTTACGATTATGAAATATATTATTTTGAGATAGTTAATTATCTGATTTTGAATAATTGAATTCAGTAATTTTATGATTACTAGACTTTAATACAGAATTAAATATAAATTAAATTTGTCTTTTCATTGACTACCTAAAATTCTTAGTATTCTACAAGACTTTATACGACCTTTCAAAATATTTGTCCAGTGTCACTCGAATTCTTTCATGTATTTAAGATATTTTACTTGTAGCTATAAATCCTACGTTCCGGATGGTTATGAAGATATTTGCCTTCCTTCCTGATGTATCTCTGGATTCTGTGTCTTGAAATTCTTGATGTTAATAGTTGCCTTCTTGATGAAATTTGCTATCTGCTATTACACGTACTGAATCAGAAAATTCTCAGCTAAATCTTGATATACCTATGGATTCTGCAACTCGATCGTAACCTATGGATTCTGGAAGTCAATGGTTTCCTTCTAGAAGAAATCCGCTATTTTCTTTCACACGTACTGTATCAGAAAATTCTCTGCAACACTGGAACTACCTTTGGATTCTGCACTTCGATAAATACCTCTGGATTCTAGAAGTCGATAGTCATCTCTGGATTCTTGATTTCAATATTAACTTCAAGATTCTGGATACATAAAATAATCCTGAAGAACAATTTCCTGTTTCCTCCTTCGTCTCTTAATCCAAATTGGTGAGTACTTGGTATATTAGTATAGAATTATAACTATTCTTTTAAAATTTTACAATTCACTTTTTCTTCAATTATCTATATGTTTATTAGTGGATTCTATCACTCTCTAATTATTTTAACACTGTTATAATGTAATTATCTGAGAAAAAGATTAATTTCCCGATAATCACATCCACACCTTATTTGAATTCTAAAAATTCTCCCTTATTTATTTTGCAAATTACCTTAGTGATATTACTTAATTCTTTTTGAACCAATAAATTACTTCCACATTAAACTCAAGATCAATACAATTTATAGATATGTAATACTTTTATAAATACCTTATATAATTCAAAGTTACTATCAAAATAAAATATTCCACGAATTTAATAAAGTTTTTTACACATTCTTTACCATTTTTAAACTTTGCTTCATTATTGTAATCAAAACTGTCACATTGACAATTACTGTCACATCCAATATACAATTTAAGGCGGCAATTTCTTATCAAATCTTTATCGATTTGTTTTCATATTCTAAAAACTTTTTATCCTATTCTCATCATAAATATCATTTGAACAAATTTTTTACAATGCTAAAATACATTACTAAACAATTACAATACTAATATAAAATTTTCTTTACAGATTATTGGTACATATGCATAGAAAATATACCACATCTCCAATATTATTAGTTTTCTACTTAGTCATGTAACTATAAAATTTCCTTTAATTCTATATACACAATTCTTTCAAAAATACAACCAGCTTAATTAATATTTGCAAATTTAACCATTTCTGTCATAATCAAATAAAATTCAAATTTAAGATTAACTCATCCTTAATAGTTTTAAAATAGGCAACTCTTATTACCTCAGAGTGTAACCTGAATAATTTTAAAATAGGCAACTCTACCTATATCAATTGCCCCTTTAAGAAATTCAAATTACAATGTATTTGTTAATTTATATTTCTTAAATAAGAACTTGTTATGTAAACAATATAATCCGTCTATTATTCTTCATCCTTATAAATTCAAACTAAATATAAATTTTTAGGTATCACACTTGTAAAATACCAACATCAATAATATTTTTATATGTATTTTTAGTGCAAGCTATGGCACTATTCATAATTGTCAGAAAATATGTATATGTTCTATAACAAAACTTTTTATATATAAAATTTACTAAGGTTATATAAACTACCATAATGTATTAAGCGAATATCTTTGTACAAATAATGTCTTGATTACAATTATTTTTAATTTTGCTCTATGTATAAGTTTTAAATATTTTTTATAACGATATTTGTATATAAGAAAAATATCTATTTAGAATGTTGTATACCCGTATGCAATTGAGTTGAATTTTACTTCTCTATAGAAAATATTATACCTCTTTAAAATTAATATCTCGGTTTTATTACATTTTTTTGTTGAATGTCATATAATTCAATATGTGTTTTCTTTGAATATACATTTTATGGCCTCTTAACATGCTTACTCAATTATTTATTTTATCCATTTAATCTGTTCTTATACGAACATAACTCATATTTACTTATTTAAACATTTCTTTCTCATCTTTTACTTTCATTTTGAAAGTTAATAACTTTATCTTCGTTTTATAGGCGAACGTTACCTTAATATTTATGTAGACATTTTGTCCAATATTTTATAATAATATAGGGATTTTATTTACCCATTTTCATATATTTAACTCTATAATACCATAATATCATGGTTTATTTTATTTAAATTATTTATAGTAAGCATTTTTATTTTTTAACAAGTATCGTTTCATCCTAAAAGGCCTTTTCCTTCTTCTTAATAATCTATACTTAAAAACACACCTATTGTTCATAAAATTCAACTTTTTCGTGCAATAATTGTCGTATTATATCCACAATTTGTTTAATTACTCGTTTATTAACTCATTTCTTTATAATATTTTCCTTCTTCATAATCAAATTCTCTGTTATTTTTTCTTTATATAACACATCAGGTATTTTAAATTAACTTTTCTTGAGCACACATTAACTTGTACAATCCACTTATTATACATTATTTAACTATTATGTACAAACATATTACTTGGGAATAAGGGAATAACCATAAAAAATTATAATACTACTTCTAATATTTATAACGAACCTATGATTTAATTTAAAAAAAAAAACAAATCTGGACGGTATTTCATTTAATATACTTTAATATTATTGTAATATGAATCTTAATTCATCTTATAGTTGATTTTCTTGTAACCCTATTTTATCAATAAATATGCCCCTACTTCAATATCTGGAAAGTTATGATATTTATGGTACCTACTTTATTTGTAATAAATCTATCTTTGATTATCATTGCTGCTACTGACAAATATCAATTTCCATAATATACTGCTCTGCCCCTATTTCATTATCAGGTGAATTTAATTTCCTTATCTTGGCTAACAATTGTGTTTATCGAAAATATACAAGATCTATCTTTGTTCGTAAATAAAAATTTAATTTGTGAGAACATTTCATTACTAAAATGAGCCAATGTTGTAATACTAACGAGAATGGTACTACATATGTTATACTCGTCCTGACTATAATATAAGATCAAGGAAATTACATAAAATATTATATGTTCGAAAACAAAATTTTGAATTTAATGAGATCAATTAAATATCTAAGATAAGCCGGTGTTGCTACTACCGTCGAGAATTGATCTCTTTCTTTTTTATAAAAGAAAACTCTCGTCCTGTCTAAAATTTGAGATCTAATTTATACTGGGATGAGCAGGTGTCGTAAATACCTTCAGAAGACGACCTCTTTTTTCTTCTGTCCTGACTATAATATAAGATCAAGGAAATTACATAATTTCTATTTTTAATCTTACTCTATTCTTCCATGTACCCAATTTTTCTACTGGTACCAACTTTCCTTTATACCATGAAACATTTACTTCTATTATGTACGACATTTTGTTATCAAGATTTCCCACCATATTAAATAATCTTATTACCCTATCATTTCGTACTGTAAATATTTTTGTAACTCTTTGAGTCTCAATATCACATTCTAATAATTCTTTGCTAATTATATCTAAAATAAATGTCTCCTGATAAACATTTCTTGTCGCATATCTTACTAAAGAAACTCGTCTACTCTCAACAAAATCCTTCTTAATATCAGTTCCTTCAAATTGACCATACATGTTTGCTTTTGCATTCCCTAAAACACTTCTCTTTATTGTTTCTATTATGTCACATCCAGATTCAAAATATTTACCAATAAACTTATTATACAAACCCATGAAATCACTAAAACATCTCGCAACAGCAAACTCTTGTTTCTTTTTAGGCTCAATAATTTCCATATCTATAAACTGCCTTAGAGTAAATAAGTATAAATTTTCATCATCTCCTCCTCCTAAAAGTGTATCTAAATATGATCTTAAAATTCTTCTACCGGAATCTAAGTATTTTGTTTTCTTTTGTAAAGTAATAATTTTATCCATTTTCTTAATTTCAACTGTGTTTTGTTTACAATCGATACAATTAATCTCAAAATTTTCTATTATCTTTTCTTTAATCATATCTGTTTTGTCCTTTACACTTATTTGTTTTTCTAATCTGTCTTCCTCCCTTTGTTGTCTTCTTTCTTCTTTATCTTCCTCTCTTTGTCGTCTACTTTCTTCAATCATCTTGTCTAATTTACCAGTTATTTTGTTTTCAAAATCCATTAAATTCTTTTTATTATCTTCATTCATCTGTTTTAACATTTGTAAAATTAATCCCACATCTACTACTGTAGTCGACATTTCTATTTTAGAAGTCTCTCCTTGCACTTGCAACTTGTCTCCTCTATCTTGTACCTCTCCTGTCTGTTGATTTTCTTCCTGGACCTGTAAAATAACTTCTCCTCCCTCTTGTGTAATTCCTTCCTGACTAACCTCCACCTCATCATCGCTAGATGAATCTGTTCTATTCATACCAGAGCTACTTTTCGATCTGGTGTTCATTTTAAATAAGTAGAGTACACAAATAACTCAAACACAATTACTTGTACCTTAATATGTCTGTAACTGACTTTATTATCTTTGAAAATGTATATTAATGTTTCCTCTATAAAACAATAAATAAAATATTCAAAATACGATGTTGTGAGTCTTATATTTACAAGGCCCCACGTTGATGCGTCATAAATGTACTAAAGTGGATATACTAGCTTTCTTAAGATGTCCCACAAATTAGTAACTCAATAATAAAATTTTCGAATTATAAAATTGTTAAGTTTTATAATATTTAGCTCAGGGTAAGTATTTTATCTTTTTGTACTATTATATTTATTTTAAAATGCCTCGGACTAGTTCAGTATAATTTTCTAATATCTACTGACTATTTTTTTAAAACAATAAGAACATGAGACTCACTTTTCAAATTATTTGTATTAAACACCTACTTGATGTACTTAATCCGGTCCTGGATACTTAGTAGCGATTTTTGCTTGTAATAGTATTTTTATATTTTATAGTTGGTATTCTGAATTCAATGGTATTATATCTTTTATTGAAACCAAACTGTTTTCGTTTACTTTAAGTATAATAAATTACACTTCTAAAATTCTATATCATAAATATGATGACTATAAATTATCATGAACTTCTCATTAGGTAATTATAACTCAGTCTAATATACTATTACCAAACCTATAATTTTTCTCTTAATTTCTTTTAGGAATGTGATCTGTCAATTCTTTACATAACCTTGATGATGATAAAAAGAATACTGGCTATAATAGAACAATATATTCGTTTTTTATAAACACATATACATATTTAAATTAATATCCGGATTATCTATCATAAATCTATTTTTTAATACTCATAAAACTTGTTCAAATATATAAATGGACTATTTAGAATGAATCTCTTTCCAAGACGACGTTTTTTACCAAGTAAGTAATTTAATATGACAGAAATTGTTAGGATGTTTACAAACTTTACTAGTTTACGATTATGAAATATATTATTTTGAGATAGTTAATTATCTGACTTTGAATAATTGAATTCAGTAATTTTATGATTACTAGACTTTAATACAGAATTAAATATAAATTAAATTTGTCTTTTCATTGACTACCTAAAATTCTTAGTATTCTACAAGACTTTATACGACCTTTCAAAATATTTGTCCAGTTGTCACTCGAATTCTTTCATGTATTTAAGATATTTTACTTGTAGCTATAAATCCTACGTTCCGGATGGTTATGAAGATATTTGCCTTCCTTCCTGATGTATCTCTGGATTCTGTGTCTTGAAATTCTTGATGTTAATAGTTGCCTTCTTGATGAAATTTGCTATCTGCTATTACACGTACTGAATCAGAAAATTCTCAGCTAAATCTTGATATACCTATGGATTCTGCAACTCGATCGTAACCTATGGATTCTGGAAGTCAATGGTTTCCTTCTAGAAGAAATCCGCTATTTTCTTTCACACGTACTGTATCAGAAAATTCTCTGCAACACTGGAACTACCTTTGGATTCTGCACTTCGATAAATACCTCTGGATTCTAGAAGTCGATAGTCATCTCTGGATTCTTGATTTCAATATTAACTTCAAGATTCTGGATACATAAAATAATCCTGAAGAACAATTTCCTGTTTCCTCCTTCGTCTCTTAATCCAAATTGGTGAGTACTTGGTATATTAGTATAGAATTATAACTATTCTTTTAAAATTTTACAATTCACTTTTTCTTCAATTATCTATATGTTTATTAGTGGATTCTATCACTCTCTAATTATTTTAACACTGTTATAATGTAATTATCTGAGAAAAAGATTAATTTCCCGATAATCACATCCACACCTTATTTGAATTCTAAAAATTCTCCCTTATTTATTTTGCAAATTACCTTAGTGATATTACTTAATTCTTTTTGAACCAATAAATTACTTCCACATTAAACTCAAGATCAATACAATTTATAGATATGTAATACTTTTATAAATACCTTATATAATTCAAAGTTACTATCAAAATAAAATATTCCACGAATTTAATAAAGTTTTTTACACATTCTTTACCATTTTTAAACTTTGCTTCATTATTGTAATCAAAACTGTCACATTGACAATTACTGTCACATCCAATATACAATTTAAGGCGGCAATTTCTTATCAAATCTTTATCGATTTGTTTTCATATTCTAAAAACTTTTTATCCTATTCTCATCATAAATATCATTTGAACAAATTTTTTACAATGCTAAAATACATTACTAAACAATTACAATACTAATATAAAATTTTCTTTACAGATTATTGGTACATATGCATAGAAAATATACCACATCTCCAATATTATTAGTTTTCTACTTAGTCATGTAACTATAAAATTTCCTTTAATTCTATATACACAATTCTTTCAAAAATACAACCAGCTTAATTAATATTTGCAAATTTAACCATTTCTGTCATAATCAAATAAAATTCAAATCTAAGATTAACTCATCCTTAATAGTTTTAAAATAGGCAACTCTTATTACCTCAGAGTGTAACCTGAATAATTTTAAAATAGGCAACTCTACCTATATCAATATATATATATATATATATATATATATATATACAGTGGAGCCTCTATAAGTCGAACCTCTCTAAGTCGAAATATTCTTTAACTCAACCTTTCTGTGTGGCAACAGCGTTTGAGTGGAATTTTCCATAAAATTTTGTCTCCGTAAGTCGAATCCTCTTTAAGTCGAAAGTCTCTCCAAGTCGAACTATTTTGACGTCATCTCATACAAGAAATGTTCTCTAAGTCGAATTTTCCAGGAACTCTCCTTCTCCTGTTTATAGAAATCGTCGCGCTACAGTATAAACAATTCACTTGTTGTGACGCCTATGCCTGGGCTAGATGACTACGTATTAGTTCTTTCATACTCGCACGTTAAACTGCTTAATAATGGCAACCAAAAGAAAACTGAAAACCCTTACAGTGGCCGAAAAAGTTAAAATATTAGGTGAAGTTGGTGGTGGATGTAAGAAAAAAGATGTAGCGTCGAAATATGGCCTTCCTTTAAGTACGCTGTCAACAATAATTAAAAAAAAAGAGCGCATTTTGGAAGCAGGACAGACTCCTACCTCAACCAATCGAAAACGTTTAGGAAAGGTGAAATACAAATCAATCGACTCGGCTATCCTTAATTGGACTAAAGCAGCTAGAGAACAAAATCTGCCCATCACTGGCACTATTATTAAAGAAAAAGCCTCACATTATGCTAAGTCCTTGAATGTTGCCGATTTTAAAGCAAGTTCTGGATGGTTGCAAAAGTTTAACAAAAGGTAAGTCATTGATTTCTTATTTTACATTTAAACTGTTTTAACACACAGTGTTTATCTTTGAAGACACGGCATAAGCGGCAAAACCATTTGCGGCGAAAGTGCTGCGGTAAATGAGGAGGAGTGCCTAGATTGGCAGCAAAATATTCTGCCAAAAATTTTAGAACAATATTCTCCAGCTGACGTTTTCAACGCTGATGAAAGTGGTCTTTTTTTTAAATGCTTGCAGGACAAGACGTTAGCGTTCAAAAACGAAAAATGTCACGGTGGCAAACATAGCAAAGAACGAGTAACCATTTTGCTTGCCGCTAATTGGAGTGCAACTGAGAAATTGAAAATTTTGCTCATTGGAAAGAGTGCAAGACCTCGCAGTTTGAGAGGAGTAAAATCGTTGCCGGTTGATTATGAAAGCAATAAACGATCGTGGATGACTGGAGAACTTTTTGAGTCATGGTTACTTAAGCTGGATAAAAAGTTTGCAAGACAAGGTAGAAGGGTTGCATTTTTTATTGACAACTGTACAGCGCATCCAAAAACTATCCAATCGAAGCTGAAGTCCATAAAACTTTTTTATTTTCCGCCTAACACGACCTCCAGGCTACAACCACTGGACCAAGGAATTATTGCGAGTTTAAAGAAACATTATCGTCGCAGAATCCTGCAAAAGTTTTTTGAGGCAATTGAACAAAATCAGCCACCTCCAAAAATCTCCCTCCTAGATTGCATAAACAACATCTCGGCAGCATGGGATCTTGATGTTGCAAGAACTACAATCGAAAACTGCTTTAGGCATGCCGGTTTCGGCGTTTTTGATGGTTGGGAAGAAGAAGACGTTTTGCCATTATCAGAACTAAAAGAACGGATTTCAAATGACGAGCCGACAATTACACAAAATCAATTTGAGACGGTACTGCAACATCTTAACGTTGATCCTAATGAAATCACTCTGGACGATTACATGCAAATTGACAACGATGTTGTAACTTTCGAATTTCCAACAGACACTGAAATTTTGGAATCTGTAAGTAACCGGGAAGAATCGGATGAAGACGAGGAAGACGATCCCAACGAAGTGGAGCTTGCCAAGCGAACGAGACCGGAAGCAAGAAGCGCCTTGGAAGTGTTGAGAAATTATCTTTTGACTCAGGAAGAATTACCGGACGACTACTTCAAGCACATTGCCGAAATTGAGAGATATTTAACAAAATCAAGTTACACAAACAAACAAACACTTATAACCCATTTTTTTAAATAAAGGTTAAAAGCTATTACAATGTACATAATTATGTATTTTAAATAGGTACCCATCATGTGTCTAAAAAAATTTTACTCTAATTTTCTGTAAGTCGAAACCTCCATAAGTCACTCAAATATGCTTGGCAGATGATGGTTTGACTTATAGAGGCTCCACTGTATATACAAGAAAAGGAAAATTATCGGGTAAATTCCGCTGTAGAGCAACCGAAGACACGTGTTTCTGACTCATTGGTCGTCGTCAGTACGGTGTAGCCAAGGAATAAGGTGGGATAACCTTGGAGATGTAAGCTACACGGAAGACCATCAGGTGACAGACCGCCATTTGTAGCTTCGGTTAGAAGAGCCTCGGTTTTGAGGATTCACATCCAACCTCGCCACGAGGAAGACAATGCCAACCCGCGTGCCATCCGAGACCCAGGAAGAAAAATCACAAAAAAAGGAATTAATCGCGGATACATAAAATACAAGAAAAGGAAAATTATCGGGTAAATTCCGCTGTAGAGCAACCGTAGAATTCCAAGGTTATCCCACCTTATTCCTTGGCTACACCGTACTGACGACGACCAATGAGTCAGAAACACGTGTCTACGGTTGCTCTACAGCGGAATTTACCCGATAATTTTCCTTTTCTTGTATTTTATGTATCCGCGATTAATTCCTTTTTTTGTGATTTTTCTTCCTGGGTCTCGGATGGCACGCGGGTTGGCATTGTCTTCCTCGTGGCGAGGTTGGATGTGAATCCTCAAAACCGAGGCTCTTCTAACCGAAGCTACAAATGGCGGTCTGTCACCTGATGGTCTTCCGTGTAGCTTACATCTCCAAGGTTATCCCACCTTATTCCTTGGCTACACCGTACTGACGACGACCAATGAGTCAGAAACACGTGTCTACGGTTGCTCTACAGCGGAATTTACCCGATAATTTTCCTTTTCTTGTATTTTATGTATCCGCGATTAATTCCTTTTTTTGTGATATATATATATATATCACAAAAAATCCTTTTATATATATATATATATATATATATATATATATATATATATATATATCACAAAAAAAGGAATTAATCGCGGATACATAAAATACAAGAAAAGGAAAATTATCGGGTAAATTCCGCTGTAGAGGAACCGTAGACACGTGTTTCTGACTCATTGGTCGTCGTCAGTACGGTGTAGCCAAGGAATAAGGTGGGATAACCTTGGAGATGTAAGCTACACGGAAGACCATCAGGTGACAGACCGCCATTTGTAGCTTCGGTTAGAAGAGCCTCGGTTTTGAGGATTCACATCCAACCTCGCCACGAGGAAGACAATGCCAACCCGCGTGCCATCCGAGACCCAGGAAGAAAAATCACAAAAAAAGGAATTAATCGCAGATACATAAAATACAAGAAAAGGAAAATTATCGGGTAAATTCCGCTGTAGAGCAACCGTAGACACGTGTTTTTGACTCATTGGTCGTCGTAAGTATATTCGTATGAAACTACATGACAGGTACAAAACAAGAAACATATATAAATTATATAACAAAAGTAGAAAAAAATTTAAAAGGGCCATAACTGCAGGGACCCTTTAAAACACTGCACCATTTGGTCTAGGATGTAGGAAAAACCTGCAGACTAAAAAACCTGCATCACAGTGCCACAAAACTAAAGGTCTTTAGTTGTTAAGATCCAAGCAACAGCCTCTGGAGTTAAATTATGTAAATCTGTGTATTCAAATTCAAACTTAGCTAGAGGACATTGTTCAACAATATGTTTAACTGTTTCAATCTCAGCTCCGCAATCACACGCTGGACTCGCAATCACATTCCACTTGAATAACCTTCCATGACCCTTCCTAAGACGATTCAACTTACACCAAATTTTTCTTGGTTGTGTAAAGCCAGGAACTTCAATCAAAGGATCATCTATTAATTGTTTATTAAACACTTTACATTCTAACCAAATAGATTTCCAGAGGTCATTAATCGAAAATGGTTGATTTAGGAAGTCTTCCTTCCAAATTGGACTACGTGATTTCAATCTATAAGATGGTAAGTTCTGAAGAACTTGAGTAATTAAATATAAATTAGGAAAATTTTGATATTTATCCCAACACCATTTTAACGCCAATTTTCTTCTTAAATGACCAGGATAAATGTTAGCCAGGACGTTGAGCCAAGGAAGTGGAGTAGATTTTACTGTGCCCGTAATAATTCGAAGTGTACAATTTAACTGAATATCTACTTTACCAACATGTACGCTATTCATCCAAACTGCACTACAATATTCAGCAGCAGAGTACACCAATGCAAGAGCGGACGTACGTAAAATGTCTGCATGAGCTGCCCAATTTGAACCAGCTAACTTCTGTAAGATATTATTTCTTGTTTTAATCTTCATACGCAATTTATCAATATGTTCTTTATATGTTAACGATGTATCCAGAGTAAGTCCTAGGTATGTTGGATTAAAATTATGTCTTAGAACGGTACCATTAAATGTTACTACAAGTTTTTTTTATGTTTATCGTTATTCTTAAGATGGAAACAAGAAATTTCTGACTTAGATGGGTTAGGACATAACCTCCATTTTCTAAAATAATCACTCAGAATCAATAGATCTTCGTTTAAATTATTAACTTCAATTAATATATTATGGAAGGCGAAAAACGTGCCAAAAAATAGCACATTTACTTAAAGTTAGAAAGCAAAACATGTAAAATTTATTTATTTGGTGAATTCTACAAATCAGTTAAATTGAGTTATCCTATTCAGATAAAAGTCCAATAGATGTTTTACACTAATCAATTTCTTAACCAAGAAGTTGATCAATCAAAAATTAACTCCTTCCTATACACTTGTCAAGTCAAGTTTGGCCAAAAAGTTGTTGGCCTAGAACATGTTCTAGATTTGTCTTCAGCTTCTTTTGACAACTATTTATAATGTAAATAAACATTTTATACTAGAACCTTGTAACATACACCTAATTCCATTTATTTTATCTGAATAGGATAACTCAATTTAACTGATTTGTAGAATTCACCAAAAAAAATGAATTTTACATGTTTTGCTTTCTAACTTTAAGTAAATGTGCTATTTTTTGGCAAATTTTTCACCTTTCATAACCCCCTTAAACCCAGCCTTAAGAAACAGATGTTCGAATTTTACCTGCGGCAAAGTGTTATAATTTAATTTTACTAATTAAGAATGTCAATATCTATTGGGTGGAATATATTCACTGCGAGAAATAACAAGTCGTAAAGATTGATAATAATAATGACAATAACATATATTTACTACAGAAGAGAAATTAATATCTATACCATTCTCGCAAATATGATTAAAATAATTACAAAATAAAGCCGATATTTAATAGAACATTGGTTCCATTGAAATAAAAATACATTCTGAAAGCTAAAAGGATATGAACCCCAAAAAGATTTTTTTTTAAATAAATAAATGTTATCATGATAATCAATCATAAATAAACACCAAATTTGAAATATATTTGCTTGAATATGCCTGATATTATTTTCTTTCATATATCAGTTTAATATACACTTCCAGCTATGTATAAAAGATTGGATTTGTGGGTTGTTCATCGAATATTCGTGTGTTCAATTTGTGACCAATTTCATTGGTTTCAAAGTAATTTATTGAATGGCAACGTTACTTTGAAAATAAAGTAAAATAATACATTTTCCTGTTCAGAATGAAAATATCTAGGGTCTAACGTTACAAAAAAGTACTTTATGAGCACCAAATTTGAAATATATTTGCTTGAATATGCCTGATATTATTTTCTTTTATATATCAGTTTAATATATACTCCCAGCTATGTATAAAAGATTGGATTTGTGGGTTGTTCATTGAATATCCGTATGTTCAATTTGTGACCAATTTCATTGGTTTCAAAGTAATTTATTGAAGGGCAACGTTACTTTGAAAATAAAGTAAAATAATACATTGTCCTGTTCAGAATGAAAATATCTAGGGTCTAACGTTACAAAAAAGTACTTTATAAGCACAGAAAGCTTTCATCACTTACGAGCCATAACTGCTGGGGCCCTTTAAAACACTGCACCATTTGGTCTAGGATGTAGGAAAAACCTACAGAATAAAAAACCTACATCACAATGCCACAAAACTAAAGGTCTTTAGTTTTTAAGATCCAAGCAACAGACTCTGGAGTTAAATTATGAAAATCTGTGTGTCCAAATTCAAACTTAGCTACAGGACATTCTTCAACAATATGTTTAACTGTTTCAATCTCAGCTCCGCAATCACAAGCTGGACTCGCATCATATTCCATTTGAATAACATACTATTCTCCTCTTGAAACCAGTTGATCCACTGACGCTACATGAATTTCATTTGTCTTTGGATATACCTTCGATATTAAGTTGACAAATCTTAACAACTAGACCAATATTCCTAAAAGAAACACAATATGAATTCAAACTTGAAAAATGATTCCTATCATATGACCGTGAGGATCTTGGGGATCTTTTACGGTCTTCCAAGTGATGGTTATTATGGACAACATTATATTCTCCATTTTGGACCATCGTAAAGATGGTTACCATCGACCAAACTCAAACAAAATTAAGGAAATATGAAATAAAAACATAAAAATAGCTATGAAAATAGAAACTTAAAATTGACACTGACAATAATAATATAATTAGCGCCAAGTTTTGCGATTGTTTACGTGGAAATGGACAATTAACAAATAGCATTTCAAAAATACTTTTTATCGATGCCATGGTGTACTATAGTTTCTATTAAAGAATACATGTTATTCATATTCCCAAACCGATTAAAATTTAAATAAATAGGCATGTATAACATTATCAGTTAATTCCTGGTGTGTCTACAAAGAAGAAGGGTCTTCAAGTTTTTTATATATACAAACTTCGCAAGGAAGGTAAGGCATGGATTAATTATCATAACGATTACTACTACTGTTATTTGCATGAAAACATAGGCAAAAGTATTTTTTATCTAACCAAGCCCCGGAACCTAAAAAAGCGATACGTAAACGTGGAAGTGAGAAAGACGAAAGGCGTCGATTTATCACGACGCGGTGCGAACAAAAGACGTCTAAACACGGAGGACGCGTTGTTCTGACGCTCAGTTCAACGTCGGACACCGATTGTAATTCTGTTATGGTTTTGCGTTGATCATTCACGTGTTTCAACAATTCAACCACCTGTACGTATATTATATTGATAATAATCCTACTCGCTTCCTTTAGTATTTAATTTAATTTTACCAACAACAATGTAGAACATGAGAAAGTGGAGAATAAATAAAGAAAAACAAGAGTAAGTTTGTTATCTGTTATAGAAAGAAAAAAGAATTTAAGCACGTGGTGGCATATCCTATATTGATTACCATGAGGTAATTTTAAATAAGAGGACGATGCGAGTCTTTGCACAGAATTTTTAATTATGTCCTGTAGCATATGCTGACTTGGTTTTTTGTTTTCTATTTTTCTTGCTTCCACTTTCTCTCGGCATTCGTCAAAACAACCGCGATTTACATAATCGTTTCTTTTTAATGTATCCAACCTGTTACATTTTCAAAATTAGACACACGACATGCTTTCTCTGAATGTAACAGGTTGGAAATGTTGTCGGAATTGAAGAAAACATCTTGACATGTATCTTTGTGATGTGAAAAATATTTGTAAAATTATCAAAATATCACATTTTGTACAAGAATTTCTTGTACTGAATAACGTTAAAATGTCTCGATAAGAATAATTGCGACATTCTGGCATTTCTGTATTTCAGTATGCTTTACCCAATAGGTACATACGCTAAAATTCAATGTAAACCCCTTTTAGGTTGTTTGTTATGAACACTAAAAGTGGCAAAACACGACCTACGTCACACATGACATCGCGCCCATAAATTGCTGAAAGTTCACTTTTCAATTTTACACAGTCCAACATAGGATAAGATTTCACAGTTTCATCAAAATGTTTTTGTGGAAATGAATGACTACAAATTTTAAAATTTTGAGAATCAAATAATTTTGCTGCACTTAAGTGATCCCTAAAATCAAATCGGTCGCTAATTTGGCTAAAAAAAGTGTCACATACTTTTTATGCAATAATAGCTCTGTTATCTCCACCTGTCGTTTTTGTCTTTTCATTGCAGGTTCTTCATTATTGCGTTCTTGACTGTCATTGTCAGTAGAAATTCTTAAATTTCTAATGTGAATAATTTGCTGTTAGAATTGTTCAATTGCCTTTTGCAGTTGAGCACTGTCAATCCCGCGCATTTAAGTCTGATTAAATAATATTTCAACATGTGACATGATGAAATAAAATATTTTCAACCAGTAGAGAAATTCCGGGCAATTCAAATGTTTCAATAAACCACTTGCTTCACTAATAGTAACTGAATCCATCCCGTCTTCGTAAATAATTTTGTCAAAACATTCTTTGAGAGAATCCTGATGTTCAAATAATGTGTTCACAGTTCGACTTTTGAAAATCCAGCGTGTAGGAGCAGCGCGAGGTAATCTACGTTTAACTATTTTATTATGAATTACAGTTCGTTTTAGCGATCGAGAAAAAGAAGCTTGAAAATGACTGCAAATTTGCAAAGAAAATTGTTATATTTTTATTGCACTGTGCCGCTCCTTCAATAATTAAATTAAATTGATGTGCGTAACAGTGAATATAATGTGCATGTGGAAATGTTTTTTTTTTTGATTATATCTTGGGCACCATTTGTCTTACCACTCATCACTGACGCCCCATCGTAACTTTGAGCGATTAGTTTATTGTTATCGGACCCTGAAGGAGAATTTAAAATTATTTGCAGTTCATTCAGCAATGTTTTTCTTAATACTTCAGCATTATGTCCAACCGGCTTAAAAAAAGGCCAAAAGCTTTGAAAAATTAGCCTATTAAAAACATAACGAATAATAACAACCATTTGCTGATTATTAGAGGTGTCTGTAGTTTGAATGAAATTTGCCGGTTAAATTTCTTTTAATATTTCCTGCTTGTAAATTTGCAACATTGCATCTAGCAATTCGTTCTGAATAGTTTTTGAAGCGCCTCTAAACACATGTGAACCTTTCATATGTATTGCAAGCATAGCGTCTAATTCAGCTGCAAAGTTGATTAAGCCTACATAAATACCTGGATTTTCCAACGTCAATGTTTCATCATGGCCTCGCAACGCCAATTAAAAAGCCCCGCAAAATTTTATACACATAATTAATCGACGCAAAATATGACGTTTTTTTCCACATTTTCGTTGTATACTTCATTTTATGTCGCGAATAAGCACTGTCTAACTGTTCAGGTATGTCCACTTTGCCTAGAACACTAAAATCCAAGCATGCATTCATGTGAGAAACGGAATTTTCGTGTTTCTTTGTCCTCTCTGCGTTATGCTTTAAATCATTCAACCTTTGTTTATTCCACACACTAACCACTTTCTTAAAAATTAAGAAAATAAAACAATATAATTTATTTGTTAGTGAACATCCGCACATCCACTCATATTTTTCATATATATTTTTATTGAATACTCTTGCAAGAGAGTTTTACTTGTAGAAGTGTAGTTTATTTGAAGTTTTGGAATAGGTCTTCTTTACTTCTTAATTAAAAGTTTTTACTCAAATGATAGCGAGTTTTTCATAAGATCTTGCACACAATTAACTTCCATCATTAATAATAAACGTCACTTCGAGGCTATGAAATCACACACGCAAGACAACGCAACGAAAACATGCACTCGTAATAAATGCAAGACGTTAACTGGAACCTGGCAAATTTGTGCCCCAAACCGAAGTTACAAGCGCATATGGCGAAGATAAGCGGAGCGAGCCGATTCATACTTGAAAGAGGTACATCTGAAATTGTGCCCCGGAACATAGTCTTGAGCGTTGGCATACGCTAGTGTGTGTGGTGCAGGAGGAAACTTTGATACCATCGTTATAAAAATACGTAAAAATAATAAAATAAAATAATGCACTGAATTACATGCGAATTTCTGTTTGTGTTTATCTTGGTGGTTGGGTGGGCACGTGCTCTTGTGTTAGTACCAGCCGTAGACAATCAGTAGACAATTGTGTCATATGTAAAAAAATGTCAATAAAAGATATTTTCGATAATTAATTATTTCATGTTCACAATTTGAATTAATAAAGATTAAAAATTAAAGAAGAATCAAAGAATTCAGTAATTACAATCTTTACATCGTTTTATGCAGCTTCTATTGCAATTATTCCACTGACGTTTAGAAGATTTTATAATCTCAAAGATAAAGTAAACTGATGTCAGAGAAAAAGTTATATGAAAAATAACGGTAGACGTAAATGGTATAAGTAAATATATAATACATATTTTAACCATTCTGCATCAAGCAGAAAAAAAACTTTTCTGGAAAGTTCTAATGCCGTCGCTTTTCTGAGGGCATCAAAATTTAAATTTTCAGAGGATATTTCCATCTTATTTATTCATTCCCCTCGCGTCTCATGTGTTTGCTTTATACACTTATAACTTATAAATTGCAAACTCCAAACAATCGTTGAAAATTTACTTCATAATATGAGGATTTTCTTTTGACTAATTATGAAAATTTCTTCGAGTAATTATTCTTTCGTACATACACTTTGATTCGTTAATCTAAATAAATTCATTTATTTATTTAATGTTATGAGGGTCTAATTTCCATTCATTTTTAACAGTACTTCGGTGTTCATTTCAAAAAATTCTATCCGGTTTTCGAAGAAATTCCACGATGTCTTGGCGGTCGTTTTTTCTTAATGTAATTGAATAGAAATAAATAAAATTAGAAGAAGTTACAGTACAAGTTGAGGTGAATATGGGGAAGTTATTCTCCCTGAATTCAATTCAGTTATTTTGTTCTTGATTCTTATCCGTATATACATGGTCTTCCAGTATTACTATCTACCTACTACGATACTATCTACCTAGTTAGAACGTAAAGGAGTTTGGAAAAAAATCGTATTTTATTTTTAGGCATTATGCTGTGACCCTTGCAGATTAATTATATAATAAAATTATTATTATTCATAAAAGTATGAAGGTTCACGCATGAGATCTTATCACATCTGCAAAAAAAAATGTGGGTTAGGTAATGTCGCACTTCACTAGCTCCGATAATGATATCACTAATATCATCTTATCTGAGGGGCAGAAATATTCTTTCTCCACAGGATTGTACTCTTTAGCTTTTCGAGGTCAGATACATTAAATAAAATACGGGAAATACCTTTCAATATCATTTATTAACACATAGAATTTCACAAAAGAAAAATAGACTATTCTAATTTGTTTATTCATATACAACAACAAAGGAAACTAGCGTTCAATATACATATAATAAATATTTAAAAAAAAATAATAATTTTTAAAGTTTTGAATAATTTAATTTTTTTTGCTTCTTAGTATTTTTCGGTAGTTTGGAAAATTAAAACACTTATTTAATTATAACATGTTTTATTATATTTAACGTTTCTAACAGTCAGTTAGAAATAAATACACACAAGTGAGGTTGTACACAATATACATTTTGATAGATATAAAAATGAAAATAACAATTACCACTGATATACGTGAGATGAAACTTTGAAATTTGGGAAGAAAAAGTGCTGTTTTTTAAAATGTTTTTAACAAAAAGTATTTATGACAATCTAAACGTTGGTGATATCCACTATTAATTATAAAAACAATATTATATTTTTTGAAAAAGGCTCGAAAAAAAAGAGTCGAAACGTCAAATATAATAAAACATTTTATAATGAAATAAGTGTTTTAATTTTCAAAAACGCAGAAAAATACTAAGAAGCAAAATTAAATTAATTAAAAAAAATAATTATCTATAACACACTTACGTGTTCAGGGTAAGGTTTCAAATACAAAAATCAGGTCAAGAAATGTATCATTCCTGACTGATATATCAGTTATTGTTATAGAAAAAAAATTATTGTGTACACATTAGAAGATAGACTTTGCTTTGATACTAATCGAATCCAAATGCTCTCACTTCTGGATAACATTCCCAAAGTAAATTAATCCTGATATAAGTCAGTCAAGGTCTCATCCTATGAGTTTCTCTCTTAAAACTTATTAAATGCACCCTTGACTCACGTCATAACATGTCCAATCTCTATTGTTTAAAAGAAAGAATGAAAAATTATTCAAAAATTAAATTAGGAAATTTTAATGAAAGTGTTTAGATATGCATTGAAACGCCGACTCCGTGCTGATATTAATCTTATTGAAATGCATTTTCTTACTTCTGCAGGACATTCTCAACACAAATTCATGTCAGAGAATCAATTAAGGCTCCATTCTATAAGTTCAATATTGCATAACTTATTTAACACATCCCTAATTCCTAGAGATCTCAACAGGTAAAATTCCAATGCATAAACGCAAAATTTAATAACATAATCATAAACTCTAAACAAAAAAAAAACATATTGAATCTGTATCCTTATTTAAATTTGTGATAAATAAATAATTTGAGAAACGTCCTTATTCTAAATTAATTATTCCAGAATCTTTTACCGTAACATGTTGCGTATAGCAATCATGTCTTAAAATAAAATATTCCGGCCTTTAATTAAAATAATGACTTCTCCTAAATATAATCAAATGTACTTATTTGCTTTTGAAACTATGCTAAGTTCGAAATAATTACTTCTTAAAAATTTTTCAAAGTCCTACAAAAATAATTTTTTAAAAATTATTCAAAGTTTAATATTAAAATTTTTAATTTCAAAAATATTCCATGTTCCTTCTAAAATACTAATCGAGAAACTATTTCATGTCCCGTATATTATTATTAACAAATTATTATAAGTTCCTAAAAATATTATTTTAAAATAATATAAGTAAGTTTGTGCAATATTATATTGCCGACAGAGATTTTGTTTGGGAATGAGCAGTTGCAAGATCCAATTTGCTGAAGCTTAATCTACTGCTAAATCTGCGAGCAAATTTTTCAGTACTGTAGCTTCGAAACTTCATTGGCAATTACTGATACTTATTCTTCCATCTGCTAATATATATATATATATATATATATATATATATATATATATATATATATTACTTATATTTCTAGTATTATATCAAAATATCACAATAACTTGACAGCAAAACTTTGCGATTATCACTTGTTTTCGTCATGGTTAGGTAGATATTATAAAAAATTTCCCTCGCATAAAATGATAATCTTGCATTTGAGCACAACACCACAAGAAATCTACAAGTTACATTAAATCAAAAAAAATTTGTAACTCATCAAAAATTTCTAACTTTTTAGGGCCAAAATGTAGTTAAAGTCGGTCCATAACTTTGTTTATCCTATACGCATTTAAGTAAATACCACTAGTAATTCCAGTTTAAGGTTCTTCCAAAAAAAAAACGATAAAATGCAAATAGTTACAACCTTTGTTAAAGAATAAATGGCAATTGAAAAGATTTTCTATGGCGATGTTTTTTTTTGTGAATAGCACGCCTTTATGTGGAAAAGGTCGACAACCTCGGTGCATTACCATGTTTTTTTTTTCGTTAAATAGAAGTATATTATTTTGAAACTTAAATTTCTCTACATGAAAGTTATTATGTTTGTACATTAACTGCGACAGACTCGGACTCGAGGAAAGAAAAATCAATTTCTCGTCACTGCGTGCACATTGTACCGCGATTTTTTCTGTACGGGCATTACTCATATTTTTCTTTCACCCCCTTTTTTAATGACGCTATTTAATACAAACCCTGTATATACATATATATGGATTTCAACTGACCTTAAACTCGAGGTTCACCAGAATTTGATGCCGTTATATGCAATGTTTTTTAGGTTGTGTACTATAGGTAATTTCAATTGCAGCTATAACCTATGACGTTTCAAAAGAATGACATCCACAAATTGTTTGACTGAAGAAATACACTTTTCTCAGTGTAGTGAGCATGTTGCAAGTACACATAATCAAACAAACATATAAAAACAGAAATAGAATGACGAGAAGACAAAAGTTATAGCAAATCCAAAACACAGTAGTTTATGATGTAGTGAGGAATTAATTGTTTGAGTATTCTAGTAAATGGTGTTTATAATATTATAAACGCAATTGTTCTCGTTAGAAACAATTAGCTGGTTATAAAACCTCAGAAGCGGCACTTTCTTCTGATTACAAGCACTTATTTCAAATTACATTCGGAACGAAGGAAAGCGGATTCTTTTTTATATCCAAATGGGACAATTGGAGTTCAGTTCAATTACTTTTGTGCGTGATTTATTATTAATTTAAATTATCTGATGGCAGAAAGCACAATATCCCAGATTACAAACGAAATCGGAATTGCATTAAACACGTGAACGAAGGAAATGAAACATTGAGGTTTCTCTTCTTCGAAAAAGAATAAATTGCTTTTATTCAAAAGCGTGGGGAGAGCTGTGTAGTATTATAATGTAATATATTATTGACGTAATTGCTTGCTTCGTCTTAGTTTTAATATAAATATGTTTTAAAATAATGAAATGTGTCCAGCACACGACTTTCTTATACGTATGAGTGTTCCAAATAATACAACTTTAAGAATATTTTATACAAAAATTATTCAAAATCCTATTCTAAGTTGTAACGAAGTCCCTTCATTAATGTAATAAAATATCATTTTAAATTCATATCTAATTCAATCGTAAATATTAATTATATATGAATGACATTTTATACAAATCTTTAATATTTTGTTTTGCTAAATGAGCTTTCTTTGTGTGTATTACCGTATTTTTAATACTTCATTTAATAATTACATGGAAATATATTATTTGTATGCGTGGAAAAGTACCAGCTGCCTACGTCACGCTTATTCTTCTCACGATCTTTAGCTTCATGTTTCGTGTGCAAATTTCAATGTATTGAACTGGTTCTTGTGTGCCTACGTAGCACGACCAGAAGATATATAAAGCCGTATTTAATACGTTAAAATAAGACATTCGTCTTCAGGTTCTGACACCGCGAAGGCTTTCCTTTCCGATACCCTCTCCTCGGTCAAACCAGGGTGTTGTGACCATCTCCTCGATCAGGCTTGGACACCATGACCATGTTATGTTCAGGTTCTGACACCGTGAACAACCAACCGTAACCCTTACCTCGATCAAGTTCTGACACCGTGATCAGCTTCCGTAAAAACCGTAATTAATATGTTCGTTTTATTACAGGACCGCGTAATAAACGACAATCTCCGTATAATAATATTCAAATCACCGTACAAACCACAAGCCGCGCATCTGGATCATTTTGCCTTCTTATGACTTAGACTGCAAATGTAAATTTACGTATTGTAAAAATTATGTGAAAGGTTTATAATATAATACTGTTTGTTTCAATTACAATGCCTGCTCTTCTTCGTGCAATCCACTTCTTTTTGGCGGCGTATATAGCTGAACCAATGTCATGTTTCAAATCATTTAATATTTCTTCGTCGTCTATAACTCTCAGCTCATTAGCAATAAATTTGGCATAAGCATCCCAAGTATCTTCATCATTATTAGTCAAATTCTCCTGCATTGCAGTTAGAGTCTCCAGTGTATTTTCAATAGCTGTATCTACTTCCGCAGCTGCTTGTCTCTTCTTATTATTATTCTTTTTCATGTTCGATGTTGTAGATGGTTATGGTTCTGAGGGTTGCGTTTCTTGATCACTCGTAATATCCCCTGGTGTACAAGAGTCTTGGTTCTGCCCCTTATTTTTCCGTATCTTCAAAATTTTGGCTTTGACTTTTTGTTTCGTTGCTGTCTAGGGTACTTTTGCTTTTTCTGCCTTTAATGTGGTCAGCCAAAAAAGACAGGGATTCATACCACCATGCTGTAGAGTGTGTTTCGTACTCATCGGGATCATCACCACTGTCTCCACTTTTGCCTCTTTTTCTTTTTAATTTCCCCTGTTCATACGTAAACTGCGAACGCACTCTCATTAATTTTTTTTTTAGTTCCTCTACTGTTATAGCGGAATTCAACGTTTTTAATTGTTTTGTTATTTTAAAGTGAGCATCCTGTCTTGCATGCTTGTTGCTATAAAAGCGATTTTTGGTGTCATACAAACAACGATTTTGCTCATACAATTGTATGAGTTTTTGTGTCAATTCTCGGGTCCATTCAAACTAGAATAAAATAACCAAGTAATAATTTATTTTAATGCTCGTCAAACACGTTGTTGTATATTTAATTTAGGTTCTTAATTTAAATGCTCGTAAAATAAATAATATTCGAAATTTTAAAGAAATCTACTTATAATTCTATTAATGGGTTCAATAATTATAACTCAATGCTTAGATCGTTTTATCTACTACTTCATATGAATCTATAGTCTTCATAGGCAAATCAGATACCAACTAATGTCACGCATATACTACTAACACGTGATTTATAAAAGTGTTTCTATTGGTCCAATCGTTCTAACATTTATTATATCATAACTGTCTATTTCTATAGTTGAAATAAATGTTATTTCATATTAATAAGCATGATTCTAAACTCTATTCTCACGTGGGTTTATATTCGAATAACTACAATATCCTAATATGCTGTTTTCGATCTAATGCAAAATGAATTAGATAAGTTTGGTTTGTTTAGTACAATAACCTAGAAAATTCAGTGACAAGTCAAACAGTGTATACGAAAAACATAATCATATATTTGTGAATCTCACAAGGATACATCTCAATAAATCAAAGGTAAGTAATTCCAAATCTATTACCAAATGTAATACGTATGTTAAAAAATTGACTCTGTAAGTGTATTTGAACAAAATCTAAACAGATAAATGAAATTCAGTAATAATAAATATAGGTTGAAATTGAATTTTAATATAATAGTATTTTGACATATAAACAATACTAATGGAAGTAACTTTTAAAACTGTGTTTGTTCCATGATGAATTTATAATCAAATGTCTTTACAAAAGCTAATTATAGCTATTTTCAATTAGAATAATAATAAATTTCTAAAAATAGATCAATGATTATCTGATCCATTGCTTGCAAGACTTATGGTTAATTCAAATAAATTATACAAAATATAACCTTATAATTTTCTTTCTTCAGAGCTCATTTGCTTCGTAATTCTTAGTGTGATCCGGAAAACTGATTCCTATCTTCAATCCTCGGCAATTATTATAAATAAATCCTCCCAAAATTGATGTAGAACTGCTTTCTGCTACACATAAAATTGGATCATTTTATTCTGGTTCCATACACAATTTAATATCTTTCTGCTCCAAATTAATTATTCGGTAAGTCCATTATCCAATTAAATTAGTACAATGTTTGTTATTAATTGTATTCTCTTCTTTTACATGTATTATGTAGCTATAATCTTCATCCGAAGTCCTCTATTCCTTGGCTGAATTTCCGGTAACAATATTCTTCAACTTTTAGTAAGTCACTTAATTTCACCTTTCTATTATAACTATTTTACAATTCTGTATACTTTTATATTGTATTTAAACACTAAAATAATGTTTTAGTAGAGAAAAATAAATTACTTTCCCTCTTTCAATGAAATTAAAAATTTCTCTCCTATTTGTTTTTTCAACAAAAATCTCCTAGGTTTTCTCCAAATTGGTAACTAAGTTTTTACATCAAGTTAGTTTATCATTATAATACATAGTTATTTAACAAGTCAAATATACTTTGATATATCTCTCTCTTTCTAAAACACATTTTAAATATGACTATTCTCTACTTTCACAATTACATATCAAATAAATAAGACACTTATTTATAAATTTTTCTCATTTACAGCAAATACATATGTCAACTTTAATCATGAATGTCATGAATTTCATACGAATAGAAACCTTTTATAATTCCAAATAAGTTGTTAATAACAACATTAATAACAGCTTATTTTTGCTTCTTTCTTATAAAAAAAAAATTAATTTATAATTATATTTTTTTTCTATTATACTAGTTTATCATCATATTTAAATACACTTATTCAAAATAATCATGCAACATTGATATGTGAAACCTTCCTCGGATCAACCCTGTATATGGTTCTGTCAACTCATATGTATTTCCAAATACCTTATTAATTACAAATGGACCGATGTGAGCTTTCACAAATTTAGCTACTTGATTCTTAGACTTATCAGTGACTCTTAGGTTTTTAATAATTACTCTATCTCCAATATTGTATTTTTTAATATGTCGTGGATTCTTTTGTTTTTTAACTTTGATTTGTTTCTTTATGTAATGTTGTTTAATTTTATCGAATTAACCAAAATGCATGTTTTAAATCGATTTTAGAAAAATATTGACTATGTCCACATCTTGAAATTAGAGCATTAATGTTCATAGGAGCTTCAAAACCAGGCTTAACCCTCTTATTGGCTTCTCTCATGTCGAGACAGATTCTAAGACTGTTATCACTTTTTTTTACAATTACTACAGGATTAATAAAATATGAAGTTTAAGCTGTTATTAATGTTGTTATTAATTCTATTAATTACTACTAGCTTCCTGCCTTTCTTTGCCCTTGGACAGGAGTGTTATCACCTTCACCATTGTTCTCCATTACAATTTACAAAATCTCACACCTATTTATTTTCTTCTATAACGTTCTGATTATTGTCTAATAATAATAACTACACATATCAGTCTGTAGTTCACTTCAATTTATTATTAACGTAACCTAATTCCTGATCGTAAAAACACTGAGCAATAAACATAGCCTTCTGATTGCTTGAAATCGTTTGATCATTTTGGTGGGAGATTTAAAATTTCAGTTTATGTTAAGGTATTCTCAACAAAATAGGTACTGTTCTATTCCTTAAGATTTCTTAAAACTGCTTGTGCTCGTGTTTAAGATTTTACTTAAGAGTGGCTTCTTAAGGCATATCCCAGTATGTAAACACACAAATACACCGTTAGGATTTTGCTTAACACAAATCACAAATAAATCCTAACAAAAATCACATAATGTAAACACGCCTTAAGTTAATTCACGTTGCTGCTACACAATTTATTTTCTTTATACAAGAGATGTATATTACGCAATATGTATTTCGCTAATATATAAGCACAAATATTTCTGAAATTTGCGAAACACTTATTAATTTAATGTATTTGTAACACACATTATAACATACATTTTACCTGTCTGCACTCCTTCTTCATATGAATTTTAACTATGTCAAATCTCATACTCCTCCGCGCACGCAATTTGTTTAAAAAGGGGTGCAAATTTTTCCTTCACGTACGCATTGTTATGGTACTCGTAAGAATAACATTTATTTCGTAAAGCATAGAACACTCAGTTTTGAGAAATCGCCTCTATATTCTTGCGCAAAAATACATAGTTTGCTCCGTGTTGCACTACTTGACATAAGCAAGTATGACCAGTTTAAGCCGAAATTACGCCGCTTTTTGCTATCGAAGTGCTACTACTCGTTTGTAGAAGTCTTTAACGATACAAATGTTGTTTGAGGCTGCCGAATGGCATAATATGTATTTTGGGATGATGTACGCCCACTTGACTTGAAATATTTATTCATGTATACCTACATGTGATAAATTCTGGGGTTTTTACCCGAACCGAATTTTGAAATTTCATTTTTACAAAAAATATTCCAATTCTAGCTCTAAATACTTTTGAACTCTGTTACACCCTCAACAACGTCGCAACTAAAAATAAATCTTAGGTTAAGTTACGGTATAGGGAGATCACTGTAGTGAGGTGGAAGTTGTAGCGAAATGGTTCCGTTCCATTTCTAAATACTGTTGAGTACCCTTTAGGAAGTCGACGGTGGTTGAATACAAACACTTACATGGGTGATGTATGGATATATTTACAATGAATATATACAGTGGTACAAGTGCTTAACTTACTCGTACTGTTAATACTACATTTCTATCACTGTTACTCTTACTACTAATAATCTTAATAGTAATATCAACACTGATATTATTAATACTTCTTCATACTTCTTAATTATTAATAATAATAATCTCTTATAGTAATGTCCTCTACTTTATATATGTACGTATGTTTATTGTATACTAACATGTATATTTACAAGTAGTAAACAATACATTAAATGTTATTGTGTACTAATGAATGTTATTCCATAACATTCATTGAGATGCGTCGTGCATGTATAAGCATTCTTACACCGACCTTTCATTATACATAACATTACCTTGTGAAATAGGATAAGGTCTTCTTTGGTGTAATCAAATGACTATCTGTTTATACTAGCACGTCACAAAGTATTTGAAAATCGCAGGGCCGAGCTAACTCAAGTCGCAGATGGCGTGACAGTTCAAGAAATTAAACTTTATGAAAAGAGCGTCGGTCGGCGGCGACGCTAGCGACGTTGTCTCTAGGCACCAGGACACTACGCTACCTAGGAGGTAACCTACCTGCGTTCTCTATGAACTGCCACTGGCTGTGTCCCTCCAGTGAGAGACACCTACGGATCACCCTGTATGGGTCAGATACACAAACCCTATCCAAGTGCTAGTCACGTAGTAAGATATTAAGGTTAAAAAGAAAAGAAAGAGAAAGATGGATTGTATGCTATATATTAATTAAAAAAAATATTATCAACTCACAATGATTCATCAAAATTACGCAAAAAATTATACCATATGTTACAAAACTGACATGAACCAAATCTTTATTTTAAGGTATTTACGAAATTTATTTTTACTTAAAAGTTGTCAAAAAAAAAATCAACACAATGTTATGCTGTAAAATTCACTTTCGTGTATAGTTCTCGAAAGATTATGTGTCTTTGTTTAAGTGCGTAGAATTTATTGGGCACGAGACTTTTGAGTGAACCTTGTACATCGTTCGTTTCACCGGTTGAAAAGACCGTCTACCGTATATCTATGTGTGTGCTAAATCGACTATTGTGCTCTTAGAGCCCTAAGTCACGAACCGCGAAATTGATAGACAGGTATTGTGTAATATCGAGCAAATACCCTCTATTTGTGTAAAAACCTCTGTATCTATGTAACTAATTCTAATTACCTTATCTCTAGCTTATTTTACCCTACCTGTAGTTTCGTATTTTCTGCATTTGCAGTTACTTTTTACGCCCTGTTTAAGCTTTTCCAATATCTACTTAATTGTTGCCTCCGAACTCTACAAAGTGCATTTATTTGTGGCTTTAAATGCTCCGAGACAACAGTCAGGCCGTTGTGTTTACTGTCTCACGTGTTTATGCGTATTTCCAAACACAGTCTCTCGAGCATGTCCGATTATTATTCTTCCTTCGCAGTTATGTCACTGAAAATGTAGGAGTATTAAATAAGGAAGTGCTTGGAATATAGGGCATACTATTAATTGTTTTGCAGATCGCTGTTATACTATCATTGATATTCTCCGTGTTAGTAGCTTCTGTTAATTCGTCCATGGAGCTGCTGTAGGGGTTAAGAGTCGTGATACTCTGAAATATAAGTTTTGATCGGTTTTCTTTACCGTCTCCTTGCAGCGTTTTGATTAGAGCTTGCATATTTCAATAGTTACCTGCAGTATCTGTTTTCCCTCCGTAATAAATTGTATATACCCTTCTCAGGTCTGTTTTGGTTGCTATCCGTCAAACTTTTGGTTATGTCGCTCAGGTGACCGTCCGCGTCACGTTTGCCAACTGTTTAGCATGTATGTCCCTCTCGTACTGCCGACTTTATATTTTCTGCGTGCAATTGTTGAGTATTTCGCTTATTTTATTTTCGTATAAGTTATGTGTAGGGTTGCGTTTAATTATATATAAGTCACGAAGTTGACTCTCTTCATTGTCAATTTAGTTTTGTGCCTATTATGTTCTTTTGAAATCTCCCGCCTTTCGTTCTGAGATATTTCCGGGCATGTCGCTTCGGAAAGCATGCGTGTAACTGACGCGCATTAGATATGGAAGAGGTTCCCGCTTTTTGACGGCACTTTATAGTCGATTCTTGTGTAAGAACATGGTGTGCAAATTGCTTATCTTCCTTTAGTAACCTAGTTACATTATCTAAATAGATATTTTCGCTTATGCGGCTTTAATTGGAGTAAGCAGAAATTACCGTTACCTTAATTTTGGTTATTTTCGTGAATTTCTACCGTTATACCGTTACCTAAAATTCACGTATGGCCACGTGCTGGTTTCTTTAATCTAAATTTTGCACCCTTGAGTGACTTGTGAAGTCGTTTATCGCGGAATCTCCATTATCATATTGGGGTAAGTGTTTGAAACTTTGTGTTAATTTTCGGGATTTTATCTTTGTTTCTTTTCTTCTCTAATTTAATAGGATTCTTTCGACGGGCACAAAAGCCCACAGTAGCCATATTTCTGGCTTTATCACCCCGCATTATCGCTGAAGAGCGCGGTGGTTTCTATCGTTGTTGCAGTGGTTGCACCTCTACGTCCATCCCGCCTGTTGAAGTGGAATTTTCATCAAGGGGGCCTACGCCATTTTGATTATCGTTGCGGCCATCCGACGTCCATTTTGTCAGATAAGTGCAACTAATGTTGTAATTTACATCTTAATTTGCGACTGATTTTCGACGACTTTATGCCCGAGTGCAGGACTTTATCTTACCTAAATTTGACCTAAGAATTTTGAGTGGCTATAATAACTAATGCACCACTTAGTTAACTGCAAGGTCACATATTAATCCTAATTAAATTACCGTTATTTTTCTTGTTTTGTTATGCAAACTGGCTTTGCGGAATACAGGGTGACCCCAAGATGATTTTATAAGGGCTGTCACTGATATGTTGAATATTTAGTTCAATAAAAATTTTAGTTATGTCATTACCGTAATTATGTAACTCTATGTTGAGTAGAATATTTAATTAAAAGCTAATTTTAGTAAGTTCATTACCGTAGCACTATATCTTTTGGAGTAATAATATATAAATTAGTAATAGTTCTAGTATTATCACTACCATTAGAATAATTGAATGTCTCTTTGATGTGTTGAAATTTTAATCTTGTTTTTGATAATAATTTTTGCACGTTTATTACCGTAAGTTAGAAATTTGACTTTCACGTTGTTCATTTAATTTTTTTTCTGAGCTAGTTAAAATCATTTCTGCAAGAGTAAATTTTGTTCGGGAAGCTCAGTGTATTTTTGCATATTATAAAATTTCCTTTCTAATTTTATCTTTAATTATTTGACTTTTACTAATAAGTACCTTCATTTAAATTAAATATGATCATGTAATCAAATCTTGTGTTTGATATTTAACGTATTTTTCACTTTAATAGTCTAAGTCTTATGTACTGGATGATATTAATTTTCTTGCGTACATATTAAATCACATTGTGTGTTAACACTGCCGTTGTGGCGTTTCCATGAAATTACTTGTATTTTTATTTTGTGAGGTAATGAAACGTTTCTGCTACCAACCATCTCCTGCCGAAACGCAGAGATTATGATTTAGTATTAAGACTTGTTATTTCCTTTTATATTTCATTATTGTTACCTAACGTTTTGTTTGCTAAATTATCAAACTGTCTAGTTTTCATTATTTTTCTTTGTATATCAATTTTATTCAACGCTTGCTAATTTTTTTTTTTATATATTTAAAACTGTTCAGACAGATTCGTGTCATTTTGTAAATTTGCTTTTATACTTAACTGCTCCTTTTCTTAAAAAAAAAAAAAAAAAGACAACAACTTTTATGATTAAAATTTAAAAAAAAATCAACATTCCAATTTAATTAAATCTTGCTACTTTCCGTAATATCTTTTCTTTTATTTTACCTCTACATATCTCTTATAATTTTGTGACAAGCACGTACATAAGGTTAGGTGCATTATATTATACAGGGTGATCAATAGGAAACCCGCTGGAGGGACACAGCCAGTGGTAGCTCATAGGAGGCGCAGGTAGGTTATCATAAGGTAACACAGTGTCCTGGTGCCCGGACAACGTCGCTAGCGTCGTTGCCGACCGACGCTCTACTTTTAGGTGTTCTAGTTTTTCTGAACCGTCACGCCGTCTGCGACAGAGTTAGCTCGGCCCTGCGTCTCTCAGTTTCAAACATCGCCTATTGTGATTCTTCGTTATCTTAACTAAATTTCGTCTGCTATCTTAGTGCGACGTAGTTCCGGTAGCAACAATGAAACGTTAGTGAAATTTTCAAATAAATGAAATACATTGAAATTGAAAGTTTAAATGTGCGGCAAATTTATTCTTAAATTAGTTGTTTTCAAACCTTATCAAAATAAAGTAGAACAGTTAGAAAATTGACAAATCCTCCGCTCTTGTTATCAGAGGTAGGTCGGCAGCTGAAACGTTTCGTAAGCCTTACAAGCTTAATTACATGTGATCTTAAATAGGTCGCCAACCAACGGCGATACTACTACAATAAAAGTTAATGAAACTACTAATAGAATGTCGATGGAAATAACAATGTGTACATCCGAAAACTAGAGCAAACGGATAGATGCAGGTAGGATAGCCCCAGCATAAATTTAACGGGCTCGGAAATTATTCATTATAAAACGTAGACTTAAGTAAACCTAAACGTGTAATAAATTCAACGTCTGAATGCATGTAGGGACCTAAAATTAAATTTCAGTAAATTTAGCTTAAGGAACAGAAATGTGTCCACACAATAGATATAAGGCATGTCAAACTAAATCACAAAACATACCAGGCACGGTCGATAAGTAAAGTTTAAGGTACCATACATTGCGAAATGCACAAGTAATGCGGAACATAGGCAAAAGTAAAAATAAGGCATAACAAATTTTTGATAAATATATATATATATATATATATATATATATATATATATATATATAAACGGAAAGGAGTCTCTGCTGTCAAAGTCAAGAAAAATGTATTCTTAGGGGGGATCCAGCATCAAAAGATAAAACTTTATGTGAAGTTCTTTATTTTTTGCCAATATTTCGTATTATAATCTAATACTTCTTCAGGGCTAAACTACGGTATAAAATAGATATTGTAACTTTATAAAAATGAAAATCAATAAAAATAACTTACAATGCGAACTTATTGAGAGAAACACGTGCACATAACTAGAAAACATCACTTTTTTTATGGGTTGATGAGTCAAATTGATAATATTAGATAATTTAAAAACTACAGTTAAATGTTTTACAGTCACAATTATTAAAATAACAATTAAAAAGTTAAGGAACTTCTTGGAAGGACCTCTAAAAATTTTAATAACTACATGTTGACACTTCAAACATCTGACAGGATATGATCAGCTGTTGCCATGACAGAAAGACACAACCTCATTGTGGTATTGCCAACTGAGTGTTTACAACTTATAAATGTTAAAATTACCTGAATTGTACAAAACGGTTGGTTAAAAAGCGCTAAATTACAAAATTGTTATGTATTATATGTAAAAATTGAAAGTTGAATTATAAAAATGATTTTAATATTATGTTTTATTTAATGAAAGGAGATATGAATAAATGTTACTTAATTGGTCGATGTCAGACCTGAAATTCATGGACTTTGCATTATTATTGATCTCTATCATTTCTAGAAACTCTCTCGATCTCTTATGTCTCTCAATACATAGGATCTTGGTATCATCGTATAATGGATGGTGATTAAGTCTAAGACAATGTTGTGCTAAAGCACATCTCTGTTTTTTGGTGTTAATGTCGCTTTTATGTGTACGAAGGCGAGTTTTCAACCAAGAGGAGGTGTTGCCTATGTATGTCTCATCGCAATTACTACATGGGATAGAGTATACTACATTAGACTGACAATCTTTGTTGTCTTTATCTTTGACTTTCGAGAAAAGTCTATCCAAACCAAGCACACCATAATAACCGAATTTGATGTGTTCATACCTAAGGACTTTAGAAATTTTATAACTAACATCTTCTATGAAGGGTAATCTAAAATAAGTGAATTCCTGAGGGGGATTATTGTTATCGCTATGAGAGTTGTTATTTAAGTTAATAGTTGATGTGTTGAATAGCAATCTTTTTACCAACGACCTGGGATACCCATTATTGATAAAAATACTGCTCAATTTATTAAGATTATCATTAAGGAAAGACGGGTGACATATCTTGGTTACTCTGTTTTTTGTAGAAGTCAATATGTTTAACTTCTGTTGTAAGGGATGACTGGAATGGTAATTTATAATTCTACCAGAGTATGTTGGTTTTGTGTACCAATCAATAAGTATGATGTTGTTAAAATTTCTAATTAGTTTCGTATCCAAGAATGGCACCGATCTTTCCGTTTCCGTTTCAACTGTAAATTGTATTTTTTCATGAAAAGCGTTAAATTTATTCAAAGTGTATTCTACTTTGTCCGAAGGTAATCCCAAAATCAAATCATCAACATATTTTTTAATAAATGACAATTGAAAACCCAACGAAGCAATCACTTCACCCAAGCAAACGTCCATAATAATATTAGCCATTATTGGGCTCAAAGGCATGCCCATCGGTACGCCATCAATCTGCCTGTAGAATTCATCGTTAAATTTAAAGTAACTGTTATTAATTATAAATTTTAGAAGTGTCATAAATGAAGATTTTGTTAAAGTTGTGTACGTCTCTATTTGAAGCCAATTTCTTTCTATGATTTCAAATAAGAGGTCTAAAGGAATGTTAGTGAACAACGAATTTACATCTAATGAAATGAGAACGTGATTATCTGGTAATTGGTAATTTTGAAACATTTCAACAAACTCAAATGAGTTTTTAACATCAAAGCCACAGGGATTATTATTAACTGAATCATTGAGAATGGAGGCCACAAATGAGGACACATTATATAAGGGTGAATTGACACAGCTGACAATAGGTCTGTAACTTACCGGAGTCTTGTGGATCTTAGGTAATGTGTAAAGTTTTGGTGAAACACCATTCTGACAACTCAGTCGTTTATATTGATCTTCCGTTATTTCATTTTTGTTTTTAAGTTGTTTTAAAATGTTGTTTATTTTCGTTTGTATTGAGGCAGTAGGGTCTGCCTTGATTTTATTATATATGGAAAGATCACTGAGTAAGTCTTGAGTTTTTTGTATATACTCTGCTTTTTCCACACCCACGGTGACAGCGCCTTTGTCAGCCCTCAAAATTAAAATGTTACTATTATTTTTAAGAAAGTCCTTACATTCGGACATCTCCCTCCTCAAGAAACCGTCAGAATGAGATGGCTGTATGTAATAGTTTGTTAAAATGTTAGTTAACTGTGCTCTACAAAAATTAACTTTTTGAGGAGGTACCCTCTCTAAAACTAACTCACAATCTGCTAGAATTCTACCTACATTGATATCAGACGATTTAGTGATCATTCTAAATTTAGGTCCTAATGATAAAAAATTCTTAATTGAAATTGGAATACCCTGATTTGTAAGATCTACAAACCAATTGGTATTGTTATTAAAAAGGAATTTCTGCTTGGATTGAAGCAAAAGTCGTTCAAACTTACGTATATTATTGTCCCTAGGGACAATAATATACGTAAGTTTGAACGACTTTTGCTTCAATCCAAGCAGAAATTCCTTTTTAATAACAATACCAATTGGTTTGTAGATCTTACAAATCAGGGTATTCCAATTTCAATTAAGAATTTTTTATCATTAGGACCTAAATTTAGAATGATCACTAAATCGTCTGATATCAATGTAGGTAGAATTCTAGCAGATTGTGAGTTAGTTTTAGAGAGGGTACCTCCTCAAAAAGTTAATTTTTGTAGAGCACAGTTAACTAACATTTTAACAAACTATTACATACAGCCATCTCATTCTGACGGTTTCTTGAGGAGGGAGATGTCCGAATGTAAGGACTTTCTTAAAAATAATAGTAACATTTTAATTTTGAGGGCTGACAAAGGCGCTGTCACCGTGGGTGTGGAAAAAGCAGAGTATATACAAAAAACTCAAGACTTACTCAGTGATCTTTCCATATATAATAAAATCAAGGCAGACCCTACTGCCTCAATACAAACGAAAATAAACAACATTTTAAAACAACTTAAAAACAAAAATGAAATAACGGAAGATCAATATAAACGACTGAGTTGTCAGAATGGTGTTTCACCAAAACTTTACACATTACCTAAGATCCACAAGACTCCGGTAAGTTACAGACCTATTGTCAGCTGTGTCAATTCACCCTTATATAATGTGTCCTCATTTGTGGCCTCCATTCTCAATGATTCAGTTAATAATAATCCCTGTGGCTTTGATGTTAAAAACTCATTTGAGTTTGTTGAAATGTTTCAAAATTACCAATTACCAGATAATCACGTTCTCATTTCATTAGATGTAAATTCGTTGTTCACTAACATTCCTTTAGACCTCTTATTTGAAATCATAGAAAGAAATTGGCTTCAAATAGAGACGTACACAACTTTAACAAAATCTTCATTTATGACACTTCTAAAATTTATAATTAATAACAGTTACTTTAAATTTAACGATGAATTCTACAGGCAGATTGATGGCGTACCGATGGGCATGCCTTTGAGCCCAATAATGGCTAATATTATTATGGACGTTTGCTTGGGTGAAGTGATTGCTTCGTTGGGTTTTCAATTGTCATTTATTAAAAAATATGTTGATGATTTGATTTTGGGATTACCTTCGGACAAAGTAGAATACACTTTGAATAAATTTAACGCTTTTCATGAAAAAATACAATTTACAGTTGAAACGGAAACGGAAAGATCGGTGCCATTCTTGGATACGAAACTAATTAGAAATTTTAACAACATCATACTTATTGATTGGTACACAAAACCAACATACTCTGGTAGAATTATAAATTACCATTCCAGTCATCCCTTACAACAGAAGTTAAACATATTGACTTCTACAAAAAACAGAGTAACCAAGATATGTCACCCGTCTTTCCTTAATGATAATCTTAATAAATTGAGCAGTATTTTTATCAATAATGGGTATCCCAGGTCGTTGGTAAAAAGATTGCTATTCAACACATCAACTATTAACTTAAATAACAACTCTCGTAGCGATAACAATAATCCCCCTCAGGAATTCACTTATTTTAGATTACCCTTCATAGAAGATGTTAGTTATAAAATTTCTAAAGTCCTTAGGTATGAACACATCAAATTCGGTTATTATGGTGTGCTTGGTTTGGATAGACTTTTCTCGAAAGTCAAAGATAAAGACAACAAAGATTGTCAGTCTAATGTAGTATACTCTATCCCATGTAGTAATTGCGATGAGACATACATAGGCAACACCTCCTCTTGGTTGAAAACTCGCCTTCGTACACATAAAAGCGACATTAACACCAAAAAACAGAGATGTGCTTTAGCACAACATTGTCTTAGACTTAATCACCATCCATTATACGATGATACCAAGATCCTATGTATTGAGAGACATAAGAGATCGAGAGAGTTTCTAGAAATGATAGAGATCAATAATAATGCAAAGTCCATGAATTTCAGGTCTGACATCGACCAATTAAGTAACATTTATTCATATCTCCTTTCATTAAATAAAACATAATATTAAAATCATTTTTATAATTCAACTTTCAATTTTTACATATAATACATAACAATTTTGTAATTTAGCGCTTTTTAACCAACCGTTTTGTACAATTCAGGTAATTTTAACATTTATAAGTTGTAAACACTCAGTTGGCAATACCACAATGAGGTTGTGTCTTTCTGTCATGGCAACAGCTGATCATATCCTGTCAGATGTTTGAAGTGTCAACATGTAGTTATTAAAATTTTTAGAGGTCCTTCCAAGAAGTTCCTTAACTTTTTAATTGTTATTTTAATAATTGTGACTGTAAAACATTTAACTGTAGTTTTTAAATTATCTAATATTATCAATTTGACTCATCAACCCATAAAAAAAGTGATGTTTTCTAGTTATGTGCACGTGTTTCTCTCAATAAGTTCGCATTGTAAGTTATTTTTATTGATTTTCATTTTTATAAAGTTACAATATCTATTTTATACCGTAGTTTAGCCCTGAAGAAGTATTAGATTATAATACGAAATATTGGCAAAAAATAAAGAACTTCACATAAAGTTTTATCTTTTGATGCTGGATCCCCCCTAAGAATACATTTTTCTATATATATATATATATAATGTATAATTTACGACATATTTGCAAAAAAAAATCGCTATTCGATAAGAGTTAAAGACCTACTTCCGGTAGAAATTTCGAAAACATTTTTTAATAAAATTCTTCTCAAATTTAATTTTGAGTACAAATGAATTCTTTATAATGTTACCTTTGCCGTCTCCTGAATACGATTTAAACGACGTGCTTGCGATCGATTTGAGCTAATAAACATTATATATTGTTGTTATTAATATTTGCTAAGATTGTGCGGACTTAAAAATCATTTCGATCCGTGAATGAAATTGTTATAAACAAACATAACAGACGATGCACGTTTCCCATAAAATTCCCATATATTTCTAACAGTATCAAAGTGAAAAATATTTTACACGAGAAGCAAGGGCTTCTGCCCAATCAAAAGAGTCGTTATTCCGACGAATAGAATGCGTCTTTTGAAAGAACACCTGCAACAGCGTCATTTGTTTACGTCGTTAAAAATGTTATAAAAGCTAAGAAATTTTATATTAAGTCAGTCAGTCAGCTCTAGCTGCTGAATCGAGTCGACTCTAAAGACTTAGAGCGACAACAGCAACGCATCCGACGAAAGCCGAAGCCGGGAAAAGTTTCCCGAAGATCTCTGAAACGTACTCAATCGTTTCAGAAGATACCCGAAGGCACAGGAAGTTTCTACGAGCGAGCCGAACATTACGAGCGAGCTCAAACGCATCCGACGAAAAGCCGAAGCCGGGAAAAGTTTTCCCGAAGATCTCTGAAACGTGCTCAATCGTTTCAGAAGATACCCGAAGGCGCAGAAAGGCTTCCACGAGCGACTCGAAGCAAACCCGAGCGTTTCCGAGGCAAAGCCGAACCTACCCGAGGATAACGGACGACGTAGGACGACTTCTACGAGCAAGCCGAAGCGACTCGAAGCAATCCCGAGCGTTTCCGAGGCAAAGCCGAACATACCCGAGGAGAACTAAAGACGTAGGACGACTTCTACGAGCAAGCCGAAGCGACTCGAAGCAATCCCGAGCGTTTCCGAGGCAAAGCCGAACATACCCGAGGAGAACTAAAGACGTAGGACGACTTCTACGAGCAAGCCGAAGCGACTCGAAGCAATCCCGAGCGTTTCCGAGGCAAAGCCGAACATACCCGAGGAGAACTAAAGACGTAGGACGACTTCTGCGAGCAAGCCGAAGCGACTCGAAGCAATCCCGAGCGTTTCCGAGGCAAAGCCGAACATACCCGAGGAGAACTAAAGACGTAGGACGACTTCTACGAGCAAGCCGAACGCAGCCGAAGCAAACCCGAGCGTTTCCGAGGTGACCCGAAGATACCCGAAGGCGTAGGAAGGCTTCTACGAACGAGACGAAGCAAACCCGAACGTTTCCGAGGTGACCCGAAGATACCCGAAGGCGTAGGAAGGCTTCTACGAACGAGACGAAGCAAACCCGAACGTTTCCGAGGTGACCCGAAGATACCCGAAGACGTAGGAAGGCTTCTACGAACGAGACGAAGCAAACCCGAACGTTTCCGAGGTGACCCGAAGATACCCGAAGACAAGGAAGGACCTAAAAGGGATAAGCCGAACACTTACGAGGAGGACCAAGAGTCCGAATCAACAGCAGTTGCGTGCTTCAGCCAACATCCAAGGAGCATTCGTGACCTGTTAGTGAGGCTGTGAACAAAGTGACCCAACCAAAGAGAGGTTGTTGAACAAAGTGACCCAACCAAAGAGAGGTTGTTGAACAAAGTGACCCAACCAAAAGAGAGGTTGTTGAACAAAGTGACCCAACCGAAGAGAGGTTGTTGAACAAAGTGACCCAACCAAATACGAGAGGTTGTTGAAGTTGTGAGTGCCACTTAGTGCTCAACAAAGATCCAGACCACGGATCATTATTCAAGTGTCAGACCTGTGCCGATACACCATCCCAGTGACTTGTGACGTGTGGCTAAAGTGACCTCACGTCGTACCCATTGTTACAACCGTAAGTACTGAACTGATTCCTAAGCTTGCACGGTTGGCAATCTCAAGATAGCCCCGTCACGTCACTCAGAAGTAGTTAGTTGGTTTGGTACCCGAAGGCAGCCTTACCCATTCTAGGCGTTAATTGACTAGGTACCCCGAAGGGAGCCTTATCCCCTAGAACCCCAACTGAGTGTCTCAAATATCCCTCTCTATTTTTAAACTGCCAGTATCTAGCGACCACCCCCTTTGTCTTATCCCCCTGTGTGTGGGATCATTAGCCCTTTGGTCAAGGTGTCTCAGTAGACAGTGTATATAATATCAATCTATGTAAATATCTCTTAATATTTAGTGTTGCCTTAGGCCATTTCTTTATAGTCCTGCGTGGCTATTGTTTTTAGTGACCGAGTTGTGGTAATAAATTCATGTGGTTTGAAACAACTCTTTCATTAACCCCCGACACTAATATAAGCCCTATCCTGGAACACCCAGTGAATAAGTGTAGTGCCATCCTGAAGGAAGGACGCCACGTCTCCCCGTATTAGAGTACTACAGCTATAAGAGCTCAGGTAATTCGAATAACTTTATCTTGAGTAATTCCTATAAGCTGAAAGGTAACATTTTGGCGCGCCAACGTGAGTGTGGCAAAGTTTCACGTACCTTAGACACTGAAACTTTCGGTGCAGAAAGCATCGACGAACTCAGGGGGGAGACAATGGCTTCGAAAAAAACCCGAAATTCACGAGGAATCCACCTTCTAGACTCATCACAAGAGCACCTAAAGGCTTCCTCTCGTAACATACGTTCGCATATAATGGGACGTTAGTGCCAAACATGCGAGCCGCCCTCATCCTGGAGAGCCCTGGCTCAAGGAACGCCAGGCAGTAATGGATATTACTCAGAGGTGCATACATGTGGGCACAGAGATAAGCCAAGCACTACCCTTCATTACAAGGGGCCCTCAAAAACGCCCCACGAGAACCATGCAGACACACATGGTTGCAACCACTTGGGCGGCAGTAGACAAGCAGACCTTCCAACGAACCCTGAATGACTTCGGGGAACTCTTCGAGGAAGGAAAGGCTGTCACGACTACTGTCGCTACGAAGCATGAAATCCGCCGACATAACGCCGAACCGAACATTTTCGAAGAATACCGAACACTTCCGAAGTCACCCGAAGCCGAACTAAGACTTCCACGGGCGAACCGAACACTTCCGAAGACACCCAAACGCTTCGAAATGCATCGGCCCGGAGAATGGCGAGACCCGCAGGTGAATCCACCAGAACCAGCCGCCAAACGGACCCGATATATTCCGTCTAATGCACTGAGGCATCGGGAGCGAAGGTATGCCTATGCCAACGCCCCAATGCCACTTGAACTGCGGCCAGGCGAGTGTAATGGTGAAAGCCCACTTACCCCTGGCCCACATATCGGACCACGTTGGTTGGGACCGTACCCAGTGGTCAAAAACGCCGGCCCTACAGCTATTTGGGTCGCGCGTTCAGGCGCACGCCGAGTGAAGCCTCACTTAGACCTGGTACGGCCCATGCGACGACCCAACGTGGCCCCAACACACGGGCCACAAGACATAGCCCCAACCCACGAGCCACTAGACATAGCTCCCACACATGGGCCGCAAGACATATCCCCAACCATGAGCCCCCCGAAAAGGTTCCTACACAGGACCCAGGCCGCCCACCCGGAGCTACTGGAAGCGCCCAGTGAATCATCCGTACGCCCCTCCCCCAGAACAAATCGCGAACACCCTCCTTCGCGTGTGTAGTTATAAGCGACCGTAGAGACTTTACTTAGGTAATTTAGTGTGTGTTTAAACAGGTTTCGAACAGCGTCTTCCCCGGGAGCGGCCAAACTGTTAATACGCCGTTACCTGGGTGCGAACTAGCGACGTGTTCAAGGCTGAGTTAAAACCCAAAACCATTGTGTATCGTATACCTCCCCCTCCCTTTTAGAACACATCGCGAAACAACCCTCCTTCGCGTGTGTAGATATAAGCGACCATAGAGACTTTACTTAGGTTAATTTAATGTGCTCAAACAAACCTCAAGCAACGTCTTCCCCGGGAGCGGTCGAATTGTTACCTTTGCCGTCTCCTGAATACGATTTAAACGACGTGCTTGCGATCGATTTGAGCTAATAAACATTATATATTGTTGTTATTAATATTTGCTAAGATTGTGCGGACTTAAAAATCATTTCGATCCGTGAATGAAATTGTTATAAACAAACATAACAGACGATGCACGTTTCCCATAAAATTCCCATATATTTCTAACAGTATCAAAGTGAAAAATATTTTACACGAGAAGCAAGGGCTTCTGCCCAATCAAAAGAGTCGTTATTCCGACGAATAGAATGCGTCTTTTGAAAGAACACCTGCAACAGCGTCATTTGTTTACGTCGTTAAAAATGTTATAAAAGCTAAGAAATTTTATATTAAGTCAGTCAGTCAGCTCTAGCTGCTGAATCGAGTCGACTCTAAAGACTTAGAGCGACAACAGCAACGCATCCGACGAAAGCCGAAGCCGGGAAAAGTTTCCCGAAGATCTCTGAAACGTACTCAATCGTTTCAGAAGATACCCGAAGGCACAGGAAGTTTCTACGAGCGAGCCGAACATTACGAGCGAGCTCAAACGCATCCGACGAAAAGCCGAAGCCGGGAAAAGTTTTCCCGAAGATCTCTGAAACGTGCTCAATCGTTTCAGAAGATACCCGAAGGCGCAGAAAGGCTTCCACGAGCGACTCGAAGCAAACCCGAGCGTTTCCGAGGCAAAGCCGAACCTACCCGAGGATAACGGACGACGTAGGACGACTTCTACGAGCAAGCCGAAGCGACTCGAAGCAATCCCGAGCGTTTCCGAGGCAAAGCCGAACATACCCGAGGAGAACTAAAGACGTAGGACGACTTCTACGAGCAAGCCGAAGCGACTCGAAGCAATCCCGAGCGTTTCCGAGGCAAAGCCGAACATACCCGAGGAGAACTAAAGACGTAGGACGACTTCTACGAGCAAGCCGAAGCGACTCGAAGCAATCCCGAGCGTTTCCGAGGCAAAGCCGAACATACCCGAGGAGAACTAAAGACGTAGGACGACTTCTGCGAGCAAGCCGAAGCGACTCGAAGCAATCCCGAGCGTTTCCGAGGCAAAGCCGAACATACCCGAGGAGAACTAAAGACGTAGGACGACTTCTACGAGCAAGCCGAACGCAGCCGAAGCAAACCCGAGCGTTTCCGAGGTGACCCGAAGATACCCGAAGGCGTAGGAAGGCTTCTACGAACGAGACGAAGCAAACCCGAACGTTTCCGAGGTGACCCGAAGATACCCGAAGGCGTAGGAAGGCTTCTACGAACGAGACGAAGCAAACCCGAACGTTTCCGAGGTGACCCGAAGATACCCGAAGACGTAGGAAGGCTTCTACGAACGAGACGAAGCAAACCCGAACGTTTCCGAGGTGACCCGAAGATACCCGAAGACAAGGAAGGACCTAAAAGGGATAAGCCGAACACTTACGAGGAGGACCAAGAGTCCGAATCAACAGCAGTTGCGTGCTTCAGCCAACATCCAAGGAGCATTCGTGACCTGTTAGTGAGGCTGTGAACAAAGTGACCCAACCAAAGAGAGGTTGTTGAACAAAGTGACCCAACCAAAGAGAGGTTGTTGAACAAAGTGACCCAACCAAAAGAGAGGTTGTTGAACAAAGTGACCCAACCGAAGAGAGGTTGTTGAACAAAGTGACCCAACCAAATACGAGAGGTTGTTGAAGTTGTGAGTGCCACTTAGTGCTCAACAAAGATCCAGACCACGGATCATTATTCAAGTGTCAGACCTGTGCCGATACACCATCCCAGTGACTTGTGACGTGTGGCTAAAGTGACCTCACGTCGTACCCATTGTTACAACCGTAAGTACTGAACTGATTCCTAAGCTTGCACGGTTGGCAATCTCAAGATAGCCCCGTCACGTCACTCAGAAGTAGTTAGTTGGTTTGGTACCCGAAGGCAGCCTTACCCATTCTAGGCGTTAATTGACTAGGTACCCCGAAGGGAGCCTTATCCCCTAGAACCCCAACTGAGTGTCTCAAATATCCCTCTCTATTTTTAAACTGCCAGTATCTAGCGACCACCCCCTTTGTCTTATCCCCCTGTGTGTGGGATCATTAGCCCTTTGGTCAAGGTGTCTCAGTAGACAGTGTATATAATATCAATCTATGTAAATATCTCTTAATATTTAGTGTTGCCTTAGGCCATTTCTTTATAGTCCTGCGTGGCTATTGTTTTTAGTGACCGAGTTGTGGTAATAAATTCATGTGGTTTGAAACAACTCTTTCATTAACCCCCGACACTAATATAAGCCCTATCCTGGAACACCCAGTGAATAAGTGTAGTGCCATCCTGAAGGAAGGACGCCACGTCTCCCCGTATTAGAGTACTACAGCTATAAGAGCTCAGGTAATTCGAATAACTTTATCTTGAGTAATTCCTATAAGCTGAAAGGTAACAATAAATTTGTTTAAACTTGGTAGTTGAGGAAATATTGGCAAAATTCGATTTTGTCACTGAAGTAAACTATCGTGGTCAAACACACACACACACGCACAGAGTTAGAGAGAGGGGGGAAGACATTTTTTGAAAACCACTTTTTCGGTATCAGGGACTTCAAAACTTGGACATCTGCAAAAATCTCGGGGTTGAAAATTTTCGTGATTACAATACTTCCTTATACTACGTATAAGAAAGTAAAAAGACCGAATATTTTATCCATGTTAGCATAGCGTTTACCAAAAGAAATAAACATCTTGTTAGATTTTCACAATAGATTCACAGCGGAAATTTTAAACTCGCAGGCACTATTTCCAATTTGTCAGATCACGATAGAGCACGAAATCCAATATTGCTTACTTTTGTGTACCTGCCATTGCGAATGTAGAATTTACGTGGTGACCTAATAATAATTATAGTGCAACTCCCTTTCCGTAATATATCTACTGTAAATAACTACACGATACCTAGTAATTTCTCCGTGCCATTTTCATAGACAAATATTTACCCTTCTTCCACTAATCAGGAAATTCCGAGCACGATGTTCGACCTTCAATTATGTTGCGTGTATCGCTGAGGGAGGTTCAGCCTGTTATTTGCAATATTTATAGTTCGTTAGATGCGATTGGAATTCATTCAGAATGCTTCAACGTGATTTATTGTAATTTGTGATCAAGGTATATACGCGATAATTAAAAAGTATTAAGGGGAATAGAGCATCCAGAACTGTAGATGAAAAAGAAAGAATGACTAGCTGTATGTATTTTACTAAATGCACTACCACTTTGCTTTACTAAGTGATAGTAAATTTCCATTACGAACTTTTGTGAACTTTAATGTATCGAGTTAATGAAAGCTTTTAGAGTTCTAAATTTTCCACTTGAAGTAATTACACGGTGATTATTTAAAATAGTATTTTACATGCTTTGATGAGTAAATAATAATAAGACTACATACACGGGTTTTCATCTACGTCCTAGCTTTTCCTGTAGCAGTCTTTACATTTCCAATTACGTGTATCTTTCTGTCTTAGGTCCTGCTATAACAGCTTCTCGATAGCTTTTGCTTCTCTCTTATTCTTGTAATTTAATCTTTTCCAAGCTATAGTCTGTCCATAGATATAACAATTTTACTTCTTGAATAGCACTCGATTTTCACAAAAGATATTAACCCAACCCTTCTAATCCCTTTCAAGCACGGGTGGTTTACGGGGATCTATTCACAAAGATTATATTATACTAAAAGTCTATTATAACCTTGATATCCGATTGTATCATATATTTATTTTTTATTGCATTTTTAGGGTAAATATAAGTTTAACACAAAAATCAATAAAATACCATAATTACTAAATTCTTGCAAGGAGTTATACCTTATCGGCTGTACATACTCATCTTATATATATTATCGTTAATTTATAACTTAAATACTGTGTCAGACATCAGAATCACTAATTTCATTGTCATGTATATACATGTACTATGAATTTCGGTATGGAGTTTGTGTATTGTAAATACTCGTCTTCTTCTGAAATATTTTCGTATCCGTCCAGCGTTCACCCATGTTTCGTCTAAGTAATATATCGGTGTTCCATCTTCACGATATTTTCTTATTTTACGTAAGTATTGTCTCCTCCAAGTAATAATATCATTTTTTTTCTTTTAGAATACCATTACGATTCCTCTTCTGATAACTACAAATGCAAAACTGTTTATAAAACGAAACAAACATTTTCATTATACTTTACCGAAAGTTCAGTTCTCTTATTAATTTTCTGAGAGTTGTAATTTTAAAGTTTGGTAAATCGGCTCTTTCATTTATCACCATAAAAATTTTCTGTATACTTGGAGGTGCGTTTTTTTAAAAAAAAGGAATGAATAATTCCTCGAATGCTATTCCGCATTACATCATCAACGTTGTCCAGTAAGGCCTTTTTCCTATGGTATTTCTTTGGTGATTGAAATTTATGCTCAGCACTATATTCTTGCAAAACCTTGTAAACACTACGTTCTGATATTCCTGAATATAAATCACCAAAATGAGACTTTATTATTCAAAAAATAACATTAATATTTACCTGCTGCTGTTGCTGTAGTTGCAATGTTATCTATTTTCGAAGTACCTGGCTGTTCTTGTAAGGTTTTGTATATATTCAAAAACCTCTCCTTGTCCTCTACTGTAAAATGTTTGGAGAGCCTCTTCTTAGGAGGTGAATTCTCCATAATGTTACGCAAAGAGGCCGACTGATACCACAGGTGATTAAACGGAGGATTGAGTTTATAGCCTATAAAGTAGATATTTCAAAATCATCTTCTGATGTTATATTTCATGCGCTTATTTACGTTTATCACAAAAACAATGTACAGTAGTATTCAGAAATACTTTTTGTTAGATGTTATGCAAAGAAACTGAGAAAGAAGAAAATAATAATAATGCAAAATTGAAACTGTCAAAACACAATACTAAATTTATTCTATTGTGGGTGTCCTTGCAAACGAACCAATAGTAAGGCGTTATTTTACGTATGACGTTTAAGTGACGCATTTCTCGTGCGCTGTTGCTACTGCATCTGTTGGGTAATCCTACTAAGTAGGTATAGTTATACCATTTCCAGCAAATCATTTTACTTTAATTTTACCTGAATAAACATATTGCAACGTTGTCCTGAATTTACACTTAAACCACTTTAACGTTAAAAGATATCGAAATCAAAATTGTTTATTAATGTAATTGTGGCGTTGTCAAATTGTCCTCCTTCTTTTAATTCTATTACTACCTTGTTGATTTTCGTAGAATTTTGAATTTCAAGTTCTTAGCTGTATTTTCCGTTGATTAGTTGTTTAGTGTTTGTGCTAATTTTCGAGTTTTGCTCTCTTGTGTTGGAGTTTTTTTTTTAATTTATGTTTTCAAACTACGAATATGCAGACATGCATTTGGTGCTGGGGAAATGCGGAAAGAATGCTGCTGCTTCTGCTAGATTCTATCGCGAAAGGTATCCTCTGAGAAGGCATCCTAGTAGTAATGTCTTTAGACATTTAGACCGACGCATATGAGGAACAGGAAGCGTATTACCAACAGGTGCTTTTTATCGGGATAGAGATCGTCCAAAAACTACAATGAAAAGTTCAGACTTATTACCTGAAGGTCTTCCACGTCGTGAGAGTTTTTGTAAGTGGTTTTTAAAACAGATACAAAGAAATTCTCAATTTTCAAAAATGTCTTGTGGACGGACGAAGTTTATTTTACCACGAAATGGATTTTACAGTCAGCGATATTCACATTTTTATGCTTTGGAAAATACTCAAGTATTTAGACCAGGTAACTACCAGCATAGGTTTAGCCTAAATGTCTGGGCAGATATTATCGGGAATCGGTTAATCGGGCCAGTTATTATTCCTAACAGGCTGGCCGGTGGCCGGGGACAACTTTTTAGAATTTCTGGTAAATGGTTTTCAAAGTTTGATAGATGAACTTCCATTAGTATGAGACTACAAATGGATGGTGATCCTGCACATCATGCGGCACCGGTGATAAACTGGTTAAATCAGCAATTTGCCGAAAGGTACATAGGAAGAGGTGAACCGTTCCGTTGCCCAACTAGATCTCCCGATCTCTTTGGACTTTTTCTTTTGGGGTCACATTAAACAATTGGTGTTCAGAACACCAGTTTTAAATGATGCAGATTTAACTAACCTGATACTTGAAGCAGTTCGCTCAATAGATGGAGAAATGTTAGAAAGAGTGCAGAGGAATATAATTAGTAGAGCGGAAATTTGCAGAGATCAGTACGGACATAATTTTAAACATTTATTATTATAATTTCATCTCGCTGACACTTTTGACATTTATCGTATTTATCATTGACATTAAAATTTTTATTTCTTACTGATCCATTATATGTCAATAATACCGTGGTTACGGTAACCATTATGACATTCATAATTCCCTTGGGAAGTTTTCTTTCTCTCTTGGGATATTAATTTTGACATGTTGATTCAATGATTTATTTATTTATAAAAGCTGTAAAATGGAAACATTTATTAATAATTGATTTAAAAAACATAAAATGAAATAACATAAATACATAATATAACATAAATCAAAATTTTGTAAATAAAAGAAATTAATTAATAATACCTATAGATATTAAGTGTCTAGTTGTGTCTTTATTTGCAAAATTTTCAATGTTCTATTCAGGCTTTTCTTCAGTGGCGGCTGGCGCATAAGCGCTGCAGTGCTGCAGAGCTCCCAAAAAATTGGGCGGGCGAACCTGTATTAGTTATAACTAGTTTTCTTTTACATAATTTTTCCGACATTTCTGATGTTTATAAAAGCGTAACATATTGTTGTGAAAATTCTCCCCCTGTATATCAAAAAATTTGCATATTTTTCTACATCATCCTGTAGAGGACATCAAACCCTACAATTTGACATCTGAATCATCAAAATCCGATCAGTAGAAGCCGAGATATTCGCTTCGGAAATTCCAACATAAAATGTAAGCAAAAACTGATATACTTTATAATAATATTCAATAGGCGGCCAGTGGAATAACCAATCTAATTCGCGCGATCGCTCACTTGTTCCTTATCTGGTCCACACGAACGTGCGCTCAGAGCCCATACAGACACCCGCCCGCTACCACCGCGGCTGTCTAAAACTAATGCCTGATTTTACCAGACAAATTCGCTGCATTGAGTGCAGCGAGAACGGCCATATGATTCGGTTTATTTAATTTTTTCGCGACTTTTGTTACGGTGGGGCGTGTTTAACATAAAAACAAATATTAGAGTGCGCGTGCTTCTGTTTTTGTGTATTGTTGACAATTTATATAAACTCTGTGTATTATGGAGGTGGTCTTTAATTTAATTAATGTGAAGAGATTCTTTAAATATTCATACGAAGAAAAGTTAGAATTAAAAGCAAGAGGCAGGCCATTAGTAGATATCACTATTGAAAAAACTGGTGTAAGTAGAGGGAAAAATTATACACGTAAATTTAGTAGCGATATTTATTCAAAAAACGAATGGATTTGTGGATGCAACAAAAAAAATGCTTTATATTGTTTTCCCTGTTTACTTTTTGGTGGTGATAAAGCTTGGACTGAAATAGGGGTCACGGATCTAGAGCACTTGAGTTTGAAAATAAAAAGACATGAGAATTCTAAAAGCCATCTTCATAATTCTATGGAATTTGCGTTACTAGGGTCAACTAATATTATGGCTCAACTAGATTCTGCTTATTGGGTAAATATACAGAGGCATAATGAAAATGTGTCAAAGAATCGGTATATTTTATCAAAAATTATTAATTGTATAAAATTTTGTGGAGCTTTTGAATTGGCCCTTCGGGGACATGATGAGAGCGATACTTCCGAGAATCCGGGGATATTTCGTGGACTTATTAATTTTTCGGCTGAATTAGATGCAACTCTAAGTGAGCACCTAAAAAATTGTTCGGTATTTAAAGGCACTTCCAAAGAAATACAGAATGATCTGTTACAGTGCATACTTGAAGTCTGTCAAGAACAAATAATTGAGGAAATTAATAATTCTCCGTTTTTGGCGATCATGGCGGACGAAACAACGGATGTTGCTGCAAAAACTCAAATGGTAGTTATTTTTAGATATGTTCGTGATGGTGAGCCAATTGAACGTTTTTGGAACTACGTCATTCCTGAAAAATGTGATGCAGAAACACTTAGCAAAACAATTTTAAGTGTTATAGATCCTTTAATTCAAAATTCACCTAACAAACTGATTGCACAGAGTTACGATGGAGCAGCGGTGATGAGCGGACAACACGCAGGCGTTCAAGCATTGATTAAAAAAAAGTACCCTTTTGCGCACTATGTACATTGCTATGCCCATCAATTAAATTTAATTATGTCTAAAGCTGCTTCTGCAAATTCGCAAGTACGTGTATTTTTTGGAAATCTACAAGACATTCCCGGCTTTTTTAATAATTCACCCCAACGAGTAGAAGTGTTAAACAAGATTGTAAACAGAAGGATCCCCCACGGCGCTACAACCCGTTGGAATTTTAATATCAGGACCATTAATGTTGTGTACGAAAATAGGGCCTCTCTCATTGAGTGTATGGAAGAAATAGAAGAACAATTCTCCAACAACACAGTCTGTAGTGCAGCCGCCTCTATTCGCCGTACATTAAATGATCCGATCTTCAATTTTTGGCTGACTTTTTACCATCATGTAATGCCCCATGTAGATATCCTGTTTAATCAATTGCAGCAAAGAAAAATTGAACCCACTCTAGTAAAAGACGCTATCGAAAATTTTGAACGCGGTATAGGCCAAGTTCGAAATAATATTGACAACATCATAAGTGAAGCATCAGATTTAATAAGCGATGAGCCACCACCAGAAAAACGCAAACGTCCAAATAACAGCAGATTTAATCATCGAATTTCGGCTTTAGAGGTGTGTGATGTTATTCTAAATTGTGCAAAAGATCGATTTCATTTTAAAGAGCATCTAGTAGTGGCATCACTTTTTTTTTCGGAATGCTTTGGAGAGTATTGCAGTAAATTTCCTGAGGACAAACTCACTTCCGCATGCTCCTATTATCCCACCCTTGATAAAGAAAGATTACGAACTGAATTGTCTGTTATTTACTCAAGAACTGATTGTAGATCTTTAAAAGGCGCACTACCTCTTCTAAAATTTTTAATAAAAAACAATCTGGGAGATACGTTGAAAGAGACTAGAAAATTATTAGAAATTGTAATAACAACTCCCATGACAACATCAGAGGCCGAACGATGCTTTTCAACACTAAATCGAATTAAGACGTTTCTCAGAAATTCAATGACCGAAGATCGTTTAACATCTCTTTCCATGCTATCTATCGAAAAAAAGTTTATCTCCGAAATAGACAATTTTAATGACAAAGTGATAACAAAATTTGCAAATCGAAAAGAACGTAGAATAGATTTAATTTATAAGAAATAATTTGTTAGTAAAGTAGTGCTTAGTGACTCTTATTTTTTTCTGTGACAATTGACAATCGTTCCAGAAATCCATTACTTCAGTGCGGAAGGCGAAGAAAGCACGATAAGATCGATGGGAGACAACCTCTTACTGCCCGTGCAAGGTATTTTTTTTTGTAAAACTTGCAGAACACCTTAAAATTTTTAGCACGAGCCGCCACTGCTTTTCTTGATTGTAAAAGAAAAATTTGCAGTTCAACTGAAATTGTAACCTGATTATTCTATTGAATTGCAACTAGAAACTGTACTTCAAACTGATGTTGCTGTTGTCTCTGACACTTTGGACTCATCTTGTACACCAACTAACAATCGTGCAGTTTTATTCTTTATCTCAATGCTATCTGCCAAATATGATTCCGTAACAATACTGCTCTGCCATCCGTCGTGTCTTTTCAACGTTGTCATATTTGCACCCGCATTTGCTAAAGCAGTCGCAGAACTTCGACGTAGGCAGTGCCCCGTATAGGAATTTGGATTTGGTAAACCCAAAAAGCTTGCAATTTTGCTCGGAACTTTTCCAAACATATGTTTTTCCATTGGCTGCACTGTGCAATGCTTCTCGCCGTATGTTAGAAAGAATCTTTCAATGCCTGGCGGTCGCAACGACATATAATTTCTGACCAGAGGCAATGCAGAAAACTCATTTTCTTCTACAATTGTAAACTGTCTTCGAATACCCGTTTTACTAGTTGGAATATTAACAACCATAACGGAGTCCCTATCATCAATATCTCCAACCTTCATATTCAGCAGCTCCTGGCTTCGACATCCTCCGAAATACCCCATAATTAAAACAACCGGTATTATAGAATAATATCCGTTATAAAACAATCTAAGCAATTTCATGCATTATTTACCTTATTTAGTAACTGAACTTCTTTAGGAGCTTCCTTCAAAAATTTGACAATGTTATCCCGAGATATTTCTTAGGCACGTAACCTTTACTTTTTCTCTTAAGAAACGCCCCCAATTCATAACCTTTTGTAACATCTACGTTATTGTATATTGTCAGCATAGTTTTTATCATTGACTACTTAGTCCATAAGCTATTAGGACTATACGATTCGGATTACAAGAAATATAAACCAAAATTAATAATAACATAGTTTAAAATGATAAAAACGTACCATATCTTGAAAATATGCCAGTAATATGGTTTCATCTATATTTTTGCTTCCTGGTTGGTTCACCTTTAGCCAATCATGAAATTTGGTATATTCATTTTTATAAGAATCTTGGGACTTCGTTGGCAGTAACGTAGCACGAGCTTTTTCGGCTTTTGCTACTAAATCTTGCGAAATACCAATATTTTTGCCTGTGGTGTCACTAATTTTAATAAAATGAACACAACTGTATTTTCACCAAACAATTACAACCATGGCGACCGTACCCAGTTAACTGAGTTAGCTTAATTTAGGATCAAATTTTAGGAAAGCAGAATTTGATCATATTTTGCTTTAAAATCAGTAAGAAATAAAATTATTTATTTATCACGAGAGTTATCAGGTGACACTAACCTTGAGCAACTAACTATCCCTCGGGATGGTAACCCCGTTGCCCGCGGCAATTATCACCCTTATAACTCCCTTGATACATAAATAACTATTAATTCATTATTCTGTCTAATCCATTATTAGGATAAATCAAAGGTGTTGCCAAATTTACCTTCACAAAACGGCCAATATCTTCTAGAATGAACAATGTGGAATTTCTTAAATATTTTTTCCGTGTTCCTTTATCGCTGCTTCAAACCGCAGTGTGGAGTTGTTCCGCGAATTTTGTGACACGTTGTATAATAGCCCATAAATCAACATCAATAGTAAACTAGTGATGTACCAAAACTAATTAATATTATGACCATCCATAGTTTAGCTATCAATTTGCGATACTTTTTTTCGTAATTTCTTCAAAGTTTAGCACGTCTAGCTAACAATAAACTCATAAGAATTATCTTTAAGTTTCTACTTTCTTATATCTATAGCATAATGCAATGAGAAATGTATTTTCTGTCTGAATATAAATCACTTATATTCACATGGTGAACCGAGATAGTTTATAGAGTGCAGCAATTTCAAATCGATAGCAGACGTTGACCTCCGTCACCTTCAATTTTTTTTATATTATTTGTACGATCGAAATTTATATTAATAGCAAATTATACTTTGTTATTTATGCAGATGAAAAAGGCAGCCAACTATTGATTTTTTTATTGTTGTTGTGATTTCTTACGAATACACGCAAGTTTTCGGCACCAGGAGTTGTATGTTAATTATTTGAATGTAACACACAAATTGATCGGTAGGCTACAAGGTATACAGGGTTAGTCAAAAGTATGGGTGGTTTATTTCCGTAAATATAAACTTTATAACAAATTGTCTGTAAAATAAGTTTTATACTAGTTATTCTTCATTTCTTAGCTTACTCCTTGTTTTTGTATGTAAGCGCATTTCCATGGTAACGTTTTTTTTTAAATGGCAAGCAAGCAGTTTTTTTGCTGATTTTTATTCCTCTTCTTTTTCTTCGCTAGTTATTAATCATGTCATTGTAAAGTACCTTTCAATAAGTGGACAAGCTAATTTAATAAGAATAGTTTAATTTTTATTTGTAAACACGATGAAAGTCAGCGAAACTGAAAGAATAGAAGTACTAATGATGGTTGGTTATCGAGATCGGCAACGTTCACAAGAAGATGTTTTTCATTGGTTCAATAACGTTCACCCGGAGAGAAATCCTATTGTACAATCCACAGTGTCTAAATTGGTTAGAAGATTTAGAGAAACTGTAAGAGATATCCCAAGGTCTGGACTTCCAAAATCAGTCACAAATGAAGATCGAGCTCTCAGTGTTGTACTTAATGTGATGGATAATCCAATTACATCAACCACGCAACTGGCTTTGGATAATGATATTAATTAATCGTCGGATGTTTGAATATTAAAAAAGAAACAAACCCTACAAGATACACCCTCTCCATGAGCTAAACGAAGACGATCCTGACAGAAGAATGCAGTTTTGTGCAATAATGATGGAAATGACCAATACTAATCCTAATTGTATAAACAACATTTTATTTTCTGATGAAGCCACTTTTTGTCTAATAGTCCAGTCGAATTAAATTAAGTTCTATTCTGGAATATGGTTTTGTCGCCGATTTTTTATAGGTACATTTGACCCCCACGAACATACCATGAAAAATGCCAAAAGTTTAAGGTCCGGGTTTGGCCGTGAGAAATTGTTAAACAATTTAAAAGTGACATTTTCCGGTTAAACTTCTTTTCCTGTAGGTTAAATGTGAAAACTGTCCGTACAAAAGTTGTTCGCCCCATCATTCTCTAAAAAACAAGCCATTGCACGATCGATTATCATTATTTGTTTAGCTGCCTCCTTTCTCTTCAACGAGTAATTTGAGACTAACTTTATACGAATATCTTGATTAGAACTGGAGATAACAACGTTCTAGTTTTATTACGTTTATTATCGTTCTGGTGGATATTTAAGAAAAAAAAATATCAAATTTCTCTCAATACCTCAAGGAATCGCCGTGAATTTTTTCAGATCTGTAGGAGCACTCTATGTAAGTCAAAGAAATTAATGAAGTTCGGCGCGCGCTGGCGGTGGGAAAAATTGCAGCCGGGGGGCGTGGTGGGGTAAGCCAGAGGCTCCGCGCGCCGCCCGAAGTTATATATTAGTTAAATAACCGGCGAGTAGGGCTCGGCGCGGGCGGCGCGCGGAGTCTCTGGCTTACCCCACCACGCCCCCCGGCCGCAATTTTTCCCACCGCCAGCGCGCGCCGAACTTCATTAATTTCTTTGACTTACATAGAGTGCTCGTACAGTATTGAGAGAAATTTGATATTTTTTTTTCTTAAATATCCACCAGAACGATAATAAATGTAATAAAACTAGAACGTTGTTATCTCCAGTTCTAATCAAGATATTCGTATAAAGTTAGTCTCAAATTACTCGTTGAAGAGAAAGGAAGCAGAATCTACCATAATATTTACGATAATATGTCAATTGTCGGAGATATTTCATTTGTTTATAAGCAAATAATTTCGAACCTCCAAAAAAATGGCAATTTTTGAGCAAAAAAAATATTTTTTTTCCATTTTCGGAAAATACTCTCAATGAATTAAAACCATGATTTTTTTGAACCATGTGCGACAATATGCAAGGAAGGGACAGCTAATTTAGGAATTTTGGCTTGTCGCTTATTGTAGCTCAACTATACAACACAGGTGAGTGAACTTTGCACTGTTCTCTGGGGGACATTTTATATTGCCTGCACCATGAGGTTCAAAGCCATACGTTGATTATTCATCGATTGAATAAAAAAAATAAAAAATCAAAATTGCCATGCTTTTATGCATTTTGCAGCTAAACAAATAATGATAATAGATCGTGCAATGGCTTGTTTTTTAGAGAATGATGGGGCGAACAACTTTTGTACGGACAGTTTTCACATTTAACCTACAGGAAAAGAAGTTTAACCGGAAAATGTCACTTTTCAATTGTTTAACAATTTCTCACGGCCAAACCCGGACCTTAAACTTTTGGCATTTTTCAGGGTATGTTCGTGGGGGTCTAATGTACCTATAACAAAATCGACGACAAAACCATATTCCAGAATAGAACTTACTTGATTTCATGTCTAATTCGACTGGACTATAAATGGGTTTGTAAACGGGCACAACTGTCGTTACTGGTCCAGTGAAAGTCCTCATTGGATGATGGAACACCATACACAGCAACCACAAAAACTCATTGTCTGGGCTGGTATTATTGGGCACCACATAATAGGTCCATACTTTATAGATGGAAATTTGACAGCAGATAAATGCGTGATCACATTGTACCAGACATTGTAGATTTATTTCCAGATGAAAATAGACAAGGAATGCCAAACCGCAGTGTTTGGTTTCAGCAAGACGACGCTCCACCACAATATGAAGTTGATGTTCGCCTGTTTCTAAATAACATTCTTCCCGCTCGTTGGATAGGACGGCGAGGATGTATTGAATGGCCTGCTAGGTCGCCTGATTCGAGTCCCCTAGATTTTTTCCTCTGGGGACATTCAAAAATAAAATTTACAAACCAAAACCACAAAATTTGCAAATGCTGGAAGCCAGAATTAGGCATGAATTCGAAAATATAAATCCAAACTCGCTGCAAAATTCGTTGCGTAATTTCTGTGATAGATTAGGATATTGTAGGGGGTCTTCAATTTAATTTTATTATTAGTAGTGTAACATTTTATCTGAAATTTTCTTATTCAAGTTCATGAAAGATATATCAGGTCATTTCAAGAAAAAGAAGAGGAATAATAATTAGCAAAAAAACTGCTTGCTTACTATTTAAAAAAAAAATCCGTTACCATGGAAATGTGTTTACATACAAAAACAACGAGTAGGCTACAAAATTGAGAATAATTAGTAAAAAACTTATGTTAAAGACATTTTGTTATATAGTTTATATTTACAGAAATAAACCGCCCATTCCATACTTTTGACTACCTACCCTGTATATTATTATGTACTCTCTAACTTTCTACAAAGAAAATCCCGTTGTTACACATACAATATGAACTAAATATTTGTTGATCTTTAATCCACATATAACGAAAAATATTGACTTACTTTTACTTAGTAATACAAGCAAATCTTCAAAGTCAACATCGCGATTGTTTGTGCATGTTCTTCAAGCGCAAGATTTCTATTTTTACTTGGAAAATATTGATTTTTAAGGTTGTCTTTCTAGCTTTAAATATTAATTTATATTTATGAATTGCCGTATACTAATATCGTACCGTATAATTCTAAAATAACTATATTTAATAAAAAAAGATTTCACGCAGCACTAGAGGAAAAATAATAAATTAACTACAGGTTATTGCAGAAAATTATTGCTTCTTTTATCTTATCTTTGGACGATCTTCCACACGTGCCGACTACGTACATGAACGAAGCTTATAACGAAACTTGAAAGTGAGATATGCACTGATTATATAATGTATGTATATTGCAAGTACTGCCCGGGAATGATATAGTATACAATAAGCTGCAGTGAATAGTAATCAGGTTACGGTATACAAAGATATGTTACATGTAAATATTAAAAGACAGAATAAAAATGGAATAATTATTATAATTTTGTTTTATGCAATTATGTAGAATAAAAATGAATATTTTGGAGAATACGAATACAGTTTGCAAATCTTTTGTGTTTTTTTGCGGTTGACTGCGTTGTTGTATGATTGTAACAATATCTACTGTGCTTTCGGGTAAAAGATATAAAACAGAATTTGTCGATGTTTATCTTCAATTTGTTTAAACAGCACCCATTCATGCTCCAGGTTCTCTTGAAGAAGGAAAGCATCTTGAGCACCAACAATTCGATGAAAACTCTTCAAATCATTCGCATATGCCAAAACATGAAAATTGATGGAAGTTATTAAATCATTAATGAAGATGTTCAATAATAAGGGTCCAAAATTGGATCCCTGAGGCACTCCAGACGTAGAAACATACATACTTGATTTGTAGCTGTTATAGTATACGAAGTTACTTCTTTCAACAAGGTAAGAACCAAGAAGTGCTAACAGTGAGTTGCTGAATCAAAACAAACTCATTTTCATCAGTAATAACATTTACTGCTGCTCCCTATTGTTCAGTGTACATAATGCCTGAGATATTATGGGAGATTCGAAGTGGTAGATCTTCTAGACATAAACCCACGGCGACAAAAATTATTTGATGTTGTTGTATATAGTCATATAGTATAGGCTCATATAACTTTGCAAAGCGTGGTAGGATATACCCGCCTGTAATTACTAACATTTAGTGTAATCCCTTTTTTGGTGTATAGGACATGTACTAGATACCTTCTAGGTATCAGGAAAACATGTTTGCAGAGATTAATTAAATATTTTGCAAAGCTGGGAATATTGTTATGTTGGGATGTAAAGTTATTCTTTGGTTTGTTAATATATAATAAAGCTTCAAATCTAATGATCTTCCCATAGATGGTGTAAACAATGGAGGAAAATGTTGCTTAGTGTTGTGGCAGGTATAGGGAATTCAATTGTCCATTATGGAGTAACCTACACAGTAGAACATATCAGTTGCCGCATTAACGTCACAAAAGGTATCAAAGAAGCTCCAATCAACAGAAAGTAATTCTGAGCAAAGATTGTGAAAATATGCTTTTCTTTAAGTTATGGCGGTTGTTAATAAGGAGCAAAAGTGTTCTGCATTTGGTTTATTCTTTCCAGAGAATAATAAATTCGAAATAATTAATTATTTCAACGAATTCAAGGCAACCACCGATACTTTACTCTACTAGCGAGAGAGAGAGTAATAATATTATTTTGACGCCCAACGTGGGTGGTGGTGGGTAGTAAAAGAATCGTATTAATATATCTTTAACTACTCAAAAACTGGAAATGACAATTCCAAAAAACCACTGGATAGCGACAAAGGCAAAGAATATGGTTATGAAATAGACAGAGACAGTAAATTATGATATGGAACAAAGGCTAAAAATAGCAACTTGGAAGAACGAACAACTGAACAAAACAGACACATTAAGGCAGGGAAACAAAGTAAATATTAAGCTGCTTACCTGGAATGTGAGAGGATAAATGGGAAAGAAGACGAAGTTGTTGAAGAAATGAAATTATATAGATTGGATTACCTAGGCATAACTGAAACTAAAAAGAAAGGTAAAGGAGTAACACAATTGAAGGATGGATATTAGTTATACTGGTCCGGGGTGAATACAAACGAATGGGGAGCAGAAGGAGTAGGCTTGATAGTAAGACCAGATATAGTAGAAAAACTACAAAAGGAAAATATATCAATGAGTGAATATTAACAGTGGAGACAAAGCTGTGCAGCACAAATATCACCACACTTTTCATTGCATATGGGCCAAATGTAAACGCACAGAAATCGGAAAAAGACGAATTTTTTGAAATCTTACAAACGGAATTACGTAGACAATACAAAAGGAAATATTTACTAATGGGAGATATGAATTGCAGAGTTGGAAATTATAATACAGGAATTTAAAGGTACTTAGGTCCTTATGGAGAATCAGTAAAAAACGACAATGGAGAAAGATTATTGGATATCTGCATCGCAAACGACCTGATCATAACAAACTCGAAATTCAAACAAAAAGAGATCCACAAGTACACCAGAGAGGTACACTCGCGGAATGAGAAATACACCATAGACTACTTCATAGCCAATAGGGATAACGAACAATCGGTAAAAGATGTGAGGGTATACAGAGAAGTAGAAATTGGCAACGATCATTACCTGCTAATAATGCAAATGAGAATAAAAAATTGCAATATCGAAGTTAAGAAAAGGAAGAAAATAATACAAATTAAAAGATGAGGAAACTAAAAATAACAATACAACAATAGAAACTAGATGCAATACTTTAGGTGGACAATCCTGGCAACAACTAAAGAAGTATGTGGAACATCAAAAATCTCAAGTATATATCCGAAGAAAATCAAATTGTGAAAGTTAAAGAAAAGACAGGAAATGACCTCCAAGAGTACAAAATAGCTCGCACTAAAGTAAAACACTTAATAAAAGGAGCTAAAGAGCAGACCTGGGAAGAGTTCGGACTTAGAATGAAAGAAAACTAGACAAAGACGGAATATCTTAACAACAGAGAATTAAATAATAGGCAGATGGAAGCAATACTTTAAAGAATTATCAGATCTGAACCAGGTAGAAGAAATAGATCCCCAAGAGAGTAATGAAGTCGAAAATGAGCTACAACCAATATCATTAGAAGAAATTACACAGACCATAGGGAAATTAAAAATAGGGAAAGCCCCAGGACATGATAACATCATATCTGAAATGATAATGTACATGGGAGAAAAGGCAAAAGAAGAATTCTAACGTAATACTTAATGATATATAAAACTAAAAGAGATACTTAAGGATTGGAATACAGATATAGTAATACCGTTGTACAAGAAAGGAGATGCAAAAATTTGCACATATTATAGAAGCATCACTTTAACAAGCATGCCTAGCAAAGTTTACGCTAGAATAATAGAAAATAGATTAAGGCAGAAGCTAGAGACAACGATGGAAGTATCACAACATGGATTTAGAAAGGGAAGGATTACGCATGATCTGATATTTATACTTGGACAAATAGAAGAAAAGTTAGGAAGAAAGGGAAAGGAAATACATATATGTTTTATAGATTTAAAGAAGGCTTCCTATCAAATAAGAACAAACGACGTATGGAACAGTCTGGGGAGAAGAGGAGTAGAAATAAAAAAAGAAGTAATAGCTACTGAGATGAGATTCCTGATAAGAATAAAAGTAATCACAAGAAGAGATCGAATAAGGAATGAGTCAGTATTGACCGAATTAAAGACAAAATGTGATTGGTGATTGGAGAAAGGCAATTGGGTTGGCTGGGTCACATACATAGGGTGGATTAAAATAGGTTAGCGAAAAAAGTCTATGAAACCAAAGTACAAGGAAAGAACAAGCTAGGGCAACCATGACTAAAATGGAAGGAACAAGTACAGCAAGAAGGTGAGAAACGAGGATTCAGTGGCGCAAGATAGAAATGATTGAAAAAACAGGATGCGAGAAAGAACATGTGTATTAAATATATAAGGCAATTGGACATAATTTATTAAATAAAGTAAATAAATAAAATACTTATTAATTAGTTTATTTTTTTTTCTAATATTGTTTCGGCTGATGTCGATTTGTAGTGGCATTGAATCCTCATCTGTAGTTCGTACTTGGTCGTGTCGAGTGCTAAAACGATTCTGTTCTAGCAGCATTTGGCTATATTTAGTTGTAATTGAAACTGGAACATAAAGCAGATACAAGATGTAATTTGTAATATGAATATGATTTCAACATGTTGAAATTTCATTTCTGTGTGTTTAGTATCATAAAGTCACCTGTCTTGTCGGGCCAGACATCGAAGCGTCTCCTATAATCATGCGTATTTTTTATTACTTCAATAAATAATTCATGTTCTTCATTAATGAGAATTCTTCAGCAATTTACATGCTTTTAATGACCACCCACCCTTCGGTATAACTAGTTTATTGTACACTACAACTGCAATGTATAAAAAAATATATGTAAATATCCATTTATATAATGAAGTGGGATGCTCTTCCAAAGCTTTGATAAATTGCTGTCAATAAACCATGAATATTAAACACTGAACTTTACTTTCAGATGAAGCAGCAGAGCGCGAATATAATATTTGCATGGGACTACGTCACGCAAGCGACGCTATAACTTCATTAACTTGTTCTTGGTTGAGACTTGGCCGAACTGTCGGACATGATGTGGATGCAGCATTCAAAGTGGTAAACATCAAGGGGCGAGAAATTGTGAAAAACTTACGCACGCAAAAGTGCTTCTTATATCGGGAAACAGGTCTTACATGCTTTAACGCGTTAAACGTTCTACAGTGTCGCGAAATATTAAATGAACGAAAAATGGGAACGAATCACTCTACCAGATTGGAAAAGACCTTTTTCGGAGAGGAAGGTAAGAAACACTTTTATTGTCGTTTGAACGCGATAGTTATTTGTCTCGTGTGTTAGAATCCTCAAGAGAAATCATTCAGAAGTATGTTGCAGTGAGTGGAAAAGTAAATGTAATCAGCTAAAAATGAGATCTTGTTTCCAGTTACATGCTATACATGCATTAAAGTACCTACTTTAAAGGTGTGGGGGAAGTTTTATAATGTAATTTTAAATACAAGTATGTTCCTCCGTTACAAATATACGCCTAAAAGGAATAAATTAACACAAATTACGATATGAATCTCTTTAAAAGCTGATAGTATAAATATAGTATGCATAATATGCAAATAGAAAATAATATATGGAACTGACGATGCAGTTTTTTTTACACAGAATATCTTTAATTTTATACGCATGGTTCAGAATTTGTTGCAAGTAATGCATGCCATCGTTAGCCGAATGTTTAGCATTGTCAAGGCGTATAGATTTTCTTAAGTGTCAGCCAGTAATAAAACTAGGCGAAATTTTTTTTTTATAACTGTTGTAAAAATTGGTGTACAGTTCTTACAGTCTTTAACGGAAGGCATAACCAAAAACCAAATCTTTCTACCACGTCTAGTTTTAGAGTTATAATTAGGGGGCGGACATGACCGGTTTAAACTACGACGAAGTTACAACGGAGCAAAGAAATAATGTAAACAACAACCACTTACTGAATAGCACTAATTCATATGGTGAACTGCAACATCTGTTGTTTCCTTGAAAACGACAACAAAAAATGCCCATGAAATAAGGAATTTATGAGTAAAATCCTTTCTAAATCGGTGTAGATAGGAACGTGAGGGTTTTTTAAAATTTGTTATATTTCGCAAGAGAAATAATGTAAATATGTATATACTTACTGTTATTTAGTTACAATAACATACGCGTACATTTTTAGTTATCATTTATTTAAATCTAAAACGTTGTTTATATTACTTTTTCTGATATGAAAATGAATTGTCAGTGATTCCGAAATTTATTACAAAGCCTGTAAAATATCGTTACAGAATGCCAAAATATCGCACGTTCGTCACTTAGCTTTACTAAAACATACAGAGACGTAGTTTTTATGCAGAGAATTTCGATAGTTTACAAAATTTCGTTACATGTTTTAAATGACGATGCTCGAAGTATTTCTGAGTCCAAGGAACTAACACAAATCCCAAATTTAAAAAAATCAGTTGTTATTCCTTCAGGAACACTTTGGAATTTGCCTAAACTAATTACATATTTTGAAAATCGAATCTCAAATTAAAAAATGGATTAACCACATTAGATTTGTCTATTAATAATTTCAAAAGTATTCCAAGTGACTTCGGATGTGGCAAAACTTAGACGCAGTTTTTAATAGAAATTCAGATTTAATAACATTGCGGCAATTGTGTATGCTAAATACGCCGAAATAAAAGAATATTTCCAGTACGCACCTATAACCAGTTGCGATGTAGAAAGGACGTTTTCTGTCTACAAGGATGTACTTCATTCAAAGAGAACAAGTCTTACAGAAGAGAAAATAAACAAATAATAAGGTATTTTGTATTTTATAGATCACCACCCACTTGTTATCCAATTATATAAATAAAATTAAAACCTCTTTAAAAATACAACATTTTAATAGTGCGCCCATGGGCGATGAGTCATCAACCACTCGTGTCCGCCCCCTAGTTATGAGGTTTGGAAGATTTATTTTCTTCATTTTGGAGTATATATTTGTTCAAGACATAAATATAATGAAAATGTTACCTAAGTAGTATTTTTGTTATATTCATTGTACACTAACTACTGCATATTATTGTTAAAAAATACTATGCAGTAAAAACTAATAAAAAACGAGAGTTTTACTTTCTTTTATAAAAAAATATACGTCAATTACTAACATACTCATTTTATTTTACTCTACTTCTTGCTGACCTGTCGACTGGCCTTAACATTTGTAGATTCTGGAAGTGTTTGTTTTTCTCTATCGCATTTTTCGCTGAGAGGACAATACTTTCAGGAGGCTAAAATGCTTTCTCGGAGGAATTTTTCTTGTTTGCGCGATCCGAGTAGAAATATTATTAACTTTCGTTATGACTTTTTTTTTCATTTTGAGTATGATTACATCGATTGGACAAATATTTTCTTTACATTTTTTATCGGATTATGTAAATAATTCACATAGCATCCAGATGCTTGCAGAGTTTCAATAGAGCAAGAAGAATACATACGTATGACTTAAGATTACCAAATGTATTATTCTGACAGGGTGTGTACATTAATTAATATTCTCAAGGTTATAATATAGAAATATTTTGAATGGAATTTTATTTTCTAAAAGTTTCAACTGAAATTTACCCTACAACCTCTGATTTGATAGATCAGTGCTCTTTTCCTCATACATCTACGCTTTTTCTTGGGTCCATTTATATATTCCCGGACCGCACAATATTGATACAATTTCCATTAACTTTCCATTTATTTACACTGCTTCTGATTAATATTATTATCTGAGAGTTAACGTTTTCTAACATTGTTAATTTCGTAATACACCAGCTGTGGCCCGGCAGATTTCCTGTAGGTGGCGCCGTACCAAAAAATTGCGCCATCTATCAGAAGAGCAGCATGTACCAAAACAAATTTGTGGACCCTGCAAACATATTGTGCAAATATCAATCATTTCGGTTTATAAATATAAAATGTATTAATAATTCGACCGTAACGCTACCTATCGGGTTCAGATTTTATGATTTTCTTTGTTGGCACTAAACCAGCATATATTGTGAATATGAGTCATGTTGGTACATAAATATAGAATTTGTTAATAAATTGACTACGACGTCACCTACTGATTTTGATTTTTTTTTTTTTGAAATACTTTGGAATAATTTAGAACAAAGCTAGAACAATTGTCAGTATTTTCAAGAAAAGGGGGGCTGGCAAAAACTCGTTTTTTCCGATTATCTCGACCAATTTTGATTATTTTTGAAGAATATTTGGAACAATGTTTAGAACAACCTGGAACAACCTTCAGAATTTAAATTTTTGAAAAAAGGGAGGCTGGGTGAAAAAGGTTTTTTCAATTATCTTGACCAATTTCGACTTTTTATTTAATGCTTTGGATAACACACCCTGTAATTTTATTTCAATTTAGGTTGGAATTCGTTTTTCCAGATTTTTCGCCAAATCTTCCAGATTTTTTTTTCAATTGAAAACTGAAACTTTTTACTTGCATCCCGGGAGAATAATGAACAAAAGAATCAACCAAATATATCGTTTCCTATCGTCAGTTATGATCGAGAGTGCTTAGGAAAGTAATGATTTTTGTGGTTCGCCGAATTTTGTGACTTTCCTTTGCAATTGTCCCGAATTTTTTTTTCCTGAAAACTTCCAGGACCATAACGAACAAAAAAGTTAAAGAATTAAGCATATCCATCGTCTGATTCGTGTGTTATGGGCTTGAGTTCGAACAAAAACCCTACTGAAAAAAATATTTTCAGTTTTTCCCGAATTTTCCGGGCAACAAATTTTGGACCTAAAAACTTTATTCGCACTATTACGAACATTTAAAAAAATATCCAAATTGCTACGCCGTTCTTAGCACTGCGCATGCGTATTTTGTAGATTTTGTGATGCTTCTCTTCAATGCTGATAAATTGTGGAAGGAAACCCATACTAGATACACAAATAAAAATGTTATCTTCGTTTTGAACACTATTCCAAACATTAACACTTTTGTACAACAATTTTTGAGAACCATTTGGAAAAATTCAAAATTTGACAGAAATTCAAAATTCTGCAAAGCGAATTCAAAAGTTTACAAAACACAAGCTCACAATAAGTAGATTACAAATATGAACATTTCAAATAAAATTCTATTAATTGAGTTAGCAGACGGTTCTTGGTGGAACATTTTATTAATAACTATTTTAAATAAAAATAAAAATAAAATAAAACTCTTGAAAACTTTCCACAATTTTTAGTTTAGTCTTTGCGACATATGTTTCGGTATTGTTCATACCATTATCGAGCCGGAACTAATAGGTCAGTTTGTGTAGGGTTGTTGTTTAATGTAGAAGAAAAGCTGTTTAAGAGTACTAAATACATTAAACAAATAAAACATTGGGACAGGTATGTAGATGACATTTTCTGTATATAGTCAGGTACTGAAAGACAGGCACGCGACTTCCTAACTTATCTAAACACTATTCATAAACAGATCCAATTTACTATAGAAATAGAAAAAGAAACAAAATTAAACTTTCTAGATTTAACTATCAAAAAAGACGACAAAAAGTTAAAATTCAGCATATACAGGAAACCTACATACACCGATACAATCATACCAGCTAATTCCAAACAATCTTGGCGCACAAAAACAGCAGCTCTACATAGTTTCGCTTACAGACTAATTAACATACCGCTAAGTGAAGAAGATTTCAACACAGAATTACGCATAATTAAAACCATAGCTATGTTAGTCAATAACAAGGAATGAACTAAACTTACCGACAAATCAGGTGTATACAAAATTAGTTGCACAGACTGTAAAGCTATCTATATCGGACAAAGTGGCAGAAAGATCGAAACTAGATTAAAAGAACATACAAGATCAATATTGCATAATATTAGAAATACAGGCCTTGCCGAACATTGTATAGATAATCTCCATTTTCCTGATATAGATAGTTGTAAACTTATACATAATGTAAACAAAGGACCGAAATTAAATCTGTTAGAAATATTAGAAATTAAAAAATCAATTCAAAGAAAAGAGAAAGTAACGAACACACATTGAGATTTTTCAAACACACACACACCCATAATAGACACTTATGTACAAAGAGGCAATAAACACAACGACATATATAACAACCCTACACAAACTGACCTGTTAGTTCCGGCTCGATAATGGTATGAACAATACCGAAACATATGTCGCAAAGACTAAATAAAAATTATGGAAAGTTTTCAAGAGTTTTATTTTATTTTTATTTTTATTTAAAATAGTTATTTCAAATAAATCATAAAGGTCTTGAGATTTTGAGCCTCCCTGACATAAATAAATGTCTGATTCTGGGCGTTACCGGCATTTCACTTATCCGAAACGCTAGTAAATCGGTAATCACAGGTCCGATTTCTGTATTTGTCAAGGATACTTTCTTTAAATAAAATTTAATTATACATTCATGCTTCAGTATTTTATTAGAAATGCATCAATAATAATTGTAAGATTTTATATTAAATTGTTAGAAACAATGATTTATTGCAGTAGGTGATCTCGTTTTGAAACTGACGTGTTTTAAATGCCAACTGTTCAGTTTAACAAACTCTTAAAGCATCCACCCAATGTTGGTGATTTCGTGTGGGCATTGCCAACTTGCGGTAGTGAATTACAAGAGGTCTGTTGACGTAAATTTGTACCTCTAATGCCCAGTTTTTCAGTGCTGGTTCAAGTTCAAGTTCTACTGATCTATAAACTTGAACTTAAACCTTGAACTCTGTATAACCGTATTTCAGTGCTTCCACTGAACTAGTTCAGTTGAACCTAAAATGTAATAAACATATCGTGGTTGGTAACGTTAAAAATAGGGGTTTGCAGTTTTGTGATGTTGGTGGCATTGAAACTTACAGAATTTTTCAAATTCAAACATCTGGTATTCATCTGTGGCTATTAGCGAAACCCCCATAAACTTCAGGTAAAATGATGAAAGCATTCATTTACGTATTATTCGTCTTTGAGTGTGACGTATCTCTAAAATTGTGTGCTTGCTATATCAATATTTTATATAACAAACATAAATAGAAAATATGGCAGAAGAAGGCAATAGAAGATCATCCAATTTTTCTCAAGAAGAAGTAGATTTGCTTATAAGTATTATTAAAACTTACAGAAATATTATAGAATGTAAAAAAACAGATCGTGTGTTGTGGAAGGAAAAGGATGCGACGTGGGAGAAAATTGCAACACAATTTAACATGCGGAGTGGACAGTATTACAGAACAGCAGCAGTGTTGCGAAATAAATATGAAAATTTAAAGAAGCGCACTAAAAAAAAGTATGCAGATAATAAGTGTGAAGTATTTTCCACTGGTGGAGGACCACCCACCAACATTATATTTACTTCAGTAGATGAAGAAATAAAAGAATTGCTGGGTGTTCGCTTAGATGGATTGCCTTGTGCAGTTGATAGTGATGCGGATAGAGGTAATTAATAATCAAGACATTTAATTTCTTAAGAACATAAATATGTTCAAAATAAAAATGTTTAATACAGTGTTCTATTTATTGCAGAGGATATTTCACATGGAGATGGCGCCGAAACAATTATAATTCAACCAGGGGTTGCCAGTCAGGAGGATGGGGATGATGCTCAATCGGTTGAGGATGCCAGCCAATGGCAATATTACACGATGGCCAAGGTGTCGCAGCCTATCTCATCATCACTAGAGCCTCGAGATGTGTCTCAGGCTTCCTCTTCAAGAAAGAGATTGGCTTCGAGAAATGAAGAAGTGATGGAGAATACCCCCAAAAAACAAAAAGTTACAGGAAGCACCACGAATGAGAAATGGTCGAAGCTTGCTGATAACAAGAACAAGTTTCTCTTGCAACAACAAGAAAATCTAAATAACGAGCATTTATTGAAGAAGGAACTGCTGCATCTACAAATAGAGGAGCAACAACTAAAAAATTCAATTTTAAAATTGGAATTAGAGATGAAAGAGAGGGAATTCAGAAAAACTGTGTAAATTTATAAATAAAGATTCTAAAAATATTTCAATATTTATTTACTGATTAAGTTTATAACTTTGTATTGCAAAGCAATTTTGTATGACCACTTTACGTCTACACTCACCAAAAGATTATTAGTGATCTATGTTGATAATGAAATCAGTTGATAATATCGTAACACAAATTTAAAAGGAAAATTGCTTTATTATATTACAATAAATTTTGAAAATAATTATTAATTAGATTATTTCTTCTGTTGTTATTGCCATTGTGTAATTCAAGATGTGGTTGGATATTGCCCGCAAATTCTATTGCAGCTTGCATATCTTGCTGCACTGGTGGTACATCCTCATGGGCATCACATGCAATATTATGCAACACTGCTGTTGCCACCACAATAGTCTGTACTGTGGAAATTTTTAAGCGCACACCATTTGCTAGTACAGGAAATCTTCTTTTCCAAACCCCATACATTCTCTCAACACAATTACGTGTTCGGATATGAGATTCATTATATAGATTCTCTGCTGGAGTGGCTGGATTCAAAAGAGGAGTCAGCAAAAAATTACTGTTTCTATATCCACCATCCCCTAACAGTATGTTCTGTCCAAATTCACCTCTCTCAAATCTCTGACGAATATACGAATTATTAAAGATATGAGAATCGTGTGTTGATCCATGCCATCGAGAAACAATGTCTCGAATCTTCAACTTGTGATCACACACAGTCTGAATGTTAAGGGAAAAGTACCCTTTCCTATTTCGAAATATTTCTGCATTTTCCCCACCTATTTAAATAAATATAAATAAATAAGCAATTAAGTATACCATATCTAGTTTTACCTGGTGATTGAATTTTCACATGAGTGCAATCGATTGCACCTATTACTTGAGGAAAGCTGGCTATATTGTAAAAACCCTCATTGTTTGAGAGGATTTCCTCATCTGTTATAGGAAAACAAATGTACCGATGTCTCAAAGCAGCTATTGCATTTGAAACTTTTTTAACAACTTTGCTGGCAGTTGATTTATGTACACCTATTAAATCCCCAACAGTATTTAAAAAACTTGCAGTGGCATAAAAACGGAGTGTCAGAAACAGCATTTCTTCAGGTGTTAAGGCACAATTCCTAAAGTATACGAATTATTAGTAAGCTTTATACATTCTATTATCACTAGTTCTTGCTTACCAATCGGTAGGTTGAGCTATTGTTTCATAAATTTCATCCAAAATACGCCTAACAGAATCTTTACTTAGACGATACCGATCAAAAAAGTCGTGATCATCCCACAATTGAAAATTGTTGGGTCGTTCCCGTATTAATTTAGGTCTTCTATTGCGCCCTAGATGCTCAATAAAATCTATAACTTCTTCATCGTCGGAAGAATCCATTAAATTTAGAATATCCATATTAACTTATGTACTTATTCAAAAAAAAATTACACCGATAAAGAACAATAATGGAAATATGGCAAAGTACAATAATTATGGAAGATATCTTTCAATGTATAGGTTATGCTAATACTTTTAAACCAAAAACAAGGCTTGAACTGAGTAATTTACTGGGTTCAAGTTCAACTCAAATTTTAGTTTATTTTTCAGTTTAAGCTGACTGAAATACACTTTGAACCTTAAACTTGAACTTAAACCTGAACTTGTGCTTGAACCAATACTGAAAAACCGGGCATAAGTAACCGCACGGGACATAAGGGAATGAACCTAATTACAATTATTTTCGTTCGTAATGATCCTCTCCTGAAGTTTCAACATTACATAATGGATACGGATGAAAGTTGAAATTTAAGTGTAATAGCATATACCAACAACAAGGAACAACGTAGGCGAATAAGTAGGCTTCTCTGACCCTAGATATCTTCTGATATCCGTACGCTTGGTCTCTCATTTGCAGATGTTACCATCAGTGTCTCTCAAGATAATATTGCGACTAAGGAAACCGTCTAAATAGGGATGAAACAGACGCTGTGCTTTTACGACATATTCACCGCTCGTAAAAGGACCTCGTATTTACGGTAAATGCATGATATTTTGTGCATTTCACGATTTCAAGTATTCGACGGTCATTAGATAACTTCAGTCAACTGCAGTCAATTCAGTGACTATCCATCTCATCAATTGGATACTATACAACGTGTGTATAAATTGTCGCAAAAGCTACACGCAGCGACAATCTTCATTCGGTTCTGAATAAAAAATATTGATGTTAAAATGTCGTACCCTGTTTTATTTGTTATCACGAGGTTCTTGAAGTTCAGACTTTTAGTGCGTAACTAAGCCTTCCTCTTCGATATCTGTCAATAGAGATAGCTGCAATTAGTTTAAAAAATAAGTTTTATCAGTATTATTTCGTAAACGTTTTTGTTTTGGTAAAAAAGTTTGTTTTTAACATTTTTTTCATTAACGTGTTTTCACAAAAAACACATTTGGCAACGTAGTAGAGCAATGAGTTTGTATTTCAATGTGATTTTAATCAATATCATTACTGTCAAATTTTGACATCTACCTGTGTATTTAATTCGACTATTGTGTTTCATTTTGTGTATACTCTGTTTCTTTGTGGTTATTTGTATTGTTTTGATTAGTTGTTGTGCTATTGTGTTTTATCGTTTCTTTGTTGTTGTTTTATTTCTTCATAATGGATTTTACATTTAATGAATACGCTGAAATATACATGGTGTATGGTTTCTGAATACAAATGCTAATATGGCAGACCGCGAATATCGCGTACGCTTCCCAAATCGGAGACATCCTAGTGGAAATGTATTTCGAAGGTTGAATCAACATCTACGTGAAACTATACTCCATTCAGTCTAAGAATGGAGTAGATGGCGCTACAATATGAGCACGGTTTACACACGATGAATTTTGTATTTTAAAAACAGATAGAACATATGTTTGTCAGATGGAGAGCAGGGAGTAAGTTATCATTATATTTTGACTTTTACGTGTTTATTAACATTTATTTAAGTAAGGGTTACATTGCTTTTAAAATGATGACCATACTAACACACATGAAAAGGCAAACAGCTAATCAGTAGTATTTGATAAGTTTTCCAAAACAGAATATCGCTCACACAAAAAATATTAAAATATAAGGAAAATATTGAATAACACGTTGTGTGTACATGTAAATACAACGCTTACATCTTACAACATTCAAGAATGTAGGTATCATTATCAATATGTGAGTAAAAGGTATAAAATTTTAGCTTAAAAGGCAATATTTGATGTTAAAATCCAATAAATTTTAGACACTATTTCCATTAGCAGATATTTCAATTAATATATTATTACAATATCTAATTTTATTGTTCTAGATTGTCGCAGTTATAATAAATTTGTATACAAACACAGCAAATAATGAACTGCAATGTGAAGATCATGTATTAAAAATACCGCAGAAGAAGTATCTATATTAAAATGAATGGAAATTCATTAAATCCACAAAAGTAAATGTATCTTATAAAATAGCATTAATTAATCAATCAGTGGCGGCTCGGGGTGGTTCACATAGGGAGTGCATAATTTCAAAATTAAAAAGTATAATACAAGAACGCTTACCCAATCTTTATAAGTTTCACCGACATACTGTTCCAGACAGGTACTGTTCATTGTACAGTTTGTTTTGACGGAATAGTAAATATAACACTACAGTTTGATTACATCTGACGATAAACGAAGTCCATTTTGCGTGTCTTTGACTTGCAGAACAGTTCTATCACTTTTTCATTAAAATTTGGGAAATCATTTATAAATCCTTTTTCACAAAATAACATAGTAAGGGCATTTAATTTGTCTTCTTTCATTGTATTTCTCGGGAAAGTTTTTATTCTCTTCAGCCGTGAAAACTGGCGTTCCGCGTCAGACGGTGTCATTGGGATTGTAATGACAATTTTTAAAAGCTTAACAACTTCATTAAAGGCGTCGCTTAATTCATCCAGCAGAAAGCCTAGCAGACCTACAGCACTGACTTCTATATTTTGTCTAAATTCTTCTCTAGAATATAGAACACTATAGTTCGTAGTCTGCTTTCATTGAGGCATGGATAAAATTTTACTGCATCTTTAAGGCAATCTTCCGGAATTTTTTTTTGAAAAGAGGAGAACTGTTTAAAAGACATTAAGTTTGCTAATATTAAGTGCCCTGTATACCGAAATCTAGTTTTTATTTCAAGCAAAATAATATCGCACGTGGCGTGTGCGGCTCGCGTAACAACCTACATTGTTACGCAAGCCGCACACGCCACGTTCCTGTTCAATAACTATGAATACGTAATAAATAAATACTTTCACAGTTAGTCGCCGCTTGGTTTGTTTTGTTTCAAAATTCCAGGGGGTGCAATTGCTCACTTGCTCTCATTAAAGAGCCGCCACTGATCTCAATATTTACGACAAGCATTTTAAAATTGTATGTAAAGCAATAAGGAGGGCATTATTTCATATTTTTATTAATAAAATCTCTTATAAACATGTACAAGTACTTTTATTTCACAAAACATTGCACTGAATACGTAAACAAAAATCTTGAATAGAATAAAAAGTATATTTCTAATTATTATTAACAAGTATTTACCAAAACACATCTACACTATTTTTATTTGCAACATCTTAATAGTAAAACATTATGTCGAACATTGAAATTACATGTTTTCAATATCAGAATCTGAATCCAATGAAAATTATGAGGGTGATCCTGTGTTCACAGTAAATGTGAGATTTTCTACCATATTATCTACAATATTATCAATATCAAACATTTTGTTTTCTTCGGTCATGACATGATAAATATTATTTTTCCATGCAGCAACATCAACCATATTTAATCCTTCTAACAATAAATTTTTGACTTCATCTAATTTAAATGATTTGTTATTGGCAGCAGCATGATGCTTCACTTGACCCCATACCAGTTCGATGGGGTTTAAATTGCAGTGATATGGAGGTAAACGCAGAACAGTACAACCACTTTTTCTTACTATTTTATCAACGACATATGAGGCTGGCTAAGAGGTTGTGTGATTTTTTGCAAGCTCCATTAATTCAAATTTAAGCATACTGCTATCAGCAAAAATTCCTTTTAATGTTAGCCACTCAATCAGTGCCTTCTTTTTCCAGGATGAAGTAGGTGACTTTTATGTTTTACTTGAATGGTAAGGTGCATTATTCATCACTACGATACAACAAAGCTCAAGAGAAGGTAATATATGTTGTATCCATTCAATGAATACCTCACTGTTCATATGTTCATGATAGTCTCCCGTTTTCTTAGATTCAAATAATAACAAACCACCATCTACAAAACCAGCTTCACTGCCAATGTGAAGTACAATTAGTCGCTTTCCTTTACTAGATGGATCTTTTAGGCCAGTAGAAAGACCTTCAATAAATGCGTGTCTTGTGTTTAGCACTGTTGTATCTTTCCATATTTTTGTTTTCGTATGACCTGCATTCACCCACGTTTCATCTAAAAATAGATTTTTCAAACTTCTGCACGGAACTGTCTTATATTTTTTAAATATCTGCGTCTCCATAATACAATATCATTTCGTTCAATTAATATGTTGTTTCGTGTGCGTTTTCCCCCTTTGAAACCTAGTTTTTTTAGGATTGTCCAAAGTAATGTTCGATTTATTCGAGGTAAACTGTCATCATTACTAATAGCCTAGAAACCAAATAATCATATATAATTTACATGATGAGAAGAATGTGTATATACAGGGTGTTCCTAAATATCATGTACACAAGGAAGGGGGTAACTATTTGGTTTATTTTGTGCCTAAAATTTCATATAAACATAGGTCTGCAAACGCTTCGTTACCAATATGCAGGGTGTTGAAATTTCAAGAATTTTTCACTTTTTACTGTATAGCTGCTGCAGTTTTTGAGATATTTTGTTCAAATTTGGAAGGTAGGTTACGCTATAAGGCCTGCATCATTAGCCATGCCAAATGATTATGTAAATCTACAGGGTAATAATTTTTTCGGGGTCATGCCCTCTTTTCTCACCCTGAACTTTTTTGCGATGCGCCACTGCTAGATTCTAAAATACGCAATAAATTTTCTGTCTTGTTTAGAAACTTTTTGATCTCTTATATTTTTTTCTTATCTCTGACCGTTATCGAGAAAAAAAATAGAAAACAATTTTCTGTAATTCGCCAGAGAAAATTAAATTTTTTAAAATGGTCTAGCAGGCTCTGGCTTTATTCAGATAATCACTTGAGTTTATTAATTTGACAATTGACATTAGAAATCGTAACTTGTGTCTGTATAAGTAAAGTTTTAAATTGCAAACTGTAAGGTGTAAAAGTGTTTTAAATACTCGTTATAATTTTGTAAATATGCCAAATTTCACGAATTCTGAAATAGCTGACATGCATTTTATCTACGGCCTTGCGAATGGAAATGCAAGAGAAGCCAGGCGTCTGTACATGGAGCGCTATCCCAATAGAATGATACCCGATCATCGAATATTTTCAAATATTCATAGGCGTCTTGGAGAAACTGGAACTTTTAAAAAGAATACTAATGATGCAGGTAAATCACGTACTGTTAGAACACCACAGATCGAAGAGGCTGTTCTGAATGAAATAGACAGACATCCTCGCATCAGCACCAGAAAAATCAGTGAACATTTAAATATTATTCATCAAGTGGTTTGGCGTATTCTACGTGTTTCCCTGCTATACCCTTACCACATTCAGAGAGTGCAGGCTCTTCTTCCCCGAGACTTCCCTTTAAGGTTTGATTTCTGCCAATGGTACCTTAATAAGCTAGCAGTAGACCGCATTTTTGATTGTAAAATCCTTTTTACCGATGAAGCGAATTTTTCAAGGACTTCAATTATGAATTTCCACAACAACCACACGTGGGCAGATGAAAATCCACATGAAATTGTAGAAACGCATTTTCAAGAACAGTTCTCATTAAATGTATGGGGTGGTATAATTGGAGATAATTTGATTGATCCTTGTTTTTTGCCTGGTCGACTTACTGGTCAGTCGTACAGGCTGTTTTTGCAGAATGAATTGCCTTTATTACTTGAAGACTTGCCCCTTTTACTTAGAAATCAAATGTGGTATATGCACGATGGCGCCCCATCACATTTTTCTATTTTGGCTCGGGAGTATTTAAATGAAGTATATGAGAATAGGTGGATAGGACGAGGTGGACCTCAGCCATGGCCCCCTAGGTCCCCTGACTTAAATAGTCTAGATTTTTTTTTGTGAGGACATCTCAAATCTCTAGTGTATACAACACCTGTGAATACTGTTGATGACTTACGAAATCGAATAATCGATGGATTTGAAACGATAATAAATACTCCAGGAGTATTTGAGAGAGTGCGAGCATCAATGAGAAGAAGAGCGGACGCCTGTATAAGGGTTGAAGGAGGACACTTTCAACAATTGTTGTAGCATAGTTTCATTGTCATTGTTATTACTTAGGGTTTTTATTGTTATTAGTTATGTTACTTTGTATTGTAATAAAACAATGCTACGAAAACCGGGTCATCCTATTTTTTAACAGGTAGTAGCACCTTATCTCTTAAAATTAATAAACTCAAGTGATTATCTGAATAAAGCCAGAGCCTACTAGACCATTTTAAAAAATTTAATTTTCTCTGGCGAATTACAGAAAATTGTTTTCTATTTTTTTTCTCGATAACGGTCAGAGATAAGAAAAAAATACAAGAGATCAAAAAGTTTCTAAACAAGACAGAAAATTTATTGCGTATTTTAGAATCTAGCAGTGGCGCATCGCAAAAAAGTTCAGGGTGAGAAAAGAGGGCATGACCCCGAAAAAATTATTACCCTGTAGATTTACATAATCATTTGGCATGGCTAATGATGCAGGCCTTATAGCGTAACCTACCTTCCAAATTTCAACAAAATATCTCAAAAACTGCAGGAGCTATACAGTAAAAAGTGAAAAATTCTTGAAATTTCAACACCCTGCATATTGGTAACGAAGCGTTTGCAGACCTATGTTTATATGAAATTTTAGGCACAAAATAAACCAAATAGTTACCCCCTTCCTTATGTACATGATATTTAGGAACACCCTGTATATTACCTCACAAATTTTTGTACAAGTTGGTAACTCATTCATCAAAAAAAAGGAATGCACATGTCGTCTAATTGTACTTTTTTTGTACTTCATCCAATTTATTGTAAGCATGACGATAATTTCTTTTTCTTGGAGGACAAATTGGAACTCCAGATATTTTCATTTCTTTAATAATGCAGTACATTGTATTCTTACTAATACCTACTTCGTCTGCTGTTTGATTGACTGCAGCTGTTTTAGACATATTGTCTTTATACTTAACATACACATTATAAGCCAGATCTTATATGTTTCCCTTTACGATTTTTTGAAGGACCTGGTAAAACTGCTTCCGCCATACTATAAAATATTAGCGATTACGAAAAGAAAGTTAACGAAAGTGATAAAATACTTTAACAAATGAATATTTCACTTGCGAGTTCTAAGAAGAACTATTTTTTAAGAATATTAACAAATAACTATGCAACATACGGAAATCGACAAAATCTTTGAAAAAAACTGTCAGTAAACTGTAAACAAATTTTTGACAGAACAAGCTAAATGCGATTATTTTGCCGGTGTAAATGCACACTTGATTTCAACCAATCACAAACGTTTATTTTAAGCCCTATCTTTCCCAACGCTCCTTTCTTAAATATACTATAGTTCGGTTAAAAGAAATGCTAATGCTGGTCGACCAAGAGAGGCGTATAATAAAACTAGAACCTTAAATATCCCTAGTAATAAAACCGTTCACTTGGTTCTAGGCACAGATCTTCTTCGTTCCTATCATGTTTGCAAAGTCCAGCCTCTCTATGAAAACATTTTTCGATTAAATTCTTGCAACACAATTTTAAATAGGAAAGAAGAAGATGGCGACTTTTTAAGACGTATTCTTTGGAGCGATGAGAGTATGTTTACCAAAGATGGTGTATTTAATACCCACAATTTTCACCATTGGGTGGATGAAAATCCGCATGCATTTCGAGAATATGGTCACCAAAGGAGGTTTTGCATTAACGTTTGGCTGGGGATAATAAATCTCCGGGTCGTTGGGACAATTTATCAACCAAATTGTCTTGATGCCAGTGGGTATCTCAATGTATTGGAAAAAAGTTATTGACGAAATGCTATTGCAAATACGCCATAAAATGATTTACGTGCATGCATACTATCTTGGAAATGTAAGAGAATGGTTGGAAAAGCACTTCCCAAACATCATTGGACGGATCAAGCCACTAAACCTCGTACTGACACTGTGTACGTTACGTTATTCTATATATTATATGTGTATATCATGTATTCGTGTTTAAAAGATAAAACAGAAATATTTAATTAGATTCAATGGAACTCAGTTACTGGTTTTTGTAGCTGCAGCAAGTACAAAGTAGATATTATTATATTAACAAAGAGAACTAAATTGTTATTGTAATTTATAGATACATATTGCCGTGACCTTTATAGTTTAAGTATTTTTAAAATAGTTAAATAATTAAGTATTAGAATAAGAAAATAAATTTTTAGTTGTGGGTATAGTTGTTAAGATAATAACCTTTAAGGCTTTAAGGCGCAACATCATGATGAAAAGTATATGGTAATTTGAGTTAAAATGTATATACATTAAGAGGAATAGAAATAAACACAAAAATAAATTCATGTATTCTATATTTATAGAAAAGATGAGCACAAGATGTGGTTTGAGTATACAAAGGCCGAACCAAATTTTTCGCATTGTGTAGGAGTGGCATTGAATATATTGAAGAGTGAACCACTTTTCAAAATTAAAAATGTACAAAAAATAAATAACAGAGAGAGAGAGTGATGTTGAAAGATGGAACAGTGAAGAGAGTGAGCCATTTAAATGCCGTAAAATTGTACGAAAAAGGTTAAATTCGACACGCTCGACATGAAAACGTCTTTCAAAATGAATAGACGTAGTATATAAATTTGTAAACAAATTTTTATCTCTCAGACATTTTATGGTTACATGATAAAATACAATAAATACCTGATACTTATATTTAATAGCATTTTTAAAAGGATATACAAAAAAGTGTTCTTTATTCGAAACGATATACTAAAAGTATAGATAAAAACACATCCTTGTAATGTTTTAATAAAGTAAAGGCTTCAAGATAACAGGATAAATCTTGTTTAATTTGAATAATCTACAAAGAAGAAATAATGTTAACATTGTTGACAGTTATGTGCAGATCAACCTAAATGAAGACGAAAGGAAATGGTTGAAAAGCAAAGGCGATGATATCGAGGTCTGTGTTCTTGATGGTGCGGTCATAAAAAGAAGAATCTCACCTGTGTTTGATGTATTTCCGATTATTTCCAACAAAGATACCTACAACAAGAAAATACGGATATTTTTAAATAATGGGAAACGAAAGTACATAAACAATGATGAAAGAGGCAATAATTTCATTTACAAACATAATGAGGGATGGCGTTAATAATAAAAGAAAGATATACCTACTGAAGACAAAGAATCGCAGATGTGCATGGACTTTATAAATAAACAATTTGTGTGTGTAAACATTTAGTGCATTCTTGAACTGTCAAAAACAGTATAGGTATATTTTTGACCTGAGAAAAACTTGAAGAAAACAAAGATGAACAGGGCAACATCAACATAAAATTTCTAGTGTTGAAGTTGTGGCGCTGTACGCGGGTAGTCGTGTTTTGTTTGAAAACCGAGGTTATAAAAAGGCGCGAAGAGCGAGAAAAGAGGAGAAGCTGCCGTTCTTTTGAATTTACCGGACGCAAAATTTTCATTCGCGTATGCAAAATGATCGTAGGAGTTCAAATACACTACATTGAATCAAATTAGTTAAATGTATTAAGTTTATTTTGAATTTCAGTATTTATTTTTAGTTTTCATATTATTATTAATTCATTGTTATATTGATTATTTCATATTTAAAATTATAAAAAATGGTAAACATGAATAAACAAGAATTTGATGATTTATATCAGGAATATAAGTAAGTTTTCCTTGAAATAAATTTACGATTCAAATAATTGATGATGTACGACGTACGCTAGGGATGCTATCTGTGAATATTCATTTCTAGTAAGGCGTTATACATCACCAATACTTAAATAAAATATTATTTTTGCAAAAATTAAATTAGCTTTTGTAAATTATGGGAGAATTGTTAATGGTGTAAAGGGTATTGGAAGTACTATGTGCAAATATTTGCTTGCGGCGTTTGCTGTGCACTATTAACAATTTATATTGGAAAATTTAATAAAATTTTAAGCATTTTGAATACGTAAGGATACAAGTATTCTTGATGGACAAAAGCCAATCTGTAGTATGTACAATGTGTGAATGTTTGCATATGGGGATTTGTAAAGGTTATATTCAAGGTATTTTGTTCTTTGCGAAATTTTAGATCTTCGGAGGCATTACGTGCGAATGAATGTCTCTGTGGAAATAAAATTTAGCGTCGTAAGAGAAAAAAATTATTTCTTTAAATCTATGAATACAATATTAAAAGATTAAGGATAGCATAAATAATATTTTTCTTGAATCCACATAAAGGATAAAAGCAATGTGTATTTCTTATATATACAGGGTGTACCACTTAAAACTCCCAGGTCAAATATCTCGGAAACGGATAAAGATATTTGAATTTTGTAAAAAGTAGTTACTAAAGAATGTGATTGACTCTAGTTTGCTCTCACAATTGTGTTTTATTATGTGAAGATATAGATGGCGCTGCGATGAAAAGAATTTTTTTGATCGCCATAATCTTCATTTGTTTTTTATTTGAAAGAGTATTAAAATTAATGTAAATTTTATTATTTGTGTTAGTTTCCAAAATTTAACGGTTTTATAGATATTCGTGTTTAAAGAAAGTAAAAGTAAATTTAACGTTTTGTCTTTATTTTGTTTAAATACTAAAAGGATCAAATATAACTAACAAAGATGTTCAAAATTCAAATATCTTCATCCGTTTCCGAGATATTTGACCTGGGAGTTTTAAGTGGTACAGCCTGTATATATTTTTTATGGTTGGAATAATAAAAAGACATTCCTAACAGCCACATGTTGTGAATAGAATTTTTTTTTACAGTGTTGTTGTTTAATGAATATAAATGTTTATGAAATTTAAATACTTATTTATTATTAACCTTAATCCTAATTGAATTTAAATAAGAAATGCTGCTGATGAATAAAGGAAAGATCACTGCCAGAACCTACGAAAATACTGTGAATGTTAACAAGGATTGAGATTAAAAATTTATTGGAGTAGTTTTTTTTTATTTATTAAGGCAGGGTTATAGCATAATTATTGTCATTATTTAATTAAATTCTGCTGGTACAGACTACAGCATAGATTATATGGCTATGCCCCACGTGTGGTAATAATCAGCCTTATTCATAATCATCACCCTAATAGGGTGTTAGTACGCTACTAGTAAGTAGCTACTGACATTCTACTAAGACGCTATTAATTTACCTTATTCATAAACGCTTATTTAGTGGCTAGTAAGTAGTAGGATGTTAATAGAAAAATGCATATGGCAACAGGGTAATATGAAGAACGATCGTGCGCACTGATGTACAAATTTAAATTTGCGGTAATCACGATAGAAAGCAAATATTAAAAGGTTAGAATTTACAATTTCAGAGTAACTAAAATCTGCAAAATATGAAGGTACGATTATATATAAATTGTATGTATAGCAGAAAAAGTTTTCATGGATTATGAAGAAATACATGTTAGAGCAGAATAGCAAGAAGTTGAGGAAGGTCAAGTTAATGGGCCTCTAAATCCAAAAATGTTCTAGAAATGGCTTAATCCACTGGAAATATATAATTCAATAATAATAGAATTTCTATACAAAATATATGTAGAATGAAATAAAATAAGTTACAAAGAATAGGTGGAAAGACGTTATAGGTACTACTCATTAAATTATATATATAGTTTATTCTTATATTTTGCATTAATAATAATATATGCTAAGGCAAGGATTTGTGATACACTTGCAAGGTAAAAAGACTGTATCGATGACTTAGAGAATTTGGAAGAAATGTTCATTAAACAGGAGATTTGAAGTAATTCTTCATTAAAATTAAATGCTAAGAACAATTTAAACAATATTAGGTGATATTAGTATGATTTCAGAATGGAGATATAGAAGGTATTTTGATTAGTGATAATGGATATGCATGTTCAAGATATCTGTTAACTCCATCAGAAACACTAACGACAAGTCCTGTGTTAAAATATAAGACTCCATATATCAACAAGAAATGTCTTTTAAAAAACATTTGAAATTATGAAGAATAAATTTGGATGCTTTTTTCATTAATCTGGACACAACAAGGGCATCAATAGTAGCAATATCGTTTATAAATATTATAAAAGGAAAAATTGCAAACAGAGAAATCTTCACATTAAAAAAATATCTCCTCACTTTCATTAACTTTGTCTGGAATTAGATTGATAATGTGGATAATGATTTAAAATTATTATTAATGATAATGTTGGCAATATTTTTAAGCATTAGATTAGCATATAATGAGACATTTTAATTAAAACCTATTATCATAAGTATGTTTTATTTAAAATAAAGTCTAAATATAAAAATATCTTTATACACTCATTCCTTCTTTTTTCTCTTTTGACAATTTCATTTTCATAGCATGATATTGAATTTCATTTTGTATGTTCATATCGCGGATCTTTTTCAACTGTAAATGTTTCCATTTCAATGTATTTAATTAAAAAGTTATAATCCTGGATCTAAAAGAAGTCTGACAAATGTGTTCATTTTTATTCGTACCAATTTGTTTTTTTAGGTTAGCTTTAACGGTGAGCTGTAACTTTAAACATACCCCTACACGCTACTAACAATTTAGTTGGCTACTACGCATAGTACGCTGTTAAATACGATTATGAATACGACTTTTTTTAGTAGCGTGTTAGTTGGATGTTAGTAGCCACTAACTTTCATTATGAATAGGGCTGAATACATTTATACCATTTATTTAAAAACCATATAGCAATGCAAACCACTGCAATATGTTCACAGAATGACAGACGCAAAACAAATATTTCTTCAATTTTACCGAATAATATTGGTAAAATTGGAAAACGTGCACACCTCCGTAGATCCGGATTATTTTCACCCAAAATAAACTCAATGCGAGCGTTTCAATTTATATTTGCGCAAATCAACACAATTAAAATCAAAACGTTTCTTTCTTTTCTTTCAGCTTGTATCTAACTCAGTAATTGCTATAGTGCATAAACATGTGCAGCTATATTTTTATAGTATTATTTTTTTATAAGTGCACAGAGAAAACTGTCTAATACAATCTAGATTATAAAAAAAATATAATACCGATTATAATAAGTTTCATTAATACTTATTAATCCAGTTAATTGCCTCTATAATACAATGTGTATAATATAAATATAATACAATGTCTTTAACATTTACTAAACAATAAAATTTTAGCCTGTATAAAAGTTTAAGTGCTTTCAAATTTTGAATATATTGAAAAAGACAATTACCCATACAATGAAAAGGAATAGCAACAGAAAAATAAAACCTCAAAAATTGCTTTAAACACTAACCTTCCCACAAATCGTGACGGCTCGGACGCGGCTCTTTTTGTTTTTGAAAGTTTGGATATAACAATCGAAATATGATGTGGTGCACCTGTAATTTCCTAAATTGTTTTATTTTGTGGATGACCAGTCAATATTCGTTTATTTTGTATATACATAGACAATTTTGCTGATGTTAACACGATGGCGATTAAATCAATCTGCTGATGACAACGGCGTAATTAAAGAAAATCGGGTAATTTTACTTTCTTATACGTAGTATAAGGAAGTATTGTGATGATAAAAATTTTCGACCTCGAGATTTTTGTAGATGTCCACGTTTTGAGGTCCCCTGATACCAAAAAAGTGGTTTTTAAAAAATGTCTGTGTGTGTGTCTGTGTGTCTGTGTGTCTGTGTGTCTGTGTGTCTGTGTGTGACCACGATAGCGGTCAAACCGCTGTAGATATCAATTCCAAATTTTGCATTTACGTGTATAATCTCCCTCTTGAGAACTGATTAGATTTTGAGAAAAATCGGCAGACCGGAAGTAGTAGTTTACTTCAGTGAAAAAATCGAATTTTACAAATATTTCGTCAATTACTAAGTTTAAACAAATTTATAAAGAATTCAAATGTACTCAGAATTAAATTTGAGACAAATTGTCTTAAAAAAGTTTTTTGAAATTCCTACCGGAAGTAGGTCTTTTACTCTTATCGAAAATCAGTTTTTTGCGAATATCTCGCAAGTCATGCTTTCTAGGCAGGTACATTACGAGTATAAAAGTGTTTAAATGATAATTCTAAATATCTTTTGTATAAAAAAAATTTCAAAATTCGGAGCGGAAGTACCACTTTTACTCTTACCGAATAGCGATTTTTTGCAAATATGTCGTAAATTATGCATTCTATATATATTTATTAAGAGTACAAAAGTATTTAGAGTTGGATTTGCAATATTTTTGGTATACATGAAATTTCAAAATTCGGACCGGAAGTAGCACTTTTACTCTTAGCGAGTAGCACTTTTTTTCGAATATCTTGCAAAGTATGCATTCTATAGCGATTTATTACGAGAATGAAAGTACTTAGAATAGGATTTTGAATGATTTTTGTATAAAAAAATTCTTAAAATTGTATAGTTTGAAACGCTCATACGTATAAGAAAGTCGTGTGGTGGTCACACCTCATTTTTTTACTTTCTTATACGTAGTGTAAGGAAGTATTGTGATGATGAAAATTTTCGACCTCGAGATTTTTGCAGATGTCCACGTTTTGAAGTCCCCCTGATACCGAAAAAGTGGTTTTTAAAAAATGTCTCTGTGTGTGTGACTGTGTGTCTGTGTGTCTGTGTGTGACCACGATAGCGGTCAAACCGCTGTAGATATCAATTCTAAATTTTGTATTTACGTGTATAATCTCCCTCTTGAGATCTGATTAGTTTTTCAGTAAAATCGGTAGACCGGAAGTAGCAGTTTACTTCAGTGAAAAAATCGAATTTTGCCAATATTTCGTCAATTACTAAGTTTAAACAAATTTATAAAGAATTAAAATGTACTCAAAATTAAATTTGAGACAAATTATCTTAAAAAAGTTTTTTGAAATTCCAACCGGAAGTAGGTCTTTTACTCTTATCGAAAATCAGTTTTTTGCGAATATCTCGCAAGTCATGCTTTCTAGGCAGGTACATTACGAGTACAAAAGTATTTAAATTATAATTTTAAATATCTTTTGTATAAAAAAAATTTCAAAATTCGGACCGGAAGTACCACTTTTACTCTTACCGAATATCGATTTTTTGCAGATATGTCGTAAATTATGCATTCTATATATATTTATTAAGAGTACAAAAGTATTTAGAGTTGAATTTGCAATATTTTTTGTGTACTTGAAATTTCAAAATTCGGACCGGAAGTGGCACTTTTACTCTTAGCGAGTAGCACTTTTTTTCGAATATCTTGCAAACTATGCATTCTATAGCGATTTATTAAGAGAATGAAAGTACTTAGAATAGGAGTTTGAATAAGTTTTGTATAAAAAATTCTTAAAATTGTATAGTTTGAAACACTCATACGTATAAGAAAGTCGTGTGGTGGCCACACCTCATTTTTTAATATTGTGAAGTATTTTTTTGTATATAGGCTGAACCAATCGAGACAACTATGCAGAGTGTGCTAATTATCTTACTTCCTATTAATTTAATTGAAAAATATTTCAAGTAAGAAAGAAGAAGAATTAATAGTATTATACGTTATAAAATGTTGTCAGGCAGCAGTTGATAAATCTCTCTAAATGATAAAGTCTTCTACTTTCCATTAAATGTCTGTGCTGGTTGTTTCTATTAAGGGGCCCACATACTGCGTTTTTGTTCGACAGTTTTGTTCGACAAACAAGTCTGTTCGAACAAAAACGACGGACGTCAGTTGCCCACAGACTACAGTTTTGTTCAGCAGTTTTGTTCGGCAGTTTAATAATATGATGACAATATATGTGTGCGCGAACATGTTCGACGGACGTAAACAGGCCGAACCAGATTATTTTTAACAGATTTGTACGCCAACATCAACGACGGTTTTCGAACCACACACTTCGGTTTTGCGACGTTTTTGTTCGAACAGACCTGTTCGTCGAACAAATCTGTCGAACAAACACGCAGTGTGTGGGCCTCTTTATAATGCTTAATTTACAACCCTGTTTGTCTTTAAATCCCTAATAATATCCAACTCTTTTTGTGTTTAATAAATTACCCCCTTTAATTTTCTTGTTTTGTTTATAACTTTTAATCCATACAAAGTTATTTAATTTGACATTTATACAGGGTGAGTTTTTTTGAATGTTTAGCATTGGGATCTCAGAAACTACTGGAGATAGAAAAACGCTTAAATGGGGAAAGATGCGCAGTTTTACGAATTTGATTTAAAACTGCTTTTGTTTCTCCGATAACTTTCATGGCTTATTAGATATTCAAAGAAAACTAAATTTTACGTTTTTCTTTAAACATGCTTAGCATCGTTAATAGTAATTTTAGAGAAAAAGTGTTCAGACAAAAGTTTTAGATAATTTTACGCCAAATAAAACTATGTAGCTAATATTTTTTTTTCGTTCGCCATTATCGAGTTATGACACAAACTTGTGTTTTTTTAAATGGAAACCATAGTTGGTTTTGACATCATTAAAAAGCTTATTTTTTGCTGATTACAATGATATAAGGTTTGATATGGTTATTTTAAAAAATAAAGAGGATATAGACATTTTTATGGTTTTTATGGAAAACAATTGAATTTCGAACTGATAAAATACAAACCAAACGAAAACTTATTTTGAAATCTTATGTAGTAATAAAATGAAAACTATAAGAACTTTTATTAAGGGCACACAACATTATTAATGTTCAAAGATACCTCCATTATTATTAATACACAAATTGCATCTCTTCACAACAGAATTTGTAGCAATGCGTACTTTACGCCTACCAATGTTATTAAAAGCAACTAAGACAGCTTCTCTTAAATCGTCGATTGTTTCATATGTTCTTTTGTATACTGTGTCCTTTAGTACACCCCACAAGAAAAAATCCAAAACTGATAAATCAGGGGATCTAGCCGGCCATTCAATGGGTGCATTTCGTACTATCCATTGATTACGGAAGTTCAATTACAATTAAATTAATTAATAGTTAATTGTCAAACATTGACAATTAACTATTAATTAATTTAATTGTAACCTAACTATAAGCGGTGTAAACGGCCGTTAATCATAAGTTTGCATTGGCTATGGAATTTTCTAATGTAGAAAAGCGTGATATGGTTGAATGTTACATTCAGTGCCAGAGAAATTCTACTAGAGCTGCTGAAGTTTATTTTAAAAATTATTTTGATCGATGTCAGCCGTGGCTACCTACTTTTAAGAGATTATGGGATAATTTAGCAGATTATGGTTCGTTCGTTAAACCAAAATCAAAAAAAGGGATGGATGAAGATAGAGAAATAAACATATTAGCATGTGTCGCTCAGAATCCATCTATATCGACCCGACAAATTTTAACAGAAATGGGCTCCTCTCAACGCACTATTGTCAGAGTGTTGAAGAAGCATAAATTTCGTCCCTACAAATTATCAGTATCACAAACTTTACATGAAGGTGATAACATCAGACGAATAGCTTTTTGTAGATGGTTTAAAGATCAGTGTCAAAACGATCCACACTGCTCAATGAAAATATTATGGACTGATGAATTTCGTTTCACAAATTGTGGAATGTTTAATAGGCACAATGAGCACATAATATGGTCTCAAACAAATCCGCTTCACGTTGAACATAGGAGACCACAAATTAAATTTGGGTTTAATGTTTGGGGTGGTGTTATAGGATCAACTGTTCTTCCTCCTTTTATTTTTGATGGATCACTAACTGGCAATCGTTATCTTAATTTTTTACAAGATTTCGAGGAAATGTTAGATAATTTAAATTTAAGAACCCGAGCAATGCAATGGTTTCAACATAACGGAGCGCCTCCGCACAATCAACTGAATGTTATAAATTATTTAAATTTGAACTTCCGTAATCAATGGATAGTACGAAATGCACCCATTGAATGGCCGGCTAGATCCCCTGATTTATCAGTTTTGGATTTTTTCTTGTGGGGTGTACTAAAGGACACAGTATACAAAAGAACATATGAAACAATCGACGATTTAAGAGAAGCTGTCTTAGTTGCTTTTAATAACATTGGTAGGCGTAAAGTACGCAATGCTACAAATTCTGTTGTGAAGAGATGCAATTTGTGTATTAATAATAATGGAGGTATCTTTGAACATTAATAATGTTGTGTGCCCTTAATAAAAGTTCTTATAGTTTTCATTTTATTACTACATAAGATTTCAAAATAAGTTTTCGTTTGGTTTGTATTTTATCAGTTCGAAATTCAATTGTTTTCCATAAAAACCATAAAAATGTCTATATCCTCTTTATTATTTAAAATAACCATATCAAACCTTATATCATTGTAATCAGCAAAAAATAAGCTTTTTAATGATGTCAAAACCAACTATGGTTTCCATTTAAAAAAACACAAGTTTGTGTCATAACTCGATAATGGCGAACGAAAAAAAAATATTAGCTACATAGTTTTATTTGGCGTAAAATTATCTAAAACTTTTGTCTGAACACTTTTTCTCTAAAATTACTATTAACGATGCCAAGCATGTTTAAAGAAAAACGTAAAATTTAGTTTTCTTTGAATATCTAATAAGCCATGAAAGTTATCGGAGAAACAAAAGCAGTTTTAAATCAAATTCGTAAAACTGCGCATCTTTCCCCATTTAAGCGTTTTTCTATCTCCAGTAGTTTCTGAGATCCCAATGCTAAACATTCAAAAAAACTCACCCTGTATATATGTGAAATTAAGGGTTTCCTACATATGTAGATTAAGTAGTATTAATGGGAATCAACTACCCATCACAATTTGTATACGTAGATATCTCTACTCAATGTGTTGACGTGAGAGATCCTCGCTTTGTTACCCAAATCGACATATGTGGCGCTCCAAGAGCTGATATTGTTGACGTTGTCGTTGTGTACTGATGAAGCCTATACAGGCTGGCTGACAAAAAACGCCCCAAGCCGTAGCTCCGTTATTTACTATCCGATTTTAAACAACAAAATATCAAATAAAATGGTTAAGTAAATACTATCAATTGGTGTAATCGAAATATTATTAGGAACAAAAAGTTTGAACATGCGATAGTCAATTTTTTTTTAAATGGCAACGTATATTTTTAATGAATGTTTCGGATAAAGAATGTTTTCCTGATTTTGATGATATATAACACGTCAATTTTCAACATAAGTTTCAAGTGTGCCGTGGTTAATATCATTTTATTGGAATGGAAATTTTAAAAAAATACAAATAAATACGAAACTTATCTACAAATATTGTTTAAATTGTCTGCCGCCTTGTTGAAGACATAGTTGACACCTTCTAATTACTCCATTAGTGGCGTTGAGTATAAAATTAGGAGGTATTTCGCGGCAAGAATTCAGAATTCTTTGCCGTAAAATGTCTATATTTTCCGGACTAGTAAAATAAACCTGATCTTGAAGATAGCCCCATAACCAAAAATCCAGCGGCGTAAGGTCGGGCAAACGAGCGGGCCATTGAATTGGTCCATTGGTCTCTATCCACCTCTCAGCAAATGTCGCATTTAACCATTCAACATTTATTAAGGCATTATGAGGAGGGGCGCCATCTTGCTGAAATTACATTCTGTTTAGCTCGGCAATTGGCAAATCATCTAAAAAGTTTGTAATGTTTTCACGCAATAGTTGATGGTATTTTGCTTGATTTAAGATGCCACATATGAAAAATGGGCCAATTAATCGATCACCCCAAAGACCGCACCATACATTTAAACTGAATCTTTGCTGAAAATTATTCTCAATTATAATTCTTGGGTTTTCTTGGCTCCAACATCGATTGTTCTTTCTGATAAAAATGCCATTATTACTGAAACTGCATTCGTCCGACCAAATAATTTTTCGATAAAAATTACGATCTCGTTGTGTAACATTTAAGAAAAAGTTGCAAAATTGCATTCTTCGACCATGATCATTTTCCAATAGTGCTTGTACTTTTTTGAGAGATGTATGGTATGAACTTGTGCTTCTTGAGTATCGCTTGTGTTGTTTGGTGCGATACGCCGACCTCATTTGCAATTCTCCGAGTAGAAGTCCATGGACTTTCTTCCACGCATAAAGGAACATCCAATTCTGCATTTTCCTTAAACTGTCGACTCTTACTTTTTGGCATTTTGAAGGCTCCATATTTTCTTAAATTCTGTTCGATTCTTCCGAATTTACGACGGTCTGGAACCTCTCTTGTCGGATAACGAGTCTCACAGCTTCAGCACTATTTCGATTACATTCAAAGTATACTTGCAACATGTCGGTCAGTTGATTGCTATCCATGTTAATGATGAATTAAACTCATAGAAAGAATCAGAACGTTGAACTAATGTCACACCGATACACAAATGTCACAATGACAGTATTTATTAACATTTACATTCTAATTGACAGTATTTATTACTTGATGCATTTGATTGCTATTCACGGCACACTTGAAACTTATGTTGAAAAATTGACGTGTTATACATCATCAAAATCAGGAAAACATTCTTTATCCGAAACATTAATTATAAATATACGTTGCTATTTAAAAAAAAAAATTGACTATCGCATGTTCAAACCTTTTGTTCCTAATAATATTTTGATTACGCCAATTGATAGTATTTACTTAACCATTTTATTTTATATTTCGTTTTTTAAAATCGGATAGTAAATAACGGAGCTACGGCTTGGGGCGTTTTTTGTCAGCCACCCTGTATAGAACGAAACTGATAATTTGTACGTCGAGTGTCTTCAATGCTGTCGTGTTATAGTATCCATGCGATGTGTGAATGTTCGCATATATGCTTTCATTCGGGAATCGATTTTTACAATCTAAATGTTTAATCAACTATCGAAATTTAAACTATAGACTTTATTTTTAATTAAACAGTGTCCAATGGGTGCTGTATACATTTTGAAATTTTGCAATATATTATGCAAGAGCCTACGTGGCAGTATATCTATTGGGCAAGTTGGGACATCAAAATTACATTCTCAGTTTCAGAAGAAGATGGTCGGGATCGAAACAGAGGTTAAATGTAATAGGGCATCATCACAAGTTTAAACCCTGTCGAAGTAGTACTGTAGGTGGAATGCTGGTAGTTAAAGTGGATATAGAAAATTGAAATACAACAAACAACAAAATAATAGACAATCTCTTGAGAAATTTAATAATTACTAAATTGCAAACATCCACAGAGGTTAATATAGCTAATATGAAATAGAAAATAATAATTAATGAAAAATAAGAAACTTTAAAGCAGACTTAACAAATGTGGTTCAAACATTATTTAATAATTAATAAAAAGATTACATTACAAGTAATGAAGTACACTAGATAATTATCATGTACTTGTGAAGTAAGTTGCATTTGTTCCTTTAAGAAAAAAGAACAGAAAATGTTACCACGAGTTCTTTACTATATATTAAGGTTATAAACACAAGAGGTGTCGTCAATTTTCTAAGAAAAAACTGAACTCAAGAATGCCTGTTTTTCCAGGGAAAACTTCAACAAACCCCATCCCAACCCAGATACAGATTAGTAATTAGCAAAAATGTTGATTCATCAGTGCTTTTTATTAAACGTAAAGACATCACAGCCATCGAATCTCGAAAAAATAGTCTATCACAAAAGTATCCGGCATTTTACTCATAAAAACAGAAATTAACTGTGGTAAGCCGAATCGAAAGTGTTAGTTAGTTATTTGCGGGAGCGATAAGCACGGGACTACAAAAACAATTTGGCCTGACTTGAAACCTATAATAAACCTGTAACTTAAGATGGAAATGGCGTAGAGAAAACTGTTAAACTGACAAACAAAAGAAATAAATAACAGAGAAAAGGCAGGTTTAACAAGTGCCTGTTGAAAATTAGAATATTGAAAAAGATATATCTGAATAAACCCGATTATCACTTAAAAATATGAGTTGCATGACTTGCACTACGAGTATAACTAAAATTTAGAGTTACTTCTAATATTTTCATTTTACGAATAAGTAATTTTTATTAAAATTTTAAAGCTTATGAAAAGTTTGGAAGTTCGTGAATTAGCAACAGTATAAAAAATATCGCAGTGGCTGTGTCAAAAATTGTGAAACGATTTATAGCTTCAGTTTAAAGGGAAGTAAGTACATGAATTTACGTTAATTGCAAAATGAAATATTTAAAATTGGAATTAATGGATATGGTCTATGTTTCGGGAGAAAGTGATTGTTTGCTGGCACAAAGATATATAACCAAAAATATCCAAATATGGGACTGCCATCGATGAGTGCTTTTCAAAAATTGTTAAAAAGACTTGAAGAAACTGGCATTATTCCGTATGAAAAAATGAGGTGTGGCCACCACACGACTTTCTTATACGTATGAAAGTGTTACTTCCGGTCCGAATTTTGAAATTTCATTTATACAAAAAATATTCCAAATCCAACTCTAAATACTTTTGTACTCATCATAAATATATATAGAATGCATAATTTACGACATATTTGCAAAAAATCGCTATTCGATAAGAGTAAAAGTGGTACTTCCGGTCTGAATTTTGAAATTTTTTTTATACAAAAGATATTTAAAAGTATGTTCTAAATACTTTTATACTCTTAATGTACTTGCCTAGAAAGCATGACTTGCGAGATATTCGCAAAAAACTGATTTTCGATAAGAGTAAAAGACCTACTTCCGGTAGGAATTTCGAAAAACTTTATTAAAACAATTTTTCTCAAATTTAAGTTTGAGTACATTTGAATTCTTTATAAATTTGTTTAAACTTAGTAATTGACGAAACATTTGCAAAATTCGATTTTTTCACTGAAGTAAACTACTACTTCCGGTCTGCCGATTTTGCTCAAAATCTAATCAGTTCTCAAGAGGGAGATTATATTCATAAATACAAAATTTGGAATTGATATCTGCAGCGGTTTGACCGCTATCGTGGTCACACACAGACACACACACACACACACACACACACACACACAGACACACAGACATTTTTTAAAAACCACTTTTTTGGTATCAGGGGACCTCAAAACGTGGACATCTGCAAAAATCTCGAGGTCGAAAATTTTCATCATCACAATACTTCCTTATACTACGTATAAGAAAGTAAAAGGTGCCGTGTTACTGCTGCCGTAGAAAATGCAGATGCACGAAAGGTTCTTTTGTTATGCGTCAAGAAAATCCTCATACAAGCGTGTGCAAACTTTTTCCTTGATGGGAGCAAAAACTATATTAAGAGAACCTTAAACAAGTTTAAATTCTATCTGTATTAAATGTACTTATCTCTTTTCGTTATGCTATGTATAATTAAGTCACGGCAACTCATATTTTTAAATCGTTATCGGGTTTATTCAGATATAATATCCTATAGCTTTTGCAATATCCCCACAAGCACTAGAAAGTATATATTTTTAATTAGTAAATTTTATTAAGTACTTTTCAATGGCATGTAATTTTTTTAGAATTTTGAACTTTAGCGAATGGTATGTAATTCTAAAGAACAGGTGTAGATATGTCGAAATAAACATTAATTGCACGTACTGAAAAGATATCTCTACAAATTGAACTTATAATAGGTATTTCATCATCAATCGTTATTGCATAGCAACTTTTTAAATGTTATACAATTATTAACGAAAAATCAGAAAAACAGTTGAAAATCGAGAAAGTTGATGTTAGCTTAATTAGGCATTCAAAGGCTATCATAAAATATAAAAAATGTATAGCATTCCATTTAAAAGAAAATAGTTTGTGTTGGTTCGTCGTTGTCGAACACTCTATATAAATGAAAATATTTTTAAATTGCATAACTTATCAATTATTGACAATGTTTGTTTTAAAAATTATTTGCTACCTACATTATTTGATAGCAATAATGGACTTTTCCGGACCGCTGAGATACCCGCAATAAAAAAAGTCAAAACAAAAACATTTCAAACATTTGCAAGTATTTTAAGCGATTGTGTATACTGACGTGATCCCTTTTAAGTGCACATTACTTTTGTATTTAATTTAGAAGGATAATATTTGTTTCCTAAATAAATCAAGTTAGTAAATGTTGTTAGTATATACAGCTTGAGCGCGCGGGGTATGATCACCCGATGCCAGTCGATATTCTTCGGACGTATATTCGGAAAATTGATCTCCGCCAGCTGTGTTCGCCAGATATAGATATTTACATCAGTTGCGTACTGGCTGCAAAGAGGAATGCACGTAGGTTTTTGTGTTATTTTATGGTATTTCTGTTATACTTATTTATAGTTTTTTTTTTACCATGAAATTTCTATTTATTTATTTTTCTCTAGACATCTTAGTTTATTCTGCAGATGTTTCAGGCGGGTTGTTTTTATTTCATTCTAAAACCCAGTTGTACTGCTATAACTTTTTACACAACTACATTATTATTTAATTTCATAAGGATAATCATAATTACGTTATAAGTATTACAATCTTCGCGTTATTATCGACTTAGTTATCTAAGCAATCGTCATCACTTAAAGAGAAAATTTAATTTGTTCTTTTTGTCAATCTGCGAAAAAATAATCAGATCACTATGAGTTCGAATATGAGCAGGCAATGCTAGTATGTTGTGCCGTAACTCTAATATGTATTATCGGACCACGTTTAGATGTGAGTTTACGTATACCATCGGGTGATCATACCTCGCGCGCTCTTGCTGTATAGTTGTGTGGGTTGGCTATATGATGGTATATTAAACTTTTCTTTTAGAATAGAAAAAGATAGTGTTATAATAAATTATATTAATATTTGTCATGTATTTCTATATACAGGGTGAGTTTTTTTTCATTATTTGTATGGGGATCTCGAAAACCATAAGAGATACGCATTAGGTTAAATGGAGAAAGATTTGTATCTTTATAAGCCCCATCCGGATACGTTTTTGTCAATTTAAGAAAATGATATATATAGATATTTGCAAAAAATAGAAATTCTCCAAAACCTTTTAAGTGCTATAACTCTTCTATTCTTAAAGGTAGGAAAAAAAATTTTGAATATTGTTTTTAAGAAATTCAATTTCAAACAACGACATCTTCTTAAATTTTTAATTTTGCTTAGCATTTTTGAGTTAGCAAGCAAAGTCTAATTTTTTTAAATGGAAACCATAGTTGGCTTATTTTAATAAATAACAGCACAATACGTTATTATTAGTATTATTATTGTGTTTAAGAAAAATCATATCTTGCCATGGAAAACGCGATATTAATAATTGAAGCATTATGTTTACTTCATCATTGACAGTTCGTTCATTAGGGTGACTATAGTTGGTTTTGTTAGTGATTTAGTTGCTTTACAAAGTTAGTTATGGTGTACACAAATCTTGAGAAACTTGATATGATCGAATGTTACATTATTTGTAACAAAAATAGTAAAGGAGCCGCCGAACGCTATTTTTAATTGTATTTTGATCGCCCTCAACCATCGTTAGACACCTTCAAGAATTTATACAATAATTTAAAAGAGTATGGAAGTTTTGTTAAACCTAGAAATAATGGTAATATTGGTGAAAACACGCAGATAAATGTTTTAGCTGCTGTTAATCAGAATCCATCAACATCAAGGCGGTAAATTGCACAAAACGCTGCTACCTCACAACGCACAGTAGTGAGAATTTTATCAAAACATAAGTACTATCCTTATAAAACATTAGTTGGTCAAACTCCACACCCTGAAGACGATGAAAGGCGATTAAATTTTTGTGCTTGGTTCGTAAATATGTGCCATGAAAATAATAACTTTCCGATGCAGATCTTATGGACCGACGAAACACGTTTTAGAAACTGCGGCATGTTCAATCGCCATATTGAACACCTGTGGGCGCAAATAAATCCCCACCGTTTAGAAGAAAGGCGACCCCAGATTAGGTTTGGCTTCAATTTAAGATGTGGTGTTATTGGTTCGCAACTTGTTGGGCCATTTATTTTTAATGAAACTTTAACCGGAAATCGATATTTGCAATTTCTTAGGGAAGATTTCGACAATATCCTAGATGAATTAAATTTACAGACCCGTACAAATTTCCGGTGGTTTCAACACGACGGTGCCCGGCCTCACTATCAGGCACAGGTCAAAAGATATTTAGGTGAATTATTACCAAACTCGTGGATCGGCAGAAATGGTCCTGTTTTATGGCCTGCATGTTCCTCAGATCTTGCACCGTTAGATTTCTTCGTCTTTGGAGCAATAAACGATCTCATATAAGTGCGATCATATGCAACCCAAGAGGAGCTATTGGAATCTGTTATTAATGTAATTGATAGCTTAGATGGGCGCAAAATTAGGAGAGCTATTAACTTAGTGTTGAAAAGGTGCCGTATGTGCGTCGATAATAATGGTGGGCATTTCGAACACTTAATGTAAATTTGGCGTGTTACGTGTTGTTAATAATTAATTCGTTTAGCGTTTCTATTGTTTCTTATATTACATTGTATATTATAAGTTTCTTTTATTTTCCATGGCAAGACATGATTTTTGATAAACATAATAATAGTGTATTGTGCAGTTATTTATTAAAATAAGTGCTGCAACCCTTACATCATTGCGAGCAGAAAAAAATGCACTACTAGAATATGTCATAGCCAACTATAGTTTCCATTTAAAAAAATTAGACTTTGCTTGCTAACTCAAAAATGCTAAGCAAAATTAAAAATTTAAGAAGTTGTCGTTGTTTGAAATTGAATTTTTTAAAAACAATATTGAAAAAGTTTTTTTCTAACTTTAAGAATAGAAGTGTTATAGCACTGAAAAGGTTTTGGAGAAATTTTATTGTTTTCAAATATCTAGTAAACCATGCATTTTCTTGAATGGACAAAAACGTATCTGCATGAGGCTTATAAAGATGCAAATCATTCTCCATTTAACCTAATGCGTATCTCTTATGGTTTTCGAGATCCCCATACAAATAATGAAAAAAAACTCACCCTGTATATCACTTTATTTCATTTTGTAGTTAAATAATAATATTCGCAGTGGTATAACCATTGGTATGCTTTCGACATTTGATTTTTTTATGTAGCATTTAAATTAGTGTATAGTTAATAAAATAAAGGAAATTATACTGAAGCCATTTTCTCTTAAATAATCTTCCTTTAACGAAGGGTTAATTTTAGACATTGCATGTAAAAACTGTCCGAGTAACTCAATGAGGTATAATTTGAATCTGCAAATCATCCTGTTATTACGTCCAGAGAACATGTTCATTACGGGATAGACCAGTCCCTAGCCAACGTTTGTTGGTGATGTACAGGTTCAATAAGCTCAGGATTAATTAATTATACCGGAAGCAGGCCGTATATAGGAGGCGATCGTTAATCTGCTGTTGTATTGGGCTCGCCTCTTGGTAACCTAGGCATTCGTTACGTTATAAAAAAAAAAAGCAGTTTTTGCAAGTGAAATCGTTATTTTCCAATTTGAGAGCACAGAGAAGCGAAAGAGCATTTTTCGCTGGCAACAGCATTTTTTTTTTTTTTTGAGGACGGAACACGACGAGAGAACAAATGAACGGTTTTTATAGCGGTTGCTTTGAAATAAATTGTAAGGCAATACGGATAAACACATTTAAGCCCTTTTTGTAATGTATATTTCCTTTTCTCTCTTCAGATCTAAATGCATGTCGTTTCACACGCGATATAATGTAAAATTTATGTAGTAAATTCAATTAAATGCTTATAATAAGAACAAAAAAAATCAATTTGAACAAAAAAAAAGTAAAATGTGTATTGTAAAACTGAGTTGTTCCTATAACACATTTCATGTTTTTATTTACGCTAGTCAATATATATTTTATGTTTTATTGGATTCGGGGATTAATTCTGACGACAGCCGCTGCTAAGCAGATTAATTTTGCAATAACACCGATACTATGGTAAACTCTGAAAAAATATTAATCATCTCTGTTATCTCTTCTACCTATCATAATCTATTACAAGTTGATAATATTTAATACTTACTTACTTACTTATCCGTATCCTGTTTTGCCGTCAGGCGTCGACGCGTTCTGCTTTGCAGAATTTTCTCCATCCTGTCCTATCTTTGGATATTCTTCGAGCATGGTTCCATACAATGTAATGCCGATGGTGCCTAGTTGGATGAAGTTGAAATTGATTGATTAATAAAACACTTCTTATATATTAGTATAATTAACAATAATATATCTTTAATATATTATATTTAATACTTATAATTTAAAGTTATGGATAATGGATAATAAATATTTTGTTTTTCATATTTTGACTTTTTTTTCTGATTTCATAAATTAGTGGTTGTTATACAAAGTATATGAGTAACAAATAAAAGCAAAGAATATTTTTTTAAGTAATTATTAACTTTACTAAGCATATTAAATTTCTTTTTATTGCGATAACAAAATTTCAATGTTCATCCATTTTTGAAAGATTTTGTCAATTCTACCTTTTTAGATGATAATGTTAATGAATATAATGAATTAATAAATAATATTTGTTTATCTTTATTCAAGGAGCTCTATTTTAAGACACTTCAATGGAGACTCATAATAATAAAATTACTACAATATTAGATGACAATAATATTACATTAGCTAATTATATTATTAAACAAAATATTCATTTTATCTATACAGTTCTTATTTATTTTATATTTCTTACTTTTTACAAATACTATATAGTCAAATGAATTTGTTATAACGTTCTCGGATTTTGAAAGGTTTGTAATGAATAGAATTTTATTTATTGGTAGTTTAGGTAACGAATTGTATGAATTTATGTACTTCATTGGATCAATTTCCTTCAAATATTGTTTGTCAGTATCCATGTTAATTTATTTATATTTAAAACAATTATGTAAATAATTTTCTGTTAAATATTTATTATCGAAAGAAAAAATTAAATATGGGAACAATTGATCTGAATAATTAATGTTTATTAGAATTTGATTACTAACATACACTTATATTTTTGACGTTAGACATATTACTAGAATTATTTTGTTTACTATGCGTTCTACATCCAGGTTTACGTACACATTTAGAGTGCTTTATAGTAAAATACAGTAAGTATAAAAATTGAAGTAGTAAAATTTAGAAGTGAGGGCGTTTTACCCTCCCCCCTTAATTATTATCATTATATCTCGATTTACAACTTGGTGGATCAGTATTGTCAGAAAATCTGTAAATATATCAACTTGTATACTCGTTCACAATTTGGTGGTGACTCAGAAAATTGAATTTTTATGTTGATTTTTGGTATGTACGAGCAAAATTGATAAAAAATGAGGTGTGGCCACCACACGACTTTCTTATATGTATGAGCGTTTCAAATTATAGAATTTTAAGAATTTTTTTTACAAACGTTCTTCAAAATCCTATTCTAAGTACTTCTATTCTCTTAATAAATCTCTATAGAATGCATACTTTGCAAGATATTATCAAAAAAGTGCTCCTCGCTAAGAGTAAAAGTGCTACTTCCGGTCCGAATTTGGAATTTTATATATACAAAAAATATTGCAAATCCAGTTTTAAATACTTTTGTACTCTTGATAAATTTATATAAAATGCATAATTTACGACATATTTGCAAAAAATCGCTATTCGATAAGAGTAAAAGTGGTACTTCCGGTCTGAATTTTGAAATTTTTTTTATACAAAAGATATTGAAAATTATGTTTTAAATACTTTTATACCCGTAACGTACTTGTCTAAAAAGCATGACTTGGAAAATATTCGCAAAAAACTGATTTTTGATAAGAGTAAAAGACCTACTTCCGGTAGGAATTTCGGAAAACTTTTTAAATAAAATTATTCTCAATTTTAATTTTAGGTATATATGAATTCTTTATAAATTTGTTTAAACTTAGTAGTTGACGAAATATTGGCAAAATTCGATTTTTTCGCTGAAGTAAACTGCTACTTCCGGTCTACCGATTCTACTGAAAAACTAATCAGATCTCAAGAGGGAGATTATACACGTAAATACAAAATTTGGAATTGATATCTATAGCGGTTTGACCGCTATCGTGGTCACACATACAGAGACACAGACACACAGAGACAGACAGAGAGAGAGAGACATTTTTAAAAAATGAGGTGTGGCCACCACACGACTTTCTTATACGTATGAAAGTGTTACTTTCGGTCCGAATTTTGAAATTTCATTTATACAAAAAATATTCCAAATCCAACTCTAAATACTTTTGTATTCTTCATAAATATATATAGAATGCATAATTTACGACATACTTGCAAAAAATCGCTATTCGATAAGAGTAAAAGTGGTACTTCCGGTCTGAATTTTGAAATTTTTTTTATACAAAAGATATTTAAAAGTATGTTCTAAATACTTTTATACTCGTAATGTACCTGCCTAGAAAGCATGACTTGCGAGATATTCGCAAAAAATTGATTTTCGATAAGAGTAAAAGACCTACTTCCGGTAGGGATTTCGAAAAACTTTATTAAAATAATTTTTCTCAAATTTAATTTAGAGTACATTTGAATTCTTTATAAATTTGTTTAAACTTAGTAATTGACGAAATATTTGCAAAATTCCATTTTTTCACTGAAGTAAACTACTACTTCCGGTTCGCCGATTCTGCTCAAAATCTAATCAGTTCTCAAGAGGGAGATTATATTCGTAAATACAAAATTTGGAATTGATATCTACAGCGGTTTGACCGCTATCGTGGTCACACCCACACAGACACACACAGACACACACACACACACACACACAGACACACAGACACACAGACATTTTTTAAAAACCACTTTTTTGGTATCAGGGGACCTCAAAACGTGGACATCTGCAAAAATCTCGAGGTCGAAAATTTTCATCATCACAATACTTCCTTATACTACGTATAAGAAAGTAAAAACCACTTTTTCGGTATCAGGGGACTTCAAAACGTGGACATCTGCAAAAATCTCGAGGTCGAAAATTTTCATCATCACAATACTTCCTTATACTACGTATAAGAAAGTAAAAACATGATTTTTTATATAAATGTATTAAATATAATGATAATGATGGGTAAAATCTATAAAATATTTCTGAATTTGTGCGTACAAAATTATGCGGTCCCAAACCGACATTTTGTAGACTACTAAGAATAATGATGATCTGTAATCCGTTTCTTAAAAGTTCTTCCTCTCTGACCTATATATGATTTTGTGCACGATCCATACTTTAGTTTATATACTTCTGATTTGTTGTCTTTAACCGTTTTTGATAAACTTATCTAAGTTGTCACTCGTTTTGTATGCTATGTTAACGTTTTCTATTTTGAGAAATTTTGACAGTATTTGTTTTTCTTGACCTAAAAATGTAAATGAATTGATTTTACTTTCTTATACGTAGTATAAGGAAGTATTGTGATGATGAAAATTTTCGACCTCGAGATTTTTGCAGATGTCCACGTTTTGATGTCCCCTGATACCGAAAAAGTGGTTTTTAAAAAATGTCTGTGTGTCTGTGTGTGTGTATGTCTGTCTCTGTGTGTGTCTCTCTCTCTCTGTGTGTGTGTGTGTGTGACCACGATAGCGGTCAAACCGCTATAGGTATCAATTCCAAATTTTATATTTACAAATATAATATCCCTATTGAGATCTGATTAGATTTTCAGTAAAATCGGCAGACCGGAAGTAGTAGTTTACTTCAGTGAAAAAATCGAATTTCGCCTATTATTCGTCAACTACTAAGTTTAAACAAATTTATAAAGAATTCATATGTACTTAAAATTAAGTTTGAGACAAATTGTCTTAAAAAAGTTTTTCGAAATTCCAACCGGAAGTAGGTCTTTTACTCTTATCGAAAATCAGTTTTTTGCGAATATCTCGCAAGTCATGCTTTTTAGAGAAGTATGTTCCGAGTATAAAAGTATTTAGAACATAATTTTCAATATCTTTTGTATAAAAAAAATTTCAAAATTCTGACCGGAAGTACCACTTTTACTCTTATCGAATAGCGATTTTTTGCAAATATGTCGTAAATTATGCATTCTATATATATTTATCAAGAGTACAAAAGTATTTAGAACTGGATTTTCAATATTTTTTGTATATGTGAAATTTCAAAATTCGGATCGGAAGTAGCACTTTCACCCTTAGCGAGTAGCACTTTCTTGATAATATCTTGCAAAGTATGCATTCTATAGCGATTTATTAAGAGAATGAAAGTACTTAGAATAGGATTTTGAATAAGTTTTGTATAAAAAAAATCTTAAAATTGTATAGTTTCAAATGCTCATACGTATAAGAAAGTCGTGTGGTGGCCACACCTCATTTTTTAACTAACTTCTCATTAATAGTAGGATAAATCTCATTTAAAACTTTATTAAAAGATTTATTTGAAATTAATTTATCTATTAGGTTAGGGTCCGACCGTTGTTGTAAGCAATTTGTTTTATAATATTATCTTCCTTATTGTAATCTTCACTGGACATCTTTATATTAACTAATCGATGGGTCATACTATGGTAAGCTGCTAACTTATGTTTATAAGGCTGGTTTAATTTGTTGTTTATAGTAGTGTCTGTGTGAGACTTTTTATGGTAAATAGAGAAACATGCCTTGTTATTTCCACGTTTTAGTGTAAGATCTAAAAAGTTAACACTATTGTTAATTTTTTTCTCTATAGTAAATGTAATATTAGGGTCAATAGAATTAATAAAATCAAGAAGAGTGTTCAACTGTCTATCTGTTCTTGTATACCCTATCAAAATGTCGTTCACGTATCTATAACAAAATAAAATATTCTTAGTGCCTTTTTTGTTAATAAAAATTGTTTTTTCTAGATTGTCCATGAAAATTTCTTCTAATAAAGGCGAAAGAATAATAAGACCTTCTTTACATAACTAGTATTTATTGTTAAATAAAAAGTAATGTTGTTCTAAGCAAACCTTACGTGAGAGTAAGATTTCTTCTTTTATTATAGGATTTGTTCTGTTCTGTAATAACATTTCTTCAATTAAGTCAAACATTAATAAATTGTCTTTGAAATTTAGGGGTCGGGTCATTTTTAATTATTGTATATTTATCCGGGTCTAGGAAATTTTCTGTTTTTGTCAAATATTCCTGTTTATCTATGGATATGACTGTCTTCCCTTTGTCTGCACGTGTGAAAATAATCGAAACAATTCGAAATTTCAAATGTTTTATAATAAAATTAAACTTTGAAAACTTTATTTTTTAATTTAGAAATAAACTTACAAGTATTTAGGGCTTGTATGCATATGAAACACACTACAACTAAACAGAACTTTTACATATTTTATGTAGGTATGCACAAAAACATTAAATCCGTTTACAGAGGGACGTAAATTTAATTTGGTGAAATTGAAAACTCCCTTGGCTTTCTTCTCTGTACCTCTTTGTTTCGGGATTGAATCGTTTTACATTTTAATTGTTCCTAAAATTTAGCTTTCAGCTGCAGACAGGGGAATCAGACTGAAGAAGAGTAAAACAGTAGAAGTTACAAAACAATTATTACACTACATGCATGTAACGCAGATTTCATTGGAATTTAAATACTTTAACTATAGTAACTATTTAATTACAATTGCTTGAAAGAATTTTTTGTATTGGAACAATTTCCAATACAAAAAATTCTTTTGTGATACTGTTTCCGCATTTCTAAATTGCTTATTCTTCTGCAACAAATGCTCACAGCAATGATGACTTTTCATATCTAAGAATTATTTTGCACCCCCTTAATAAAAGATATGTTAAGTGTAAATAACAGAGATGTGTCGAATCTTATTGACAAAATAGTGGTCAAAGAAAGTATACACATTGAATTATTAAGGTGGCTGCACTGTAAAATAGGCCAAACACTATCTCGGACTTTCTCTCTCTCTCTCTCCCTCTCCCTCTCTCTCTCTTTCTCTCTCCCCCTCCCTCTCTCTCTCTTTCTCTCTCCCCCTTCCTCCTCTCACTCCACAAATATGAAAATACTAGCGTTCTAATCTAAGGTTCTAATCAAGGTTTTATTAAAACAATAATGTATAAGATGGAAAGAGAAATACACGATTTGCAGCGTACTCTCTCTCTTACTTTAGAAGACCGATATTCATATAGTTACGTACGCGTAACTGCAACCACTCGACACAACATCCAAGCTTTTTACTCTGCTTTACTTTCGACCCTGCTATGTCTGCAACCCCATTGCAACGAACTAAATATTTAATTCTAGTGTAATCACTACATTTACCGACATCTATATAGCATTAGATTTCGAACAATAGTTGAATTATAACATAAAAGGTATCCAAATTAGATAGTTTTAATGCGTGTTTATTAAGTGTTAAAGTACTAATAATCCCTGGTTCACTAAAAGATTTTACTTGCTACAGCAATATAAACGAAACGTCGTCAATCCTCTTGTATGCACTGGCGATGGCGAAAAAGTTATTTCCAGCGTCCAACTCACTTATGACAGAACAGGGGAGTTAAAACCGGTTTGAGCCGTAATATTATCGATTGCTATATCAAGTCAAAAGTCAGAGTCAGACCGTAAAATTTCACGTTCATTGAGAATCGGGTCATTATATTCCGAAGTAAGGAAGGCGTAAGTAAATTGCACGCTAAGGGAATAGTCGTAAATATATATTTTCAGCAGTTCTGAATATGTCTGGAGCGTTTAATAGGGGACAAGGATTGTTACATATTTCTAAATGTCCGGACAATAAATATCCCTGGTATTGGAGCATTCAGCCAGGAACTTACTACACCCATCGTTACGATTTTTGATTATTTATTTACAAAAGACAGCTGTCTTTGGTGTCAGCTTATTATTGGACTCATAACTCGAAAATTATAAACAATTGTATTTTACATATCAGGACATTGATAATTAAACCACTATATCGAGCTGTTTGTATAGTAACTAATGTAAAATACAGCACTACTCCTAATTTTTGCAATTACTCTTTTAATTACACAATTGCGTCGATATTATTTGTGTGGTGGTCTTAAATGCATGTCCATGATCTAGACCCGTTTTTAATGAAACTACATAGATAATAGCTGCCGTTCTGTGCTTCACATACCAAACACTTATTTTTTTTAAATAGAACACCCAGTATTTTATTGAGGCATTTTGTTTCTTTTTTTATTCTCTTTCATTTTTGTTAACAATGTCCTATACCTACTTTTTGTAATTTCTGAGATAATCACTATAGGAGCAATAATTTTACAGAATGAAGAGCATTTCAATTTTTTAATTCCGGCAATATCCAGTTGTAGTATTTCATTTTTTACACTCTTGGTTACCAACGAAGTAACATAAAGGTTATGTTTACTAACATATTTGAAGATGCCGCCCCACTAAAATGTGCATAAAACAATGCTGCTACCTTCAATTTAATTTGCCTAATTGCTTTTATTCTTTCATTGTTGAAGTTCTTCATAAGAGTTAGCTGTAGTTTTTCGAAATTATAAATCGATTTCCTAAAACTTTGATAGAAAAAAAATTAGCAACAAAATAACGCAATTTAAATAACCTGAAACTATTAAGCAACGTAACAACAATCAAAAGTAAGAAAAACAAATTTCATTAAGGAATAACATAAACACAATTTTGGACAATGCACGTGAGTATTCTGTTTTCCAAAGAAGTACTAACGTTGCGTAAAACGTTTCGACATATTCTCGTAAACGCTTTTCTGATTTTAATGTTCATATCTTCAAAAAGTTTTGAAAATCAGTCCGAAGAAAACGAAGATACTCTTCTCCATTAACATTTTCATCGAAGAAATAAGGTCCAATTATGTAACTACCCACTTTTTCTCTCCACACATTTAATGACCAACGATTCTGAAAGTTTGCAGGTGTGATAAAGTGAGAGTTTTTATGTGTTATAATAACGAAAATTGTGAAGTATCTACTTTAATAGAAGGTGGCATCGTCTGTAAACAACAAAAAATTGAGAAAGTCAGGATAATTTATATCTGCTGCCCATTAACAAAAATGCAAGCAATTCTGAACATTTCTTTGATCTAACCCTGTGTATGAATATGCTATGGATGAATTACATATTTTCTAATTATTCTGGGTTCTCAAATTTGACTGACATCTAACTGCCGACTGATTTTCGTAGTACTAGTATGGGGATTTTCGACTACACTCGTTTTTGTTCATATTCAATACTCTCTGTTCACTTGAACAGTTGATTTATACTTTCGAAGGTTTTTGGCTTCGGTTGACTTCTACCAGGGATCGCTGTGCATAAAGTCGGGATGCTAGTAAAGAGTTTCTTTCAGATTCACCACAAAAGTCAATCATATCTATTAACTCTTCATGAGAATAATTCATTTGGACGATAACTAATAGTGATTCTTTTATAAGTTTGACATAAATGTTTACTGAATTTCTTTAATGGTTGACCAAGGCAGTCGGCCGCATTCCAGCCTTTATTGGACGAATATTTAGATGCATAGAACAGCGCTCGTAGTTCTTTATTTGAACGGTAATTGTTCCTATAGTGATTATCTCAGAAATTACGAAAGATAGGTGTAGGACACTGTTAACAAAAACGAAAGAGAATAAAAAAGGGAACAAAAAGCCACAATAAAATAAGGAGTGTTCTATTTAAAAAAAATAAGTTTTTCGTATGTGAAAGTTTCAGGAAGTAGGATTGAAAAAAACAAAGTTTTTGAGGTATTTTCGAGTGTAACTTATACCAAATAAATGTGGGTGTCTTTCATTAAAAAGTCGACATGCTCTATCAATTATTTGAAGAGATTCACCATGAATGTAGAATAAATTTAAAATATCTCTATTAGAATAATTATTAAATTCGTCTTGCATATTTGTGAACAACTTAAAACCAGTTAGAAACGAAATGAACTACCTTTCAATTTTGACAGATCAAATTTACTTTTCAAGGGTTACTACTACGATTTTTCTTGAAAATGCTCAATTTAGAAAATAATCATTAATATCTCTCAAACTGTGAGAGATAGGCATAGGGAAACCTATATCTGTATGATGCAAGATATTCATCTACTTACTAGGGCGTGCTCATCTACAGGCTATTCAATTAAAAAAAAAACGATTTTTCTTAAATTTAAGATTACATAAATAATCGATAAATTGCGAACACCCTGTATGAGATTTATTAAATATTTAGACATTACTAATAATCTTATACCTTTCCCTGTTTGCAGTAGAAATATGACGTAATTCTATTCAAATACGCCTTAGACATGTGGTTTTAAAAAGTGCATTGAAAAAACAAAAAATTTGACAAAAATCAAAATAATTCAAAAACGGTTAATTATACACAAAATAAAACCTAATTAAATGTGTCACAGCACTCTACAAGCAATCTAAAAAAGCAATAAAAAATATAATATTCCATTTAAAAAATCAAAGTTGGCTATGACTTCCTGTATAACCAAAAGTGGTTAATGAGTGTAAATATTTTATATTAACAGACCAAGTATCAACATTACGTGCTACAAATTTTCAAAACTGTCCTTAACATAGAAAAATTCTAACGAACGGGTTACGTGTATATATATATTCTTTGTGTATATATAGCTATTGATAGTGCTTGGATGAATCTGTGAAAATAAATATTTCTTTTTAAATCGGGTAACACTTTTACTCTTATCCAACGACGCTCGATTAGATATTCTAATGAGTATATTAGATATTTCAGTTTCACTTGCAGAAGACAAGTACAATAAACTTGATACACTAAGAATTGGTGCTCGATCTGATTGAGATTGACACAGCAGCTAAGTACCCTCAGCTTAAATAGAATTTTGGTGTATACATTTGAATATAACAATACCGCAATATCCAACTAAATATTTCAGTACTGAACGGTGCCTAAACAAATACACCCACTGTTGGTTAGGTCAGAAATGTAATCGAAACAATCCACCGTACAAAGGGAATTTACTCTTGCATGTACTATGTACCATACAATATATATACATAAAATAAATCAATACCTTTCTATGGTAAGATGTTCTGTATTATGTAGAAGGGAACGAATTGAGAATCTTATCACATATGTACACTCGTAAAATGATCCATTCGGCGATTCTGTCCTGAAAGTTTTTTATTTGTTTCAGTGAACTTCGACCATTTTCAAATTCTTAGAGCCATCGGAAAAGGAAGTTTCGGAAAGGTGAGTCGAAGTTTTGGATTTTCCTGTTCCTTTCAGTATTATACAAGAATCGAAAGCGTGGGTATTTTGTCGGCGAACAATGTTTTTATTTTATTTAGACAGAAGGCTGCCCATTTTCTATCTCGCTATATGGGTAACTTTCTTAATATTGAGGATACAAGATCGGTCAAATTACCATGGATGTTAAAAAACTTCAGGAGTATTTGACAGTATTTTCAGGTTCCACATATGTTGTCATATTTTGATGATATTTTAAAAAAATTGAAAATTGCCGAATTTTTTAATTATATATATCTTCGTAACTATTGAAGATAGAACTAGTATAAAAATAATATCTGGTAGTAATTTTTCAGTAGAATTTAATAATCTTAGTTAAAAAAGCATAGTACACTTAATTACTAAGATATAATATTTAAATGGCAATCATAATTGGCCATGACTCCATAAACATGTTTATTTTTTTCTGATTTCGTAGATATAAGGTTTGGTATGGTAAATTATTTCCTCACTTGCCCATTAGAGCAAGTAAGCCTTGAAAAACTAATTTAATGCCAACTCGCATATTAAAATAGTTTTTTATTCAATTTTAAAAAGATTACCATACATCTATAAAATCAGAAAAAAATAAGCATTTTTATGACGTCATGGCCAACAATGATTGTCATTTAAAAAGCATAAGTTTATGTTATATCTTGACAATTAAGTGTGCCATTACTTTTTAATTCAGATTATTAAATTCAACATAAAAATTACTACCAGATACCATTGTTGTATCAGTTTTACCTTCAATAGTTACGAAGATATGTATAATTGAAAATTTTGGTAATTTTAATTTTTTTTTAATATCTTCAAAAGTTGACAACAAATGTTAAACGTGAAAATACATAATGTACCAATATTGTAGTGTTAAGATTAGATTAATTTTGCCATGAGTTTCATTTTGGAAAACACAGGTGTAATTAAGGAAAACAAGCACATGTACATATTGTTTCAAAAATGTTTAAACTTGTTTTAATAAAATAAAGTTTGTGGAAGTTCTATTCGTACGTGTTTGGGATTGTTATTAAACCTTCTGTTTTTATACATATCATGTCTTTCTAATTACTCATTGAGTAAAATCATCAACATGTTTGACATAAATGAGATTCTGTTTACTGTTGCGATATGAACTCTCTGTTATAAAAATATTAGTGTTGAAAAAGTTATAATGCACACAATGGAAAATATTACCACTTAAACTGCTGATAACAAAATACATTCTTAACGGTTTAGGCGGCAGTCCCACTGCATACACAACCATTGAGCGCCAGTAACTGACATCGACATTCATCGACTAAAATTTTGTGGTACGCTCTCACTGGGAAAAGTATTCAAACAAAATTTAAGTTTCGCGCGCAAAAATTTCATTCAACAAAACTGGCAGGACATAAACTATAAACACAAACATAACCTCAGACGTCATAACTAGAATCTTTGTCCTACTTCTTTAATTAAAAATGTCATCTAATTCTTCTTCTTCTGATACTGAAAGCATAGAAAAGTGTGGGTACGTCAAATATTTGCAAATAGAGAGGAGTTAGGAGAATTTCAGCGTTTAATCCCTCAACTTTTAAATGATACAGAAAAATTCTACAATTATTATAGAATGAATATTCCATGTTATCGTAACTTAATTTCAAAAGTAGAACCATTGTTTCATATTTCCGTTTATATTTTAAAAAAACAAACCAAAACACAATCAACAGGCGACGCTTGAACTGTCAAAACAGCCTTTCGGCGCATGTGTCCAATCGTCGATCATCAACTAAAATTAGAACCTGTCGAAAATTATGAACCGATGCATGCCGGTTGTTGTTGAACGATCGCCGTTAATCGATGCAGTCGGACTGCTGCGGATGCTTTACTCATAACCTAATTTTAGTCGATGACCGTCGGTGGACATCGCTTTATCAGTGGGACTGCTGCCTTTTATAATATCACAGAAGTTGATTGGTTCAAATTGGGGAGCTCATGCAAACATTTTACGTATGTACGTCCGCTCCTGCATTTAACTGAATATATACCAACATGTACGCTATTCCTCCAAACTGCACTACAATATTCAGCAGCAGAATATGCTGAATATTGTAGATAATACATATTTATAATAATAATGACCACAGAGTTATTATGTAAAAGATATTGAGTACTATAGGGCTTTGTTTTATAAAGAAACACGTATAAGTTCGCCCAATGACATTTGTCGGGTCAAATTAAAAATAACTAGAGAGATTTGAACTAGATTTTATTACAAATAAAATATTTTAGCTCGGTTTTGAACCAATATTTACAGAACAATACGTTGTATGTAAAGACTGATTTCTGTTTGATTAAAAATGTAGAAAGGAAAATATATTAACAATTAATTCTGACATATCTCATTTTTTTAAAGTTAAAACACGTTATTTGAATTGTTTAATTTATGGATATTCCAGTAATTTGTAATTTGTTATTTAAATAGAGTTAGATACAAGAGGTTACAAAGCTTTGGAACATGATAGTACAATATATAAGATACGTAAGTGTGAATTAGTTATATCTGTAATTATAGATAAGGTTATTTTCATATGTATTAAATCCTTCAAATGGAGAGATATTTCATATATGCCTTGGAAATTAAATAAAGAAAACAATCGAGGGCAGAATGATGCTACCAAGAAAAATAATGAAGCTGGATTATTGATTACATAGAAAATTATATTCAGAACCAGTGCTCAATCCTGAAGTTAAAATAAATGCTTTCCAAATCTTTGAAATTATACCTGGAATTCAGTACTAATTTCACCGAACACCATCTACAAGGTAAAGTAAAAAATATATACATGTATGAAATTCAAAACATAAATTCAATGTGCTCGTGAGAAATTACTAATACAGGGGTGGCCAAACGGTCGATCGCGATCGACCGTTTGGGTACCCCTGGATAGATAGTTTTTGACAATTTTAATTCAGCTGTGTGGTTGTTACCTTACAACAGTTACTTGTACACATTGGACGTTTTCTTATCAGCTTTGTATAATCCAGCCGTCCGCAGTTTTTTTTATTAGTAACGACTTTTCTTAATTTAAATTTTTAAAATGAAGAAAAATGAAGACAAACTTTTATGTGTACCAATTGCATTTTTCATAAACTGTTGCTATTCCAAATGCCATAGAAGACCAATCAGTCACGCCTATGTAGAATTGCGATTATACTGTCATCTGCTTACGATAAAATGAACGAAAAGAAGTCAGAACTTTCTCAGACTAGATAATTTCATTAAATATTTTTTAAAACCGTACCTGTCTGACAATTACACCGCGGCAGCGACGTGAGCCGAGAGCCCAACTTCCTACTGCGTATCACAATAACAATTTCTCTGTCTAATTGTGTGCTCTCAAGTTTTCCCAATAGCGTTCAAAGTTTCGCCAACAGTCTTGAACAATGTCGAAACACAATAACAATGTAGTCGACAAAATTAATTGATTTTGAACTCGCGGCGTATAGGTTGGTAAATACGCAATCAGGTGTAGTATTGTTTTATATGTACGTATGTATAGAATGTAGTGCGGCATTTTGCGTAAAGTGCAATCTATCCCTTGTTTGTTTTAGTCAGTGTTTTCTGTTGCAAATAGAACAGCGAGAACTGTATGCGCTTTCAGGAAGATAACCGACATATGAAATTAACTGCATTTGTTACTACGTGTTCCGAAAATTATGCAAATTAAATGTAATATCATAAACCTATATACAGCATGTGTCAATTTTCATTAGCCATAGGCGATTAATCCATACAGTACGTGGCAATATAGTACCCCTTCCTTCCTTTCCAATGCCAGCACGACCGATGCATGTTCGTAAATACAAGTTAGCGTGGTTAGCAGTAACTATTCGACCACCGGCATGGGTGTTTGTAATGCGTTCAGAAATAATATTTACGAGTTGCAAGGATTTGTTTTTCTTTTTCCTTTCAGTAAATGTAGAGAATTATTAAGCTGCGTTCACGCTGCATGACACAAACAAAAGCGTAATTCTAATAAAATTAAAAATAAGGTAAATAAAAAAGGATTCTGAAAATAATAATAAACTACTAGATCAGGAGATCGCGGCGGCCATTTGATGTTTCCCGTTCCAGTAATAAGACGGCTTTTATTGCAGACTAGATCGCAACGTGTTCGCAGCTAAACATTGAATGTAGAAGTGGGAAGATCGGAGAAAATCGTTGTGATGTCGATTGTTGCCGGGATTGGTGACGGACAGTAGGGGTGCCATGTTGCTACGCATTACTTGTATACGTATAAATCGCACGTAAACATTGAATCCCTATACCTAATGAAAATTGACACATACGGTATAAATGCGATACTATACACATAAAAGAGGTCAAGTTATTTTCAACTGTACAGAGAGAAACATATTTTATGTCTTCTATATTAGAGCAGCTTTTAAATTCTTTGTTGAATTGTTTAAAAGCCTTCTTTTTGAAATTGTCTCAACTTTGTCATTTTTTTTCACGCTACTCGAGTTATTTCTTATAACTCGAAGTAACGTCAAAAAAAAACAAAAAATGTACTCGACTGTTTGTTTTATTAAAATTTGTAAACTTAAACGAGAAATACAGAAAATTAAAAATGACTCCATAAATGATAACCATAATAAACTGACAGACGAAAGTAATACTGGTCATTCTTTATGGAAAGCAACAAAAAGATTAAAATGGCTGATAATGCAGATCCACCAATAAGAGAAGAAGATCAAAAATGGCCTAGAAATAATGAACAAAAAGCCAAAAGTTTCGCAGATCATTTAGAAAAAATATTTCACCCACACGATGTAACTGAAGAAGCATCTGACTGGAAGAAACTGTACAGGAAGAGAAGGAACTCGTACTTGCTACACCCAGAGAAGTACCGAAATTAAAAACAAAATTAATCCAAAAATAGTCCCTGGATTTGACTTAATTAGAGGAGAAGTATTAATACATCTACCAACAAAAGCTATAAACTAACCACCCTAGTAAATGCTGCCTTTAGGCTTAAGTATGTGCCTAGGTTGTGGAAGGTTGCAGACCATTATGATCCCCAAACAGAAAACCCTCCGTACCTCCATATGAAGTGCCTTTCTTTCATTACTATCTGCAATATCGAAGTAATTTGAAAAACTACTGCTGCGAGAATTAAGCCACTGATAGAAGAGACTTAATTTTATCACACCGGTTTGGATTTAGAAATAAACATTCAACTATAGACCAAGTGCATAGAACTACGGGTGTCGCAGAAAGAATCTTAGAAGAAGAAAAAGTCTGCCCTGCAATTTTTCTAGACGTGGGGCTGGCTTTTGATGGTTGAAATCATTAACGACGACTGCTCCTCCCATGAACATATCGACCGGTATATTTATGGAGAAATGGTTTCAAAGTGGGATTGTCAAGTTTATTTAATGGGATATTAGCCGCCATTTAAGTTTCACAGAATTATTCGTTAAAATTGTTAGCTTCCACCGCGTCCAATTCCTGTGTATGCTTTAGCGATGTTAAGTGACGTACTACCTGCGATTTTTGGGCATTCTGTAACGATATTTTACAGACTTTGCAATAAATTTCGGAATCACTGATAAGTGACATACAATAATTATGACCCTCAATCCAATTCGCCATTGTTTCACAGTGCCACTTTCCATGTGCTTCCATATCATATCTGAAACTTAAACAATGTTGTAGATCTAAAACGAAAAAACGAAACTAACTCTCCGTACTTTATTTATCTTACGAAATACAAAGTAAATAGAATAAATTTCAAAAACTCCTCTCCCTTCTATCTACGCCGATGAAGAAAGGAATTTAACAGTAAAATCGACTTTTTTGCTGCCCGTTTTGTCGACGAAAACAGATGTTGTCGTTCACCATATGGATAGTGCTATTCAGTAACTGTGTGATGTTATATATTACTTCTTTTGTACGTCGTAATTTCGGCCTAATACGTCCGGTCCATACTAATAATTTATTTGTGGTACAGCGGCAAAATTGAACGAGATGAGGAGACTTGTGAAAGATCTTTATAATTTATTTTTTGAATTACCCTCGTGGAAATACGTTCGATGTAAATATCTTATACACTAGTACTGTACACATCTAATGAAGTTTTCGTGAAACAACAAACAAACAAATATTTATAATAACGCTATACATTTCTGCTGTATATTTGAATATCATATTTACAAACGCCGTACAAAAGGAAACGGCAATATTCTTCTTATATGCGTATGCGAAGTTTTACGAAAAAGAAGAAATCTTATATAACATAAAGATAAATATAACCTTAAGACGTCGCATTTACCCCGTTGAAAACTTGTTTGACAAACAGCGTCGGGGATTCTGAACTGACGTTACACCGTTTGAATTTAATTGTGGGGTCCTCTAAATTCAAGTCGCTGACGTGAATTGCTATCTGATTAGCTCTGAAATTCTAATACTGAGAAAATTGAAGCTGTTTAACTTTTAGCTAACGGTGGAGCTGGTTAATTTATAATTGATTCAGTGGCAAGCTCGCGTTAATTGGTCGTAGATATAAGTTTCTGCGTGATTATGTATTCGCCGTATATTTGTAACTGCTCTCTAGTTTGAAAGAACGAAAGTGGTCTAAAAATATCTTGCAGGGTTACACGAATTGAATATAAAATTAAATTATTATGGGATAATAATAATAAATTATTATTATAAATTGCTAAACTTGAAAAAAAATATGTATTGTATGATATAACAGTAATAAATTAAGTGTTTAAGTAGTAGCTTTAGTAAATTTCATCGATGGACAAAATTAATGATTATTTGCGTAGGTCAACATATATAAAATAACATAAAATGTGCCATCCAATAAGTGTTATGTTTGCCAAATAGAATTCAGAAGGACGGAAAGAACGGTAAAGTGTGGTCATATGTGAGAAAGAGAGACATGGTAAATGCGCGAAAGTAAGCGAAGAAACAGCTAAACGATTACGTGAAACGCACATTGCATGTATGCGATATTTATCGTAAACTAAAAATTGGCCAAAAAAAGAATAAAATAGATAAAAAAAACTTAATGATTGCCTTCAAACAATTTCAGATCAAAACATATTGATTCATGACTTTTTGAACTCTATTTCGATCGCCGGAAATAAAACGGGAAAAAGGGACTTCGCTACAGTGATACTGTCAAAAAAATAATGATAAAATTATTATGAAACGCCAGGAAACAAACACAGAATTGAGAAATAAAAGTGACCCTACTTAATTGTATGTAAGTATAGAAACAATTAAAAATATAAGCAAAGGTGGTATTTTGGTGTTAATGGTGTTACTGAGGACGAGCAGTGCGTAAATTGTATGAGGATGGTAGTAAAATTAAAAATTGATTTGGATGTTAACCATAGAGCATTTGACGGAAACTGCCCCAGTTATAAACGAATTCGAGAAACACAAAAGTTCAAAATTAAGTATATTTAGAGCAAAACTCATAATTATAATACATTCTAGAAAAATATTTTTTCATACAGGGTGTAACAAAATTAAAAATTGATTTGGATGTTAACCATAGAGCATTTGACGGAAACTGCCCCAGTTATAAACGAATTCGAGAAACACAAAAGTTCAAAATTAAGTATATTTAGAGCAAAACTCATAATTATAATACATTCTAGAAAAATATTTTTTTATACAGGGTGTAACAAAATAAGTGTAAAACATTTCAGGGGGTGATTCTTTAGCGAAAAAGAGATAGGGTCCTTCATATAAAAAAACTTCAATGGAGCATCCCTTGTTAAGATACAGCCCCATAAAGGGGGTACATAAAATTTGTTTTACAATTTTTCTCACAAACACTAAAAATGTAATTTATTTCCAATGTAACTTTTTGTTTGATTATTTGTTTACCATTTAAAAATCTATTTCCAATACCTTGTTTCATTCGAAACAAAAAATGTCTCTTGAATTTTTTGCCCAAAAGTAATCAGTTCGCAGCAAAAAATTATTTTACGAACAACTACTGTTACGCCGGAACCACGTCGCACTAAGATAGCAGACTAAATTAAGTTAAAGAAAACGGAGAATCACAATAGGAGATGTTTGAATCTGGAAAACGCAGGGCCGAGCTAACTCTGTCGCAGACGGCGTGACGGTTCAGATAAACTAAAACACCTAATAGTAGAGCGTCGGTCGGCAACGACGCGAGCGACGTTGTCCGGGCACCAGAACACTATGTTACCTAAACGATAACCTACCTGCGCCTCCGATGAGCATCCACTGGCTGTGTTCCTCCTGCGGGTTTCCTATTGATCACCCTGTATAAACGTTTGCACCTATTCAACTGCTGTCACAAATATAATCGACGAAGGTAAGGTTTGTTGGGGTAAAAATAATTAAAAGAAAAGAAATTGCGATGTGAAGATAGGTGCTATATTAATGATAATATTGTTCTTTTTTTTTTGAAAAATAATTAAAATGTTGTCAGTTATAAAAGTAGAATTAATATATATAAATATTTTGTGTAATTAAAATGTTGACAGTTAAGATTGTAAGATTTTATGAATTAATAAATATTTAACAAAGTAATGAAAATGTTAGGAGACAAAAAAATACAATAGAACCTCTGCGCCTCGGCAGGAGGATGGTCGGCGTAGAAACGTTTCCTTGCCTTACAGGCCAATATACATTTGTTATTATAAAACGCCACCAACGGCGAAGTTCCAAATTAAATAGATACAAGAAAATAAAATAGATTTACGTTAGCGCACAAGGCTTAAAATAATTTAATTAATTCAGTGAAAGGTAAATCGTGAAATTACATAGACAAAATTTTGAAATAACTAAATAAGCTGTTTACATTTATTATTCAATTAAAAGACGCTATTGAAAGTTACAATGGAAAACCAGTATTAGCACAAAAGAATCTACTGAGCTTCGGTATTTAAATTTTCTACAATGACTTAACTGATTCCAATAGCTCAGAAAATTAAAAAGAACATACGTGAAAGTCAAATTTCTAATTTACGGTAATAAACGTGCAAAAATTATTATCAAAAACAAGATTAAAATTAAACACATCAGAGAGAAATATTATTATTATTACGGTAATGAAAATACTAGAATTACTACTAATTTAAAGATTAACACTCCAAAGAGATATAGTGCTACGGTAATGAATTTACTAAAATTATTATTGAACTAAATATTCAACAGTGAGAGCCCTTATCAAATCTTCTTAGGGTCACTCTGTATTCAGCAAAATCAGTTTGCATAAAAATAACAAAAGAAATAACGGTAAGTTAATTAGGTTTAATATGTGACCTTGCAGTTAACTAAGTGGTACATTAGTTATTTTAGCCACTCAAAATTCTTAGGTCAAATTTAGGTAAGATAAAGTCCAGCACTCTGGCATAAAGTCGTCGATAAACAGTCGAAAATTATGGTGAAAATTACAACATTAGTTGCACTTATCTGTCAAGATGGACGCAGGGTGGCCGCAACGGTAACCAAAATGGCGGAGGGCCCCTCGATGAAAGATTCCACTTCAACAGACAAGATGGACGTATAGGTGCAACCACTGTAGCAACGATGGAAACCACCACACTCTTCAACGATAAAGTGGGATGACAATACCAGAAAAATGACTACTGAGGGCTTTTGTGCCCGTCAATAAGAATCCTATTAAATTAGAAGAGAAAAGAAACAAAGATAAAATCCCGAAAATTAACACAAAGTTTCAAACACTTACCCCAAAATGATAATGGAGATTCCGCGATAAACGACTTCACAAGTCACTCAAAGGTGCAAAATTTAGATTAAAAAAAAAACCAGCACGTGGCCATTCGTAAATTTTAGGTAACGGTATTTCGGTAAAAATTCACGATAAATAACCAAAACTAAGGTATCGATATCTGCTGCTTATTCCATTTAGAGCCGCATCCGCGAAAAATCTACATAGATAATGTAACAAAGTTACTACAGGAAAATAAGCAGATTGCACACAATGTTCTCACACGAGAATAGACTTTGTAAGTGAAGCGTGTTTCCCGACGCCGACGGATATGCATCTTGCGCAGGACCACAAAACCGAAACAAAAGAAAATTACCCTAGAACCGCACGAAAGATTTGTACCTTCCAACAACCACAAAATGTATCACGAGGGAAGATTGACAGTAACATGTTTCTAATAAATCTCGAAGTTTCCGATTATTTGCAACTCTCAATTTACAACAATGACCGCGATGGAAGCAAACTTAGCCTGTCACAGTGATCCGAAACCATGTGATTCCAAAACGAATAGTTACGCACGCAGTTGTACGGTTGGTGCCCTGAACGGCATCGCACTAGAAAATCTGACAACAACGAACCTAGGTGACAAAGTAAACAAACTTAGATAAAGACCAAATTGATTTAAAGATCATCGGACACTGCAGGTAAATATAAATAGAAGTTCCAAGCTCTTAATATGCTACGAGAAGACGGTTAGTAAAACCGATCTACACATATATTTCAGAGTAACAACATCACTTAACCCCTCTTCAGCTGTACCGGGGATAAACCAACAGATGTTTCCATCACATAGAATTTCGATGCTAAAGCAACAGAGCGAACTGCAAAACAATTAATAGTATGCCCAAGATTTTAAGGTATTCCCTATCTAACATCTATTACATTTTTAGAGATGAATGGATGATAGAAAAACATCATTCGGCCGAAGCACATGTGCGTGTTCCACAAGACGTATAAATACAAACGACAGAGAACACAATAAAGCCGGACTGTTGTCTCAACGAATGTAAATCTATGGCAACTACAGCGGTCCCGTAAATGCCACAGGTCAAAGGCACTTCTCAGACATCGGAAGATATAAATAAATAGTTGTAAACAAGGCCCGAATAGGCATGTAAAAGTAACTCATATAGCACAAGGATGTTGTCACAGGTAGGATAAAATAAGTTAGAATTAAGATAATTCGTTTACGTGACATAAGATACAAAATCACACTCACAAAGAGGGGTTTTTTAACCGAAAACATAGCATACGCAGCTGTCAAAGGCATTTCACATAACAAGTTCCGAGAGCAAACAATCATGTATAAGACACGCTCAGATAAACAACTAATGGTCATTGCCTTCCAAGATACTGTAAGATGTACGAGGGTTGTTCGAAAAGTCACGTGCTCTAGACAATTCTTTAAGTAATTCAAAAAAAACACATAACCTTACAAGGCCCAAATACAAAAGTGAATTCCAGGCATAACAAATTCCCCCCTTTCCAGCGAAAAGAAATTGAACGTAGAGCAGTTTCTTGCACCGAGAACATAGGCTGACGGAATAAAGATAGTAAAAAGGGTAAGCGAGAGTTCTAAAACGGACGTTGTCCACTACACGAACGCACACAGCCACACTCAGTCACAGCAACACCAAACAGCTTGGCCAAAACCACCACGTGGCCCTTCGGCATTCAGCCGGTACGGGAAAGTAACGAAAAACAAGTAAACAAAGGGTGTCGAGATTCTGCACAGACGCGCCCCGAGACCTGTCCAACCGACAGCCCAGCACTATTGGTAGCATCACGGGGGAAAAGGGTATAGACGGGTTAGTTATCGGTGTGCCCGGCCGGCGGTGATCCTTACGACGGTCGAAGGCACAGGAATAAGGAGTAGGCACTACCAACAGGCCAAGATGCGGGAAAGGCAACCCCTGAAACGACACTCTGCAGACACGCGACGGTAAAAGAGACCCTTGGGAAAGGCCCTCGGTATCTCGAAACAAACAAAAATAAAAGGTCAACTAAAAACGGGTATATTACTACAGATACGGGATGCAAAGCGGAGTAAGGAAGAGGTAATTAAAGGTAGGGTAAAGCTCAGAATGGTGCAACTGCTCAGAGGTACGGATATGCCGTTGCGACAAACGTAACATCCGGTAACAACAAAAACGAGAGAAGATCGCCATACAAAAATAGATAATAGGAAGCAAAAGTTTAAAGTCTGGACCGGCGTTGTCCCGACTGAAACGCTGAAGGCAAACGATAAACCAAAAGGCTGAAGTCATAATCAATTCCTGGAGGTAACATTTTGAAAGTAAGAAAAGCAAAAAGGTCGCCAGGACACGACCCTTGGAAGGCTGAGGACTATCACGCATAAAGGGACCATCACTCTTTATACCTTCTCAAATAAGATAAGTCAAATCCGGTAATTAAGCAATAACCAACATTAGTTAGCTTAAAAGGTAGTCATGTCCGATAAGGTAAACGAAAGGTTGTGTGCACTCCCCTAGCAAGGCTGCCACTCCATATATGCAAAGACACGGTAGATCCGAAACACACGGAAGCGATAAAGATACGGGAAGATAAATGCATAGACGGAATCACAGATACAAGCTGTGCAATGGGGCCGGTAATCACACTATCGGAAGGTCGTTAAAGAAATATGTTTGTCCTAAGGTGGTAGAGGAACAATATTAGACAGGATCCATTTAGAAGACTTTTACTTCACGCAGGGTTCACGGTAGGAGAATTCTTTCAGCCCTCACTACAGGCCAAAAATCCCCTTTAGATGCCTCCTACATCACGCGAGGTACACGGTAGAGAAATTCTGTTGTTACGGCTGCAAGCCAATGCACTCTCTACAGGCCAAAGATGGAAGGAGTTAGCGATAAGATAAAGCACGAAGCAACACATAGCGAAAACGTAGGCGAGATAGAAGACAAACTAATTTATTCAACAGACGAATCTCGATGTTTATCGTCTGAAGTCTGTTTCGCAATTCGTCAGGTAACATTGACCAAATGGCGGAAGAAGGTAGATCAACACGGTACCACTGCAAAACGTAACCCACAAACAAGACCATAGCCGGGCTAAGATAAACATAAGGAGTCCGAGAAATTTTCATTTTAGAGAAACGCTCTCGATAGATGTTCAAAGAATTATCTTCAACAACTTCAAGAGATCCCATGTCCAGCGAGATGAATGGATCCGCTTCACTCGACGGAACAGAGAAATCCAAAGCCGAAGAAACAACAGCGTTTTTACCAAAAGCCAAATCAGGTACATGCCAATTTAAAGATACATATGGAGCTGTGACACATGCTGATTCGAAAAGCTCCAAGTTCAAAGAGACATCAGAATCTGCGTTATTTGCGCATGCAAGAAGCTCTGAGTCGAAAGAGGCTTCAGAAGTTGTATCATTCGCGCATACAAAAACCTCTAAATCGGAAAAAGTGACAGAATCTGAATTATTAGGGCGTACAAAATGCTCTAAGTCAGATGAGGCAACAGAATCTGTATCATAGATAAGCTCTAAATCGGGAGATATATCAGAAATCGTATCATATGTAAGCTTTACGTCAGGAGATACATCAGAAACTGAATCATAGGTAAGCTTTAAGTCAGGAGATACATCAGAAACTGTATTATCAATGAGCTCGGGAGTTTCCAATACGGGAGAGACTTCTGACACAGATCTGATTGGGTTTTCGGAAGTATACAATTCAGTGAAGGCATCTGAGACTATCATAGGTGGGGAGGTAACAATTGGAAGGAGAGTCGGATCTGGCATGACACTAACTGACGGAGAAGGTTGGCCAATATCTTCATCGTCACTCATGTCATCTTCGTCGTCACTCATGTCATCTTCGTCGTCACTCGTATAAATTGGGGTCCTCCATGCCTTATATTGCTCCATTAGGGCACGAGAACGGGTATCGGTAAGGTCACGAGGCGAGACGTTTCCGATAGCTCGCATTTTCGAGATAAACTTAGCTCCCAATTCACAACTACGTACCGCAAACCAGATACGTTCGTCCTCCTCTTCGGCAGTTTGCGGCTGCGCATTCTGAATGCGGTCCGAGACAAAAGCCAGACCGGAAGTTATTCCCCGATATTCAGAAACTGTAGTCTTACTATCAAGTTCAGCGATAAGATATTCTAAGAGAGAGAACTTTAACTTAATTGCCTTAGCGTCCTCCGCATAAGAAAAAGGGTAGTCAGAAGGAGGGCAGACAGCTTCCTTAAAGCCTGGGTGCTCTTCCTCGAGTCTTAGCAGGTTGTAGTAATACACCTGCGCATCGTCCAGCTCCCCGTCTGGTGACCGTTTGGCACCAAAAGTAGCGAGTACATAATCCAAATCCTCATAAGAAAGATGCTCCATAAGAATGTCAAAACGCATAGTCTCCATCGTATAGAAGAAATTATTCGAGAAGATTACAGAGATAAACTAGGTCTTGAAATGGTCACAAGACACAAATGTGTACCTGTCGATAACTTAAATGGTTCGTACCAGGTAGCAAAAGTAAAGCGAAACTATGAAAAGTCAAAAAGCACGCTAAGACTTGCCTAGAAGGTAATCGGGAAAATATATAGATATAGGCAAGACCAAAGAAAACAGTGCGATAAGAGTGCTCCACTCAGCAGCCACTCACACAAGTCGAGAAAAAGCCTAAACCGAGAAAATTACGAAATTTGTGCCTGGAGATGGTCAGGACCGAAACGTTGCTTCAAAACAAGTAGCTTCTCCAAAGTATAGCACCACTGTGCGGTACGACGAAATGTTAGTGGCAGAAATACTTGAAGATAAGGAAAATATTCCGGAAGATGGAGAAAACTTGTCCGAAACGTTGAGCAACGACACGTTGTCACGTTAAAGCAACCAAAAACAAGGAAAATTGAAAAAGACGAGAAATTTCCCTGAAGATGGCGAAAACTTGGTCGAAACGTCGGTTGTCAAATTTGTTCCGGAAGGTAGCGAAAACTAGGTCGAAACGTTAGGTGTCAACTTGTTAGTTGATGGATGACACACAAAAGAAAAAGAAAATTTGAGGGTGGCGAAAACTTAGCCGAAACGTTGGGTGCGAATTGTTGTTCGTTAGGCCCGCAACGATGGCATCAAATTGTTACGACGGCAGCGAAAACTTCGTTGGAACGTTGGGCAACAAAGGAAAAACTTAATTCCGGAAGATGGCGAAAAGATGGTAGAAACGTAGGCCAACAATTTGTTACAATAATCTCCAAAAGAAAGACCCAAAGCGTTAGTGCGCCAAATTTGTTGCTATTGACTCGGAAAGAAAGGTCCAACGTTTAGGGCCTTGGCGTGTCAATTTGTTACGGAAGGGGAGAGAACTTGTCTAAATGATAGGAGACAGAAAAAGAAATTCTGAAAATGGCGGAAAGTTGGCCGAAACGTTGGTACCAAAATTTGTTCCCTTATTACCAAAAAAGAAAGGCCCCACGTTGGGCGCCAAATTTGTTACGCCGGAACCACGTCGCACTAAGATAGCAGACTAAATTAAGTTAAAGAAAACGGAGAATCACAATAGGAGATGTTTGAATCTGGAAAACGCAGGGCCGAGCTAACTCTGTCGCAGACGGCGTGACGGTTCAGATAAACTAAAACACCTAATAGTAGAGCGTCGGTCGGCAACGACGCGAGCGACGTTGTCCGGGCACCAGAACACTATGTTACCTAAACGATAACCTACCTGCGCCTCCGATGAGCATCCACTGGCTGTGTTCCTCCAGCGGGTTTCCTATTGATCACCCTGTATAAACGTTTGCACCTATTCAACTGCTGTCAAAAATATAATCGACGAAGGTAAGGTTTGTTGGGGTAAAAATAATTAAAAGAAAAGAAATTGCGATGTGAAGATAGGTGCTATATTAATGATAATATTGTTCTTTTTTTTTTGGAAAATAATTAAAATGTTGTCAGTTATAAAAGTAGAATTAATATATATAAATATTTTGTGTAATTAAAATGTTGACAGTTAAGATTGTAAGATTTTATGAATTAATAAATATTTAACAAAGTAATGAAAATGTTAGGAGACAAAAAAAATACAATAGAACCTCTGCGCCTCGGCAGGAGGATGGTCGGCGTAGAAACGTTTCCTTGCCTTACAGGCCAATATACATTTGTTATTATAAAACGCCACCAACGGCGAAGTTCCAAATTAAATAGATACAAGAAAATAAAATAGATTTACGTTAGCGCACAAGGCTTAAAATAATTTAATTAATTCAGTGAAAGGTAAATCGTGAAATTACATAGACAAAATTTTGAAATAACTAAATAAGCTGTTTACATTTATTATTCAATTAAAAGACGCTATTGAAAGTTACAATGGAAAACCAGTATTAGCACAAAAGAATCTACTGAGCTTCGGTATTTAAATTTTCTACAATGACTTAACTGATTCCAATAGCTCAGAAAATTAAAAAGAACATACGTGAAAGTCAAATTTCTAATTTACGGTAATAAACGTGCAAAAATTATTATCAAAAACAAGATTAAAATTCAACACATCAGAGAGAAATATTATTATTATTACGGTAATGAAAATACTAGAATTACTACTAATTTAAAGATTAACACTCCAAAGAGATATAGTGAATATATAATATGATATAATGAATTTACTAAAATTATTATTTAATTAAATATTCGACACAACAAAGAGTTATATTATTACGGTAATGACATTACTAAAATTATTATTGAACTAAATATTCAACATAACAGTGGGGGGTGGCCGCAACGGTAACCAAAATGGCGGAGGGTCCCTCGATGAAAGATTCCACTTCAACAGACAAGATGGACGTATAGGTGCAACCACTGTAGCAACGATGGAAACCACCACACTCTTCAACGATAAAGTGGGATGACAATACCAGAAAAATGACTACTGAGGGCTTTTGTGCCCGTCAATAAGAATCCTATTAAATTAGAAGAGAAAAGAAACAAAGATAAAATCCCGAAAATTAACACAAAGTTTCAAACACTTACCCCAAAATGATAATGGAGATTCCGCGATAAACGACTTCACAAGTCACTCAAAGGTGCAAAATTTAGATTCAAAAAAAAATCAGCACGTGGCCATTCGTAAATTTTAGGTAACGGTATTTCGGTAAAAATTCACGATAAATAGCCAAAACTAAGGTATCGATATCTGCTGCTTATTCCATTTAGAGCCGCATCCGCGAAAAATCTACATAGATAATGTAACAAAGTTACTACAGGAAAATAAGCAGATTGCACACAATGTTCTCACACGAGAATAGACTTTGTAAGTGAAGCGTGTTTCCCGACGCCGACGGATATGCATCTTGCGCAGGACCACAAAACCGAAACAAAAGAAAATTACTCTAGAACCGCACGAAAGATTTGTACCTTCCAACAACCACAAAATGTATCACGAGGGAAGATTGACAGTAACATGTTTCTAATAAATCTCGAAGTTTCCGATTATTTGCAACTCTCAATTTACAACAATGACCGCGATGGAAGCAAACTTAGCCTGTCACAGTGATCCGAAACCATGTGATTCCAAAACGAATAGTTACGCACGCAGTTGTACGGTTGGTGCCCTGAACGGCATCGCACTAGAAAATCTGACAACAACGAACCTAGGTGACAAAGTAAACAAACTTAGATAAAGACCAAATTGATTTAAAGATCATCGGAAACTGCAGGTAAATATAAATAGAAGTTCCAAGCTCTTAATATGCTACGAGAAGACGGTTAGTAAAACCGATCTACACATATATTTCAGAGTAACAACATCACTTAACCCCTCTTCAGCTGTACCGGGGATAAACCAACAGATGTTTCCATCACATAGAATTTCGATGCTAAAGCAACAGAGCGAACTGCAAAACAATTAATAGTATGCCCAAGATTTTAAGGTATTCCCTATCTAACATCTATTACATTTTTAGAGATGAATGGATGATAGAAAAACATCATTCGGCCGAAGCACATGTGCGTGTTCCACAAGACGTATAAATACAAACGACAGAGAACACAATAAAGCCGGACTGTTGTCTCAACGAATGTAAATCTATGGCAACTACAGCGGTCCCGTAAATGCCACAGGTCAAAGGCACTTCTCAGACATCGGAAGATATAAATAAATAGTTGTAAACAAGGCCCGAACAGGCATGTAAAAGTAACTCATATAGCACAAGGATGTTGTCACAGGTAGGATAAAATAAGTTAGAATTAAGATAATTAGTTTACGTGACATAAGATACAAAATCACACTCACAAAGATAGTTTTTTTTAACCGAAAACATAGCATACGCAGCTGTCAAAGGCATTTCACATAACAAGTTCCGAGAGCAAACAATCATGTATAAGACACGCTCAGATAAACAACTAATGGTCATTGCCTTCCAAGATACTGTAAGATGTACGAGGGTTGTTCGAAAAGTCACGTGCTCTAGACAATTCTTTAAGTAATTCAAAAAAAACACATAACCTTACAAGGCCCAAATACAAAAGTGAATTCCAGGCATAACACTACAGAGATACATCGTCATAAAACGAAAATGTAAAACTAATTTATTTAGTAGGCCGCTAGTAGTGGTATCACGCTGTCAGTTTGTAAATTTTTGAAATTGAATTAATACTTAATTGTGTGTCGTTGTTTTGTTCGTAATTTGTTAGTTTAATAATTCACTTGTTATTAAAACGGCATACACAAATGAGGAAATGGCTGATATGCATTACGTTTACGGTCTGTCGCAGGGGAATGGGTTAGAAGCTTCTAGAAGATATGCTGAAATGTATCCTCAACGGCGGCTTCCTTCGCATAGAATATTTGCCCGACTTCATCAACGATTACGAGAATATGGTTCATTCGAATATGGTTCATTTTATGGGGCTGTATCTTAACAAAAGAACGCAGGATTGTGGTCGCCATCGAGAAGTTAGAACAACACATCTTGAATAAGCAGTACTTAATTTGGTTGAAGAACAACCTACTAGCAGTACTAGAAAGATGGCGTTCGAGTTAAATGTTGATCATATGACGGTATTTCGAATTTTAAAGGAACAACTCTTATACCCTTAGCATCTGCAACGAGTACAGGCACTGTTACAGCGAGATTTTCCGAACCGTCTTGAATTTTCCAATTGGATGCTGGAAATGATTAGAAGAAATCCTGACTTTCTGAAGACGATCGAATTCACAGACGAATGTACTTTTTCTCGGGACAAGATAATTAATTTTCATAATAACCACATATGGGCTGATGAAAACCCTCACGCTTTTGTACAAGCTAACCATCAAGAACACTTTTCTCTTAACGTGTGGCTCGGAGTTATTGGGGATTATTTAATTGGCCCTCATTTTCTACCTCCTCGATTAAATGGTGAGGCATACACTCAATTTTTAAGAGAAGTGCATCCAGTACTGCTGGAGGAAGTTCCTTTGGGCGTCAGAAGGGATATGTTTTTTATGCATGATGGGGCTCCCGCCCATTTTAGTCAAGCAGCACGTCAGTATTTAACCCAAACATATCCAAATCATTGGATAGGTCGAGGAGGACCACAGAATTGGCCCGCTCGATCCCCGGATCTCAATCCTCTCGATTTCTCTACTTGGGGCCATTTACAGACTTTGGTTTATCCTACTCCTGTTCGCGATGTAGAGGACTTAAGAAACCACATCATCGATGCGTGCAGGGTAATTAGAGACAATCCAGGAATATTTGAGCGAATACGTGGCTCAATGCGCCGACGTCTAGACGCATGTGTAATGACTGAAGGTGGACATATTGAACATTTACTATGATTTCTACATGTTTTATGTTTTGTTATTAATAAATTAGTTTTTTTATTCATCTTTAATCACATGTATTTTGATGCAGGTAGTAACTACAAAATAACAATACTAATCCAGTTCGCATTTATGACGATGTATCTCTGTAGTTGTTCGTAAAATAATTTTTTGCTGCGAACTGATTACTTTTGGGCAAAAAATTCAAGAGACACTTTTTGTTTCGAATGAAACAAGTTATTGGAAATAGTAAATGGTAAACAAATAATCAGACAAAAAGTTACATTGGAAATAAATTACATTTTTAGTGTTTGTGAGAAAAATTGTAAAACAAATTTTATGTACCCCTTTTATGGGGCTGTATCTTAACAAGGGATGCTCCATTGAAGTTTTTTTATATGAAAGACCCTATCTCTTTTTCGCTAAGGAATCACCCCCTGAAATGTTTTACACTTATTTTGTTACACCCTGTATATATAAATGTAAACATCAAAAACGTTACAAAAACTTATCTATAGACATTAGAAATTGTGTATACATACATATATAATTTAAAGTAGGTTAGTTAGTTAGTAGTAAACGTTGCACAATTGGTATTTATATTTAATTTATTGTATGTATTATAGACAAATGTTGATATTGTGTAATATATGTAATTTAAGTATATTAGTCCATAAGTCTATTTACCGTTATTATTTTTTTTTAGGTTAACTTGTTTCATGTAAACAACAAAGTATTAGATTAGAAAATGTAAAATAATATGAATTGGTAAATAAACGTATATTATTATTATTACATCTACTCATTTTTATGCAAATACAATATTTATAATTAAAACGGACGTGTTTGCAAGTTCGACTTGCTCGATGATATTAATTTAAATTCATTTTATTTACGTAGCGGCGCGAAATAAATCATTTAGTTTTTGTGAATCAATGTTTCGTGAAATAAATTATGTTCATTCATTCCGAACAAATTTGTTATCGATAAATAATTTCAGTTCCGGATAAAGTGTGTCCTGTGCACCGCTATTGATTTTAAATGAATTTTTTAAATCAAGTCCGTTTGTTGTTCTAATTAGCGTGCATGCATCGAAATCGGCTCAGTGACTTCTCTTTTAAAAGTACCTAAATTTTTGCGATATGTGTAATTTGATTGTAATCAGATATACACTTTTATTAGAAATTAAATGCTGTACATGTTACGTGATTTAATTTAATATTTCATATTTATTTTGCGCATTCTTTTTGTTTCTCATTTTTTACATTGGAGAATCTGTATTGTTTCTATAGGTTATTAAATGTGCCTGGCGTCCTTTAATATTTGCAAGTAAAGATGTAGAATAATACCAACCTCAAAGTCGAGTTCACCCAGTTGCCGGAGTGCGTCGGCATAGAAGAAGGCGTACTATTTAGCGTGCGTGAAGTTAGCTCCGGGCCCCCCGGAGCTAACTTCCTTTTCGAAAAATGAAACTCTGACGGTCGTTCCAGGTTGTTCTAGGTTTGTTCTAAATTGTTTCAAAGTATTTCAAAAAAAAAGTCAAAATTGGCCGAGATAATTGAAAAAAACGACTTTTTCAACCAGCCCCCCTTTTTTTAAAATTGAAATTTTGAAGGTTGTTCCAGGTTGTTCTAGTTTTGCTAAACGTTGTTCCAAAGAATATTGAAAAGAAATTCAAATTTGACCGAGATAATTAAAAAAAAACGAGTTTTTGCCAGTTCCCCTTTTCTTGAAAATTGCAATTTTGACGATTGTTCTACGTTTGTTATAAACACTGTTCTGATATATCAAAACTTGTATCTCTTAAGTCCGACGGTTGCTGCACGTTGTTCTAGATTTGTTCTAATTGTTCTAATAAAATAAATAAATAAAAATATTGGTGGTCATATTTAACTTTTTCCTGTCTTCTTGTTATAATAAATTCCCGTTTCTTTACGAACAAATTATTCTTTTATTTTTGTAAATATTAAAAATTTGTGACTCTTATGGCCATTTCAAACTAGAAACTTACGTTAGAATAACCCTATTATTTTGTATATACACAAACATGGATTAAAAATGAAAAAAATTATCAAAAAGAGATTATCAAAACATACTTTGTCAATAAAAGAAAACCAAAAGACATTTCGTCAAAACAGAGTACAAAAGTATTTAGAGCTGGATTTGCAATATTCTTTGTATACATGAAATTTCAAAATTTATACCGGAAGTAACACATTTACTCTTAGTGAGCAGCACTTGTTTTTCGAATATCTTACAAAATATGCATTCTATAGAGATTTATTAAGACAATGAAATTACTTAGAATAGGATTTTGAAAAACTCTTGTATAAATTTTTTTTAAAAATCGTATAGTTTGAAGCGCTCTTACGTATAAGAAGGTCGTGTGGTGGCCACACCTAATTTTTTTATTGCTGTATGCCTTGTAATGCTTTACAAGTAGTATATTGAGATATTGGTATAGCAAAATTTAAGTCAATTTCACATACATATTTTCAAACAGCACTTTGGAATTAACAGTATCTCTTCTTGCTTTTTCATGTGTAGCATTTCTTCAATCGTTCCATGGTCTTTCGCAAATATCACTTATTGAATAATATTTAATACACCTTAGTATACCTGCCATCTTGGTATATCACAACTTTCAACTGAAACAAAGGTTCTATATAATATATATATCTACTTGCCCCTTTTCCATCACCTTAATTACATTAACTTTTTTTACTCGGTATGTAAATAGCACCAATATTGACTCGCATGGAGTAATTACAACTTATTGCAGTAACTTGTAGTAGATACATATATTAATATAATAATATTATTTAAAATCAATAAAGCCTTTATATTTAGAACGTTATCAGAACAAAATCGTCACAATTCCAATTGACACGATACGAACGCATGTGATTCTACAGGCGTCCCGTGTTTTTTTTTTATATCGTTACCAATCGGTTTAAGTTGTGAAACTTCAGAAAGCTTATTTTTCTAAAATTATACGTAAGATATACATAAGAAAAACATAAAGTTAAATTTACTTCAACTTTATGTAGTTCTTATGTTCACACGTAAGGAATACGTAAACATAACATAAGGTGACATAAGCACTACGGCCACTGTGAATAATAGGTGCATTTATTTCTCATACGTTTAACATTACGCTGTACGTTTGTTAAGTTCAGCTTACGTCTTATGTCCATTGTGAACAAGGACTTATAGTTTACGATATTCTAAAGTGCGATGATTAGGGCGCGGACATGACCGGTTTAAACTACGACGAAGTTACAACGGGGCAAAGAAATAATGTAAACAAGACACGTTTACTGAATAGCACTAATTCATATGGTGAACTGCAACATCTGTTTACGCCCGAGAAGTGCCCGAGAATGAGAGCAAAAAATGCCCATAAAATAAGGAATTTATGAGTAAAATCCTTTTTTCATCGGCGTAGATAGGAGCGTGAGGGGTTTTTAAAATTTATTATATTTACCTTATATTTCGCAAGAGAAATAAAATTTCATTCATACTTACGTTAGTTTCGTTTTTTCATTGTTTTGACCGTTAATTACGTACTTCGTAATTTTTGTAATAGTCTGTTTAATACCGGTTTATTGAATCGACTTCTCCCAATTATTTAGACGTAAGTGTGCACTGGAATTCGTTTAGTTTCAATAACATACGCGTACATTTTTAGTTATCATTTATTTAGATCTAATACGTTGTTTATGTTACTTTTTCTGATATGAAAATGAATTGTGAGTGATTCCGAAATTTATTACAAAGTCTGTAAAATATCGTTACAGAATGCCAAAATATCGCACTTCGTCACCTAGTACACAGAAATAGTTTTTATGCAGAGAATTTCGATAGTTTACAAAATTTCGTTACATGTTTAAATGACGATGCTCGAAGTATTTCTGAGTGCAAGGAACTAACACAAATCCAAAATTAAAAAAAATCAGTTGTTATTCCTTCAGGAACACTTTGGAAATCAGCCTAAACTAATCACATATTTTGAAAATCGAAATCTCAAATGAAAAGATGGATTAACCACATTAGCCGTGGCTATTAATAATTTTAAAAGTATTCCGAGTGACTTCGGATGTGGCCTTCGGCAAAAGTTAGACGTAGTTTTTAATAGAAATCCAGATTTAATAACATTGCTGCAATTATGTATGCTAAATACGCTGAAATAAAAAAATATTTCCAGTACGCACCTATAACCAGTTACGATGTAGAAAGGGCGAAAGAGACCAAGTCTTACAGAAGAGAAAATGAACAAATAATAAGGTATTTTGTATTTTATAGATCGCCAGACACATGTTATCCAATTATATAAATAAAATTAAAACCTCTTCGGAAATACAACATTTCAATAGTGCGCCCATGGGCGACCCATAAACATTAATAAAATAAAGTCAACCCTAAAAGAAAATAATTATCCATCCAATCTAATTGACAAAACTGTGAAGTCATCAACCGTACGTGTCCGCGCCCTAGTGATGATACATCTGCATAGAGTTACTAAAAACATGACGAAGAAAGTTGATGCGTTAGATCTACTCTCTCTCTCGATTTTGCAATTAACTGTGTACTTTTCATTTGCAACGGTTGTCAACCTCTGACATCATCGATCAGATAATGAAGATGAAGCCCCTTCTACGCTGAACTTTTCGCTCACCGCAAAAGTGATGATAAAATTTTCAAACCGGCGGTAACTTTCAGCAGGCATTTCAAATTAACAACGCTCATTAAGGTCACTTAAATATTTATATAAAAAAATACGATGCGGGTATTTCATAAAAGTTTTCCACGTATAATTCCAAACATGAAATATATCGGAGGAAAAGGAACGTCAGGTGAAAAATGTTCTGGAAAAACTTTCGGATTACATAAATTTGTTCCGGTGTTGTTCTGATAACGGTGAGTTTTAGCATATCGTTTTGAATATTTAGTTAATCGACAAAAGTTGCCTCGTGTTTTCTGACAGTCTAATTTCAAAAATTTAAAAATATTGTATAACAGCGTTTTCGAACATTCGGCGGGAAAGTTTACCAATCAAAATTATATGTACCCTCAGTTATTGTGTTTTACAAAACAATCATAGATTTAAATTTAGTATTTTAACAATAATGTTTGTGGTGAATTCATTGATTTTGTGGACTTTATTATGAGTATATTTTATTGATTTACCGATCATTTTAAAAATAACATTTTATTTTTTATATAGGCATACGTACATAAAAGAAAGATGTATTATACGACTGTCCCAAATTCGCGGAACACTTGGATAGTACATTATTATGTAACGGCCAAGGATCTTGAGAAGAATATGGAAAACATTCCATCGCTGTTAATTTCAAAGTAATTAATATTCAAAGTTAACACCTTAGATGTCGTTTGTATAAATTACTGTAAAACGTTTTAAAGATTGGTTTTGATATGGTCAATGGGATAACAATTTTGAAGAACTATAACCAGGCTTGTAATTAATCACTCTTCTAACTATACCATTTCCATTTTACGCTAATTTTACCTGAAAAACATATGGCAACGTTGTCCTGAATTTACACTCAAACCACTTTAACTTAACAAAATCGAAATCAAAATTGCTTATTAATGTTATTTTGACGTTGTCATATTCTTCTGCTTATTTCTTCCCTATTACTACCTTATTAAGTTCTAGTTGTATTTTCCGTTGATTAGTTCTTTAGTGTTTGTGCTAAATTTCGAGTTTTGCTGTCTTGTGTGTTTTTTTTTAAATTTTTGTTAAAATGCATTTAAACGACCAATATGCAGACATGCATTCGGTGTTGGGGGAAAGCGGAAAGAATGCTGTTGCTGCCGCTAGATTCTATCGTGAAAGGTATCCTTTGAGAAGACATCCTAGTAGTAATGTCTTTAGACGTATAGACCAAAGAATAACTACATATGTGCCCGTCATCGAGATAGAGGTCGTCCAAAAATTACAAGGACCCCTGAAATAGAAGATGTCGTTTTAAATTTATTAGCAGACAATCCAACAATATCAACATGTGAACTTGGTAATATACTAGACATATCACACAGTTCAGTTGGCCGAATTATTAAGGATGCGTAGTTTCACCCTATCATTACAGAAAACTTCAAGCTTTTACCTGGAGATTTTCCACGTCGTGAGAATTTTTGTCACAAGGTTTTAGAATAAATACAAATAATTCCTCAATTTTGCAGAAGTATCTTGTGGACGGACGAAGCTAATTTTTCACGAAATGGATTTTACAGTCAGCGAAATTGACATTTTTATGCTTTGGAAAATCCTCAGGTATTTAGACCAGCTAACCACCAGCATAGGTTTAGCGTGACTGTCTGGGCAGGTATTATAGGGAATCGGTTAATCGGACCAGCCATTATTCCTAACAGGCTGGTCGGGGACAACTTTATAGAATTTTTGGTAACTGGTTTTTAAATTTTTGGCAGATGAACTTCCATTAGCGGTAATCAATAATATGTGGTTACAAACAGATGGTGCTCCTGCTCATCATGCAGCACCGGTGAGAAACTGGTTAAATGAGCAATTTGCCGAATGGTGGATAGGAAGAGGTGCACCGTTTCGCTGGCCAACTAGATTTCCCGATCTTACACCTTTGGACTTCTTCTTTTGGAGTCACATTAAACAATTGGTGTAGAGAACACCAGTTTTAAATGATTCAGATTTAACAAACCGGATATTTGAAGCAGCTCGTTCAATAGATGGAGAAATGCTAGAAAGAATGCAGGGTAATATAATTAGAAGAGCGGAAATTTGCAGAGATTAGCACTGACATAATCTTGAACATTTATTATAATTTCATCTCGTTGATTCATTTGACATTTATCGTATTTGTCATTGACACTGAAATTTGTAATTCATTATTATCTCTTATTCCCATGGATACGGGCAACTCCTAACTACCTTATCCATTATAAGGTTAAATCAAACGTGTTGCCGAATTTATCTTTACAAAAAGGCCAATATCTTCTAGAATGAACAATGTGAAATTTTTTAAATATATTTCCCATGTTCCTTTACCGCTACTTCAAACAAGAGTGTGGAGCTGTTCTGCGAATTTTGGAACACGTTGTATATATTCAGTCATATTTATATACTTTACATATCTATAAATAGGTATAAAAAATCAATTTACAATTTATACAAGGTCGTTACGTGTTTCATTATTCCTGCACTTGTTGAATATGAGCCGAGAACTAAATGCAAATTTAATCTAATTCTGACCAAATTATATTCCGCAACCCATGGAAATTAATTTTACGAAATCACTGAAATATCTTGATAGCCTCGGGCGGTTCCAACTTGAACACCTGACCATTTTATTTCTTACGATGAAACAATCCCACCGAAATGGAAATCAAATCAGCGGCTCTTAATATTCTACTCATCCCCTCAAACATCTGAATCTCACACCTTATATTATATTTACATAAATAAATTATAGTCCATGAATTAACCGGAACGAATTATCACAAACACATTGTATTTTCGCAGACCGGTTTAAGTCAACATTTAAATACGCAATAGAAAATGATTAAAACTCACAAAATATGAAGAACTGATAATCCTACTTTATATTTTAAAATTAAATGTTAGAAAACGATATCACCAGCTTATGACGTTTTGGTCTTGATTAAGACCACCATCAGATCTTTATTTATTTAAGGACATATTAGTAAGTCTTATTAAATTATTATTGTGAAAAATTACTTACATTTGCTCATTTTTTGGACAAAAATATACTTTTTGAAATATTATTTTCAATGTAGTTAGAATTACAATTAAAACTTATAAATATACATAAATTTATGTAGACAAAACATCTATTAAAACTCAAAACTCTGCTTTAATCAGAAATCTCAAAAACACAATACTTGACGCTACCATCCTTAACGAAACGTATTGCTATTTCTTTCGCTATTTACGTTTTCTGCATCACTATATGACCCATGCTTCTTAGACTCATCTGATGTGGCGAGAATACAAGAGTTCAGAACGCCCGCCTTCGCTTTATCTTTTGTCTTCGAAAACACGACCATGTAACACATAGATTGAAGGATATCCATTGGCTAAACATGAAGAACTGAAGACTATTGCAATCTTTTTGTTTGTTTCATAAAATTATTAGCTTGAAATTATCACCTCACCTCTACAATAGAATCACTTTCAGGACCGATGTTCATAACCTTCGTAACGTACATCTTATAACCCCTCCTTGTCACAGGACAGCATTTTACGAGAGGGGTTTCACATTCAATATTTACAAATTATCCAATTCGTTGCCTTGTGTCATACGGGATGTGCCTTTGAGCGGATTTAAACGCATGGTTTTTCCTATACTGTGGAATAAACAGCTTGGCGAATAGTAGAACTGTTACCGTTGATTCCTTAAGTTGTGACTTACTTGTTTTCTCATTGTTTACATCAACTACATGTCTTACTTTACTTTACATTCCTTTATTTTCATATTACCTTTGCATATAAACTATAAGTTTGGTTTAGTTTAGTTCGTAATATTCAACCTTTAAGCGTTCATTTTTTTGTTTATTTTTTTCTTTCTTATTTGTTTTTCTTTCATGTTGGTTTACATACTATTATATATTGTTCATGTTGGTTTTCATACTATTATATATTTTGTTGATGTATACGGAAATAAAGACATTTATTTATTTATTTACTATTGCAATATTTTCGCGGTTATTTTTATCTCTCGCCCCATCTTCCATTAGAGTAAACCAATTCACGTCAGATTCCTTAATATCTTTAACAATGGAACTTCGTACTGCTTGAACCATTACTTGATTTTGAATTTCGGGTGATCGATATGTTGCATTTAGTGGTATATGAGTCAGAGCCTCTTTCAAATTCGGATTTTTCATGCAAGTGAATTCAAACAAATTCTGAAATAATCCTTGTTCTTTTTCTTCCTCCAAAATGTAATTTCCACGCGAAGCTAATTCGTTGACAACTAGAAATTATATTACTTCAATAATAAATAGACTTCACCTAATACCTGTTTTTTTCTAATGCTTTGTGATGTATCAACGTCTCAATACTGCTAGTTGTAGATATTCTATGTAATTTGTCCTGCCACATCGCGATGGCTTGTGTATGAGAAGCGAATTTTTCGTGTTTTGGAAATCCAGTTTTTGAATCAGTGGCATTTTTTCAGTTTCTGAATCCTGTGGAAGTGTACGAAGTCTGTTTGCATCCATGAGGTAAAAATTACTGGCAAGGATAGCAAAAAGCTGCATTTTTCTCGACGAAATACTGCACCCATTTATATCGCTTGGAATAGTCCGCTACAAAGAACCTGTTGTTTTCTTTGGGATATATATATAAAATAACTTACTTTTTCGGTTTTCCGATTTGTGCTCTATCAGAAGGAATACCATAGCTAAACATTACCAACATGTTTCAACGAACATGTTTCCATAGGACTAGGAGTAGCAATTGTATCTTGTGCTTCCATCTGTTTTGAGGAATGAGATTCTTCGTGGTCAATTTGCTTTTCAACTCTTCGTTTTTTGCTAAAGAAAGGCCGTTATCCATCGCGAAATCAGTCAATCTTCAGTTTACAGCAATAAACAAACAATTTTGTGTCTAACAGACTGAAACTCTGTACATACGCTACAATTTATTATGCCGTGTTGCCGTCTAGCCCCATAGTCAAATTTGATTCTTTTTTGTCAGGCGACTGGTATTTTGACACTTTTGCCAGCTGATGCTGCAACTTCACAGTGCGGACGTAAACCGCTTGTTAATTGCTGGTGCTTGGCTATAAATATGTGTAAATTATATTTTTTTCCATCATATCATATTATGAACATACAGTATACTTAGCGTATTCTATTTTGGAATTTAGGGCAATGGCATTTTAAGGTAGGGCATTATCCCCACAGTGCCCCCTTAGCTACGGCCCTGCTTCCGGTTCGTCAATGTTAATCTGTATTCTATTACTTTCTTATACGCAGTATAAGGAAGTATTGTTATGATGAAAATTTTTGCCTTCTAGATTTTTACAGATGTCCACGTTTTGAAGTCCCCTGATACCAAAAAAGTGGTTTAAAAAATCTCTCTCTCTCTCTCTCCCTCTCTCTCTCTCTCTCTCTCTCTCTCTCTCTCTCTCTCTCTCTCTCTCTCTCTCTCTCTCTCTCTCTCTCTCTCTCTCTCTCTCTGTGTGTGTGTGTGTGTGACCACGATAGCGGTCAAACCGCTATAGCTATCAATTCCAAATTTTGGATTTATAAGTATAATCTCCATCTTGAGATTTGATTAGATTTTCAGTAAAATCGGCATATCGGAAGTAGTAGTTTACTTCAATAAAAAAATCGCATTTTGCCAGTATTTCATCAACTACTAAGTTAAAACAAATTTATAAAGAATTCATATGTATTCAGAATTAAATTTGAGAAGAATTTTATTAAAAATGTTTTTCGAAATTCCTACCGGAAATAGGTCTTTTACTCTTATCGAAAATCAGTTTTTTGCCAACATTTCGTCATGCTTTTTAGATAGGTACGTAACGACTATAAAAGTATTTAGAACTTAATTTTCAATACCTTTTGTAGAACAAAAATTTCAAAATTCGGACCGGAAGTAACACTTTTACTCTTAGCGAGTAGTACTTTCTTTCAAATATCTCGCAAAGTATGCACATTCTATAGAGATTTATTGAGAGAAGTACTTATAATAGGATTTTGAATAATTTCTATATAAAAAGTTCCTAAAAGTTGGCTTATTTTACTATGAAATATAACTATTTGAAACAATTTTGTATAATTTGAAACGCTCATACGTATAAGAAAGTCGTGTGGTGGCCACACCTCATATTTTTTCTGTTTAGATAGGGTAAAAAACACTATAAAATTTGCTAAAGGTTTGAGAATCAGTTTGGGAAACCACAGATAGGGGCGTTTTTCTCCGCACTAGCGTATTCAGGGTGCCAGGCTGCATATGATAGGCTTAAAAAATCGATTTTTATTTTTTGTAACTTTAAACGCAAATATCTCGGAAACGAAATTTTTATTGAACTGTGACTATGTCACGCAGGAGTAGTTAGGAATTTCAATGTCACCAGATTAATGCCAGTCGTGGTTTAGTAGAGGCCTTGTTTATGAATACTATAGTTATACAACCTAGAGAAAACTGTAAATATTTCTTATGTAGTAAAGTGTCGTCCTCTGAAATCTTTCAAATGGATTAATATGAATGAATGAAAGTGCTCAGCCAATGAAATATTCTCAACCCCACTCTCACAATTTAATCCGGAAGTTTATAAAAAATGTAAATATATTTTGATATTTTCTATTAAATTTTACAGGAGAGTATATTTTGTTTGATTTGCTTTTCACATCGTTTGCCCTTGAATTACATATCAACATAACCTATATAGCTATAACTATGATAAAATAGATTTAAGTAAATGTTTTATTGAAGAATCGTAGGATTACTATTTTTTCCCTTATTATACTCACAATTACCCTTTTATAACATAATAAAAAAAAACATACAAAAGGCTTTTTAAAAAACGTATTCATGTTTTTTAAAGAAATAAATCTAAACAAGAAAACGGTATTAAAAAGTTAGCATTTTTATTAAATACCTACATGAAATGTCAGTCTGTTTCGGGTTCAGAGTTTGGGTTGGTTCTCATTTTTTTCTGTGTTCAACAGGTATGTCTAAAACAGTCTTCTATATATTTCATACGACTAAATATATTATGTAAAAGAAGAAAAAGCAATTAAAAGCTATCCGAACCACAACATTTATTAAGTTGCTTAGCATGGTTTTATCAACTAGACTAGTTTATGTGAGGCATTCAAACCAGTAATGTAGTACGTTTTACAAAGAAAATGCATTATAAACACCACATTATTTTAAGGTTTTGGTATCTTCAGAATTTAGACATTTAAATGGTTCACAGCCAATCGTTTATCACTTAACAAGGATAAATGTGAGACAATTTACTTTACTAGTAAACATAGATCAAACATATATTCTACGAATTGAAAATTCCTTGATATTAGACTAGACACAAGATTAACATGGAAGCCGCAGCTAGATGAATTAATCAAACACTTGTCTTCTGCTACTTATGCAATTAGACGTATCAGATTTATAACTGATAGTCTACTGGAATAACGACATATTATAGACTATCAAATCACATATCAACAATGTTTAACCAATATGGGGTAAATAGGCCTACGTAGAAAAGGTGTTTATCCTGCAGAAGAAGGCTGTTCGAGCAATTGTCTGTGTTTCCCAAACTATCCACTGCAAACCTCTCTTCAGAGAGCTTATGATAAGTCCATTAGCCTAGACACATATTCTGCAACAACTAAGGAGGGTTTCGAAAAAGCTGTCACACCTGATGACTAGGGGTGAGATTACAGAAATCTCCACCCCTCATAACCATTTGCTGCACATCCCGCATTACATAGGACAAAAGCCACTCCAGTACAACATCGTCACTGGTAATTATTTAACAAAATCAAAGTTATCATCACATTTTTGCTTGAATGTGCTATTGTGTAAACTGTATGTAAATCTTATTATTGATATAATAAATGTATTATTATAATAGAAACACTGTCCTTCTTACTGCAGAAGTGTTATAATTAAACCTGCTTTTACACACACAATACCTCATCTCATCAGGGAAGTCGCAGCAACTTTCATTATATATTTACATTCTTGGTAATTATTAATATAGTAAGTACTGCCTACACGTGGTCTGTATATGGACGTTTCTTCAATTTATATTTACCTGCGATTTTAAAAATTGCTTTCAATAATAGTAATTCCTAATAATTGAAGTTACTTTGGGGTTATCAAACAAAACTAGTTTACTTGTATTTCTACTACTTAATTTTTCTTTCACCCACGTTTAATTGCAATTGTTTGAAATCTTTATGGATTTTATTGTGTTATATGTGTAGAATTTTAGCCTTCATACTCATTGAAGTAAAATATATCACTTCGTAAAAGGTAATTAGATAAACACTTAAATGTACTCAGCTTTGACATTACTTATTTTATTATGGTTCTAGTTACTTTATTTTATCCAGGCCTGAATCGTAACAATAACTGCCATGATGCAAGCCTGGATGAATAATCATCAATTATTGTTGAGGATAGTACATACCCAACAACTTATACAAAGAAACTAATTCCTAACCAAGCAAAGATTTTTTTAAAGGTTAGTAGTTTGAACCATTTTCAGTTTGTATTGTAATATCATTGTCAATTACAATGTAAAATATATACGAAACATGACATTTTTTCGTTACATCGTCTTGCAATATGTATTTCAGAATAACATTCAACATCCACAATCACATCATCACTTATTGTTGGAATTTAAAAAATTAGTGTCAGTAGACTTATCATATCCCTTAATTCAAAATATTTTAAGATATTTAAATCTAAAGCAAAACGCCTATAAAATTGTAACAAACACGATTGGTGTTGATAATTGCGTCACTTCCTTTAAGCTCCCATTGGCATCTCTTTACTACTATGAGAAGACTGCTTTTACTATAACAAATTTAGCGGGAGAAATTTATGAATGGGCACATCCTACTGCCCAACCCCTCTGTTGGCTACCTACCCGAACTAACCTTCAGTTGTATAACTATAGTATTAATAAACAAGGGTAGAGGGAACAGTTGCTTGAAATAAAGTAGATGTCGAAGAGCACGTGGTAGCTTGATTTTTTTGATCTTTAGCGTAGGATAAATCCTGCGTGTATGAGCCGGGCTAGAGATAAATGCACTATTTACTAGCGTATTTTAAGAAATATATTCCTTTTTACTTTCTTATACGTAGTATAAGGAAGTATTGTGATGATGAAAATTTTCGATCTCGAGATTTTTGCAGATGTCCACGTTTTGAGGTCCCCTGATACCAAAAAAGTGGTTTTTCAAAAAATGTCTCTCTCTCTGTGTGTGTGTCTGTCTGTCTGTCTGTCTGTCTGTCTGTGTGTCTGTCTGTGACCACGATAGCGGCCAAACCGCTGTAGATATCAATTTCAAATTTTGTATTTGCGTGTATAATCACCCTCTTGAGATCTGATTAGTTTTTCAGTAAAATCGGTAGACCGGAAGTAGCAGTTTACTTCAGCGAAAAAATCGAATTTTGCGAATATTTCGTCAACTACTAAGTTTAAACAAATTTATAAAGAATTCATATATACTTAAAATTAAAATTGAGAATAATTTTATTTAAAAAGTTTTTCGAAATTCCTACCGGAAGTAGGTCTTTTACTCTTATCGAAAATCAGTTTTTTGCGAATATTTCGCAAGTCATGCTTTTTAGACAAGTACGTTGCGGGTATAAAAGTATTTAAAACATAATTTTCAATATCTTTTGTATAAAAAAAATTTCAAAATTCAGACCGGAAGTACCACTTTTACTATTATCGAATAGCGATTTTTTGCAAATATGTCGTAAGTTATGCATTCTATATACATTTATCAAGAGTGCAAAAGTATTTAGAACTGGATTTTCAATATTTTTTGTATATATGAAATTTCAAAATTCGGACCGGAAGTAGCACTTTTACTCTTAGCGAGGAGCGCTTTTTTGATAATATCTTGCAAAGTATGCATTCTATAGCGATTTATTAAGCGAATGAAAGTACTTAGAATAGGATTTTGAATAAGTTTTGTATAAAAAAATTCTTAAAATTGTATAGTTTGAAACGCTCATACGTATAAGAAAGCCGTGTGGTGGCCACACCTCATTTTTTCAACTTGTAATTGTGGAAATATTCTTTATTTAAAACTTTCTATTACGTCTATATAAATGATCTTTTTTTGTGCATAGTAAAAAATATTTTGAATGGTATATTTATTTCTTTTATCATTTTACTACTTTCCATTATTTCAGAAATAACTGCGTTGTATTTTTAGATGTTTAAAACCCTATTTTAACTGCAAGCACATACTAAAACCCCAATACAATTCAAATTTATCACTATGCTACTTGAGGTTATTTTTACTCTAAACAACTGAATTGAATAGATAAAGTACGAATTCAACTTTACGATCTTCAGTAATTCGTATGTGAGACCATTCTGTGAACTTCCTCTACAAGTAAAATTTACATACACTTTTGTGAATGCGGCCATAATTCACGGACTTTAAAACTACTACCATAATTGAAACTTGAATGGTTCCAACATCGAACGGCTGAAGATAAATGTTTTTAATATTCCCTTCATAAACCGCAGCGGCCTTTCACTAACGGCTGACGTACAATAGGTCTGCTTGCGAAACTGAAAAGTTTACTGTCTGAGCTAGTCTATTGTTGTTTGAATTCCATTGCATAGTCACAGGTTATTAGGACAAATTCCATACCTGCTGGTGTAATTGTGAATAACATACAATTATACTGGCCGCTATAAGTAAATGAACACCTAGCAAACGTAGATATATTTGGAACAAATTTACAGGAAACACCGTAAACCGGAGCTACTTTGTCACGCGGGGTTACTTTGCCAGTATTGACCAGTGGCGGCTCGTGATTTCTTGGGACGGGAGGGCACCGGGGGGTCTGAGTGTTTAATATCAAAAATTAAGTACAGACAAAAAATAAACTCAATATGCTATTTAATTAACTTGTTTGAAAATGAAATCTATCCGTCGTTCCTTACGATCAGCAAAATGATTAATAACTAATTCATTGAAGTTTGGTGTTGATTTCAAAGTAGAAAAACACCGTTCACTTTCAGCTGTTGTCATCGGTATGGTGCAAATTATTTTCAATAGCTTCACAGATTCGGCAAATGTAGTTGTTAAATTATTTTCATAGAAACATTACAGTAATGTTAGAGCAGATGAAACAGTTCCAAAATCTGGTGGTTCATAAAAGCTTAAAATGAGAGACATGTTTCGTTCGAACATTTTAAATATTTTAATATAGGCGGTGTTATAGATTATGGTTAGAACGTCTATGGAAATTGTAACTTCGTACGAGTTTGGATGTCTTCGGAATGTCAGTGGTGGCCTTGCTTCGACTTCGGCCAACTTCGTATGGGTTCGGACGTCTTCGGAATGTCGGTGAAGGCCTTGCCTTGGCTTCGGCAAACTTCGTTTGTGTTCGGACGTCTTCGGAATATTGGTGAAAGCCTTGCCTTGTCTTCGGCCAACTTCGTGAACATTTTAAATATTTGAATATAGGCAGTGTTATATGTAATTATGATTAAAATTCAGACTGATTTATGCAATAAATTATTTCAAATTATCAACAAAAAGGACGAAATAAATAATTGCATGCCCCTAGAGATTCGCAAAATAGCAGAAGACAATTTACAAAATCTTTCGCCAACATACTTTTATAACAGTTGTACTATTCAACATTGGAAGTAAATTTCAATAGTAGCATCAGAAAACTTATCATCAACTCTGCTTAACAATTTATATTGTTAATTAGTAAATAAAATATTAGCATGTGTGCTTTTTATTCTTTGTACAACTTCTATTGCACATATTTGTTACATTAAAGGCTAACATTTTGACATTTAAATATAATTTGGTTCCATTTTTTTTTCTTACCAACGTCAAATCAACAAAATTAGTGTGCGATAAAGTAATACTTTTGCAACCAAAACGGGTGTCGTAAAGTGAAGTTTATAGCACAGAAATGGCAAAAAGCATTTCGCACATTACACCCACTGATAAACTGTAAGAGCTTCTGTTGAATTTTCTCGTCACGGTTTTATTAGTTTTCTATCTTAATGTCATAGCTCAGTGTGTTATTTTCTATCATTTCAATTATGTTACTAACGCAATTCTAGTTGCATTTGAATCGATAGAAATTACAACATACACTCACCGTTATACAGTGAGGACGCGCGGGTTGGAATAAATTCATTTAAAATTTTTGGTTTTGTTTTATGGAAAAACGCTCGGATAGGTCGATTTTTATTTTTAGCTGCGGTTTTTCTGATGGTAAATTGATGTACAAAGAGTGGTCCAAAAATAAGTTACGACCATCAATTTTTTTTTTCAAATGGAAACATATATTTCTTATTTAATTTGTTAATTCTACATCGAATTCTAAGTATGTTTCATGTACTATGTCCTATACCCAAACTCAACAGTTATCGAGAAATTTACAATTGAACATATCAATAACTGCATGTTCAATTGTAAATTTCTCGATAACTGTTGAGTTTGGGTATAGGACATGGTACATACAACATACTTAGAATTCGATGTAGAATTAGTAAATTAAATAAAAAACATATGTTTCCATTTGAAAAAACAAATTGATGGTCGTAACTTATTTTTGTTGTTTTTGTTGTTTTTTATTTAATTTGTTAATTCTGCATCGAATTCTAAGTATGTTTCATGTACCATGTCCTATACCCAAACTCAACAATTATCGAGAAATTTACAATTGAACATGTAGTTATTGATATGTTCAATTGTAAATTTCTCGATAACTGTTGAGTTTGGGTATAGGACATGGTACATGAAACATACTTAGAATTCGATCTAGAATTAACAAATTAAATAAAAAGCATATGTTTCCATTTGAAAAAAAAAATGATGGTCGTAACTTATTTTTGGACTACTCTTTGTACATCAATTTACCATCAAAAAAACCGCAGCTAAAAATAAAAATCGACCTATCCGAGCGTTTTTCCAAAAAACAAAACCAAAAATTTTAAATGAATTTATTCCAACCCGCGCGTCCTCACTGTATATTACATACTGGACAGCCACGCGGCACCATAGAGGAGTGCCCCACCGCTGACGTATATCTGCGCGCTACCCGCGCCAGTTTCATCGCTCGATTTCCAATACAGACGGGGCCTCACGGGGCAGTCGCGCGAGATGCCCCGGAGCGTACGTCAGACTGCGATTTTTAAACGCGCTGAAAAGACGAACTGTTACTTCCGAAAACATATTATTTGTTATCAAACAAATCAGAAAAATTACATACAAATTAGGTATTTATAATATTAATTTATCTGTTAAAAGAAATTTGTCATGGGGAAATTTGTCACAGGGGGGCAGTGCCCCGTTGCCCTCCCTGCAGCAGCCGCCACTGGTATTGATTATTTCAGTTTTATTTTTTGCTGTATAGGTTATGCTTTTTTTTTCTTTTCTTTTCAGTTTGATTAAAGAGTAGCTGCAGAAAATGGTGCGAAAGTATAAAAGAAGTGTAGAGTCAAGACCCTATGCAAACTTCAGCCAGGAAAATTTGGCAAAAGCACTTGCTGACATTAGGAAGGGCGCAAGTCAGGCAGAAGCCCGAAGACGGCACAAAATTTCTCGTAGTACGTATCGCAATCAGCTATTTTGCAAGCATCAGGGAGATCCAGGACATCCCACCACCTTAAGTCCTGAAAATGAGCAGGCAATAACTGACGCGCTCACTCAAGTTGCAAATTGGGGATTACCACTAACTTCATATGATGTTGCTCAATTAGTGGCCAAATATGTCCAAAAACAAAGCAGAACCGTTAAAGAATGGAAGAACAATAATCTTGGGCCCGAGTTTGTAGCAAATTTGTTACCAGAAATAATTTAAGCAGCAGGCTAGCTACAAACATAAAGAAGTCGAGATCGAGTGTCGGTCACGAAGAGATTTCAGAATTTTTTAATAATTCTCAGGATGTATTAAAAGATGCTGATCCACATCACGTGTTCAATTATGATGAGACCAACATCAGAGATGATCCTGAAGCTAAGAAGTTCTTGGTCCGTCGTGGAACTAAAAGAATCGATAGAGTACAGGAACACTCCCGAGCAGCAGTGAGTATAATGGTGTGAGGATCAGCAGCCGGAATATTGTTGCCACCTATGGTTGTCTATAAAGCCTTTAGCTTATACGCGAACTGGACCACAGGCGGACCTGCTGGAACCATTTATAACCACAGCTCTAGTAGATGGTTTCTCTTCGAACAATGGTTCGAACAATTCAAAATTCAAAATTCTCTTGCTTCATGTCCAAAACATGAAGTCATATAAAGTAAAAATTGTCATTGGAGACAACCTAGCCATCCACTTTTCACCTGCTGTTATCAAAGCTTTACATGAAAATAACATCTAGGTACATGACACCACTTCCTCCCAATTTGACTCATATCATGCAACCACTTGGCGTTTCAGTCTTTTCACCAATGAAAAGGAAATGGCGTCAAATTTTTTGATGACTGGCGTAGGACAAGCAGAACTAAAGGTACAATAACTAAGGAGCAATTTCCGTTGCTGCTCAATAGACTATGGACTGGAATCAGCCTTACAGTTGACACAAACCTGAAGTCCGGATTCAGAACGACAGGAATACATCCTTTCGACCCCCAAGTCGATCGTTCTAAGCTTCCCACAACGTCAGCTACTAACACTTCTGAAGCAAAATGCTCCATCACCAAGTGTTCTCAGTGACAGTGTACTGGAATATCTTCAAGGGGCCAGAGGAAGTGGTGTAAAGACCACAAATAAAAAGCGGGAAAGAAGATTGCACCTAGCATGCGAATGATGGATGATACCCAATCCACAAGCGATGTGGTACCTGCATCTTCTTCAAGAAGCTTCAACACTGATTTTCAACCACAACAGAGGGACTTCTCCAGCTTAGACACAGGTCTAGGATCTACTTCTAAGAGTTTTATATCTCTAAAGAAAGAAAAATCAGTGAAGGGAAAGGCTAAGGCTCGAAAAAGAAAGCAAAAGCCCTTAGAATCTAGTGAAATCTCGTCACATGATCAGGAAGACAGTATTTGCAACATTTGTGCTGCAGAATGGGAAGAATATCAAGGCGCAGATTGTATAAGATGTATTTTGTGCAAGAAATAAGAAATGGATCTGTGGTGTGTGTAAAAAGGGCAGCATTAACATACAATATATTTGTGAAGACGATATTATTAGACTTTTTAACAGAACAGTTTTGTTTTTGAGTTTTTTTTGATTTATTCATGATTTTTTTTTATAGAAGTTAAAATTGAGTTTGATTATATTTTGTCTAACTACAAGAGTTTTCCTTAACAAATTTGTATAATTTATGTTCATCGGCATTGGTAACTTGGTACCTAGTTAGTTCTTTTTTGTTCGAAGCTTCCATAGTTCACTAAATTTCTGATTATTCTGTTAAAAATTGTCCGGTATGGTTGTGGTCTTTCCAGAAAACGCTGAGCGTGATTTATGCAAGCATTTTCAGAGTTTCTATTTGCATTGTAATACACTTCCAACATATCAACTTTTTCTTCATTTTAAAATTGGCATTATCAGTTCTAATTAATCTCAGTGCTTAACGGTAATTACTTTTCAATAACTAGTACAAAAAGTTCTAAATCAACAATGACAGAGTTTATCGTCTGTTTCACACTAACATTTAATTTCATTGCCAACTAATTTCGTAGTAGAGTGAAATTTATTCTACATGTTTAAATCTCTCGTATAAATAAACATGGCGCTCTAAGAACTTGGAAACAAATGAAAATGTTAACACCAAACAATTTGTCTTAAAAAAGAGTCTCAATAATGTTAGAGTTTAAAAGCGATCGCCTTAGGCGTTATCGAGTTATTGAGGAAAATAAAATTGAAATCGACAAATATTGGTTTTTTCAAAATATCTCAAAAATGTAAAAAGTCCGAATGAATTTGAAATATTTTTTTTTGCTAGCATTGAATTCTGCAAAACATTTCCCATTTAACCTTTGCTCTATCTCTTATAATAACCGATATGCCAATCACCATTGGTATATCGGTTATTAGAAGAGAGCATCGAAATGTGGACACACTGTATAGTCGAATACGTTCGTAATATATCCTAATATGTTTTAATAAATAGAAATATCAAGACAGAGTAAAACAGTTACACACGAATTAAATAATAACAAAATTAAAACCTACCTAGCTAGTAGGTGAATGATTTTTGGAAAACCCGGATGACGTTCAACCCTACTCTGTCAAAAGTTATAATAAGTTAGCGTATTTACTCTATACACCTTGTCCTGGTGAATGAAGCATAAAACTAACATAACTAACAACAACAAGCTAACATAAATATTGGGCAGACATTACAAACCTGAGTGTTGCCCAGCTCTGTTAGGGTTAAAAAGAACAAATTCGTTTTTCTTTTAAACCATAATAGGACTGGACAACATATGGCAGTGGCTGGAATATTACGGAATTACCTGATATTTATTTTTCATGTTATTATTATTACTATACATGAACAAAAGAAAATTAATAACTCTTTGACAGTTAAATCTCTAAAACATCATGGAAAGCTATCATTTTTTTCAGATCTCTGTGTTTTAATTTAACAATCCATAGTCGCTTTGATAAATATAAGTGGTTTTCCATGTGATATTATTTTTAAATCTCATATAAACTGAGATTTTTGGCTCAGTTCAAAGGTCGAGTTCTAGAGCTGCCAACAACAAGATAATGAAATTTCCATTAATTTCCATTTTAATTCAATAAATTACTTATGTCAATCGTTGAGAATTTTAAATTACTTAATACGTGGTTGATGAATCAAATGTATTGTTATGCAAAATTTTTCAGTAAAATTCTCTACGTTTATTACGATAAATTACTAAAGCTTGATAATCTCATCCAATTCAACTGAATATATTTTTAGTTATACATTGTATTGTGAATAGCACAGTGTTTTCACCATGTCCCATATGATAACCCGCTCTTTTTCCCCAAGAATTTGTAAGCTTTCGTGATTGCAGTAAATCTTCAGGTAATGCGATTCGCAGTCCTTATTAAATGTAAAGAGATATATTGATGGCGTCTTACGAGATGAGAAAGAAATAAGATTTATGTGAGCATCTGCTGCGACAACAAAAGCTATCAAGAAGTTGCGGTCGTTAAAAATCGATACGACCAATAACGTCCGCTTTAGTAATAAATCTCTCGTGGACAATACTATTATTATTTCTCCCTCTATTACAATGAGTCGCAAGTAAGCTCTTTTACAGTTTTTTCCTCAATGACTGTACAAAATCAATATATGTGCCGTAACTTACATTAATTCTAACTCTGTTGGAGGAGACTGTGCTAATGGCGATTTTTTTTTGGAATAATTCGGATTATGTACATATTCTTTTGCTACAGCGTACTGATGAGGACCATCGAGACCGAAGCAGGTGCTTGAGGTTGCGTTAGTTCAGAAAATTCCAATAATTCAATTTCAATATTTCATTTTTAATTCTCTATAACTCCTGTAAGCCCCAATAACAGGACTCACCATAATGAGTTAAATTTTTAAAAAACAACGACCATAAGGAAATCAAAACGACAGCAAATGTACAGAGTTTAAAAAATAAGGTTGCCCTCCTCGAGGTGGTTCTGAACGAAGTCCAACCGCAAGTTCTCTGCTTAACATTGCATTGGTTGGGTGGTGATGAAATCGGGTTTGTATCATTGCATGAGTATATTTTGGCTAGTAGTGTTTGTTGGACTGATCTTAGGTGTGGGGGTGCCTACTTATGAGAACGTTGAGTTAACAGAAAAGGATATTGAATTGTGTTGCATTAATGTAAGAATTAACGGAAAACATTTTCTTATTATTAGGGCGCGGACTTGACCGGTTTAAACTACGACGAAGTTACAACGGAGCAAAGAAATAATGAAAACAACACACGCTTACTGAATAGCACTAATTCATATGGTGAACTGCAACATCTGTTTACGCCCGAGAAGTGCCCGAGAATGAGAGCAAAAAATGCCCATAAAATAAGGAATTTATGAGTAAAATCCTTTTTTCATCGTCGTAGATAGGAGCGTGAGGGGTTTTTAAAATTCACCTTATATTTCGCAAGAGAAATAAAATTTTCATTCATACTTACGTTAGTTTCGTTTTTCATTGTTTTGACTGTTAATTACGTAGTTCGTAATTTTTGTAATAGTCTGTTTAATACCGGTTTATTGAATCGTCTTCTCCCAATTATCTAGACGTAAGTGTGCACTGGATTTCGTTTAGTTTCAATAACATACGCGTACATTTTTAGTAATCATTTATTTAGATCTAGAACGTTGTTTATGTTACTTTTTCTGATATAAAAATGAATTGTCAGTGATTCCGAAATTTATTACAAAGTCTGTAAAATATCGTTACAGAATGCTAAAATATCGCACGTTCGTCACTTAGCTTTGCTACAATATACACAGAAATAGTTTCTATGCAGAGAATTTCGATAGTTTACAAAATTTCGTTACATGTTTAAATGACCATGTTCGAAGTATTTCTGAGTGCAAGGAACTAACACATATCCCAAATTTAAAAAATCAGTTGTTATTCCTTCAGGAACACTTTGGAAATTTGCCTAAACTAATCATATATTTTGAAAATAGAAATCTCAAATTGAAAGATGGATTAACCACATTAGATGTGGCTAGTAATAATTTCAAAAGTATTCCAACTGGTTTCGGATGTGGCCTTCGGCAAAAGTGAGACGCACTTTTTAATATAAATCCAGATTTAATAACATTGCGGCAATTGTGTATGCTAAATACGCTGAAATAAAAGAATAGTTCCAGTACGCACCTATAACCAGTTGCGATGTAGAAAGGACGTTTTCTATCTACAAGGATGTACTTAATTCAAAGAGAACAAGTCTTACAGAAGAGAAAATGAACAAATAATAAGGTATTTTGTATTTTATAGATCACCAGCCACGTGTTATCTAATTATATAAATAAAATTAAAACCTCTTTAAAAATACAACATTTCTATAGTGCCCCATGGGCGATGAGTCATCAACCGTTTGTGTCCGCACCCTACTTATTATATGTTTGTACCGTGCCCTCTCAGGATCCTCGGAAACTTTTGATAAAGTTATAACGAATGTGTTGGATTTGGTCAGGGATAAGTATGACTACGTGAGTGTTTGTGATGACATTAATATTCACTTTAATGAATGTTAATTAAATGTTGTGGCTTGATACGTCTTATAAATGAAAGTACGCGCAGGTTCAATACAACATCTTTACTCATAATATTTATCTGCAGTTTACTTGTAAGTAGCTAAACTTGTGTTTTTTTGAAAATATAAAGAGTAAAAATACACGATAGTGACAGTAAAATCGAAAATTTCAATTTCGCCAATTAAATACGTAATGAATGCAGAACAGTAATTTGGAAATTTTGGAAATAGGAAAACCATACTGTTACCTATATACTAGAGCCATTTTTGGTGTGAGAAACGGCGTTTATTTGGAAATGTTCGTAATATGAATTTTTTTTTGCACAGGACAATACGGTTAATTGAAAATTGACATTTTTGACAATTAGTCAGAATATAATAATGCAATGACAGAGATTTGTATCTAATCAGTATTTTTATTATTATTTATTAAATTAAATGAGAGTTAACAATACAAATAATACAGAAACAGAACTAAAAATAATTAATTTTTAAGTAATTCTGCTCCTGTCTCAACATATCTACCCTCTTTTCCACATTTTAACGTAATAATATTATTTTTAGAAACGTTTCTTTATGTAAATCTACAAATGGAAAGTAAATATTTAAATTGTACACATCATGGCGTTTTGCATTTTTAAAAATTCGTCAACGATGTGTTTAAAGATCACGCGAAACGTGTTGTACGTCGTATTTACAAACCGAATTTCCTTCAAGCACTCGCTGATCGTTCCAATTCAGACTTTCTATACGTATGGATTATATGTAGAATAATCGAAGTACAAGAATATATTCCATCATTCCAATGATTTTCATTGAACACGCGACAGTGTATTTACATAAAGCGACAAGAATTCGATAACCGTGAATGGAAAAAGGAAGAGAGGAGGAAAGCTTTAAATCCACCCAGAGGCGTTTGTATAATTTACATTCAAAAATTCCATTTTTCACGACTGTTGAATAGGTTGCCTGCAGGAATAAATGCTATCTTTGTATTTCAGACACACCGGAGGGATAATATTACTAGAACGGTTCCGTATAATGATAGAGGAATTGATATATTGACTTTTTAAACTTTTACGCAATGCAATGCTGTAGTAAAAAAAATGGTGGAAATTGAAATATAAATCAGAAAAGTTTTCGTTTTCGTCTCTGTAATTTTTAGTTTTTGCGTACGGAAATTTTACACATATGCCATGATGAAATATTTCACATGTACATATTAGTTTAAATTCCGTGAAATATAGGTCACCATGAGGGAATTGCCTTCTATATATATATATATATATATATATATATATATATATATATATATATATATAAATGTATTGAAAAAATGAATGAAAATCTTCTTGGTAGTAGTGGCATACAATGAATTAAAATAATAACAATATGACAACTGGTTGTCAATTAGAAAACAATGACAAATATAAAATGTAAATCAAAATGTATAAATGAAAATGTATTCAAATAAGCATAGGACTATCGGTATTACTTATATAGTCACATCAAAGGGCCTGGGTTTACCACAAGCTGTTCAGTCAATGCAATTATAAAAAATAATAACAACGACGCAACTATGTAATGAAAAATTAAGAGTAGAACTGTTGAATTATAACAATATAGAATGTAAAATCAGTCATGTATAAATTTAATGTAAATGAAAGCAAATAGGCATAGGACAATCGGTATTACCTATGTAATCCTATCAAAATGGCTTAGATTCATCTAAACATGTACAATTTTGATTGAAATACATAAATAATCAACAATGCAACTATGTATGTGTTAAGATGTAATTTGTAGCTACAGACATATATGTTTCTACCTAGTTTGGTTTCGTCAGTGCAGCATAACAAAGAAGGTGTATGTTAAAGCATTAATATGTGTTGAATAAAAAAATATAGTATTACCTTAAAATTTTAAGGTAATACTATATTTTTTTATTCAACACATATTAATGCTTTAACATACACCTTCTTTGTTATGTATGTATGTAGTATTACCTTAAAATTTTAAGGTAATACTATATTTTTTTATTCAACACATATTAATGCTTTAACATACACCTTCTTTGTTATGCTGCACTGACGAAACCAAACTAGGTAGAAACATATATGTCTGTAGCTACAAATTACATCTTAACACATACATAGTTGCATTGTTGATTATTTATGTATTTCAATCAAAATTGTACATGTTTAGATGAATCTAAGCCATTTTGATAGGATTACATAGGTAATACCGATTGTCCTATGCCTATTTGCTTTCATTTACATTTATACATGACTGATTTTACATTCTATATTGTTATAATTCAACAGTTCTACTCTTAATTTTTCATTACATAGTTGCGTCGTTGTTATTATTTTTTATAATTGCATTGACTGAACAGCTTGTGGTAAACCCAGGCCCTTTGATGTGACTATATAAGTAATACCGATAGTCCTATGCTTATTTGAATACATTTTCATTTATACATTTTGATTTACATTTTATATTTGTCATTGTTTTCTAATTGACAACCAGTTGTCATATTGTTATTATTTTAATTCATTGTATGCCACTACTACCAAGAAGATTTTCATTCATTTTTTCAATACATTTGTATATTTGGCAAAGAATTGTAATATATTTTATATATATATATATATATGCTTTTCAACGCGGTACTTTCAGAACGCTGTATTTTGATATTTCTTTTTAATTAAATTCCTTATAGTACGAAAGTGCCTTTTCTATTAAATATCCGCTATTACTCCATTTATAATTATATATTGGGATTAAAACTGAAAAATAAGCATTTTTTTTTTACAATATATACTTTATTGAAAAAAAACATATGTAATACATATCATAGTAAAGCTAAGCTTACAAATGATGTATATATATATGCTTGTATACGGTCCTACATCTTCGTCGCGGGTTGTTTCCTGGTCGGTACATCTTTCCCAGACTAATGGTATTGAGGACTCCTATCCGTTCTTACTCTGGTTACCTTCAGCGGTTGTCTATATCTTTTTATTTAAAAGCATGCTCTTTATTGCTTTTCTAAAGTGAAGATATTTTAAGTTTTTGATTTTTTTAGGTAATTTGTTATAATGTGTTATATCGTCTGGTGTAGGTACTTTTTCATATTTTAATTGCTTACATATTTCTGTTCTTATATTTGATTTTCTTCTAGTTGCGTGCATATGTATATGTGTGTTAGTGATTAACTTGACTTCAGTTTTTATGAGATTATGTTTTATTTTGTATAGCAGTATTATATTTTTTAGTTTTATTGTTTGTTCAAGATTCAGTTCCTTTGTCTTATCGTATACTTCCTCGGTGGATGTTCTTCTATCTAGCTTATAAATTAATTTTAAGATCTTATTTTGCTGTCTTTGTAACTTGTTAATATTTCTGTTAGTTGTATTTCCCCATATATTTATTAAGTAATTCATGTGAGACATAAAAACAGCATTGTAAACTGGTTTTCGCAGGTTTTCAGGTATAATGGCTCTTATCTTTTTGATGCCAGCTATTGCTGTTGCATTTTTTTTCACTAGGCTGCTTACGTGCAGATCCCATTTTAAATTTCTCTGTATGTTTAATCCTAAGTATTTTATTTGGTCTATTTGCTTGATGGCCTGGGCTTTTATTTTTATGTCAAATGTTGGAGTATTTAATTTGTTCGAGAATGTCATGAATTCTGTTTTATGTTCGTTAATGGTCAGAAGGTTGTTGTAGCACCAATCCTCGACTGTACCGAGGTCTTTGTTGACGCGCTCTTGCAGTTCCTGCACACTTTTGCCCCAGTAAACCAAACAGGTGTCGTCGGCGTATGAGTATATTTCTCCATCTATGTTTAATTGACAAATGTCGTTTGTGTACATTATATACAAAATGGGTGGGAGATTTCCCCCTTGTGGTATTCCATATTCTGGCTCAAGGTAATTACTGTGAGTGTTATTTACTACTGTTTTCTGTTTTCTTCCCGTGATATAAGAGTCTATTAGGTCTTTCTCTTTACCTTTTATTCCCATCTTTTCAATTTTCTCTGATAGTTTCTGTTTGGAAATTGTATCAAACGCTTTTTTCATGCCTATAAAGATTGCTATAACTGTGTTTCCTTCTTTCAATTTATCTTTTATACTATTTAACAAGTCATTAGTCGCTGATGTAGTCCCAGAGTTCTTTTGAAATGCATACTGTTTTGAGTGTATTATATTGTGTGTTCGAAGGTGTTCAGATATTTGAATTTGTATACATTTTTCCATTATCTTGTTTAATGTTGTAAGTAAGGATATAGGTCGGTAATTCTCTGATTTTGCTTTGTCACCTTTCTTATATACTGGTATTATGATAGCTTCTTTAAGACATTGGGGGTATTTTCCTTTTGCAAATGTATCATTAACTAATTTAGTTAGTATTGGTACTAATGCTGGTTTGTTTAGTTTCAGTATTTTACACGGTATTTTATCATATCCAGGAGCTGTGTTCTTCATGTCATCTATTATTGCGTTCATCTGTTGTATATTTATATTTTTTAATATAAATGTTGGTACTTGTTTATCGTAGGTTGTGGTTACGGGTTTTTTTGTGGTGCTGTTAATTTGTTCTTCCGATAGTTCTTTTCCTATGTTAGCAAAGTACTTGTTTATTTCTTCTGCTATTTCCGTGCTTTCGCTTGTTTTGATTCCGTCTTTTTTCAGAATTTGTTCTATGGTATTGGTTTTTTTGTTGCTTGTGTTTAACTGCTTCGAAATTAAGTTCCATGTTTTTGTTGGTTCTTTTTAATATTTTTCAAATTGTCTCATGTAGTAATCTTTTTTTGCTTTTTTGACTCTGTAAGCAGTGTACTGCTTTTGTTGATTATATCTCTTCAGTATTTCTTTATTGTTTGGGTATTTGGTGTGTTTTTTGTACAGTTTATTTCTTAATTTTATTTGTTGTATTATATCTGTGCTTATCCACGGGCATTCTTCTCTTCTTTTAATGGTTTCAATTTTTTGGTTTTTTGCTACAATATTTTCCAGTGCATGTGATAATTCGTGAAAGTGGTTTATGTTTTCCTCGCTAATTCCTTCGATATCACTTCTGATTTGTTTATAGTTTGTTCTTACGAGATTGAAATATTGGTAATGTGTCACCCGTTCTATTTCATATATTGTAGTTTTAACTACCGAGTGGTCTGAGATATCACTGGGTATTACTTTGACTTTAATTTTGGTTTTTATATTCGTTATTACGTGGTCTAATATACTATGGTTATTGTTTGGATTTCTTCTTGTGTAGTTTTGTGGTGATCTCTTGTTCAAAATTTTGTAATTATATGCTTTATAAATTTGTATATATTCCTTAGTCTTACTGTCTCTTTTCACTATATTTATATTAAAGTCTCCCATTATTATGTGTTTCTTTCCCTTTGTCAGGATATTTTTTTTCAGTATTTTTTCTAACGTGCGTAATTGCACATCTGGCGGTTTATATACTAGGGTTAGAACAATCCTTTCGTTGTTTAGCAATATGGTTATTATTTCTATTTTATTCCATGTTTTAATTAATAATGTATCATATTTTATTGATTCTTTAATGTATAATGCAGTACCTCCTCCTCTTGTAGTTCTGGAGTTGAATACTGCATTGTAGTTTTGTAGATTATACAGATGTTCCTCAGCTGGATTAAGCCATGTTTCGGTTAGAGCGATAATTTCTGGATTGTGATGTAATGTTGGTATAGTTTCTATTTCTGGAAATTTATTTTTGACGCTTCTTATGTTTTGCATGTATACTGTGTACATCTCCATTTTTTTGTTTTCTTTTTTTTGTTTTTATTTTTTCTTTGTTTTTCTTCTCAGTTCAACCGCAGTAGATCCGCTTTAGTTCTTACTTTGACTTTTTGACTTTCTGGCTAGTTTCTGTTTTTCTTGCATATACATTTCCGTCACGTATCCATACAAATGCTATTTTATTTGCTTTTTTTTAGTAGTCGGGCATTGTGAAATATAGTATTTTTCATGGTAGTCAATTGTTCGTTAACGTAAATAGGGCTATCTCTCCCTTTTAGTTGGCAGTCATAGACTGTAATCGGTCCAATTGTTTTCCTGGTTTTCAAAATGTCTTTCTTCACTTCTTCGCTTTTTAGTTCAACGATTATGGGACTATTGTCCTGTTGTGCATTTTTTCGATAGCATTTAGTTATCTTGTTGTCTGGGCTGATGCTTAATTTCTTCAAGATTTTATTTACAATGTCCTCTACTTTTTCTTGCTTGTCCTGTTTTTCTATACCATTTATTATAATATTATTTTTTATTTTATCCCGCTCCATGTTGTCCACCGCCTGCTCTAGTTCCTCCACTCTTTCCTGTAATTGCTTGTTTTCTTTTTCTCTCTCTTTTAACATGTTTTTTATTTCTATGTTTTCTTTTTGAATTTGATCGAATTGCGTTGACATAAAATCTAATGATTTTTCCATATCTTTTAGCTTTTTAAATATGGCATTATTTGATATTTCCTCTTCACTGTCACTCGATTGTGATTCGTTATTTCGATTTTTATTTTTACCACCCCTTGTTTTTTTCATTTTTTCTTGTATTGGTACGTGTTAGTTTGTAGGATGGATTCAGGAATGTACTTTTCACACCAGCGGGGCCCGTCGCGGTGACTAACACAGAGACATGTGGACCTCGGTAGGGTGAAACAATAGAGAGTTGTGGGTACTATTGCAATTATTTTATTTGTCTTTACTGTCTTTTATTTTTGGTTCACGGTGTATTTTTATTTTATTTATTTACGTTTTTAAATTTCGATCGCAAAAAGTAGCGAAAAACACGTGCAAGAACTCGTCGACTAAATCGTGAGACAAAAAGGTATAATATCTTACCGGCTTAATCTCTTCTTATTCGCTGTTTCTTGCGCTGTTAATCACTTTTACACAATTTTGATTTTATATTGAAGTACTTTATGTTTGTGGCTTTCTGTAGATATCAATTTTAATTGATATTTCGCAGTTTTTACTCGTTATTTTGTTGAACTATACAGACGTTGTTTACACACTTCCTTGCCTTTGGAAGGATTTTTATTCTGTGTTTCATATACTTACTTCACTTGTTTCCTTTGTTAGTTCTGGCATTATTTTACTTTTATATTTGTTTTATAGAAATATACCAAATAGTTTTTTTTTTTACATTCAATGGTCAAACAAACTAAACTAATAATCTTGAATATTGGGCATAAACACCAAATTTAGCTAATTTAATATATTCATACCATAAATTGTTCTTTCTATTTCGGTGCTATAAATTTCACTTTGGCGCGTTTTGGTTGTACAGTAAGTGCTCGTATTGTTTCTGATAAATATGTGGTGACTTTTTATTCAATAGATAAATCTCCAGGGACGTGCACTTACACTAGTGCTGTACGAAAAATAAACCTTTTCTCTATTTCCCACATGTTTTCTTTGCATTGCAAGCTAAAAATAATAAATAAATAATTGAGTGAAAAGCTAATGGTAAATTTTAAATATCTATTCGGTCATTTTTTGCGATTTTGTGTTTTTGAATTAGTTTCAGAATGTTTACAGCAAAAATGTATTTAAATACAATTACAAATACTTGTAATTGTACTTATAGGAAGGCAAATACAAGTACTGGAGTAATTTGTATTTATGTAGGTATAAGTACAAGTACCGTGAGTAATTGTATTTAGGCGTGCCAATAAATACAAATACTAGAGTAATTTGTATTTATGTAGGTATAAGTACAAATACCGTAGGTACTTGTATTTATGCGTGCCAACAAATACAAATACATAGCTGTAATTGTAATTGTATTTCAAGGTGTATAAATACAAATACATATTCATACCCTTCCTCGGAAATTATAATGAAAGCTTTAAACGTAAACTGTAATATCTTCTAGAATACATGTAGTAATATAGATAACGTTAAAAAATGCGTGAGCCAAAAGGGCATTAGAACGTATTTTCTGTATATGTTATTGTAGTTATATTATGTGAAAATTAAAGATCTCACTTATAGGAAGATGAATAAAAATTCTCGAATGCCAAAAAGCAACATACTTTTTACATATACTGTTGCAATTATGCCATGTTTGTTATCAAATGGAAGGGCTCATTGAATAACTTGACGATAGTACTGTTATAAGTTTAAACATTCTGATAAAGAAAAGAGACGGGTAGTATTTATTATATATATTGTTTTTTTAACACTGATCTATGATAAAATAGACTTCTTTGAATGATGTTATAATAACATAAACTATTGAAAGTATAATACGTGAAATAAACTTAAAGTTCAACAGTGGCTAAACAAAACGCTTTTTCATTTTCCTTCAAAATTAGGTAACTTTCGAAATTTCAACGTAACCATTTCAACCGTACTTTTAACTCAGAATTAATTTAGAAACAACAGTTTTAAAAGAAATTCACTTAAAATTAAATATCTTGGAAAAGGACCTTTAATTAATTTAGTTAAGAAAAGGTTAAAAAAACATAGGCTGATTGAATTTTATATTTAGAAGGGTTGTGTGCATATTTACAGAAAATGTATTTACTGACTATATTTACCCCTTACTTATTCTTCTCTGATGAGCTATTGTGCTTGTATAAATATACTCAATAATTTTTTTTTATTAACATGATTACATACAAGGAACGGGAACTTATTGCACCTTATTTGCTTTTAACACCACCAACTTTTCGTAATTTTTATCGCTAAGGGCATGTCTTCTAGGTGCATTGATTATGGTTGCAAATGAGAAAAGTCTCTCAACAGGAGCAGACGACGTTTGCCTTTTATCATTTAGATAATGTAGTACCTGCAGTTCTATTTTTGACTGATTATTTGGTGAAAACGTACTACTACTATTGCCTGTATGAACAAATGTTTCGTTAAAATCGAAAAACTTATCGAAATCTTCATTAATTTCTGGCGAACTCGTTTGACATTCGGGAATATTATAAAATTCTTCGCATGCTGTAATTAGCTTTTGTTTGAGATCGTCCTTAGTTATACCTAGATTTTCATCCACAACGTTGAACCATCTCAACTTAAATGCAGGAAAGCACAGTGCTGCAATAGTTGCGTCGTCGTCTCCTAGTTCATAAATTCATGCGAACCTTGTTTCAAACTGTCCAGGCATATTTGAAGCAAAACTTCTCCGACACTTATAAAATGCTTTGAAATTTGTAATTTTTCTAGTTTATTTTTTAATGAAAATAAACTTGGTAGTAACATACCGTAAAATGTATGATCCTGTCCTTGTAATACGTCTAGCGTAATAGCTATCGGTTCTAATATTTCACAGTATTCCTCCAGGTATAACCAGTTCCGTATCAGTAAAATATTTTATATCTAATTTTTGAAAGAGGGCTGGTAGTTTTTCTTTCTCTTCTAAAATTTTTTTTAAACTGTCATAGAGAGAATTCCATCTAGTGATTCCTGGAGTAGAAAAAGTGTTGCCTGAACATGACATTATTATTTCTGAAGTTTTCGGTTTTGTAGCTTTCTTCCAAAGAGATGTGCAGTTTGCAAAAGCTTGTGCATTTTTTGTACGTAATTTGGAATTTTCCTCAATGGCTTTTTTACAGTCACTTGATGCTATTAAATTTAATGTGTGACTTGCACACCGTTTGTGTCTAGGTAGTGCATATTCTTCTTCTTTGTTATCAAGTGATTCAACTGCAATTTTTTTTCCTGTTGTATCATCATTATCATCGTCATCGTCAGATGTTTCGCTATAAGTAGAAATATTTTTACTGTTTTCGTTATTTTCAGCAATACTAAAAATTTCGAAAGCTTTAATAAAGTTAGAGCCGTTCTCTGTAACGGTTGATACTATTTGGTGGTCGTCGATTTCGAAGTTCTTATGAACGGATTGTAGCATTTCTGCGATGTGCAGATAATTATGAACACCTTTAAATCTTTGGCATGATAGTGCATTGATTTTCTTTTAAAATCGGTATCAATCCAATGGCATGTAACGCCTATGAAGCTTCTCCTTCTAGCTGACCATATGTCGGCTGTTCTGCACACGAATTTTTGTTGGTGAATAAGATTCTTCAAATCCTCTATATGTTTGATGCTCTATATCAAACATATAGAGGATTTGAAGAATATGTCGGCTGTTCTGCACACGAATTTTTGTTGGTGAATAAGATTCTTCAAATCCTCTATATGTTTGATATAGAGCAAATCAATTCGTGTCATCGCAGATTTTCGTCCAATTATATTTAAATTCATCCCTTCAAACATATTTAAAAAACTTTCGTTTTCAATTATTGATAAAGGGCTCATAGTGTTAATGATGAATTTTATAATTCTTAAATCAAATTCTTCTTAAGATACAGCACTTATTTCTGTTTTCCTGAGGTTTACATTTTTACTTTTCGAAATTCCATTTTTTTTTCATTTTGCTGAGATTTGTATATTCAGTTAGGCTGTCAGTATGCATTCGACGTAAGTGTTTTATAAAATTTGTCGTTGCCGTAGTCATTATTTATTATTCGCTTTTTTGGTAAGCAGATTTGGCATTCAGCCTCTATATGCTGATTGTTTTTAAAAATCACTTTAAAAAAATTTCCATTTAAAATTTCCAAGTTAGTTTATAAAGAGGAAGCACTAGACACTGACGAAGTAGCATCATTTTCTGCAGATATAGCTTCAGTTATCACGAAAGCTTTTGCTCCCGATGGACATTCTAACTCCATATGGATGTCGAATTTAAACCTAAAATAGACACCTGTTATACTATGACATTATATCACTATATTAACGACTGAAAGTATGTATAAAAGTCTAATACAAGCAAAAGAGTTATCAAATCAACTAAAGATAGACAAATTAAAGTTTTCAGTTGACTTTAAAAAAATGTAATTTCAAAACAGGTCAAGAAAAATATTCTTTAAAGTATTTATATCATTCTCAGGAATAATAATTGTCCATACAAATGCACATTGATTAAATCACTAAGTTCAAAGTATTATCATAGACTACTAGACACACACTCCAATGTTATTTTTTCGGCACGATGGATCCTTATTTTTATATTAAACACGCACAAATTATAAATGTCTCGACCGCTAAAGGGTTAGATATATATTTACTATCCCTATCTAGTCGTCTAGCTTTTTCCAAAAGTAGCCGGTCGAGATCCTTATAATTTGTGCGTGTTTAGTATAAAAATAGGGATCCATCGTGCCGAAAACGTTGCATTTAAAGTGTGCGTCTAGTAGTCTATGGTATTATCTTCTTGCCTCTGAACATTTGCGTGTGTTGAATCTAAGAATTTTAGTGTCCATTTTTTGTAGCAGAGTGATTTCTTTAAGGTTTTGCCGTAAATGGAGATGTTACGAACAAACGCCCATAAGATGAAATGGATAAATTTCTTTCATCATTTTTTTTAAATTAATAATCTGCTGTTTGAAACATTACAATACATTTACTGTTCGTTCGTGGTCAATTGGTATCGTTATATTAAGATCGTGTACATGTATAATAAAAAAAAGGTACAATTATAACCTATAGAACTTTAACGTAATTTCATCAACTAGAACTATGTTTGTTTCCCTATCTATATATATTTCAAATCGCGAATTATTCATTTCGAGATCCACTCATGAACGATATCTATTTTAGATGACTATTTTGTTTCAAAAGAAAAAAAAGAATGTGTTACTTTTTAAACTTACCCTTTATATTCATGGAATGTTTATCTTCACTATAAATACAACTTCTGTTAACAAATGCACTGACGCTGAACACTAAACATCTACCCCTACCAGTGGCGGCTCGGGGTGGTTCACATAGGGAGTGCATAATTTCAAAATTAAAAAGTATAATACAAGAACGCTAACCCAATATTTATAAGTTTCACCGACATACTGTTCCAGACAGGTACTGTTCATTGTACAGTTTGTTTTGAGGGAATAGTAAATATAACACTACAGTTTGATTACATCTGACGATAAACGAAGTCCATTTTGCGTGTCTTTGACTTGCAGAACAGTTCTATCACTTTTTCATTAAAATTTGGGAAATCATTTATAAATTCTTTTTCACAAGATAGCATAATAAGGGCATTTAATCTGTCTTCTTTCATTGTATTTCTCAGGAAAGTTTTTATTCTCTTCAGCCGTGAAAACTGGCGTTCCGCTTCAGACGTTGTCTTTGGGATTGTAATGACAATTTTTAAAAGCTTAATAACTTCATTAAAGGTGTCGCTTAATCCATCCAGCAGAAAGCCTAGCAGACCTACAGCACTGGCTTCTATATTTTGCCTAAATTCTTCTCTAGAAAATAGAACACTTAATTCAGTTCGTAGTCTGCTTTCATTGAGGCATGGATAAAATTTTACTGCTTCTTTAAGGCAATCTTCCGGAATTCTTTTTTTGAAAAGAGGAGAACTGTTTAAAAGAAATTAAGTTTGCTAATATTAAGTGCCCTGTATACCGAAATCTAGTTTTTATTTCAAGCAAAATAATATCGCACACTTCAATAGTTTCCCTCCGTCTTTGGCTACCATCAGTTACTCTTCGTCGCGTTGATGGTCGAGGAGTCAGTTCTGAGTCATTTTGTTTAACCAACTGATTATCTGTGTCAGCGATTTCGGTTCGAATTTTTTCAATAGCGCGTTCAAAATTATCTAAATTATTCTTGCTTTTTAGTGCATCTGTATTGACATTTTGTAATTGATTAAACAATATGTCCATATGTGGCATAATTTTATGAAAGAAAGTTAACCAATAGATAAAATTTTCCTCCTCTAAAATTCGCAAATTGGCACCAGTTCGATGAATGGTAGTTTGTAAACTAGCTTCTCCCTCGATTTGTTCTAGAGCGTCAATTATTTCTTCCGGTGCTCATATATTGTATTCACTGTCCTAGAATAGAAGTTCCATCTTATTTTTGAAGAACGAGGTAAGCTGTTCCTCTCAAGGAATTCTTCCAATCTTGCAGCTCGTTGTGGTGAAGTGGAGAAAAAAGTACATAATTCCATCAGATTGGCAATAAAAATTCTGCAATTACTACTGCTCGATGTAGCATGTGACATAATAAGATTTGTCTGATGTGCGTAACAATGTACAAAATTGGCCCTTGGTACTGGTCTTGGACATGTCTTTGCACGCCGTTAATAGCACAACTCATGACTGCTGCCCCATCATAGCTCTGTGCAATCAGTTTTTCTGGGTCATCAACAAGCAAACTAATTTCGTTAAGGATGGAGGCAGATAAAGAATTAGCATCATGTCCACTAGGCAGAAGAAATTTCCAAAATCTTTCGACCGGTCTCGCGTTCACAATATATCTTAAAACAACCACCAACTGAAACTGATTGGACACATCTGTGGTTTCATCAGCTATCACAGATATGAAATCGGTTGCTTTAATTTCACTGAAAACTTGTTCATGACACACGTTCAACATTGCATCGAGCAGCTCATTCTGTATCGTTTTTGGTAATCCCCTAAAAACCGGTGATGCTTCGATGTGATCTCTGAGCGATTTATCCAATTCTGCCGTAAAATTTATCAATTCCCGAAAAATGCCCTTGGTATTCGACGTTTGCCGTTCATCATGACCCCGAAGTGCCAGTTCAAACGCGCCACAAAATCTAATGCAATTTATTATTAAATTTAACACATGCCTATTTTTTCTTACCTGTTCATTGTGTTGTTGAACTGCTTTTCTATATGATGAATCTAAAACATTCTGAATGTTATTTTTTCCTAACATTCTTAGAGTAAATATATTTTTCAAATGCCCTTCGGAATTTTCATGTTTCGTAATTTTAGCACTAAGATGAATTAAGTCTTTTATTCCGTTCTTTGACCAAGAAGGTTCACCACCAAACAAAAGACACGGAAAACAAAACAAACTATTTTTAATTTCACACCCACAAATCCAGTCATGTTTCTGATATATATTCATTTTGAATTTTCTTATAACGTCTTTACCTTTAACAGATTGTTTATTTTCTAAACATAATTGAGGCATCGGCCGTTTAAGATTTTTTATTGCAATTTTTTCATCATACGTTAACCGCGAAAACGTGTTATTCTGTAACGCAGACACGAAATTCATCTTACAACAGCGGTGAGCCGACTGGGAATCTGCTCACATGCTATGTATTATACGATATGGAACTAGAACAAAATACAGTTCTCCCCACCTTCAATGTAATGTTTAATGGCTTAACGCAGCAACGGTAGGGCATTGCTCATGGGTATGTTTCTCTCGGTGGAAGGGGTAAACATTCGAATAGTTTCTCGTCACTATATCTGTGACGACGATCGGTGCATGTAGGTTGTTTCGCGAGCCGCACACGCCACGTTCATGTTCAATAACTATGAATACGTAGTAAATAAATACTTTCACAGTTAGTCGCCGCTTGGTTTGTTTTGTTTCAAAATTCCAGGGGGTGCAATTGCTCACTTGCTCTCATTAAAGAGCCGCCACTGACCCCTACCATGAAAATGCACGGTGAATTTGTACAAACATGTATTAACACGAAAATATTAAAGGATTTATCTTGGGATTTATCATTCCATAAGTACAAGTACAAATACTGGACAAAAGTATTTATACCTGCACAATTACATTTATAAATACTTGTACTTGTATTTATAAACACAAATACAAATACTTGTAAAAGTATTTATGCCAGCATAGTTACAATTATAAATACTTGTACTTGTATTTATAAACACAAATACAAATACAAGTATTTTCATAAGTATTTATGCCTGCGCAAATACAATTTATAAATACTTGTACTTGGTATTTATAAACACAAATAGAAATACAAGTACTTATAAAAGTATCTATATACAATTACAAATACCTGAAAGGGCTTGTACTTGTATTTAGCAAATACATTTTTGGTAAATACGCGCACAGCTCTGTTTAAAACATACTATTTTAGAGTCATCAAATTTAAATGATGTTTTGTATTACTGATACAGTCTGATACTTCTACATTATGTAAATGTATAGTTACTTCCCTCTGTTGATTATAAAACTACAAAACATACATAGAATAATAAAGCAATACTGATAATATCACAAAAACATACTTCTTTGTTAATAAACGTACCTATACAAGACTTTCAAACAAGATATTTTAAAATTTTTTAATTTTATATGTATTTATGTTGTATCTTGTAGAATTTATGTTATCCCCATATAAATTAATAGTATTGTGAGTATTGAACAACCACATCGGTACTAAAAGAACTTTTGAAACTATCAAGACAAGCTATTATCCTTTATAAGACTCCATAAGCCCGTAATTATAGAGACTTGTAATTCTTGACCGTCCGTGTCCAACGAGGATATAATGTAGGTCGGAGGGACTATTCACAAGTTTCCGTCTTTCTATATCCCTACAACAATACACCAAGGGCACACGTGTAACCCTCTTACGTAACCATCAAGATTACGGTAACAATAGGCCTATAATAACTACGAAACAGCAGCCAAGGAAATTACATAGTTTGTAGGAAGCGTCATCAAGTTTATCAGTCAGTGAATGATGATGATAATTAAGCTTTTATTAGTTTTTGATTACTCGGTTTTATTGAGATCGAATCATTTATATATTCGTACTGACTGCCATAAATAACTGCTTAAGAAGAAAAATTAAAATTCATATAATGAACAAGTCAATTTAGATAGTTTTCTTATCCGACTACAAAAAAAAAGAAGAGGATCCTAACTGAATTACAATTTTTTGTAAAAATAGACTGACATTGATCAGTCGTTTTTTGTTTAAAAGAGAATAATCCCCAAGTGGTCTTATGTAAAATTTGTCAGAACATAATCAAAACATCCGTAGACACATCAATTCATTTATTCAACTGCTAACTTAATGTCGATTCAATTTTCTTTAGAAATGTATTTTTTCTTCGTCTGCACGTGCCAATGCTTTAAGTCAGATATAGCTAAAGGCCTTTTAAAAGCCATCTTGTAGATACCTATTTGCAAAGTTTCTAACCCTTGCGAATAGATGACGGTAGTTGTTCAAGGTCAACTGTATCAATATCGCTGCGCGATATAAGGCCGTCACGTAAGTTCGATTTACATTGATGAATTTCATTCTGGTAACCTCAAAATATTGATCCTTATGTAACGCCATCTAGTAGTATCCAAAAGAAATAATTTCTGAATTTTTATTGGAATAAACTTTAAAATAACACTTTAAACATTAACTTTACAATAATGAATACTAATAATATTAAAATAATAAAAGATTTTGAAGCTTTACTATTCCACGTCGCAATATTTGGCTCATCAAATATTCAGCCACTCTAGCATCGGAAGTATCATTTACATCTTCTTTAAGCCTATCATGTCGAAACATTTCTTTTACAGAATCGCAACTAAATGATCTTGTTGAGACAAAATAACTTTGTTGTACAGTATATACGCAAATATTACAGTAAACTCATATACATGCATATACACTTATTAAAAGAGATACCATATTGTGCCTTTTTCAGGTGATAAATACAATTTTAACGAAAATGAAAAGTGTAAACAACATGGATGTTAAAACTAACATCAAGCAGTAAATAAATACTGTGACTTACATATATACATTTATACGTAAAACGCATGCATATACGTTTTACGTATAAATGTATATATGTAAGTCAGAGTATTTAATACAATTTTAGTTTAGAAAATTGCCACTTGCCTATATATACAAATCCAGAAAACAATTATTATTAGGCAGGCCAGTCTTTAACAATTTAAATCTTACTGGTCATTTAAAATTCTACCCATTTTAATAAATATATTAATTTCTAAACTTTCCAATAAATTCAATTTTTTACTCTTTTCCTATTACTAGATTAATGATTAAATTCTAAGTAGTGGATAGAAAAGGTGGAGGCCGTTGTTTTATCTCTGTAAGTCGTAACAAAACTCTCTGCCAACGAACAAAAGAAATGTTTGTGGACGTAATATCGACTCTGACCATTATCATAACAGGTGCAAAAGTTATCGCTAATGTCGGTTTGAATTATCGCTAAATTACGTAACTTCTTCATTGAAACATTTCGAACCGACTGCGCAAGTGTCAAGTATCCGCGAGTGATTTGTATTGTTTTTAGCCCGTATTAGATCAACTTTCCGAATGCACTTAGTAAATGAATAACATATGAATGTTGATTATATGTCTTCTAATTATTAAAAACAGAATGCATCCTTTTTCTTTTTAAATGTAAATTCAAATAGAGCATTTCCACATCTTCCATTACAGAATCCTCTGACCTATTAGATTTACAAAAGAAGGAAATCTGAAGTAGTCGTATCATATTAACACACTTTACACAGCTTGTGTAATTTTCAGCATAGTAGGTACATATTATGCGCTCTGTAACTTGAAACTAGCTTGTTATATCAATTTTCTATATATCTATATTATAAACCACATTGCAGTGTAACTCCCCTACACAAATGCACTGCGGTACAATAAGTATTTCTGTAACAAAGACGTGCTTATTAAAATAATATTCAATAGAAATTAAATTGCGTAAATTACACTATCCGACACGATTTTTATAACTGGCTTAACAGTCTAAAATTGTAGTATTTTGCATTGTTTTAAACATAAAAACTGTATTCAAACATATAGGGTATCACGTCACATTTACGAAATAAAACATTTATCTGTTTTCACTAAGATAACGTAAAATTTCAAATTAGGAAGGGCAGGGGCAACTACAAAAGATACAACGTCACGCATTCCAGAGAGTAGAGAATTCTAATATATTGCTCATCGCGGAATATACTTAAATGAAAACTTCTGGAATCGATACGTGCATACCGGGTGTAGAATGGATTTTCGTACATAGGGATTTTACATGCAAAACTAATAATTTGCGAATATTCCCTCCCCTAATTTTTTTATAGGAAAATGTTAAACACAAAAGTTGTAGACAAAAAAAATGTATCTAAATTCTTTGATATTTATTTTCTAACACCTTCTGGTCCTGCTAGACTTGAAGAAAAAGTATTAGAAATGAACCAATTAGTACTAGCCATGAATCCTGTCAGCAATAAATGTCACGTTTTGACAATCAAAATAAGTTTGCTGATTCTTAAAATGAATTGCTATAGCCAAGAAGAGAAAGTCAACTTTATTAAATGGTACTACTCTGGATTGTCTTTTAGGGACATACAAGCAACTTTTGCTGGATTCTACCCGGAGCGACCAATTCTAAATTTGAACACCCTGAATAGAATTGCCAGGCACTTTGAGACCAACGGCACTGTTAATAAGAAATGTAAGTGCCAGAATGTAACAGCTGGTGCAAGTAGAGAGAAGGTAGATGCCGTTCTCTTGAGCGTTGTAGAGAACAAAAATGTCTCCTTAAGACAAATAGGTAATAATTTGGGGATTCATTTTACTACTGCTCAGAAAATTTTAAAGAGTCAAGATCCGCGGTTTCGGTCTTATAAATACGAGAAACACCAAAAAATATTCGAGGAGGATAAAGAAAAAAGAATGCAGTTTTGTGAAATAATGATGGAGATGGCCAATGATGACCGAAACTTTTTATCTAGGATTTTATTCAGCGATGGGTGTCGATTTCAGTTAACTGGTGAACCAAATCAACAAAATTATCGCTACTGGGGCACACAAAATGAACATTTAATGTTGCAGACTCATACGCAATACCGGGGTAGTGTCAATGTTTGGGCTGGCATACTAGGTCCTCACATAATTGGACCGTTCTTTATTGCAGACCGCTTAACTGGTGCTGCGTATTTAAATTTTTTGCAAGAAGAAGTCGGGCCAGCTATCGACGAATTGGGAATTAATTACGAATTTTGGTACCAACATGATGGATGTCCGGCGCATTACCAGCGCGATGTTTTAGAGTACTTAAATCATGTATTCCCAAATCGCTGGATAGGTCGAGGTGGAGAAATTAATTGGCCTCCAAGATCTCCGGATCTTTCGCCAAATGATTTTTTTCTGTGGGGCACATTGCAAGATCGGCTATACAATGGAAGGACGTATCAAAATGTCGACGCTTTAAGAGCTGCAATACTTGCAGAATGTCGTCAAATATCACACTATCAACTGGCAGCAACTAGAAGAAATTTTTACGACAGATTGGGGTGCTGCTCAGCTGTCAACGGAGATTTGTTTGAGCATTTAATTTAGTTATTACTACAACTACCTTTATTACCACGTTCAATAAAATTTTAAAATCTCTTCAGCACGTTTTTTATTTTCTGCAAACGACTTAAAACCTATGCTTAAAACAGATTTAAACGCCTCTACTAAAATTGTCACATTGTTGTGTTAAATGAATGAATTTTGTTACTTTTTTTGTCACATGTCACGGCTGTTGCTATTTTGTATCATTTCTTCAATTCTTTTTCCTTTAATGACCCGGAGGGTGATAGTAAGCAAAGAAGAAAAAAAATGGGACCTATTTTTAAAGCTCTATAATTTTTGTGTTTAACATTTTCCTATAAAAAATTAGGGGAGGGAATATTCGCAAATTATTAGTTTTGCATGTAAAATCCCTATGTACGAAAATCCATTCTACACCCGGTATATGTTTTTGAGCAATGGCGGCTGGTGAATATCAGTGCGACGAATGTCTACTAAATTTTGAATTAACTAATGAAATCAAAGTGTTAAAATGTAGCAGTGTGATGTATAAGAGAGTGATACATCATTCCTGCACGTTATATAAACCATCAGAAATAAAATTTTTGAAAACAGCGAAGAAAAATGTTAGATGGATATGCACCTACTGCATGTGCAAAAGATCTGGGAAAGATGTAAGTAAAACATCTGTGTCTACCTCTTTTTTCGATAAGAAATTTGATAGAGTTAATAAACAAATTGAAAGCTTGTTTAATCTAATCGAAAATCAAAATGAAATAATAAATAACCTATTGGATATTCAAGAATAATAAAAAAATGTAAACAAAGAGAATAAAAAGAAACCATTATTACAACAGAAGGAGCAAGGAAGGAAGATAACTACAAGATCTAGTAAACAGGATGGTACGGCCAACCAAACCCAGGATGCCCTGTGTGCAAAGCTAATCGCTGGTGCAGGTAAAGAATCGCATACAAACACTGACGAGGTCCCAGACTCCAGACGAGAAGGGAAATGAAAGAAAAAGAGAGAGAAATAAAACAACCGATAGAAAAATAATCAAAGAAGTAAATATAAATGATGAAAAAGATGAGGACATAAAAACAGTAAATAAACCTGAGGCGAATGACTTTATAGAGGTAAAACATAGAGAAAATATACGTGGCACAAATAAAAAGACATCGCTCGAAACGGTTGGGAATCGAAGTGGGTTTTTGCTTCTAATTTTATCTATGCAACTACTGAAAATGATATAATCAAATATTTATATAATAATAATATCAAAGTTGTTTCTTGTCAGAAATTGTCTATTAGAAACAAAGAAGTGACTGCTTTTAAATTAGCGGTCTCTGATGCAGACACAGATAAACTTTTTAATGAAAACTTATGGCCAGATAATGCCATTGTTGGAATGTTTCAAAATTTTCACCAGAGATACAAACTAAAAGTGGTGGGATAGCAAATGGTAACCAAAACAATAAGCCGAATAATTATGATTTTACAATACATTCAGCAGTAAACAAAAACGACAACACAACTGAACAAGAAAGAATATACAATATACAGTGTATGAATGGACGTGCAATAAAGAACACATGTTTCAATGTACTGCATTTGAATACGCAAAGTATAATGAATAAAATGGATGATATTGACATTTTGCTTGATAATAAGGACTTTAGTATTCTGGCTTCAGCGAGACTTGGTGCACAAACGAAAATATTCATTTGACTAACTTGCTATAAATTGATTGCTTACTTTACTAGAGAACACTATATATTCATGGAGGCACGAGCATATATGCTAAAACGGATGTTAAATGCAATAAAATAAGTAAGTTGGCCGATTATTGCATGGAAAGAGTATTTGAATGTTGTGGTATTACAGTAATAGTATATTACATACCAAGGTTGAGAAGATGACTATTATTGCCCGAGTGGCGAGATTAAATTCCGAGGCGCAAAGCGCCGAGGAATTTAAGCCACAAGGGCAATAATAGTCTTCTCAACCGCAGTATGTATACTATTTTTTGTACCAGTAGTCTAATTGGATCTTGAAACCTTAATAATTATGAATAAATTTACTCATACATGTAAGAATTCCCTTGTAATAAAACTTCATATAAACAAATAAGTAGGCTATATTTTGATGTTGACAAATAAGTTTTGACATAAATGCTGAAAGTAAAAGTCAAGTAGGTATTTATTAGATTATTTTTCATTCCATTTATAATATCTGAAGAGTTTAGATTACACCACCTGCAATACGCGAGATTGCTTCCGCATATATCTAAACACTTATACATAAAAACATATACAGAATTTAAAAAACCGTGTAATTCCAAAAATACAGTAATAACTTCTCAAAACGTACTTCCATTAAACACACAACATTAAAAAGCCTCGACTTTATGGACCCATTATTCAATATTGAAAGCTACACTTGGCTTAACAGAGAATATTAACATATCAAAATATTTTAAATTAGTTGCCTTTTTAAAAAGATAAAATGAAAATTATAAGCCCAAAAAGTCATTAGTATTTACTAGAGGAAATTATAAAATTCCTTACTGAGGCACCCGATACATGTTACATTGCAACTAAGGTAGTATGTTTATATATAAATACTTCAAAATTATTGACAATTTATAACCCTGTAGACTGCTCTTGTAATTGGTGTTGCTGGTGCATGCCGAAGTGATGAGCTGTGTAATTTATTAATTTCTGATGTCATCATGAAAGCCGATTGCAATGTAACATGCAACTAAGGTAGTATGTTTATATATAAGGTAGTATGTTTATATATAAATACTTCAAAATTATTGACAATTTATAACCCTGTAGACTGCTCTTGTAATTGGTGTTGCTGGTGCATGCCGAAGTGATGAGCTGTGTAATTTATTAATTTCTGATGTCATCATGAAAGCCGATTTAATTATTATTCACATCTGCAATAGCAAAAATGGTTCGTCTCTAAAGTTTGTAATAATGGGGCCACTTTGGATCAAAATAATTAAAAACTATTTAAAAATTAGACCAATTCCAGATATAGCAAAATTCTTTATTAGTGTATGTAATGGTAAATGTACTAGATAAGACATTGGACATAACACAATAGGACAGATGCCAAAAGAAATTGCCCTTCGTAGAACCTAGGCTACACTTTTAGTTGTCAATGGTGGTAATATCCTTCAGTTAAAACAACATGGTACATGGTGGTTGGAAATCTAGTGTAGCTGAAAGTTATATCGAAGATTCCCTACAAATAAAAAAAAATATAGCATATATGTTACAAGGTCTACCTACATCTACTTACACACGATATGAACCAAATTCCATCAACATCAGCAGTACAATCAGGCCCTATTTCAACTGAAGATATCGTAAATACTTATGGAATTAACACAATTAACAATACTGTCATTAATGTGCCTACAGCTCTGAATCAGAATTGAACCATCAATAAATTTGACATGCCATAATTGCACTATCAATTTTTATAAATAAATTAAAATTCTTTACATCTGTAATAGTTACGTGTTATATTGTTTCCATATTATGTTGTTACATAACCTTAAAATACAGTTTTATGTAAAGAAAGTAAAATATCTTTACATCTATAACAGTTACCTGTTAGGATATTTTTTCCAATTATACTTCTGTCATACATATTTTGCTATTGTTAAAATACTGTTAGTTATTTTACCTTAGAGGTCGAGCATTTATAAGTTTTAGAGTATGATTTGTGGTATAAATCTAAATAAAAATAAACTAGAATGAATTTTGACGGTGGACAACTTAACATACATACTACTGCGATTGCATGGTTGCGGCATTCGTTTTATTTGTTTTCATTATTTCCCTAGGTCAATAATGGCCTCATTATTTACCTCTTATTAGTTCCAGGTCGTGAAATGTCATTTCGTGGCGCTTTGTTATGTGTAAAAATGCTATGATTTTTTACTACTGGTACAAAAAAGTAAATAATATAGTACTGTGGATACTTAATGTGTATCGCTCGCCATGTAGTGATTTGGGAGCGTTTTTGGAGACTATCGGATATTTTGAATTATGCTTCCAAGTTCTCGGAACACATACTACTGTGTGGCGATTTGAACATTGATTATGGACTGAACACGCTGCAAAAAATGTTACTTTCTTATTTATTTCGAGAATATGGTTTATTCTCACAAATAAAGGAACCCACAAGAGTATTTACAAATATAAATAATGATATGTCTGAATCACAAATTGATTATGTGGTTAGTGACCTCCCGTTTGATGTTTATGACTGTCATGTTGAAAAAATCAACATATCTGACCACTACGCAATCTCCTGTTATATTAAGTACACGTGCAAGACCAATACTCAACCACAAAAAATGATCACAACAAGAGCTGTATCCGAAACTGACTTTAGGACTATCCTCCGCGATACGTGTTGGGGTTTTATCCAAACAAGCAATGTAGAGTCAGCCTTTGATGCGTTCTTGACATACTTTAGTAGTAACTTCAATGCAAATTGTCCTATGGTGACACGTAAACTAAAATGTAACCAGCCGTTGCACTGAATTAACCAAGAATTAAAAAAATCAAGTGAAAATCTTCATGCATTCACCCAGTGAGCACAATAACGTCGAAAAAACGTTAACAAACAACGTTAACCTTGTTCTAAAAAAACGTTTTATTCGACGTTGAATAAATGCAAAAATGTCGCGAGCTTCAACGTTATATTCGACGTCAGTTGCAACGTTTAAGTAACGGTGAAGCCAAACCAATTGATAACGTTTTCTTTAAATTGCAATTCAATGTCACTTACGACGTTATATTCAAAGTCATTTAAAACGTTTAAATAATGGCATCTCCAAACGTTTCTTTTTGAGCTGCAATTAAAGGTAAAAGAAACGTTTTTTTGAACGTTACCAAGACGTTGTTCTGAAACAGTTTATTCGACCATAAATCGAGGTTTTTTTTCAAAAGTTTATATAACGAAATGTTTCAACAAACAAATGTGGAACGTTTCTTATGAGTTTCAATCAACACCTAATCGACGTTTTACAGAACACTTTAATAGATTGCCGCGGCGTCTCATGGGCGAGAGAATTGTTGTAGCATTTGCTCCTAAAACAACTGCGACTTACGGGCGAGACTGGACAATCTATTATAAACGTTTTGTAAAACGTCGATTAGGTGTTGATTGAAACTCATAAAAAAAATGTTACGCATTTGTTGCAGCATCTCGTGACGTAAACGTTTACTGGATGTTAAATAACACGTACATTTATGGTCGCAATAATAATTATAGACTACAAAGTAGTACATGATTATTAGGTATTGTTACCATAGCAAATACGTCTTATTTAGATAACTAAATACTCACCATTACTTCTTTTATATAATTTCAATAATAAAATGACACATCATACACATCACATCATGTTCTAAATAAAATTTGGGTTCTTATCCAAATTTTCTAAAAATTTATACAGTCCAGGAAAATTGTTTTCATTTTTAGGGTACACGAAATAATATTAAACTTAAATTAATTGTAAATAAAAAAATATTATTTATATTTTTAAAATATATACAAGTATACAACAACAAACAAATAAACTAAGGTACTACCTACATAGATTAATACAAATATCGATAATAAAAAACATAACTAACTAACTGAATATAAATGTTTTGAAAAAAAAAGAAAAATACATCACACATCACATTATGTTATAAATAAAATTTGAGGTTTTATCCAAATTTTCTAAAAATTTATGCCGTCCAGGAAAATTGTTTTCATTCTTGAGGTACACAAAATAATATTAAACATTGTTGAAATCGGTAAACGAGACATACCTGTAAATAGCACACGTGCAGTATTTTACATCTAAAACATTAAAATCTTTTAATAAAATAATGATAGTTTGGAAACATAACCACTTACCGTGTATTAAACCAGAGATTATCCCGTTTTGTATCTTGCTTCTATACAGGTTATTACCGTTACCAGTCACAAATATTACAGAAAATCAAAACTGACACCAACCACTGACCTAAAATACCACTTTGCAAACTGTTTTTGCCTCCTTTTTCACCACATGCGTACTTGCTGTTTGACCTTGATCCCACTCTTCAGACATCCTTAATACACAAGGAATAAAATGATATAATATAGAACTACTAAATGTACTGTAGTGTGTGAGGAATAGACTTCTACATACAAGTGAGATAGATATAACCAGTCAGTTAGTTTCAAAAATAAATAATTTTGTACATCAGCTTTTTGAATTTTGTTGATTTATACATATTTATTTGTTTTTGGAGTATATCAGAAGTTGTAAGGAACACCTAAAAAGAGCTGTCGGTTTCTATCGACTCTATATATCTTTATTGAGAACGTAATATTTTGAAAAATTCTAATGTTCAATTCAAAACTTCCATTTGATATCTATAGTGATTTTTAATTTAAAAAACTACATAGAATATAGTCGTGCAAAATTAAAGCGTGAAGAAACAATCATCAAAATCTGTATTAACAAAAACGCTATTAAATTAACATTAAAAATGATAGTATAGGAGATACAATGTTACAAACGTAGATAAAACGTTGAAAAAATATCGAAATACGTCCAAGTAAAAACATTGGAAGATTCTAGTTTGACTGCGTTAATTTTAACATTATTTTAACGTCAAAAATTCGGTTGTTTGTAAACGTTCGTAAAACGTTGAAAAGAAATATCAAAATACAGTAGTAAATATCGAAAAATATTACACTCATAACGTCAATATTTATCGTTTCTTTTACGTTAAAATTTAATGTACAAAACATTCTTACGTTCTGTGAAAACGTTTAGAAGACGCTGTAACCGCAAAGTTGAAATTTTTCTTAGTAAAAAACGTTGAAAAATGTAGACTGCAGCAACGTTAATATTACTCTTTAGTTTAACCTTAAAAATCACTTTACAATATATTACGTTACAAAGTTATATGAAAGCGTAAATAAAACGTCGACAAGCAACATGAAAATATGTCTCAATAAAAACGTTGTAAAATTGTACACCCTAACAACCTGATTTTTAAACGTTATTATAACGTTAAAAATTACTTCACAATACATAATCGCGTTGTACACTACCGTGTATAAAACGTTGAAAAAGGAAACGTTAAAATAGGCCTTCCTATAAACGTTTTAAAATTCAACATGTCGGCAACGTTAATTTCAAACGTTGTTTTGAGGTGTCTTTTTGATCTATATGGTGTAATAGGTTTTAACAAAACGTCACATAAACGTTAAAATATTGACGTCATAATACAACTAATTAGAAACGTTAAAATTTTCGACTTACAACGTTATATCAACACAATAACGTCTAAAAAACGCTGAATTAACGTATGTGTGCTCACTGGGCACATTTAGATTTCTTTCCTGTTAATTTAGCAAAGACGAGTGATAAAGAGGGGGAAAGGTTCCATCAAGAAATTGGAGAAATGGAGAAACAATATCAGGGTAGGTAGAGTACACCCATTTTTTACAACAGTTATTAAAAAAAAAATAAAAGTGTCTGTTAGTGTTATTTCTTTATACTTTAGAATTTGTTTCTTTTGTCTCCGTATACGATTTTATAAAACAAATGTTTTATATTTTTATAACAAAATATTCTGCTCGACAAACAAAGGACTCTCCGAAAAATGCTATGTACTTCGACAGGAGTCACTCAATGATTTCGAGAGGGAAACCAGTTTTTATTGCACTGAATTATGAAAGATTTTCCAGAAGTACATATATTTCCCTTTTATGTTTCACATGTCGTATATTGACGAGTCTAAGTTATTACTTTCTTGTTAGATATTCGAATGAAGGGCTGCCATAAACTGTATTTACGCATTTTTATGTCATTCTATTATTATATCTACGCATTTCCGATAAAATTCAATGTATGTAGTATCTCGGTGCCCGACAGTATTTCTTGAATAAATAATGATATTCCAAAGAAAGGGAATGCCTGGCTACAAATAACATAACGTATTTATAAACCTTCAAAAATTATGGGAAGGTGTAGAAGAGGAAGTAGCAATTTTTTCTTTCAGTACACAGCATTACAATACAAGCGAATGCAGGAGATAGCACAAAAATATATTGAAATATTAGGAATACCTAAATTATTATGAAGAAAAGCGTAAAATTCCAGGTGTGTGTGTGTTGCTCTTTTATTCGAGCACTCGGTTTGCAAGTTTTATATTTTTTATATAATTTTCTACCGTTTGTCTTTGACTTTCGCATACTAATATAATAATTAGGGGACGGACGTCCCAGGTTTAAACTACGACGGAGTTACAGCGGGGCAAAGAAATAATGTAAACAACACACATTTACTGAATAGCATTATTCATATAGTGAACTGCAACATCTGTTGTTTACTTGAAAAGTTATTAAAAACGATAACTAAAAATGCCCATCAAAAAAGAAATTTATGAGTAAAATCATTTCTTCATCGGCGTAGATAGGAGCGTGAGGGGTTTTTAAAATTTATTATATTTACCTTATATTTCGCAAGAGAAATAAAAGTTTCATTCATACTTACGTTAGTTTCGTTTTTTCATTGTTTTGACTGTTAATTACGTATTCGTAATTAACAGTCATGTTTAATCCCGTTTCATTGAATCGACCTCTCCCAATTATCTAGACGTAAGTGTGCACTGGATTTCGTTTAGTTTTAACAACATGCTGCAGTGGTTTGCATAGTCATATGGTTTATAAAATAAAATGTATAAATGTATTATTATTACACGTTGGGCATAGCCATATAATCTATGCTGTAGTCTGTATCAGCAGAATTTAATTAAATAATGACAATAATTATGCTATAACCCTGCGTTAATGATACAAAACTGCATAATTTTTCATGAATGCAGAGATTGCAATTATATAATTGAAACTACTCCAATAAATTTTTTAATCTCAATCCCTGTTAACATTCACAGTATTTTCGTAGGTTCTGGCAGTGATCTTTCCTTTATTCGTCAGCAACATTTCTTATTTAAATTCAATTAGGATAAGTAATAATAATAAATAAGTATTTAAATTTCATAAACATTATATTCATATAATATACATTAAACAACAACACAGTAAAAAAAATTCTATTCATAACCAGCCACATGTTATGAATGGAATGTCTTTTTATTATTCCAACCATAAAAAAAATATACTTATATACAGTAGTGCTCACAAGGCTACGTTAATATAGAGAGAGGAGAATATAAGTGGGGGGTGTACATCAGACAGCGACGAACCTAAGAGGAATCAGTTGCATATAACCTGTGGGAGAGCGCAGAACAGGATGGAGTATTCATTAGCGGAAAAAGTACAAATCGTAAAGTGGTATCATCAAGGTCACTCGACTCTATCCATTAGAGGCCTTTTTAGAAATAATTTTGAAAATCGGCCTGTTCCTTGTATTGATACAATTCATTGTATTTTATTTACTTTGATGTTAGGAAATAGGGACAAATAAAAATAACATTGAAGAATTCACATGACAAATGTTTTGCGTTGTATGTGAATACGTTCACCGCACTTTCTCGCTAGCCAGGGTGTTATAGTATGCGGCTACGCTAGGCATACCCCACCCATATTCCCCATTCCGTATATTAACGTAGCAGTGTGCGCATTACTGTATATAAGAAATACACATTGCTTTTATCCTTTATGTGGATTCAACAAAAATATTATTTATGCTATCCTTAATCTTTTAATATTGTATTCGTAGATTTACAGAAATATTTTTTTTTCCTTACGACGCTAAATTTTATTTCCACAGAGACATCCATTCGCACGTAATACCTCCGAAGATCTAAAATTTCACAAAGAACAAAATACCTTGAATATAACCTTTACCAATCCCCATATGCAAATATTCACACGTTGTACATACTACAGATTGGCTGTTGTCCATCAAGAATATTTGTATCTTTACGTATTCAAAATACTTGAAATGTTATTAAATTTTCCAAAATAAATTGTTAATAGTGCACAGCAAACATTGCAAGCAAATATTTTCACATAGTACTCCCAATGCCCTTCTACACCATTAACAAGTCTCCCATGATTTACAAAAATTAATTTAATTTAGCAAAAATAATATTTTATTTAAGTATTAATGATGTCTAACGCTTTACTAGAAATGAATATTCACACATAGCATCCCTAGCGCACGTCGTACACCATCAATTATTTGAATCGTAAATTTATTTCGAATAAAACTTACTTATAATACTGATATAAAAAGTCAAATTCTTGTTGGTTCATGTCTACCATTTTGATAATTTTAAAATATGAAATTAGTTAATATAACAATGAATTAATAATAATATGAAAACTAAACCTTTACCGAAATCAAAAAAATAAACTTAATACATTTAACTAGAATGATTTTGTGCAGTGTATTAGAATCCCTGCAAACATTTGCATTTGCGAACAAAATTTTTGCGTTCGGTCAATTTAAAAGATCGGCAGCTTCTTCTTTTCTCTCGTCGTTTGCGCCTTTTTATAACCTCGGCCCTCAAAACAAAACACGACTATCCGTCTGCAGCGCCACGACTCGCACACTAATGTTTATGTTGGCACCATCTAATTCGTATAAGTTTTCTACAAACTTTCCCTAGTTACACATATACCTATCTTACTTTTGACAGTTCAAGAATGCACTAAATGTTTACACACACAAATTGTTTATTTATAATGTCCATGCACATCTGCGTTTTTTTGTCTTCAGTAGGTATATCTTCCTTTTATTAACGCCATCCCTCATTATGTTTGTAAATGAATTTATTGCCTCTTTCATCATTGTTTATGTACTTCCTTTTCCCATTGTTTAAAACTATCCGTATTTTCTTTTTGTAGATATCTTCATTGGAAACATTACCAGGAACACGGACCTCGACAGCATCACCCCTATCTTCCAGCCACTTTCTCTCATCTTCATGTAGGTTGATCTGCACGTAACTGTCAACAACGTTAACATTATTTCTTCTTTGTAGATTCTTCAAGTCAAACAAGATTTATCCTTTTATTTTTGATGCCCTTACTTTATTAAAACATTCCAAGGATGTATTTCTATCTTTACTTTTATTATATCGTGTCGAATAAAGAACACTTTTTTGTATATCCTTTTAAAAATGCTATTAAGTATAAGTATCAGGTATTTATTGTATTGTTAAATGGGACCATAAAATGTCTAACAGTCTAACAGATACAAATTTTATCTGAATCATAAATTTATTTTGAAAGATGTTTTCATATCAAGCATGTCAAATTTCACCTTTTTCGTTAGTTCTGTTTTTGTATATTGAAAACACACCTTATGCTCATCTTTTCTATAAATATAGAATACATGAATTTATTTTTGTGTTTATTTCTATACCTTTTCATATATATTTATTTCAATCTTAAATTACTATACCTTTCATCATAATGTTGCGCCTTAAAGGTTATGCAACTCATTATTATTTTTAGCAACTATATTTACAACTAAAAATTTATTTTCTTATTCTAATCCTTAATTATTTAACTATTTCAAAAATACTTAAACTATGAAGATCACGGCAATATGTATACATTTTTAGTTATCATTTATTTAGATCTAGAACATTGTTTGTGTTACTATGATATGGAAGAACGTCGAGAAATACATCGTGAAACAATAGCGAGTTGGATTGAGGGTCATACTGATTGTATGTCCATTGTCAGTGATTCCGATATTTATTGCAAAGTCTGTAAAATATCGTTACAAAATGCCCAAAAAGTGCACGTACAACGTCACTTAGCATCGCTAAAACATAGACAGACATTGGACCCGTTGAAAGCTGACAATTTTAACGAAGAACTCTGTGAAGCTTTAATGGCGGCTAGTATCCCATTAAAGAAACTTGACTATCCCACTTTCAAAACATTTCTTCAAAAATATACTGGTCGAAATGTTCCTGATGAATCCACCTTACGCAAATATCATGTTTCTAAGTGCTTCACGAAAACGATAGAATGCATTAGACGACATCTTTCAAATCAGTACCTATGGATAAGTGCCGACGAAACTGTCGATGTATTAGGAATCTGTGTTGTAAATGTTGTAGCTGGTGTACTACATTCAACTATTTCATATAACAGTTGATGCGGAAACAGTTGCCAAAACTATTGACGAGAATTTGCGCAAAATGCTTCATTCAGGCGACACGTACAACAAAAAAAAATACTTTTGTTAGTGACAGTGTCGCATATATGTTAAAACAGTCAGACTTTTAAAGGAAACATATCGTTGTATGCTGCATATTACTTGTGTAGCACATACTCTGCACGGAATCTGTGAATATATCAGACACACCTATCCGGAAGTTTGAAAGACTTGTATACGCTTTAAAAGAAGTTTCCATCCGCTTTAAAAGAAGTGTTCAGAAAATCACCACTGAGAGTAGCTCTTTACAAGGAAAGACGTCTGTCCATCTTTTTCACTGCCTCCATCGCCAGTAACAACTAGATGGGGAACATGGTTGGAAGCTACTAGTTTTTATGCAGAGAATTTCGTTACATGTTTAAATGACGATGCTCGAAGTATTTCTGAGTACAAGGAACTAACACAAATCCCAAATTAAAAATTAGGTGTGTCCACCACACGACTTTCTTATACGTATGAGCGTTTCAAAGTATACAATTTTAAGAATTTTTTTATACAAAAATTATTCAAGATACTATTCTAGGTACTTTCATTCTCTTAATAAATCGCCATAGAATGAATACTTTGCAAGATATTCGAAAAAAAGTGCTATTCGCTTAGAGTAAAAGTGGTACTTCCGGTCCGAATTTTGAATTTTTTTTATACAAAAGATATTAGAATTACCATTTAAATACTTTTATACTCGTAACGTACCTGTCTAAAAAGCATGACTTGCAAAATATTCACAAAAAAATTATTTTCGATAAGAGTAAAAGACCTACTTCCGGTAAGAATTTTGAAAAACTTTCATAATAAAATTCTTCTCAAAATTAATTTTGAGTAAATATGAATTCTTTATAAATTTGTTTAAAATTAGCAGTTGACGAAATATTGGAAAAATTCGATTTTTTTACTGAAGTAAACTACTACTTCCGGTCTACCGATTTTACTGAAAATCTAATTAGTTCTCAACAGGGAGATTATACTCGTAAATACAAAATTTGGAATTGATAGCTATAGCGGTTTGACCGCTATCGTGGTCACACACACATGGAGACACAGACACATAGACACAGACATTTTTTTAAAAACACTTTTTCGGTATCAGGGGATTTCAAAACGTGGACATCTGCAAAAATCTCGAGGTCGAAAATTTTCATCATCACAATACTTCCTTATACTATGTATAAGAAAGCAAAAAAAATCAGTTGTTATTCCTTCAGGAACACTTTGGAAATTTGCCTAAACTATCACATACTTTCAAAATCGAAATCTCAAATTGAAACACTGATTAACCACACTTGATGTGGCTAGTAATAATTTCAAAAGTATTCCAAGTGACTTCGGATGTGGCCCTCGGCAAAAGTTTTTAATAGAAATCCAGATTTAATAACATTGCGGCAATTGTGTACGGGGACAATGACACAAAATTTAATTGCTAAATACGCTGAAATTAAAGAATATTTTCAGTACGCGCCAGTTGTAATGTAGAAAGGACGTTTTCTATCGACAAGGATGTACTTAATTCAAAGAGAACAAGTTGTTTTGTGTTTTAAATAATCCGACGGAACGAATTATTTTCCTTTTTGTTTGAGATAGCTTTGTAGATATAAATAAACACTAGCTGCATTTAATATTTATTCACATACATAACTACATTTGAATTTTTATATATAATATAACAAATTATCGTACTGGCTTGTACCAATATTTACTTGTTTTTTGCCATATTATTGCTTGATGGCTGTTGAAGCGAGACTGATTCTCACATGTGTTGTCTGGTGTACTCGGCGAAGAAAAACACGTGCACCGAGCAAAAACTTTTTATTTTAAATTTATTACGAACGCTATTTATTTCGTTAGAAATAAGTATTCACATGCTTGTTTTCTCTGTCTCTCACGAACATGCCCCCTATCTTGAGAGCTCTAGGTCTCAATCGGAAGGACACATATCTTCGTTATACCCCTCTTAATTACACCATTGATCGTTTTAATTGACACGACACGCACTACACCGTCTTTCCCTGGATGTATTTCGGCCACGCGTCCCAAATGCCAATGTTGAGGTGGAAGATTATCTTCTTTTAAAACTACCATAGTTCCTTTCTTTAACTGCTCTATCGCCGTTGTTTTCCATCGCACTCGTTGTTGAAGTTCTGAGACGTACTCCTTCGACCAGCGAGCCCAAAAATATTGTTGTATACGTTGTCGTTGTTGGTATAAAGTTAATCTTGATTCAGGTACATCCATTACCACGGGATCTGGTACAGATACTAGACTCTCTCCTATCAGAAAGTGTGCTGGAGTGAGAGGATTCATATCTGATGGATCAGTGGTTAGAGGAGACAATGGGCGGGAATTAAGACATGCCTCTATACGCACCAAAACCGTGTAAAATTCATCATATGTCAACCTGGTATTGGCTAATACTCGGTTCAGGTGATGCTTAGAGCTACGAATGCCAGCCTCCCATAAACCCCCAAAGTGTGGAGACCTGGGTGGTATGAAATGCCAGTGTATGTTTTCAGTTGCTAACGCAGTTGACAAGTTGTCATTTTCGTTATGAGAAAAGTGTGTTAACTCTTGTAGTTCGTTATTTGCTCCTACGAAATTGGTTGCATTGTCCGAATATATTTCAGAGCAATGCCCGCGCCTACTCGTGAAACGACGTAATGTATCTAAGAATGATTTGGTAGTTAAGTCACAAACCAATTCTAAATGTACTGCCCTTGTCGTAAAACATACAAATAAACACACATATGCCTTTATTACTTTGGCTCCACGAGTTTTACGATCTTTTAACAAAAATGGCCCCGCATAATCTACTCCGCTTACAAGAAACGGTCTTCTCTGGGTTAGTCTATTTGCTGGAAGACTTCCCATTAACTGATTATTCGAGACAGGCTTGGCACGAAAGCACGTTACACATTCACGAACAATTTTTCGCGTAGTATTCCTGCCAGAAAGCGGCCAATACCTTTCTCTAATTGATGCTAAAAGAGCTTGTGGACCAGTGTGAAGTAGACGGATATGTTCGTCACGCATAATTAGATCAGTTACAGTATTTTTACTAGGTAATACTAGTGGATGCTTTTTGTGATAAGCAAATGATGACTGATTTAATCGTCCACCTACTCTAATTAAGCCGGAGTCATCTATAAACGGATGCAAACATAATAACTTGCTTTTCGAGTGAACCGATTTGGATTTCCGCAAATCAGCGATTTCATTCGGAAAACATTGAATTTGAATAATTTTGATTATACAAGTTTCAGCGCTTCTTAACTCGCCAGTTGTAAGGTTGGTAATCTCACGTTCTTGTTGCGGTAATCTACAATTTGAAATGTATCTTAACACGTAAGCGAATACGCGCTTTAATTTCATAAATGAGGAATACTTGGTAAGTATGTTCATATCAATGGTAGAAGTAAATGTTGCTACCGGTATTTTCCGATCAAGCAACGTGTCATTTTGTTCTGTATAATCACTTACTTGCTCTGGCCAAAACGTCTGGTGATGACTTAGCCACGATGGACCAGACCACCATAAACTGCACATTGGTAGGTCCCGCGGTGATATACCTCTCGAGGTAACATCAGCAGGATTCTCCTCAGAACGCACATGATACCAATCGGAAATATTACTTGATGTTTGAATAGCAGCTACCCGATTGGCAACAAATGTCTTCCACATCTGTGATGAACCACGAATCCATGACAATGTGATCATGGAGTCACTCCAATAATAAAAATTATTGATTTTTATTGGAAATGACGCCTTCACTCTATCGACCAATTGTGTCAGCAATAAAGCCGCACAGAGTTCCAAACGAGGTATCGATAATGCCTTCAAAGGAGCGACCTTTGATTTAGCACAACTTAAATGTATGGTTACCTGTCCTTGCGAATTTATGGATCGTATATATGTACAACAACCATAAGCCACACTAGAAGCGTCACAAAACCCATGTATTTCTATACATTCTGTATTTTTACACATTATATATCGCGGTATATTTAGTGTATTTATTATGGATAATTGATAAATGAATTCCTTCCATTTTGTATATAAACCAGTGGGAATGGACTCATCCCAGTGCAGCTTAGCCTGCCACGACTGTTGAATAATAATCCTTGCGACTATAGTGACTGGGCTAAGCAAACCCAAAGGGTCATAGATTTGAGCGACGGTTGATAATATTGTTCTTTTTGTTATTCTTAACACCTCCGAAGGTTTAATGTTGTACTGCAAGCTATCTTCTGATGGGCACCAGAAAACACCCAGTATTTTAGAATTTTCGCCTAATTTTACAATGTGCTGATTTGAGTCAATAGTACCCTGTGATATTTCCTGTACAGCTTCAGGATTGTTACTTGTCCACTTCCGTAACTCAAATCCCGCACCTTTCAAAATATCGTCGATTGTTTTACATGTTTGAATCATCTCGATACGTGAATTGCTCCCTGTTAAAAGATCGTCAACATAAAAATCATTTAAAATTGACTCACTCGCCTTTGGATAAGAATGTTTGTTCTCTATCGCTAACTGTTTCAGACATCGCATAGCTAAGAATGGGGCACTAGCCATATCATATGTTACTGTATTTAGAGTAAAGGTTTGTAGTGGTTCATGCGAGCTATTACGCCAAACAATTCTTTGTGTATCGCGTTGTGATGTGTGAATCAGTATTTGCCGATACATTTTAGAAATGTCTGCTGTCGCTACGTATTCGTGACACCTGAATCGCAAAAGAACAGATACGAGATCTTGTTGCAATGGCGGACCAACCGCTTGAATATCATTAACTGCCACGCCGGTAGATGATTTTGCAGAACCATCAAAAACTACACGTAATTTTGTTGTAGTGCTATCTGCCTTTATTACCGCGTGATGTGGTAAATAAAAATTTTGATCTGGCATCTGAGGTTCAGAAACTAGTGTCATGTGACCTAATGATTCATATTCCCGCATGAATTCTTTGTACTCATTCATTAACTGTGGATTTTTTACCAATTTACGTTCGAGTGATAACTGTCTTTGCACTGCCAAATTTTTAGATTCTCCCAATTCACTTGTGGCTCTGGTAAAAGGAACTCGAACAACAAATCGACCTTCATTATTACGTTCTGTAGTCTTCACAAAAAGATCCTCACAATACTGTTCCTCAGGTGACAGTTGTGCCTTAGAAAATTCTTCTATTGACCAAAATTTCTTTAATTGCGAATCTAAGTGCTCTAAACTACAATATGATTTGATGGGTGAAATATAACGTGCAGGAATGTTTCCTGAGATAACCCAGCCCAGCTGCGTTTTCTGTAATAATGGAAGATTTTTGCCTAATTCTATTTGACCTACAGATAACAAGTTCCAGAACAACTGTGAACCTATTAACATATCTATATTTTCTGCTTTATAGAAGTTAGGATCTGCTAATCGTATGTTATGTGGAATTTTTAATGCAGACGGATCAAAACTTAAACTCGGCAATTGATCCGTAATTTTGTTCATTACTAAACACGATATTTCTGTTTGAAAGTTATTGCACAGTGAGGATATTCTAACATCTGTTTTAAATTGTATAGGTAATGAAACTTGATTGATTCCTGTTATGGATGCGTTTATACGGTGTTTTCTTAATTTTAAGACGGAACACATATTTTCAGTAATAAAATTTGATTGTGAGCCAGAATCGAGTAATACCCTACAGTTGTAATCTTTTCCCTGGTTATCATAAACCTTTATGCAAGCTGTAGATAGAATTACTTGACCAACGTCATCGGAAGTTGCATGATTTGATATACTGGAAGTTGACTGTTGCTCACTTGGCATGAGCTGAGGTTCTGACACTTCAAGATGAAGTAGTGTATTATGTTTTTGACTACATTTCCTACATGTAGTAGATTTGCAGTCTCGTGAAAAATGCCCTTTGCGTAGGCAATTAATACATAATTTTAACGTTTTTGCTTTAAGTAAGCGTTGATCTATGGGTAGATTAAGAAACTCAGTACAATTATAAATGGAATGCTGTCCTTTACATAATATACAATATATAGCACTGCTAACCAAGCAACCTTTAATGCTTGGTTTCATCGCCATCTGTTTAGAATTGCTATTGCGACCCGAGATCAATTCTGTATTGGTGATGCCATTTACCGTTTCTAGTATATCACACCGCTCGCGCAAAAATGATGAATATTCATCAAATTTTGGCATTTCGCCTTTAATTTTGTAAAATTCCCATTCCCGTCTCGTAGTGTGATCCAATTTTGAATTAACTAGATGGATAAGCAGTGTGTCCCACTCATCTGTAGGTTGATTCAATGCTTTCAAAGCCCTCAAATGATTTAGAACCCGATCTAAAATCGTTCTAAGACTCACGTGTGATTCCTTTACAACTGGCTTAAGATTAAAAAGTGCGCTTACATGATTATAAACAATAAGACGTTTATTTTCAAATCTTTCGCGTAGAAGTTTCCATGCAATTGAATAGTTTGCCGCGGAAACTTCCAGCGACTGAATGACCGCTGCTGCTTCATTCTTTAGTGAAGATTTAAGATAGTGAAATTTCTGTATTTCGCTTATTGTATTATTCTGATGAATTAGTGAATCAAAAGTATCGTAAAACTCCATCCACTTGTCATAATTTCCCGCAAAAACCGGCAGCTGAACCGTTGGTAACTTAACACCCACTACATTCTGTACATTATTAGTTTGATCTACATTTGGTGGACTGTATACTGATTTTTTAAAATTGTTGACTAAAGTTTTAGCATACGCGGTCACCGAATAATATTTTGTTTCAAATTCATTTCTACTATTAAAATGTTCTTCTTCCACATCGTCACCCGATTCTACTAATTCGAGCTGAGACTGAACAGAATTAAATTCCTCTAGTATTGATTTAATATCCAACAATCTATTGTCCAATGCTTCTGAAACTTCCGGTTTCACGATTGGTTTGTCAATAGAATTTAAATAAGTTTCAAACCTAGTTAACTGACCTTTTATTTGACCGCGTTTCGTTACAAGAGTTTTTTTCTCAGCCATTTCAATATTGAATTTGTGCGTATAGAGGGTATGTATAATTATCAAGAGGATGAGGTAAGAAATATGAATTGACACTTACTTTGCTGTTTGAGAGTCGTAGTTGTATTGTTTCTTGAAATATGCAAACTTCTTTCTTGGAAACTGTTTCCTTTGTTGATGAGCTTTGGTTCCTGTTCTTGGAACGAAAATCCGCCTCGAATACACCAATAATTTGTGTACGAAGATATCCGGATCGAAGAGACCAATGTTTTGTGTTTTAAATAATCCGACGGAACGAATTATTTTCCTTTTTGTTTGAGATAGCTTTGTAGATATAAATAAACACTAGCTGCATTTAATATTTATTCACATACATAACTACATTTGAATTTTTGATATATAATATAACAAATTATCGTACTGGCTTGTACCAATATTTACTTGTTTTTTGCCATATTATTGCTTGATGGCTGTTGAAGCGAGACTGATTCTCACATGTGTTGTCTGGTGTACTCGGCGAAGAAAAACACGTGCACCGAGCAAAAACTTTTTATTTTAAATTTATTACGAACGCTATTTATTTCGTTAGAAATAAGTATTCACATGCTTGTTTTCTCTGTCTCTCACGAACACAAGTCTTAAGCAGGCTTTACACGATACTAGAACTGACTAGAACTATACTTTTTCTATAATAGATTCTATTCTAGGATTTTCTAAATACTTTTTTAGGTGTCAGTACAACAAATCAATGCGTGGTGGCGCTACTAAACAGCCATTAGCTTCTACCAACTTGATAGTATTTGTTAACGCTCAACCGTACATAACCTAACTACGTTTCCAATAATATACTGACTTTGTATTTATTTTCCGATGTTGGCTAATCTGCCAAAAGTACTTCTGCGCATGTTCTAGAATTAATTTAGAAACAAAAATAGGACTGGATCTAGTTTTTAAAATAGTATAGTATCTAGCATAGTTTTAAAACTTGGAAGCATGTTTGTGATTTACATGATTCTTTTTCTGACTATTTTTTCTAGTTTCTAGATATTAGTATAGAAAAAATATGAAAATAGCATGGTGTAAAGTGGCCTTTACAGAAGAGAAAATGAACAAATAATAAGGTATTTTGTATTTTATAGATCACCAGCCACTTGTTATCCAATTATATAAATAAAATTAAAACCTCTGTAAAAATACAACATTTAAATAGTGCGCCCATGAGCGATGAGTCATCAACCGTTCATGTACGCGCCCTAATAATAATGTATGCGGGTATTTTCTGTTGACGTCACTGTTTTCCTAGATCAAGTTTCATAAGCCAAACAAGCCGGATACTTTTTTTATCGCTTGTAAAGTATATGGAGTTAAAGAAGAGACTATTTCCAAGTATTTAGATTTATAGACAATGTATCTTTGTATTTCCAACGAACAGTGGCTGTTTGTTCTTCATTATTCTGTCGAAAATCTTTATGAACTACTTTAAGGAAAGAAACAATATTTAAATTGCATCCATCATAGAGAGTTATTTTGATAAAGCTTTTGCATATACGAGTTCAGCAAAATTGTTTGAATATTTCATGTGTTTTTGAAGAATATAAATGTGAAAAGATTAATTACTATAAAGGTCGAGAAATAAATTGTCAAGAGAGATTAAATGCTTGGCTTCTGATTGGTGGAAAGATGGACTCGATGCGTAGAAATGCGGCGCCGGAATCTCATTGGAAAGGAATTGTGGGTAGACAGTAGATATCTTACAAGGGACGCCACGCGAAAAATGTATTCGGTAATCTTACAAAATTTACGAAATATTCTGCCCACAATGTTTATTAAATTAAAATAAAATTGCAGTAATCGAAAAAGTATTCTTACTTGAGTTAATTAACCAGGACGCTATCAAGGGTTTCCTTACATTTCCTATCTGGCTGAATCAATACAAGCACACAGACTGTGCCAAAACTCATTTTCGGAATCGGACTAAAAGTAATACTTTTACTCTTAGTTTTTTCTAATATTTAGCAAATTATGCATTTCATGCAGATTTGTATGAACTGCTTCCTTATACTGTCGTGCTTTGTTACTTTATACTTTATAATATTTAATAAAGTAGAATTTCTACCTCTTATAAAATTCCTTGAAAACAATGTAAAACTCGAAACATAAATTACGTTTCAAGTTTTACGAAATTATAACTGGGGCGCCAGACAGAAATGTATTAAATATGTATAGATTCGTTTGTGAGATACTGGATAATCTGTCGTTAATAGTATTGTGCTTTTAGTGCATTAGTCAGCGCCAGCTCGCCAGGCTAAACATTCAAACAAATACGATGCTTTTATACATTAAACAACAGCGAAGGTTTTACAAATGCATACACATATTATAAAATAATTGGTTCATACAATACAACATGTTTATGTATAAAAAGAGATAAAAACATTTACGTTGGTCAAATAATTGATTTCAATTAATTATTATTAACGGTTTTGTTTTTCATAGTGTATATATACCGGGTGCCTGTTCAAATTCGGCCACTAGCCATATCTCGACAACCGTTTATCGTACAACTAGGCGGAAAAAAATTTGATAGTAAAACGAACCACTAGAATTTCAACAAAAATATGTTTGTTTCCAAAATGATCGCAAGGTGGCTCAAGATCAATTAAAAATTCGATAATTTTTCATTAAATTCAGGATTAAGATAGATTAAAATTCTTACTAACAGGGGGTGCTGTTCTCAATTTAAGTATATTATATGTTCTTTCTTTAAAATTTTAAATGAAACGTTATATTTTTAATATCGTAATATTGAAGTACATAAAAAACTGAAGAGAGTAATGAAAACCGGTTCTTGTAGGAGCTACGTAGTCGGTTAAATTAGGAAAGTTGTAATGTAGATACAACACTGATAAATTAATTTTAAGACTGTCTCCGTAAGTAATATTATTAATTCTATTGATGGGAGAGCTGTTTTTAATGCAACACGAAGTGATCCATTTGAAAAATGCACAAAAATGTCTCGAAGTAAGAGGCGATGTTTTTGTAAATTTAATTTAGAGTATTTTTTTTATTATACTACAATTCTACTTTGGAAATAAATTATGTTCATCGAAGTTACTACACTTTGTTTTTGAATAACACCGGTTATTCTCAACTTGCGAACACTTTTGTTAAGCAACTGATTTTGCATTGTTGGTATAAAAATATACTGGGTGTTCCATTAGCAAAATATAAATTTTAAAAGTATCTCTAGGTTCCCAGTTACATTTAACGTTCAATTCGCCACGAAGATGATAATAATGATTGTCTATTATAACCACAGAATGGGTCGAACTAGACTCAGAAAAAATACATGTTCCATGCAAGACCGGGATCGAACCCGGTAACATTGGAATGCGCGACAATTCTCTGACGTCATTATTGAGAGTGGTCAAAGATCATAATCCAAACAAACCGCACAGTCATTTTTTTCCGTGTAAATTATATGGTGTGAAAATAAGAGAGTATTTCTAAGTATTTTAATAAAGAGTGTCTACATAAATTGACTTTTTTACTGATTGGTATGATGTGTGAAATGTGTTCGAATGATTTACTATAGTTTAACATAGTTTTTCGTGGCTGTTTTTTCTGAAAGATTTTATTTATACAAACCTAGTAAGTAATTTAATCTTTTCACATTCAGATTCTTCAAAAAAACATGAAATTAAAATTGCCATAATATTTTACTGAACTCGTATATGCAAAACCTTTATTAAAATAACTTTCTATGCTGGATACAATATAAATATTGGTTCTTTCCTTGAAGTACATTGCTTTGCATTATTGATATAGTTAAACTTGCAAGTTCATAAAGATTTTCAACAGAATAATGAAGAAAATACAGTCACTGTTTGTTGTAAATACAAAAATATATTGTCTATAATTCTAAAAATACAAGTATTTTATTTGTTGAACTATAATAAATCGTTAGAATACATTTCAAATATCATACCTAACACCAAAAAGGTCAATCTATGTACACAACTCTTATAAAAATTCCTTTGAAATAGTCTCTTCTTTAACTCCATATACTTTACATGCCATAAAAAGAAATATCCGGTTTGTTTGGATTGTGAACCTTGATCTACGATAATAGCAACGAAAACAGAAAATACCCTCATTGATTTTCTGTTTTCACTATCGTAATCAGAGGAAAAAACCCCTACAACTATCCTAATTTAACCGACTACGTAGCTTCTACAATAACGGAGATAACAATGGTGAAAACTTGATCATCCGGTATATTTGTGTTTTTAGTTAAGCGATGCTTTTGGTATAACGCCAGTTTTAAATTTATTACCCTTTGTCAAAGTCGCAAAACATTTGCATATTATTTAGCTCGGAACTTTGGTCGGCTTTCAATTCCCTCTATCTTTTCAGTATAATTAACATTGCCTGCAATTTGCTTTCTTCGACAAAAGGACCGCATCTTTCACATTTTATTGTACATAATTAGAGACTAAAATACATTACATAAGTTATTAGGAATTCCCCTTCTGAAATTTGTGCATCGGGACATTATTGTTAATAAGTTGAAATGTAAGTTTACCTCAGAAAATAGGGTGCTCCGCCAATAGCATTTTGTTTGGTTAGAGTAACTCATCATTTTTTTAAGGTACTCTTCCTGTTAAGAAGA